>CAUYUJ010015904.1:45000-645000 GCA_963575745.1 Prorocentrum cordatum | reverse complement strand
ACGGTGGATAACATGCAGATGCAGCTTGCGGGCGTTCTCTCCTCCCAGGCCACACTCACGGAGCACGTTTCAGGGCTGGAACGGGGGCTTGCCACCGTCGCACCCAGCAACAGACGGCAACCGCCGACGCCGCTGCACTGCGCGGCGACATCCAGACCCTCCTCGGGCACCTCACGGGAGGCACCATCCACCTGCCACAAGCGGCCACTCTGGAAGTTAAGAAGGAGGAAGCCGCAGCGGCCGCCGAGCCCGCGGCAGCCTGCAGTGCGACCGACCAGCCAGGCCAGGCCACCCCAGGGACGGGGCCCCCAGGGGCCGACAAAGGCAAGGACAAGGGTCGGGCCACCCAGGACCCGTATTGAAGGTGCCTCAGAGAGCCCGCCTCAGCCCTCCGAGGAAGCGCCTTCAGAGGCACCGCTCCCCTCTTCGCGTCGTATCTCTTTCTTGTTACCTCATGTCTGTTTTGGCAGCAGCACGCGCAAGCTCTCTGGTGTAGGGACACCCGTAGTCTTGCAGGGGGCGTGATTGTAGCGATGTACATGAGCATTCAGGGGTGTATGAGGACGTGTGCTGCCACGCAGCTTTCGGCTCATCGCTCGCGCCGCCCGCCAGGCCTCGCCATCATGCGGCGCCTCGCCTGCGGCCTGGCCCTCCCCTCGCTGGCTGGAGCACACCCGTCTTCAGGCGGTGCGCCCCAGCACGGAGGAGAGGCTTTCCTGCGACATGCGGAGCGTAGGACGTACTTCTACCTTTACGATGACAGCATCTACAAATACGATCACAGCGCCATTTTGGACCCGATCGTGAACAGCACCGCCGCCGCTGGTCCGTGCGGCACCGGGCTGCTGGGCGCCCCCGCGAGCGCCTGGCCTGAGCAGCACCAGGGGCCCTGCCCCACGCGCTGCCCCCCTGGGACTTCGACGGCTACTACTATGCCTACGCCGAGTACCAGCACGTCTCCTACGAGCACGCCCTCGTCAACTACGACACATGCATCGCAGTCGACCGCCGATTTTGCCGCAGCTGAGCTGACTCCTGCGTCCTCCGGCCACGCCTCGCACCGCATGCAAGTTCAGCTACGAGGGCTACCATCACTCAATACGACGCCTGCGGTCGACCGTCGTACAGCATATCCTCGATGGCACCCTGTCTTCAGCTTGTCCACGACCGTCGTGCAGCATATCCTCGACAGGGCCGCTGGCAAGGCCCAGGCACGCAGTGGCGGCTTCAGCCCCGCTGCAGTGCCCTGGCTGCCACCGCCCCCGCATGAGGCAACGCACGCCGCGCACGACCACCTGCGAGAGTTACCACCGACCACGACGCCTGCCGCCGTACGTCGCACCGTGTACCCTCCAGAGTGTCGCACCCCCACAGCGTGCCGACCTGACAGCTTCGACATTACTGACAGCGGTGGGTCGTGCCACGCTGGAAACCACGCCGATGAGCCAGCGCCGCAGACGGCTCCACCGTGGCCCCCACAGACCACAGGCGCCTCGCTGCGAGCCATCTGGCTCCTCGTGCCCTACCTGTGCATCACCGTGGAGCCCAACACGCTATGTGGGCTGCTAATTATGGCCGTGCTTAGCACCCACGCACACGGCCTGACTACCAGCAACACAGAGAGTCCCGCTTCCCCTCTGTGCGCCAGGGGTGAACCTGATGAGGACCCCGCCTTCTGGCACCTGATGAACATCCGAGCACGGCTCATCCCGTGCGCCGCGGCGTGGGCACCAGGGAGGACCATCAGGACGTTTACTGGGCATGGCTCGAGGACTGCGTCCCGCACGTCCTGGCGACGCTCCATCTGCCACAGTACGACCACCTTTTCCAGGAGGACTCCGCGGAGAAAAACGACGCCCTGCGCCACCGCACCGCGGTCGACATGTGCGAGGATACCTGGCACAGAGCGGGCCCCGACAGACAGCGCACCAACCGCAACCTCACTCGTATTCAGGGCAGCCACGAGTACCCCACCCGCTACCTTGGCCTCCTTCTGGAATACCAGGGCGCTCGTGCCCAGCTCGTCGGCCCTGAGGCTTTCGCGGCACCACTGCCGCCATACCTCTCACGGGCCCACGCCTTGCTGCCAAGAGGCCTCCCCCCGCCCGACCAAGACGCCCTGGCGTATCTCGTGGATGCGATCTCGCACCACCCGCCAGACCTGCAGCCGCTTGTCGAGGCGGAGCTCGCCGCGGCACCGATGGAACCGCTAAACCTACCACCGCCCGCTGGCCCCCCCGCCCAAAACGCCGCGTGTGACCAGCCCGCGGCCGACGCTGAACCGCTTCTGCTCCAGCACGCAGCTGCCAGCGATATCAGCAACATATCCCTGGACTCGTTTCACGTGTCGGACGATAGCCAGAACGACTCCATCCACGACACGGAAACCCAGGACCCCGACGGCACGCCACCGCCAAGTGACGCTGCCCAGCGCGACCGCGACAGCGATCCCCACACAGGGCGCTCCCGGTCGCGCAGCAGTGCGCCCAACAACTCGGCCCAGGCCGACCCCGGCGCACAGCTCAGCGACGCCGAAGGTGCCACCGCCGCCGACGAGCCAGGCCATGCCACCGCACCGCCAGCTCCCACCAGCCGCGCAGTGGCGGCTTCAGCCCCGCTGCAGCACTGGCTGGACCTGGGCGTCTTCAGACCTCAGGTGGCAGGACCCCGTCCCGCACCCTTGTCCGCCGAGCTAACTCGACTGACTCCAACTCCAGCCCCGTCGACCACTGGCAGGCTGGCCTCGACAACGATCCCATCGAGGACGCGGACCCCGACGCCAGCGGCTCCCATGAGGCCCCGCACAGCGCAGCGGCCTCTCGACGCTGCGGCTGTCTCATCTGCCTCTTCGCGGTCACGTACGCCATCTTGGTAGCCATGCCGTACCAGGACCAGATCGACGGGTACCTGCCGACACCGAGCCGAGACCCCAGCTACCGGCAGCGACGACGCCGTGAAGCTGCGGCACCAGGCCCATCCGTGTCCACTACGCCCCGACGCACAATAGCATACGACGCCGCGGCCGCCCTGTGGGGTCTTCTCAGGTGGACCAGCGCCAAACTCAGGGACACTGTCTCGGGCGGAGCCAGCGCAGTCGGGTCTGGCCTCTGGGGCGCCCTGAAATGGGCCAGCGGCAAACTCGGAGCTATCGCCACAGGCGGAGTGGTTTGCGGTCTCCTCCTGGTCGGCGCCAAACTTCTCGCTCAAGGAGCCGTCGGACACGTAGGAGCCCGCATCTGTGCGCGCGTCCTGGACTCACCCACGGCCCAGTGGTGCCTCCGCTGTTGCCAACCGATCAGGAGCCCGCGCGATGAGGCCCCACACACGCTTCCGCGCACGCATCCCGACGACCCCGAGAGCCAGCACGTGCATCCCCTTCGACACCCGCTGCTACAGGAACACTACGCCGCTGCAGTTGCCGCCGCAGTCGCCGATGTCACCACCGCCACCACCGCCGCCATCGTTGAAGTCACTGCCGCGGTATCGCGAGCCTCGTCTGTCACGCCACGGTCGACCAGCCCGTCCCCGCGAGACGGCCCCACAAGCGGCGCGGCCTCTGGCAACCCGCCGACTCACGAAGCCGACGCAGCTCAGGCCACCGACGCCGAGGCAAGCGAAGCACGTGAGCGCACCCTCGACGGCGACGGCGTGCACGGAGCGCCCGACGACGAAACGGATGCAAGCAACGCCCGTGGTTCCTCTTCCGACATGGACACCCAACCACCACGACGGCGAGCACGCTATGCATCACCCGCCAGGCCCCAGGCGCCTTCAGGCCCTGGTATGCCTTACACAGCCCTCAAGCCACCGACACGCAACTTACGCAACACTATCCAGCGCGACCCAGCGGTCCCCGTCCCGCCGACGAGCATCCTCACCTCCCTGTACCAGAACGGCTTTGCGCTTGGTAACAGTGGCGTGACCACGGAGGACATCGAAGACGCCCTGCGACTCCACGACCATCCTCGATTCACCCATGACCCAACGCTCCAAGCGCTAGCGCCGTGGACTGACATCATGCAGAGGCCCCCGAACCGACTCACTTGGGTGCTGGAAGACTCGGGCGGGAACTCAGGCGAGACGATCTTCCCCTACCTCGCGTGGGACCTCCGTGCTCCTACCACTGACACGCCCACGGTCTTCTGGCACGGGGCCCGCGGCGACCTTGCGGCCCGTCTTGCTTTCAACGGAGGGCACCTCCTGCCGGGCCCCCGCCGTGAAGCGAAGGGCCGAACCGCCACAAATGTCGACCGCACGTACGTGGGTGTGCACCCGTCGCTGGCCGCGTGGTACGCGGTGCCGCCTCACCCGCCCCGCAGCCTCGAAGACGACACCCTCGCCTGGGGACCCATCGCGCTCTGGATGTGCGAGGCTACCAAACCGCCGCGCGGTGAGAACTGGCACAACTTCGTGAACGGGGAGGCTCACGGAGCGCGCCTCATCTACCCACGGGTCCTGGGCCTCCTCATCCGCATGGACTGGTGTGCCCCCACCGAAGCTGCCTCCAGGTGCCGTGCCCTCCCGCGCACCTGTGGCATGGGCGACTGCACGCACGCCCTCCACATTGCCGGCTTCGATCACCCAGACCTCCGCGAGGAGGCTGAAGCCCGCGACCAGGGGGCAAAGATCTGGCGCCGGCTGGACACCGTGGCAGCGTGGCCACCGCCACAGGCACTATACTCGCCAGAGGCAGCGCGAGCATGGGCTACATAGCACTACGACACCGAAGCAGCCACCAGGGCCGACCCCAACCAGCCCCGTCCGCGTGCCTCGCTTCGCAAGCTCCAGCTGGGCCCGCAGCCACTGATCGACCTGGTGTACACTGCCACGGCACAGGCTGTACCCGAGCGGGGGCAGTCTGACGTACGAGCGCCGCGCCCCAGCGGCTCCAGCCCTGGGGCCGCGTCTGGCCCATCGCACACCTCTCAGCCAGGTGCCGCCTCGGGACACAGTCCAGACCGCTCACCGACGGCATCGGGAGCCGACGACCGCCGTACGCCGTCCCTTATCAGCGCGGCCGCCGCCCTCGCCCGAGGCCATGCTCGCTCACGGCGCTCCGCCTCACGTTCGTCACGGCAGAGCGGCGGCAACTCCGCCTCTGACAGCAGCGACATCGATACGTGGGAGCACATCGAGACGGAAGAGGAGCCGACCGCCTACCACGTCCTCGCCTTCCACGTCCGCGATGTGCGGTCCCGTGTGAACGCCCCTGGCGTCGAGGTCTGGCTCGACCCAGGCGAGCATCACGATGGCGCCTACCTACCGTGGGGGGCGACCGTTGTGGGCCACCGCGTCACTGACCCTGCGGTTGCGGGTCGCGATGGCTGGGTCATCCTTCACCACGACCACGGCGACACCACCACCAGGCTCTGGGCACCGACCCAAGTCCACGTCAAGGCGGACGACACTTGGCGCACGGTCATGATCGCAGCGGACCTGGGGCCCCAGTGGATCCAGCGCCATGCTGACGACGCTCGCCTCCCCGCGGAGGCGGTCCGCACTACAGGCCAGTCCTGGTTCGCCGACGTCTGGCCTTTGTGGGATCGACCCCGACCCCACCCAGACGACGCAGTCACCGACGAGCAAGCGTTCCCGCCCCTACCAGGACGCTGGATTTGCCTACAGTGCCGATTCCAATGCTGCCAGTATTGTGCTGCCCGCCGCAACACGCAGCTCGGCACCTCGGGCCAACCGACGTGCCCGGACTGCTCCCTCAGCGGACTGCGTGCACCTATGGACTGGTCCACGGACTACTCTTGCAACAGCTGGACGTGCGTGTACAGCACCGACGACAGGGCCGCCGACACATGCTGCCTCTCCAGCAGATGCCCACATCCGCCTCGTCCGCACAGCCTGTTCGACGTCCGTGCCACAGGGATGCCTCCGCACATCCTCGCCCGCCAATACGGCAACGCGCCAGCCCAGCACGACCTCATGGAGCCCCCCCGAGCGCCTTCAGGCCCCGGGGGGGAGCCTCCGCAACCAGGCCAAGCAGGATACCAGGGCCAATGGTATCTACCACCGAGGCCGCGTCGCGTCCCCAAGCAGGGATTGCCCGACGGCACGAGGCGGCCACCAGGGTTCACAGGGACGGGGATGCCTGAAGACCCGTCTCCCGACCAACCGCTGTGGAAGGAAGGCTACGTGCTCTTCGGCCCGCACCAGGCCCTCAAGGAGGATTTCATCTTCAACAAAGCGGTGCGCCGACCTTACTCCCTAGCCATCACCAACATGTACAGGGATCGTGTCACAGTCAGGACCGTCTGCGAGTCTATCGCCGAGCGCATCCACACTACCCGCACGCGCTGGCGGGATGTGGTACTGTACTGGGATGCCGAGGGCGGCCCTGGGCCTCAAGCTCTCGACTACGACATGCGCCTCTGTGACGCCATGGTGAGTCGTGCCACGACCGAAGCCGAGTTGAACCACGACCGCAGCAACCGTGGTAGCTTCTGTCTCTATGGACCAGCGCACCAGCGGGCTGTGAACATCACGGTGCTCCCCGAGCCGCAGAACATTGACTTCGTGGAGCATGTGCGGCGCTACTCACCTGACGGGGAGACTTACCCAGACCATGCCTTCGAGCACGTCTACCAGGGCTGGCGGCGGCCCGACGTGCCGCCCATCCTCCCCGACACCCGCCCGCTCTCGAGAGCCGACCAACAGCGCTACCAGCAGCACCAGCAGCGCACCCAGCAGCGCGACCAACGCGACGCAGGTCAGCCGAGCACGCCACGCAACCGCTCTCCCGCGCGCGTCCCGACAGGCGACAGAGCGGTGTACGGCGGGGGCGCCGCCTACCACCGTGGCCCCATTGGTGCCAGGCCCGCGGCGGCAGGGGCAGCCGCCTCCAGCTACGGCCACGTCCCCCACGCCAGGGTGCACCCAGCGGTCGTCGGCTACCCGCGCGCACTCGCGCAGGCTCCCCCACGGGCCACCTCGCCCGCGCCAGGGTCCACGCGTGCCTGGGGCCATTACCCAGGCCGCCACGACAGCACCGCCAGCAACCAGTCCGCAGCGGCACCCCCTGCGGCTTCAGCCCAGGGGGCTGCACCAAGCCGCGGCAGGACAGGGCGCCCCGAAGGATGGCGCGAGGCGAACGTGCGCGCCTGGCAACCGCGCCAACACACGCCCCCGCCAAACGTGGCCGCAGCGCAGCGCCCTGCCCAGGCAAAGCCCGCCCCCCCTGAGCGCGAGCGGCAGCCGCTCGTCCCGCTCGTCCTCGTCCTCACGCACACCCGGGCACACCACAGCGCCTCCCCGCGGCACAGCGAGGGTAGTGCCCACCGCGTCAGCCCCCGGCCTGACGCCGCCGACCCTGACCAGGCTGCAGCCTCGGCGGCGGGCGGCACAGGCGGCTCCCGCCCGCCCAGCCCAGCGCCCAGCGCAGCGCCGATCCGCTCCCCGAGCAGGGCGGACTCTGCGCGCGCCAACGCCCAGGCGGCCTCGCCACGTGACCGCCACACGGGCGGGCGCGTCCCGCGCAGCCGGCCCAGCAGCCGCCACAGCTCGCGCAAGCCCCCTGGGAGTTCCACGAGCTCGCCGCCCCGCGAGACTCAGGCTGACGCCCAAGCCCCCGAGGTGGTGCCACGTTTCGGTGCCGGCGCCAAAGACCCTAACGAGGTCGACCTCGAGCCGACGCCGTCCACGGACCAGGAGCTGCCACCGCCCACCCGCGTCGTCGCCCCCGACGAGGCGCCGACCTTCGACCCCTTCAAGCACAAGTACTCCGTCAAGGACCTCGCGGCGGGCTTCGGCGGCGGCTCACCGCTGTCTCCTCAGAGCCACGGCGGCGCCCCCGCCACCTCTGCCGCTGCCGCGGCAGCGGCGGCCCCGCGTGGAGTCAGCCCTGTCCGCAACGCGAGCCTCACGGCAGCGGGCATGGACGAGGCTCAGCGCCAGGCCACCGACCGCGCCGCTCGCCACGCCCAGCTAGTGGCTGACGCGCTGGCAGGGCGTGCGCCGCCGCAGCCACAGGGCCCACCGCCCGAGGCGAGCGCGGAGGGCGCACACGAACAAGCTGTTCCAGCTGATGCTGCTCATCACGGCACTGACGGGGCGGGCGCGCCGCCGCAGGACGGACCAGCGGTGTCGCGTGCGCAGTATTCGCGCGCGCGCTACGCCGCTGCCGCGCCGCGCTGCCGCCGCTGGTTTGCTTTTGCTCTTGCGCTCGGCAGGATGGATCGAGGAGTCGCCTCCCTCTCCCCCTGCCGCCGCCTCACCTCTCCTCCCTCCGCCCCCCACGGTGCAGGAGTGAGGTGGTTTTTTCGAGGCATTTTTGCAGATGTTTATGAACCCCCCCCGGCGCAGCGTCGACCATGCCTTGCCTACACTTTTGGCCCGACGGCGGCTTCAGCCCCGTCCAAGCCAATCTGCTGCGACGCCATGAGCTCCCACTGTGGCCAGGCCTCCTACCTGGGTGACGGCCAGGCCGCCCTCCACCGTGCGGGGCGTGCTAACCCCAGCTCCACCGACGGAGATGGGCCAGGTCGCTCCATCCATCTCGTCAGCCTCAACATCACGAGTCTTCCAGCGAACTGGCCAACCATTACCGCCCTAGGTGTCGACCACAACGCCGCGGTCATAGCGCTGCAGGAGACCCGTCATGCCAAGACTACCAGGCAAGCCATCGCCACCAACGCCGCCAATCCACACCACGGAGGATACCAGGCCAGTCTGGGACCTGACCTGGACCTGGCGCGTGCCCAGCGCAAAGCTGCCCACGGTGGCACGGACCACACGGTCGAGGGCAACACCGGCGCCTCGGGCGGGGTTGCCATCCTCTCTAAGGACGCCATCGTCGACTCCACCGTCGACGACATTGCGACCTGTATCGCCACCCTCAAGGCCAAGAAACGATGGCACGAGGTCTTCCTCCCGCTCTGCACCCAGCACCGCCGCAGGCGGCGACGAAACAACCACGGTCCCGCTGGGATCTACATTGCGAGCCTCTACGGGGTCGCTGGAGGGGACAGCACCGATATATTTCGGCTTGCTGATTGCGCCGCCGCGAGGGTCGGCTCAGCCCCGTATTTCATTTGTATGGACGCCAACACGAACATCGACGACAATCCACACCTGCTGCACATGATGCAGCACGGATGGTCCAACGTCGCTGAAGGCACACCAGACCACACCATGCACACATATGGCAATATCCCTGACTGGGACCGCGTCACCAAGTGCCCCCGCACTTCGCGCATCGACTATGTCATCGCCAACCAAGCTGCGCGATCCCTTGTCACCGACTTCTGCTATCTGCGTGACTTGCCAGCGAAGTCCCATGTTGGCCTGCAGGTCACACTCGACCTAAGCCGCCTCGATCACACGGCCCCACGCCTTTTGGCCCCCACGCCATACCCTCCAAACGACGGAGCTCATGAGGACCACGAACTCCAGGCACTAGGGACCCACATCGCCGGACGATACCACGACCGCATGGAGCAGGCTGACGCACGCGACGATGTGGAACGCATGTTCGCCCTGGCAAACGAGGCCAGCCATGAGTACCATCTCACCCGGCTGCGGGACCTGCCGCCCCCACCGCCAGACCACCCAAAAAAGAAGGCCCCTACCATGCACGGGCTCACACCCACGTTCGAGGAGCGACCCGCCGTCCCCCGCGCCTTTCCCACCTACGGAGCTTCCACGATTCACATGAACCGCCTTCGCAAGCTCCATCGGCAACTTTGCGAGCTTCGCTTCATCGGACTGCACCATCATATAGACTGCCGTGCTATCCCGCCGCACCTGGCGCAACGCATCGACTGCACGTGGGCCGCGGCCCGCCTTCTCTGCCACAAGCTGCGCCCCACGGCCCTCCTGGCTTTTCCTGACGCCTGGACCCCCGACGTGCCAGCGCCACGCGGAGAGCAGCTCGATCGTCTGATCCAAAATCTAGACTCGGAGCTGGCGCGACGTGCAAACCGAGCCAAAGCTGAACGCATCAAGATCTGGTCTGAGGGCGTCCGCGAGCCAAGCGGGCGAAAGGCGGCCATATACGCACGGGCTGCCGACTGCTCGCCCACGGCGTATCTCCGCACGCCTACCACTCCCGACGATGCACAGCTCCACTGCGACATCACCGCCTTCAACCCTGACCAAGCTAGCACGGACGACAGTGACGCCGACACCGACGCCGGCGGCTTCAGCCCCGGCGACGGTAGCTCGCCCGACACGGACAACGACGACGGCCCCATACGTGGCCCACTACCAGCCCAGGTCCCCGACGCCCTCCCCGCCAACGCTATCGTTGCCAACACCAAAGACATGCTCAAGCTTATGGTCGACACCTGGGAGCCCATCCTGGGCACGTACCGCGCTCGCGCGGGCCATGACGCCGAAGCTATGCCGACGTGGGCGGACTTCTACGATGAATACCGCCAAGAGCTGCCTACGCCATCACCAGCAGCCCCCTTCCAACTTACCGACGACCTACTCATCCACTTCATTCGCACCCGTTCACCGCGCCGCGCGGGGGGACTCGACGGCTGGACGACCAAGGAGGCAAAGGAGTTATCCGTCGACATCCTTCGCCTCTTCGCCAGCGTCTTACGTGCTATGCAACGCACTGGCACCATCCCCGAGCCCCTCCTGCACGTGCCAAACCCGTGCCTCCGAAAAGGCCGAGGGGAACTCCCGACGGACCAACGGCTTCTCTCGGTTCTTTCCGTGTGGATGTATGCGTGGGAGGCGCCGGCCTACCGTAGCCTCACGACCTGGCGGCAAGGATGGACCCACGCCACGAGCTTCGGCGCCGTTCCCAAAGCCACCATTGGGGATGTCAGCACTTCTCTCGCCCTGCGCATCGAACACGCCAGGACTTTACTCCTCCCCTTAGCTGGAGCAGCCCTTGACCGACAGAAGTGCTTCGACTACCTCATCACGGACATCTGTCTAAACCTTGCGCTGCACGCGGGGTGCCCACAAGACATCGTTACTGTCCGCCGAAACTTCTACAGACACCACAAACGCTACATCCGCATGAACGGAGCGTACTCCAGGGACCTGGCCAGGACAAACGGTCACCTCCAGGGCAGCTCGTGGTCCCTGGATGACATCAAGCTGCTCATGTGCGTGTGGACAAAGAGGCAGCACCGATACGTTCCTCGATCACTCAGCACTACCTTCGTTGACGACAGCAACTCCACTACCCACACCGCTCCTGAGCTGCAGAAATCTCTCGACGAAACCGCCAAGTTTGACCGATTCTCCGGTCAACGCATTCACCCTGGTAAAGTGGCAGGGTGGGCGCTCACCGATGAGCTGCACGCCGCCGTCACCCAGCTCACGCTGGCGGATCGCCCCCTCCGAGTGGTCGATTCCTTCAAGCTCGTCGGGAGTTACATCAACGCCGAGGCAGCGCCGGCTCCAGCCGCGCTTAACCTCACGGCCACCGCAGACGCCCGTGTGCGGAGGGCGACTATCCGCCTGCCGCGCATTGGCAAGCTCCCGTCGCCGATGCTTATAAAGGCGCGGCACGTCCGATCCCTGGCCGCCAGCGTCTGCACCACGGGCACCGACATCCAAGCACCATCAGGCCCAGCCAAGACTGCCTACAACCACGCCCTCAAGGCGGCTATCCGCCCCAAGGGGAACAAGTGGGTCGAGTTCTGGACTCTCATGGCCGTGTGCGTGCCGGGACACGCCCTTGAGATCGACGCCATCACGCAGCGTGAAGCATTCCTGTGCCTGCGGCGGCAGGTTAACCGCGACGCCACACTCTGCGGGCTCGCCAGAGACCTCCATCACCACGTCCAGACCCTGTTTGGTGGAGGACCCGTCGGGCGACTCGTCCAGTCACTCCAGCAGCTCCGATGGACCTGGCCCACATTTGGCATCATGTACGATGACTGGGGCTGCCCGATCAGCTGGCTGAATCTACCCCAAAACGCCTTCCTGCACATGCTGCGGGCCTCACAACGCAGGGCATTTCTGCGGAAGATCAAGCCACGGCGACACGACCTTGGCTACCTCGCCTCGGTCAGACAGGGCCTTGACCTCTTCGCCAGCACGTGGCTCGCGCGAACCAAAGGAGCAGCCAAATGCACTGCCTGGCAGCTGGCGCTCCTCCTGAACTACCTGTCGGGCGGGGACCACACCCAACAGCGACGATCCCGATCCAACACGTCGGCAGACCCCAGCCCCATGTGCCGCTACTGCGACGAGGAAGAGGAAACTCAGGAGCACACTGTCCGCGACTGTAAGTGCTGGGCCCGAGAAAGAGTTCCTCTCACCACCCTCATCAGTGACGACCAGTGGGCCCGTCTTCCGCCGCACACAAGACACTGCGGGCTCTTCGACGAAGACCCAGCCCTCCTCGACCTGCAGGCCGACCTCGCGAGGGACCCGCTGCCACAGCCCATCCCGCGGCCCCCCCCTGAGGGTGATCCTGCGGCTTCAGCCCAGGACACCTACACCACCTACCTTGACAACGACACTGGATGGACATGGGTCTATGCTGCCACGGACGGTGCGTGCACCAACCAAGCCATCCCACTCCTAGCACGAGCGGGCTACGGCGTCTACTACGGCATCGACCACCGCATGAACTACAGTGCACGCGTTCACGGCCTAACGCAGAACGCCCAGGTTGCGGAGACCCTTGCCATCGTCCACCTTACGGCGTGTGCCGAACGGCCCGTGCACGTCTTCGTGGACAACCAGGCGGTGGTCGATGGGTTCCAAAGCATCATCGACGGACATCCAGCGCCGCAGGGCACGCACGCGGAGCTCTGGGCAATGATTCACCGATGTGTCATGGCCAAGCCCGACATGTTTCGCGTCGAAAAAGTCGCCAGCCACCTGGGAGACCTGGGCATCGACCTTGGGCTCATCGGGCCCATCGCGGAGGAGTTCAACCGTCAGGCCGACGCCCTTGCCACAGCGGCGGCACGCACGCACAACCTCCCCGACGACATCGTTGAAGCTGCCAAAACACGACATCGCCAAGCGACCGTGCTTCACGGGGTCGCTGTCGCCATCTACGAGCGCAGACACCGTACTCTGCCACTCCCACACCGCAGGGCTGGGTTTACAGCGGCTGAACTCAGCAAAATTGAACCGAACCCCCTGCTGTCGGACCAGGCACCACCCGCGGCTGGACCAGACATCCCGCAGAACCCGGACGAGCTCTGGGCCGAGGCCCAACGTGCGATGTACGACGAACAGGAGGACGACCCGTTCGGCTTCGGCGGGGGACTAGACTTCCTGGACGACGGGCCAGCCAGCGCCAACCTTGCCCCGTCGGGCATCCGCACGATGCCCACCTCGACTCCGCCACCGAGAGCGGCACCGCACCCACATGATGACGTCGCTCACCTCCAAGACGCCGACGAGGACTTTTATGATCCCCTCGGATTGGGTGGCAGCATAGACGACGTCCCGCCGACACCCCACGCTGCCGACGATGCCGCTTCATCGAGTCGCCACCCGGTCACGCGGCCGACCTCTGAGCCCTCGCACGGCATCATGATTGTTCCCCCCGTGCCACCAACCCCTCCCCCCCACCAGCGCCAGCCCGTGGGGGCGGCTTCAGCCCCCCCGCAGGGCACTGAGCCAGTTAGGCCGTCGCGCCCCGTCCACGCTCCTACTGTTGCAGGCTGCGAGGCTGCGGCTCCTCCGTCCTCATGGGGCGTGGCCCCAGCGGCTTCAGCCCTGGGACCGCGCGACACCCTCCAGTCGCCTCGCCACGGCGACGGCCGCCAGCGCACGGACCGCCGCGCCGCGCTGGTCCACCACCTGGCCAGGCGCACCGATGACCTCGTCCCCGCCGCGAGGCCCGCGGCCGCGGGCACAGAGCAGCCGCCCCGCACCGACCGCGAAGCCGAGCTGTCCCAGTCTACGGCCGCTCTCCAGCAGAGGTGCGCAGCTCTCGCCGCCGACCTTGCCGCTGCCCAAGCCCGTCAAGGCCCTTTGCTCCAGCGCCTCCACCGCGCCGGTCGTGCCTTCGCCGAGCTGCTTACACCCCCGTCCGATGGTGCTGCGCCGCCACTCACCCTCCATGCTATGCTGTCATCGCTCCGCGGCGCTCCGCCTGGAGCCCCGCGCTAATCTCCGCCTTTCTGCCTGCCCGTGTGCACGCGTGGCCCCGCGTCCACGGTGTCAGGGCGCGGGGGCGGGGGGTGCCCCGTCCCTGCGCGCCGCGCTGCGGCCAAGCGCCCAACTGGCGGCCTGCCAAGCCGCCTAGCCACGTGTCCGCACGTCGCCTTTCTTGTTGGGGCCTTCTTCGTCACGCGGTCTGACACGTGAGATCTTCACAGTCTGTCCGCCGTCCGTAGCTTCAGACGCAATGCGCCGGGGGAGGGGGTCTGTTGCCCGCCCTCGTATCTTAAGGCTGCACCGCCGCTAATAGTGTTTTGCGGGTTGTCGCACCGCAGTGCGCCTCGCGGACGGACCCTGGTCCGCCTACTTGTCCGGTCTCTCTCTCTCTCTCTCTCTCTCTCTCTCTCTCTCTCTCTCTCTCTCTCTCTCTCTCTCTCTCTCTCTCTCTCTCTATTTCCTCTCTCTCTCTCTGTGTCCTCTCCTCTCTCTCTCTCTCTCTCTCTCTCTCTCTCTCTCTCTCTCTCTCCCTCTCCTCCCTCTCCTCTCCTTCTCCCTCTCCCTCTCCCCTCTCCCTCTTCCTCTCTCTCCCCTCTCTCTATATATATTTATGTCCTCTCTCTTTTTCTCTCTCTTCTCCTCTCTGTCTCTCTCTTTCTCTCTCTCTCTCTCTCTCTCTCTCTCTCTCTTTCTCTCTCTTTCTCTCTTTCTCTCTTTTCTCTCTCTCTCTCTCTCTCTCTCTCTCTCTCTCTCTCTCTCTCTCTCTCCTCTTTTTTTTTCTCTCTCTCTCTCTCTCTCTCTCTCCTCTCTCTCTCTCTCTCTCGTCTCGCCTCTCTCTCTCTCTCTCTCTCTCTCTCTCTCTCTTTCTCTCTTTCTCTCTTTCTCTCGTTCTCTCGTTCTCTCTTTCTCTCTTTCTCTCTTTCTCTCTGTCTCTCTTTCTCTCTTTGCGCGCCGTGGAGCTGCCGCCAGAGGCAGGCGCACTTTCTGGAAAAAGGGCGCGAGCTCTTCTCTGGGCGGCGAACCGCCAGCCACGTCGTCGAACTCAGCAACCGCTCGTGGACCGAGGATTTTCGCGATCAGGCAATCGTCGAGGAAGTCCAAGTTTGACGTGCGATGCCCCGCTTGCTCCTTGCAAGAAACGCGAAATCGCGCTCCACTGTGCACTCGCCGTCCTCGATGGAATTGCACAACCTGATGAGCTTACGGAGGGCGCGAGACGCACCGACCAAACGTTTTGGACACGCAGCGCGCAAGAACGCGTCGTTCAGCAAACACGCCCGCGCTCGCTGGTTGGTCTTGTCCGCCAGAGGCAGGCCTGGGGAGACTTGTGTCAGCATGTGTGGAGTGACGTCGTTGTGCTGCAGCACGGCTGCCGTCTCGTCGCAACCGAGCGCCGCGGCTACCTGCCTCGCGCCTCGGAGCATGAACCGGCGCGCGCTCAGACAAGGCAGATCCCCGAACCCTTTCCGAACGAGGCGCCGATCGAGCATGGCCAATGCCGAGCGGAGATCGTTTCGAGGACGATCAGCTAGCAGTCGTTCTTTCGCCAGACGCGCCACGCCCTGCACTCTCACTCGAGCAATTCTCCCACGCGCGCGCCCCGAGGCCCACCCCAGTGCAACGCAGGGGCCCCGCCAGCCAAGAAAACATACTTGCGCCGAAGATTTGCCACCACGGCGGTCGCGATAAAGCCGGGCGCCCCCCCCTGCGCACCCACGCGTGGCAGCGGTTCGTCGCGCGCGCCCGCCGACGATGCCGCAGCCGCGGCGGTGCCAGGGGCAGCCTGCATAATCCCCTGAAGTTCACGCCCTTCCTTGAAGACAGCGTCCAACGTCTCCACCATGCAATCGATCTGCAATCGCGATGAAGCGATGTCGCGGTTGGCAACATCGAGCAAGCGCAAGAACAAATTGCAAATGATGCCCCAATCCGCCGACACGCTAAAATCCATGCAAAACTTAGCGTCGAGCCACGTGAACAGAGCCAGGGCTCGCTCACGAATTTCCTTCTCGCGACGTTTGCCCGACGATATGTGAACCAGCAAAATCGAAACTGGCAACGACATCAACGCAATTTTACCGACTGGCTCCGCCGTGGAATCGAAGCGTTGCTCGGCGAACGATTAATTCCGCAGAACTGTTTCCGGCTTGCGAACAGCGCGCCATCTGCTGAAAAAACTGGCGACGGCCCTCATAACATGCGACTTCAGGGATTCATCTCACGCAGGAGGTGCAGCTTTTCTTCTGCCCCGCCCCGTTGGCGCGCAGAACGTGGCGAAGAAACTGCCGAGCTGCTTCGCGGCCATCATGGCGTGGCCCACCTCGAACTCGGCTGCGCGGCGCTTCGCGCAATCGAGGGTGCCGGGCACGCCAGAGCGGCAGTAGCCTGAAGCCCCGACGTCGCGAGCGCCGCCGCCGCCAGGGGCAGGCACATCAGCGCGATATCTGCGACATCTAACAACCTTGCTGTATTTCGACTCGCCCAGGGATAAGGACATCGACGTGGCGTTACGCGGCAACTCACGGGTTTCCACGCGCAGAACCTCGGCCATCACGCAGAGCTGCGCCTGCGTTTCCGCGTTCTCTCCTCCGCCGGATCGGCCGCGGAGAACTGCTTCCGCCGCGCGCGAGCGCACTTGCGCAGGGAAGGCGTCTCAGGGAGCAGCGCCCACGCATCCCTCCATTCCGCGGCCGACGGCGCGTCTCCCCGCAGAAGCGCAGCGTCTGCCGCCGCAACTTCTTCCATCTGTTCCAACGAGGAAACGCCTTCGCACGCCGATGGCAGTGGCTTAGGCGAGAATTATTCGCACAATCTCTTGACCTTCTTCACCCCTGCTGCGTGTCAATGCGCTGCTGACCTCCGATGCTGTTCCATTTGGAATCTCGCGTGGAAGCCCGCCGAACGGCGGGCCTGGAAAGCAGCAAATTTGGAGGAGCTTCCGTCGCAGCTCTTCCGCCCTGCGGCCGCAGCTTTTGCGCGCGCTCGGCGGCCCAATCCCCGCGGGCCGCGATGCGCACCTGCTGCCGGCAACGACGAACCATTCGGCAGGAGAGATAGCGCCGCGCGCGCCTTGCGACGTCTGTGGAAATCGCATCTTATGCAGAACGCCTTGTTGCAAGAAGAATGCTCGGCGAAGTGCCGCGCGTCGGAATCGGCCCCTGAGAACGGGCGCGGGCGGTCAACAGACTGAGGCCCAATCTTCGGCGGGGATCTGCCAGCAGGGCCCTTTTTCCGACTTCCTCTACTCGCCTCGGTCGCAGTCCGCGCGACGCCCTTGCGGGGCTGAGCCGCGCCGCGCTTCCCCCGCGTCGCCCCTTGCTTTCCACGATTCGCCAGAGGCAGAGCCACCCTCGCCAGAGGCAGAGATTTCTTCTTGGCGCAAGACGCCCCGCTGTGGGCTAGTCCGCCGCGTCTCCGCGACGGCCGCGACTGCCCCGCCGCCGCTGCCGACTTCATCTGGAGACACTCCCCAAATTGCAATTGCAGCGGCGCCCGCGTCGCCCAGCGCGGCGCCCCCGATCGCGGCGCGCCCCAGATGCTTGACGCTTGGCTTGTGCCAAAACGGCTATGAGGCAACAGCGAGCTCGATGCCGCTGGCGACGATGGCGACAAGGATGGCGCTGAGCACGCCGGCGAACGCGCGGCCTCGCCCTTGCCCATTGCAACCAAAAAGCAACTGCGCAAAACCATCCGGAAGAAGAGAAACAATCACGGGGAAAGCAAACAGGAACAAGACAATATTAAACATGACCAAAGGAAAACTAAACAAGACCACGCACAAAAAAAAAAAACGCATGGCCAGGAAAACAAGAAACCATACCAACATACAATTAAACTGGCAAACTAAACAGGACGAAGACAAAACTAAACAGGGCCAAGAGAAAACCAAACACGACCATGAGAAAACGAAACAGGACCACGCGACAGCAAAACAGGGCTGAACGAAAACTAAACAAGACCATGAACAAACTAGACGGGACCACGGGGCAACTAAACCGGGCCAAGAGAAAACTAGACGAGACCACTGGGCAACTAAACATGGCCAGGAGAAAACTAAACAAGAAGAAAGGGGGAGAAGGAAAACAATAAGAAGGAGAGAACACAAAGGAAATGCAACTATACATATATATTAAAAAATTAACTAACAAGGGCCCGGAAACAACTCAACATGACAACAGGAAAACTAAACGGGACCAAGAAACAACTGCACATGAACAGGACAAAACTAAACAAGACCACAATAAAACAACACAAGACCATCCGGAAAACCAAAAACCCAGACAGCACCAGAGGAGAACTCGACAGGGCCACAAGAAAACTAGACAGGACTATGAGAAAGCTAAACAGGACCAAGACAAAGCTAAGCCGAACCAGGACAAAACTAAACAGGGCCACGGGGCAACTCAACAGGACCGACAGACAACCAAGCAGGGCCGCAGGAAAACTATAACAGAGCCCGGAGACAACTACACAGGACCAATACAAACTACACGCGACCAGGGAAAACCAAAACAGGACCCCACCCAAAAAAACCAAGCAGGGCCAGGGGATACTTGAACAAGACCACAGAAGAAGGAGAAGAAGGATAACGAAACAAAAAAAAAGACCAGGGCAACGCTGGACAGGACCGCAGGAGAACTGAACATGACCACCAAATAACGGCACATGAAGACAAGACAACGAAGCAGGTCACCTGGAAAACTAGACAGGGCCAAGAGAAAAATAAGCAGGACCCGGACAACAGAAAACGGGACTAGAGCA
Source organism: Prorocentrum cordatum (assembly GCA_963575745.1). Taxonomy (NCBI): domain Eukaryota; class Dinophyceae; order Prorocentrales; family Prorocentraceae; genus Prorocentrum; species Prorocentrum cordatum. The sequence goes on along the minus strand of CAUYUJ010015904.1, from coordinate 626,199 downwards.
AAACTAAACAGGACCATCAAGGAACAACGAAGCAATACTACAAAAGAAAACTAGGCAGGACCACGGGACAACTAAGCAGGGCCATGAGAAAAAGTGAACAGGACCAAGAGAAAACTATACAGGACCAGGACACAACTTAACGGGGCCACGCGAAAACTAACCGAGACCAGGAGAGAACGTAACAGCGCCATGAGACAGCTAAACAAGACCAAGACAAAACTGAACAGGACCACCGGAAAACTAAACAAGACCCGGGGCAAACTAGACGAAACCCAGACAAAACGAAACAGGGCCACAGGACAACTAAACAGGACAAGGAGAAAAACAAATGAGGGCCAGGGGGGGAACTAAACAGGACCACGGGAAAACTAGACGGCACCCATGCAAAGCTGAACGTAACTAGAAGAACGCTAAACAAGACGAAGGGGGACCTAAACAGGACCACGGGACAACTAAACAAGACCATGACAAAACTAAGCAGGACCACAGGGCAACTAAACAAGACCAAGACAACTCTAAACAGGGCCACAAGAAAACTAAGCAGGAGCAGGACAAAACTAAAGAGGATCAAGAGAAAACTAAACAGGACCACAGGACAACGAAACGATACCAGGAGAAAACTTTACAAGGCCAAGGCAAAACTAAACAGGACCAGGAGAAAACCAAACACGACCAGGAGAAAAATCAACAAGACCACAGGACAACTAAACAGGACCAGGAGAAAATTAAACAATACCAAGGCAAAACTAAACAGGACCACCGGGCAACTAAACATGACCACCCCGCGAGAGAGAGAGAGAGAGGAAGAAGAAGAAGAGAAAGAGAGAGAGAGAGAGAGAGAGAGAGAGAGAGAGAGAGAGAGAAAGAAACAGAAAGAGAGAGAAAGAGAGAGAGAGAGAGAGAGACCAAGACAATAATAAACAAGACCGCAATACAAGTAAACCAGACCACGGGGAAACTGAACAGGACCAGGGCGAAGCAAAACAGGACCACAGGAAAACTAAGCATGACCATCCGGGAAACTAAGCAAGACCGAAAGAAAACTGAACCAGGCCACAGGGCAACTAAGCGGGGCCGCGAGAGAACTAAACAGGACCAGGACAAAACTGAACAGGACCACAAGAATACTAGACAGGACCAGGGGACAATTAAACAGGACCAGGAGAAACCTACACACGACCAAAAACCGAACTTGACCAGGAGAAAACTAAACAGGGAATGGAAAACACCAAACAAGGCCGCAGGACAACTAAACAGGACCATCCGAGAAACTAAGCAAGACCAAGCGAAAACTAAGCAGGACCACGCGAAAACTTGACAGGACCAAGAGCAAACTTGACAGGACCACGAGAAAATTAAACAAGACCAGGAGAAACCTAAAAAACGACCAAACGAAAACTAAACAGGACCAGGAGAAAACTAAACAGGACCAACAGAAAACTAAACAGGACCATGGGGCAATAAACAAGACCACCCGGACAAAAAAACTATTATATACATAAAAACGAAGCAAGACAAGGGGGCAAGTAAACAGGGCCACGGGAAAACTAACGAGGACAAGGAGGAAACTAAACAGGACCAGGACAAGACTAAAAAGGACCACAGGACAACTACACATGACCAAAAGAAAAACTAAGCAGGGCCAGGGAAAAACGAACAGGACCACTGGACAACTAAACAGGACCACAGGACAACTAAACAGGACCAGGAGAAAAAGTAACGAGAACCAAGAGAAAACTAAACGGGACCACCCGAAAAAAAACTTAGGAAGGCCAAAAGAAAACTACACAGGACCACCAATAATGCGGTGGCGCCGATGGCGATGATGACGACGAGATCGCGATCGCGACCTGCGGCGACGGCAGCAGCGGTGCTGGCGGCGCCCATGGCCAGCCGCGACTACGACAGCGAATATCTTTTTCGAACCGAGCGTCTCCGCAAATGCACATCGAGCGCGGCCAGAAAATCTGCGTCGGCAGACGCGCCGCTGCGCGTTAGTCTGAATCAAAACACTTTTGCAAGAACTCACCCCTCAGAGCCGACGCCACTGGGCCCCTCTCGGCAACGAATGCCTCGCGGCACGCGGCGCGCCAGAGACAGCGTCGTGGCGCGCCAGAGGCAGCGTGTCAAACAACCGCCTAGTTGTCGTCCAAGCTCGCGTCAACCTCATGCCCCTCCTCAACCTCGTTGCCATCCTCGGCCGCTGGCATCGGCAACCGGCGCGCCTCCGTCGTGGTTCCGCTGAAATACTTGCTGGTTTTCTCGACGAACTCCGCGTCGCCGCCCAATTGCTCCGCGTGCCCCTCCTCGTGGCCCGCCTTGTGCGTGACGCGCCTGTCCACGATGGAGTCGAGCCAGTCCCGATGCGCACCGTGGCAAGCGATGCCCCCGTGCTCCATTGCGCCAGAGGCAGCGACAGCCAAGGCGCCAGAGCCTGCAGTGAAGTCCACGATGTGGGTCACTTCGTGGTGCTCCATGATCGTCAACCAGAAGCTGAGGGGCTTCGCCTCGTTGTACGAGAACGGGTGGCCCTTCTCGTCGATGTCTCCCTGCAGGCGCGCTAGCTTGCCATCGAGCGCGGCGCAAGATGCAGCCCCCGGGATGCTCGTCTTGGTCTCGTGGGACATGCGGTGGGGCTCCGAGAAGCGCCGCACGTGGATGCCACTGTATGTCGCGGCTGCGCTCGAGGTCTCGCCGCGCGCGTTGAACTCCGAACGGTGCGCCGCTTTCCGCGGGCCCTTGAGTGGCGGCGAGAAATGCGCCCTGGCCGCGGCCCGTGGGCCCTCCTGCTTGGTCGGCTGCGCGCGCGCGAAACAGCGCTCAACGAACGCGCGGGGGCCGCCTGTCTGCAACTTCTCCTCCATGGACTCAATGGCGCGGCGGTTCGCCCGGCTCCTGCCGTCGAAGAGGATGATGAGATCATCCATCCCCCTCGTCTGCATGAAGAACTCGGCGACGCGCTTGCGCTTCGCTTCGTCACATTGCATCTGCTCGCTCACCCTCGTCTCGGCGCCTTGCTTGACGAGGTTGGGCGGGGGGGGCTGCGCTGAGAGGATGAACGCGCGGACGTCGCCTTTCTTCCTCCCGAAGCGGCGCCCAAGGCTGAGCGCCCCCCACGCGCTCTGCATCTGCTGCGCTGCGTACTCCGCGCCAAAGGCAGCGCCGACAGCCGGCAAAGATACGAGCATGACAGTTTGCCTGCGGAGCTGCCTGAGCTGCTCCTGGAGCTCCTGAAGCTCTTTTTTCTGCTCCTCCCCGAGCTCGGAACTCCCCGACAGGCCGAGATTTTGATCAAGCTCGGGGGCGGTGGGGATCGGTCCACTGGTGCACGCGGCCACGAAGGCGCGGTAATCGGCGCCCACCTGCTGGCTGGTCTCGTCGAGGTACGTGTGCCAGAAGAACCCAGGCGTGCTGTCCCGCATCTCCTGCAAGGCTAGGTCGGCAATTTCGTCGTCGAAAGCGCCAGGCCACGCAGGCCACGCGACGTAGATCATCGCCTTCGCCTTGGCATCCACCCCGCTAAGATACTCAGCCACTTTGAGCGCAAACAGCGCGTCCATCCCGTCAGCGCCGCCGCCTGACTCGAACGCCCGGTGCGAAGCCACGAGCCCATCCGCAACAGAGGGAGTGAACTTCTGGACGATGCTGAGAGGCGTCTAAAATACGGCCATGCCATTCTGCATATCCTTGTCAATGAGAGACACCTCGTGGAATATGTACTCGACGAGCTCCTTTTTCTTGAGGAACGCGCGGGGCATCGCTGGCGTCTTTTTCTCGCGCCCGACGACTCGGCCAACGGACAGTCTCTCGCCCATCGGAACATCGCCCGCGAGGCGGGCCATGCGGAAGCTGTTCATGATGAAAACGAAATACCCCCTAGCCATGGCGCCAGAGACACCCCTCGCGGAGCAGCCGGAACCGATCCTCATGAGAAGCGCGGGTTCGCGAAGCTCTGGGCAATGCGCCGCGGCCAGTGCAAAAGCCGAACCGCAGGCGCCGTCGAGGACGAAAGGCTGCAGACCTCTCAGCGCCGCGACGGTTGCAGCGGTGCACGGTTTTCCTTTGAAGGCGAGGCCGTTGGTCTTGATCGCAGACTCCAGCTTCGACGCCGGTTCCTCTGGCGAACGCGTTCGCCACGTTGGTCAAGCGGCGCGCTTTTTCTGCGAACCGCCAGAAGGAATCAGCGCCAGAGGCAGCACACGTAGAGAACATCTTCTCTGAAAAGGTCAGGGTCGCCAAGTGGGTCGCGTCCCCGTCGGGTAGCAAACGCATCCTGATGGGCACGGACAACGCGGCGTTGAAAAGATGCCCCACGCGGTCGTCGTTGGACTGCTGGAGCGCCTCGCTCATAGCAGCGCGCCACGTGATCACCACCGCGAGCCCTGCGAGCATGGTCAGAGCCTCGGCGAAGCAAACTCCAGGCTTGCCAGGCCACGCGCTGGGCGACCTTAGCGTCGACCACCAAGACGGGGAGAGGCACGTCGAAGGAGAGGCGCCGCGAGGGCGCGTGACTGGAGGAGAGGCGGCGCGTCTCCTCCGACCACATACCCATGGCACCCTCGAGCTGGCCTATGAAGACGTCGTCGATGTCCGAGCAAATCGGGTCCAACATCCACACCGCCCCCCGCTGCCTCGCACTACTTGGTCCGGGAGAAGCTCGCAACCAGGTTGTCGCAGTCCATCCCCTCGCGAAACGCAGCGATGTTTGCGCAAGGGGCAGCTTCAGTGATGACCAACGGTGGAATCATAGAACACTCGGCGGGTGCGCGAGGGACAACTCCCGCTTGCGCTGCTCCAAGAAACCGAGCAAACCGTGGTCGACGTAGTTCTTCACTTGGCGCACCAACTCCGTGACATGACCCTGTTGCATCGACGCGTTCTCCGTCTCGAGGAGTTGCGTGATGCGCAGCGGGGCAGGCGGCGCGACAGAGGCAGCGGCGGGCGCAGGGGCTGGTGAGGCCGCCTTCTTCGCAGGCGACGGGGTTTGCGCCGCCTCGGCTGCTCTCTTGCCCATGGCGGCTGCTTGTGGTCCGGGGAGGGCGCGACAAGCCAACTGGTCGCGTCCGAGAGCCGAAACCTGTGAGGATGATGATGATGATGATGGCGACGATGATCATGATGATGGTAATCACGATGATGACAGCTGCTGGTGGCGTGATGACGGCGATGATGAAAGTGGCGCTGGCGACGACGATGAAGGTGACGATGTTAGCGATGTTGCAAATCCTTAATATGATGCTCCCCCGTGGTGACCCAGTCAGACAACTGAGGCTCTACAGCGTCCGAAAGCCTGGAAGACCACGCCCTCCGACCACGCCATCCTCTACCTCAGCCCCGACGGTGCCCGCCTCCAAAAACGTGACAGAGTCATTCGGGCGCGCGACCTCCGCTCGCTTCCCTCAGAAGCCAGGATGGAACTCAGACAGGTATTCTCCTACCTCGAAGGTGTGCTCAACATCCCGGACGCCGACCTCACCGGGCTGCTGCAACTAAGCGACTGGGTTAGGCCAGCGGCCCCCGGTAACCTCCCCGGCCGACACTTCGACAACGACGACGGGAACGTCGAGGTCAACCGCGAGCCCCCACTGCCCCAGGCCGCCGGCACGGACGACATTACGATTCCACTCCTACCCGCCCTGCTGATACTGAGACGACACGCGCTGTCTGCAGCCATCCAGGACTGGTGGAAGAAGTGGCGACGCAGCAAAAACACCCGCTCACCAGGTACCCTTCTGGCCGCAGCCTCCCGCGCGGAGCGCAACGCCAGACCAGCGGGCCCCCCTCGCTGCATGGCTCACCGAGTACGGGTGGAGCGGTGGCGATCTCGCACCACAGCAAGCCGCAGGCTGGCTATGCAAGTAGGACAGCGACGCAGCCCAGAGACGGGCCTCAAGGCTGACCCCGGCCCGAAGGGGCCCATCTGCGGACCGCCCCACCCTGGCCGCACACTGCAGAACAGGACGTAAAATATACGTCAAGACGCACTCTATCCTCGGTGTACGAGACGAACAAGGGGCCTGGCGCGACAAGCCAGACCGCGTCGATGAAGTTCTCTGGGGTAGTCGCGCTCACATCTGGCAGACCTCCCCCCCTTGCCTCCCTCGGGGGCCCGCATCCTGCGCTGCTACTTCCTTGGGAAGGAACTTGGGGGCCGCGCCGCCCACCCCCAGCCCCCGTCGGGCCCGTGGGGGAAGATCGAGCCCAGCGGCAGCGCGCCAGGCGTGGGCGGGGAACCTTGCGAGGTTTACCACCCCGGCGCCCACTTCGTCGCCTGCCTAATTACTCGGACAAGTCTGGTACGCGGCGGGCATCAACCCGCACCTCATCGACGCTGTCATCGGCAGGTCCGTCGATCTTCTGGCATGGATTGGGAAGAAGGCAACGGCTGAGAAGCCCAACGACATGCGCCCGCTGCAACTGCCGACACGCATGCGCAGACTGCACGGAGCCACCATCGCCGACTACCTCGGCCCCACCGTCGAGCCGGGACTCAGCCAACACCAAGCCGCCAGAAAGGGAGGTCAATGTGGCCCCAACATCGCCGCCGTGTCCAGATACCTGAGCCATGGCACCTCCGCTGACCCTGGTCCTGGCCGCTGCTGGCGCGAGCTTCTGGGAAGCCACCGCGATGCAGTCCAGCGCTACCTTCTAGCCGCCGAGACGCGCCTGGGCGCCGCCCCGAGCCCCGCTGTCATCTTCTGTGACCAGAACAAGGCCTTCGAGAGAATCTCTCTCATGTGGGTTGGTAACCGGCTGCAGAAGTGGCAGTTCCCTCCCTGGCTCCTACACGCCCTGGACGCTCTCCCACGCGAGCGGCACGCCCAAACCTGCAAGGGCAAGTACAGGAGCAAAGTAAGGCGCCTGCTCTGTTCGATCGGCATGGGCAGCACGGACCCCCCGCTGCCCCGGCGCATGGGCTACGACCCGCCGATAGAGGCCGTCGCCAACATTGCCGGAGGCGCCAGCGCCACATACGTCGACGACCTTGCGGCCCTACTCTCGTCCACGGGGCAGGCGTCACGCGTGGCCATCGCCCTCCCCTGGCTCGTCAAGGTGGCTGGCCTCCAAGGCGAAACCCACAGATGCAGAGGTGTCCACATGCCCTTCGGCAGCCGCGTCACTCTCGCCCTGGCTGAAAGGGCCGTCGCCCTAGAAAGTCGGGACAACGACATCTACATCACGGGCCTGCCCCCTGCCCTCATCCAGGTCCTCGTTCTCGACTCGCTCGGCCCAGCCTAAGCAGCTGCATGTGCCCATGGCACGCCCACTGCCCCTGCAGCTTCAAAACCGCCCTGGTGCCCGCGAGCAACCGCGAGTGGTGGGGGTCGCTTATGGACTTCACCCCTTCGCGCCTCGTCAGCGACGGCCCAGTGGCCGCGCCTCAGCGCCAGCGTGGCCCCCAGAGCTGCCGAAATGGAACCCCCCCCTCCAGGGGGCTGTTCTCCCGATGGCAGCGCGAAGCACTCGCGTTCGGCACCTGGGGCAAGCCGCTTCCCAAGATGCGCGACCGTGCCGGAGCCCTGCGCATTGCAGGCATGTCCCCCTCGCGCACCGCCCCCGCCTGGAACTCATGCCTCATCTCGCTGGTCCCCTACCACGCACACTACATGGCACCAGACGTGCTGCGCGAGCGCGCCCTCTGGGCACAGCTGCGAGTGGCCCTCGGGCTCGCGGGCGCTTCCTGGATCCCTGACCACGTCCTCACAAGCCTCGGCATCCTGTCGCACGTAACTGGTTGCCCGAAGTGCGCCGTGGCCACCGCCCGGGCCATCGCAGCCAGAGCGCATGCCCTAGGGAATGCATGGGGCCCCCCGCCGGCTCACAAGCGCGCCAAGACCAGATGGAACAAACTCTGCAACTGGGCCACAAGTGGCGCCCGACGGCAGGGGCCAACCAGACCAGGCTCCAAGGTGCTCGCAGATACCAGGGCCGCCGAATTCCTGACCCGCGCGCTGCGGGAACCGCGCAGGGTCCGTAACCGCTACTTCGGCAGGGTGGTCTACATCGTCTCCTGGGCCCAGCTCCATGGGCATGCCACGCAGAACTGGTTCCGAGTGACCAGCCAGTCCAGACGCTGGGCACAGACAGACGGGGCGGAATGGTCTCATCCAGCACTGCGCCTCCTTCACGGAGGCGCATCACGTCCTTCGCATCCTCGCCAACGGGCCACCCGGCTCGGCCAGAAGGCGCGGGGATGCCGATCGCCTCCCACACCAATGCAGGTGCGGAAGGCCTGCACGCCGAGTCTGGCTCACCGCCGGGCACAACGACCCTGGCCGTGCGCGGTGCAACGTGTGCCTTGGGGCCTGGGCCGGCCAAACCGACCTCTGGCCTCTCCTGGGCACTGAGTTACTTCCCAACGAGCTGCGCGTCGAAACCACCGAGCGGGGGACCGTCCTCGGACACGTCGACGTGCCGAGCCGCTGCGGCATGCACGGGGTGCGCCCGCAATGCGGTCTGGGGGAAACCACCACCGAGCACGCATGGTGTTGGTGCCCCGCCCTCGCCCTCACTTGGGCGCAGGCCAGAGCCCCAGACCACGCTCGCTCCCTGAGCAGAGCCATCTGCACCCACGGGACGCACCAAAGTCTCGTCTGTCGCCTCATCCATCAGGCTTCCTTTCGCTACTGCGTGAACCTGGACTGCACCCCGCTCACTGCCCAAGAGGCAGCTAGGCTCATATTGCAAAGGGTCGTGGCGCCCGACTGTGACCAGCAAAGTGACAGCGACGACGACTGGCACGAGGGTCAGACCCCCCCCCCCATGAACCAGCAGAGACGTCGGTATGGGCCCCCATGCCCACGGCCTGTGACACATGTATATAACCCACAGGGTGGGACTGGCCCAGTGCATCAACGGCGCCGCCAGGCCACATGGACAGACAAACCGTCCGCGCCGGTGGGGAGGTCAGACGCCTCCCCGTCGCGAGTGCTCCAGGCCGGCTCGCAGTGCTCCAGGCGTCGGACACGAGGGCAGCCTGGACGATCCCAGGCCGAGGGTGGTTCCTCTGCCCCCGCACAAACTCATGCCCGTCTGCTTTCTGGATCAGGAGATACTGCCGCGCCTGCGACACCCGCGCCGTCACCCTGTGGGCCAGCCAGCCCATGGAGCGAGGAGACGAGATCACCGTAAGCGACCCCCCCTCTTCCCATCTGCAGACGCGGCGCAGTGGCCCTACGAAATCATTTTCGACAGAGGCGCCAGGAGCATCCTGGAAAAGGCCTTCAGTCGCTGGTGCAGGTGCCCTCCTGTGGAAACACGACCCAAGCACCGGGCCCCCCAGCGCGGTCGCCGCCGTGGCGGTCGCCCTCCCCGGTGACGACAACGCGCAGGCGGCCGAGGCTGCGGGGTGCAGGGCGGGCCTCGCCCGCCTCCCCCACATAGACAGCCCCGTTAGATGCGCACGGGTGGTAGGCGACAATCTCGCCGCCATGCGGCGCGGCGCGGGCGCCGGACGCTACAGGAGGCTCCACCTTGCACAACACATGGGCTACGCCCTGCGACAAACGGCCAACGGGGGGTGGACTCTTACCTGGCAGGCCGCACGACGGCGGCTCAACAAGGCCGCCGACCAGCTGGCCACCTTAGGTGTCTACTGGGCCGACGCCCTGAGAGCCGAGGGACGCCGCTCGGTGCAAACGGCCGTGGCGTGGACCACCCGCCCCTCGCCCCTTCCCGACGGCTTTCCTTGTCCGGCCCATCAACCTCTGCGACCTCGACGATGTCCTTCTCGCCGCCTCGGCCCTCGAGCGACCCCCCCTTCCCGCCCCCCCCCCGCCGCGCCTGCCAAGGTAGCCGCGGGCCCCGCCCCTCTCCTCAGTGCAGTCGTTTAGCTGCTCCCAGACGATGGGCATCCTGTCTGCCCCGCCCCGACGATGGGCCCCCGCTAAGAGACGGGAAGTCGGCTTTTCTCGCCAGGTACTGTCCCCGGCTGGGATGGTCGCACTTCGGCGGAAGGTGGAGATGGAATTGCGAGCTTTGCCAGAAGCCATGCGACGACGTCGACCTCCTTCTCAGCGAGAATCACTACTTCGAAGGTGAAAGAAATTTATCCCGCGGCTGGCCCGGCCCCTGCACCTTCACGCCCCCTGGCAACCTGTGCACGATGGCCTGGGGCACCACCTGGAACTACGACCACAATCGCCCATCGAGAGGTTGGCCTGGGTCGGATGGCCCCCCCTGGGCCCGCAGTCGCGGGCGGCACTCTGACGCTGCCGGGTTTCGCCATCCCAGTGGACTGCCTCCACGTGCCCTTCAGTTACCCACTATGCGACGATCCAATGGATTTCACCTCACCTGGTGGCACCCGCTTTCACCCTGACGAGATTCGCCCCGCCCACGCGGACAGCGCTGAAGCATGGCGATGCCAGACGCGGACTGCCGACGACGACGACGCAGACGCCGCACCTCGCCCCTCGACACTCTGCCCACGCAGTCGCGGCCCAACCCGGACAGCGCCCCCAGCAGCGGACAGCCCCAGCCACGCACCCCGTCAGTAAGGCTTGACGACGGAGACGACATCTCCCCCGCCCAACCCTGGCAGCAGGATCGTGGTCGACTCCCCTGCCGTCACGGCTGCGCACGAACTCAAGCGGATCTTCGGACTCCCCAGCAGCCTCAGCCAGGCCCGCCTGCAGCCAACAATCCCGCTGGGGCACCTTCACGACGCCGTGCCGCTCCCGTCGCAGTGGCCCCACGTCCTGCGCGACCGCGGCCTCGCCTGAGGCGGATCGCCTGGATCGAGGGACGGGCGTCCCTGGAAACCCCGCACGATGGAAACCCTGAAACCAGGGGCAACCTCACGAAGCAAGGCAACCTGGCCCTCGCAGTACATATCACCAAGCTCAACCACAACAGTGACTGCCGCGACCTGGATCGCTTCGACCTGAGGCGCGGCCTGTGGGCGGGAGAGGGCAAAGAGCTCCTCCTCCTCGAGTCACCTGCCCTGGGAAGCAACGTTCCGCAACGAGAATGCGATAACCTCAGGATCCCACCGGGCACCAGATATCCGTCCGATGGGTGCATCGTGCCCTGCCACTATTGGAAGCACGGCCCTTTCCACGGAGACACTTCAAAGGTCCAAACTCCGGACAGAGAAGGCGAAGCCCACTGCAGGGTCGACCGTGCCCCATCCGAGGTGCAATACTGGAGGCAAGCCAATGCCATCAACGACATCTACCTCCTGAACCAAAACCCCCAGCAGCTCTTCGGGATCCCGCTCAACAACATCGCCTTCATCCTGGCCTTCCGCGACGCGTCCAAAGACGACAAGGCCGCCGCCAACGTCGTCACGAGGGCACGCAGGGTCGGCCATCTCCTGAGGGCCAGAGCGTCAGCCACGCTCAACCAACGGCCCTGTCCCTGACGCCGACATTCAGGCCCTACGCGCGCCCGACAAGCCCCCCCTTCCCTGCCCCCCCCCCCCCTGGAGGTTACCCCATTCACCGACGACGAGGTGACCTCGGCCGTGGGCCATGTCTTCCAAAGGGCCACGACGAGACCCTCGACAGACACCCTGGAAGTCGGTGCAACCATACGCGGTCTCAACCTCGACGCCAGACGAGCCCTACAGGCGACCGCGGCGCACCGCATCATCGTCGTCCACGGCCCGCCTGGCACAGGCAAGACCAAATTGTCCACGGCCACGCTGGACATCTGGGGGGGCACGCCCAGGAGCGGGCAAGCAGTCGGACGGGCAGCCGGATCGAGCACCGCTGCAAACCAACCTGCGCTCGCCATGGCGGCGGCACACCGTCTGAACCAACTTGACTCCCACACCTACTTCCCTGACCAGTTCGCCCGGCTCGCCAGGAAGGAGGTCAACGAGCAGCTGATTTGCCTCACCCCGGAAGGACACTACCAGAGCGCCACGGGCCGCTCCCAGCTCTCTGAGAGTCCCGCGCAGGATTTCACGCAATTCCGCACTGCCCTCATCAACAGGGCGAAAGTGATCGTCTCCACCCACGTCGTTCTTGGTCGTCGATGAGGCGGGCCAGACCACTGAACTCCACTCCACCATGCTCCTGGTCAATATGGTGCGAAGCGGTGGTCGCCTGGCGCTGGTATAGGGGATCCCAAACAGCTCCCCCCCACAGTCATGTCCAAGTTAGCCGCTGACCTGGGCATTTGCGTCAGCATCTTCGACCGCCTACTGCACGCCGTAAGGGCGCAGGACTCAGCTGTCATTCAGCTCGCGGCGTGCTGCAGGATGCACCCGCAGATCCTCGCCTGGCCGAACTGGGCGTTCTACAACAACTGCATGGCCAGCGGGCTTCTCGCACCCCTCGCAGACCGGCCCCCTGGTCAACGGTCTTCCCTGGCGCGTTATCAGAGCCCTTGGACGACGCGCGGCTGAGCGAACTGGCCAAACTCTCGAAGTCGGAAAAAGATGACCTCGAGACGACCCTCGCTCCGCTTCGCCCGACTTCCGCCGACCCGAACGACAGGCGCCGCTTCCTACTCGTTGACAACCCCTCCCTGGAAGTCACGTCCAAGATACACGCTGGCTACGCGAACCTCCCTGAAGCAGCCCTGGCAGTGGACATCGTCCGCGCCCTCATACCCGCCCTGGACAAGGGGATTTCCGTGCGCCTGGTCGCCGGGCACCACCTGCAGACAGCGATCCAGGAGGATGGCTGGCCTCAGGGCCCAAACAACATTACAGGCGTCATCCGACATTCCCGCGGTGGGAAAGGCAAGAGCAAGGGCGGCAAGCGCAAGGGGGGAGAAGGCAACAGGATTGACCGCAGCCGCTCCCCGGCACCGAGCGTTGGGTCCAGCGAGCTTGAGGACCGGCCTGTCGACGCCTTCGGCTGGCAGCAGGTCTTCGGCAAACACGATTGTGACCGGATCGGAATCAGTCTGGGTTTCCTTGGGATTCGGCGCATCGCCCACCAGCACCTCAGGGAGGGCGCACTCAAGCTTGCTACGATTGACTCAAGCCAGGGCGGCGGGGCCGACATAGCGATTTTCCTTACCACCAGGTCGAACGGGAGCCACAACTGGGGCTTCATCGACGATGCCACCAGAGTCAACGTTGCGATCACCAGGGCCACCCGGTTCGTCATCGTGATCGGGGACGGACGAACGTTCGCAAGAGCCACCTCGTCAAGGCTTCGGGTGCTTTCTGAATACGGGGGGCTCACCAGCCTCTGGGTCGGGTTCAAGGAGAACCGCACCCCAGGCAATCGCCTTCTCCTGGAACCGGACACCGACTTCGACCCGATTCATGACCTCGCGACCTGGGTCACCACCCCTGTCTCCTGGTCCTGCAACGCCGACGGAGACGACGCCACGAAGGAGATGGACTCGGCCATAAAGCGCGCCTGCGAGTCCCTGGCCAACAGCTTCGCAGACAAGGACGAGGCGCCGCTCGAGCCAGAATTTAAGTGGGAAGCCCTGGGAAGATCCATTCTGGACGCCATGAACAAGCGCCTCTCGGCGCCTGCGTTCGCCGTAGTACTCTACCTGGTCTCCGGGCTCCACCCCGACGAGTTCCCCCTGGCGGGCGCCCCCAGGGACCCAGGCAGACTCGACCGGAAAGCCTGGTCCCACCTCGGCTTCCGCTACGATATGGCCATCGGCTTGGACGCCAGTAACCTGGTCTACAAGATGTTCTGGGCCTGCCTGGTGTGGGCATTGGGCTTGGGCACCCCCTGGGAGGACAATGCGCGCGCTCTCACAACCGACTCCTTCCACCACGCCCGGCGTCGAAGGGGCGCCGCGGGCCCGGGCGCCAGTGCGCACCTAAGGGGCTTCTCAGGCAAGTCCCCCAGGCATGGGGCGCGTCCGCCAGCAGGTGTTGTCGCCACAAGTCACGCCCCGGCACGAACACCCTGGCGCTCCCCCTGCGCGTCGGACACAAAGACCCCCAGTTGCGCGACCGACTGAAGGACACCGACGACCGCCCCCTAACACACGGAAGGCCCGCGCCCTACTGGTCGTCATGATGCTCATGATCAGAGGGCCCAAGACCTTTCTCTGGCCCTGCGCAAACGCCGAGGGCGCGGGAGACGCCATCGAGGCCGTGCTTGGTCTATGTGTACCCTGGCAATACGCCCACCTAGAGGTCCGACAGAAGTTCGCGGCAGCATGGAGCCAAGGTGGACAACTTTACCGACCTGCACGGGAAGATCGAGGACGCACTCTCGCAAGTCTCCAAGCTGGTGACGAAAGCCCACCACCACGACGCAGCCAGAAAGGCGGGGTGTCCCCAGACCTGGAGGGGCATAGAGATGGCCGACTTCAAGCTCCAGGCCCCGTTGCTGGTCCTGGAGGCAATCGCCCCCCCTGCGCACCTCGACCCTCTCGCAGTCTACAAGTGCTTAATTTTGCGCCCCCCGCGCTGCCCTGGCCGGGTCCGACTCGGGCCTGGGAGGGAACAGGGCTGACGCTGCCATCGGGTACGTGCGTCGGGGGGGGGGGGCGCAGCCCTCCCCCGCCCCCGCGCCAGGCGCGAAGCTAAACCCTCCAACCATCACCGATGACCGGCTACATTGCGACCAGAAGAACGCTGCCCTCACCTGCGACCGATGCCAGACTTACAAGCTGAAGTACACCGACGGAACCTGGGAGGACGACTCGGTCAGAGACACTCTGGCCAGCAGCAGGCCGCAAGCCTACCTGGACGGGAAGAACCTCAGACGGTAATGCGAGAACTACTTGCACATCTCAACATCCAGTGCGTCTCGAGCCCTACAGGCGGCGCCCCTGTAGCGACTGTTGCAGCCAGAGTCTCCGACTACACGACGTGGCGGAACGGACGCGACAAGGGCCCAGTCGCCCACGCCCTCCCACAGCTCCCCTGCCCTGGGCCCCTGGAATACTGGCGCGACCCCACCGAGGGAGAGACCAGGTGTCTGGGCGACCTCCTCATGACCCCATCCGGACCACGCGTCCCCCGGTCCGCGAACACCGCGATCCCAGCCACTAGGATCCCGGACGGACGGTTCGGCAACGACGCCTCCAAAGCAGGCTCCTACTCCGCCAAGTGCGACACGTGCCCCCCCTCAGGCCCTCTGCTGGTCTGGAAGGTGGACGCGCCAGCGCTCGGCTGCTTCCTCTGGAAGGCTGAGCCCGAGGCCTCGGGCCCGGGAAAAACAAGCCCCCCCAGCTGGGGCCAGTGGCCTCGCCCGCGGGTCCGGCGCAAGTGGAAGGCCACATGGCGCTGCCGGAGGTGCCCAGTGTACATCAACTTTGGACAACGGCTGCAGCCCGCCCACGTCAGTCAGCGCGGGCGGACTCCAGCGAAACTGCCCCAGACCTGGCTGCCCTTCTCACACCGGCGCGTTCGCGGGCGCGAATGCCTACGACCCCCGCGCCCGCGGCCTCCCCCCAGAGGGCGCCCTGCAGGGCGGGGCAGGGAACAGTGATGACGGATCTCTGGCCAGCTCGAACCGGCTCACGTTTGCCGTGATCCTGGCCTTTCTCCCAGAGTCACGCCCTCCAGAGGTCCCCAAAGTAGGTTGCAGGAACGTTGCAGCTCTATCCTTCGAGCAGGGAAGCGCGCCCAAGCACGGACGGCGCAACAAACAGAAAGACGTCTCCCACGCCCTGGTCGCCTACTTGCGGGATTGCCACCCAGCGCTGGACGACAGATGGATGAACTTTGCCAAGGAATACGGCGCCGCCATTCCCGCCCCGAGCGACCTGGAGACCCCGTGGTCGGCTCGCCATCTCGCCCCTTTTCCTGCGTGAGGCGCGCGGCCCCGAGGCCCCTGACAACGGACTCCCCGACAGCGCCGCCTGGGAAGGCAAGGTGGGCTGCAGCCAGGGTAGTCGGGCACCTGCTACACAATCCGAAATATCAACTTGCTTGGGCGACCTTTCACGGGGGCGCTGCTTCCAACAAGGGGCAGAACCCCTTCCGCCGCGACCTCGCCGTCCTCGCCGGCTTCATCGCCAGCCTGGACTCCAGCGCTCTCCATCGCCACCTTGGCGGGGCAGGACCCCTCGGCCCCATCCGCTTGCGAAGCCCACGCCCCGTCTCTGTGGGATTCCACGATTGCCGGGCTGCAGCCGGATCCCAAGCGCATAGCGGGATCATCGCGCGACGCCCCCTCAGCCACCGCTGCCCCCATGTACGGCGCAGCCAGCAGTGACGTCGGGCTCTTGGCGCCCCGGACAGACCCCGCCCCCCTCGCGACAGGCCCCGAAGCGACAGGTCCCTCTCCTCAAGGAGAGGAATCCCCGACGAGCCCAGCATCCACCGTCAAGGCGGAGGTCGCAGGGATAGACTACGACGTGGAAAAAGGCGCCGCCGCCCTCCGATTCCCGCGCCTCCCCCTGGCGGCACACCAGACGGCGCGATCGGACCTGAGGGCTCCCCGCCTCCTCTTTCGTCCGGAACAGCAGCAGACGAGGAAGCTGGAAGCGGCCCTCCCGACGACCCGCTAAGGCTCTAAGGGCGTTCGGATGCGACGCCAGACGCCTCAGCGAGGGCCCGCCAGAGCGACGCCAGCCGAGGGGTCAGCCCACCGCCCATGGCGACACGCGACCTCCCGCAGCGGCACCCTGCTTGCAAGCCGGCGAACAGCAGCGCCCCAGCGGCAACGTCTGACAGCCGCTCCCCCCCCCCCCCCCCGGGGTAGCGGGCGACCGTTTCTCCCAGCCAGGCAGCTCCTGTCCGCCCGCCCCCAACCCCCGGGCCCCGCCCCAACCGGCCAACTCGAAACCGCCGCTCGCCAACCCCCGGGAATGGGGCTCCAAGCGGGTGTTTGACGACCTCGTCGACCCCGTCGCAGGGGGCCCCATGTGCAATGAACGTTGAGCAACGTCGATCTCGACAAGTTTTCGGAAGCACCCTCAGCCAAGATCTCCCGCCCCCAAAACACCCTCGGGGGAGTGTTCAGCAGCATCTGGCACGCCTCGACCCGCAAGCACCGAGCTGCCAACAGCCCAAAGAGTGACCCCGCGCTGAACCCCGAGGGCACGTGCAGTGCTCTCCTTGACGCCTGGAAGCGACGCGGGTACGACGCCTACGTGATGGGTCGCAAACTCGGGCCCCAGGTCAGATGGGAACGGGAGCGCGACAAGTGGTCAGGACACCAGGGTGGCAGCGCACCGCGGCACAAGGGGGATGCGCCGCAAGCTCCCGCCAAACCTGGGTCTGGGACGCATGGTCATGGACGCAGGGCTGGGACGGCGACGATTGGCAGGCAGCAGGCAAGCGTGGCGGCGACGATAGCAATGACGGGAGAGGGGACAAACGCTCCCGCACATGGCTATAGGACCCCACCCCCCCGCTGGGCCCCGCCGCGCCGCATCCCGACCACGCGCGCTTCGACGGCGCTGCGTTGACTCCGCCGCCGGATACCCAACCGAACCTGCCCCGACGCGCCTGACCACGCGCCGACCTGATGCCCCAATGGGCAGGCAACCGACCGCAGCTATCCTCTCCAGATGTGCAGACCTCAGGCCCGAGGGGCTCGCCGTGGCTGCGCCCTCGATTCTCAGATTAAAATGAGGCCCGCTAGGCCAAGAAGGAACGCGGTTCGATATTATCGACACCTCTAAACTGGGGCCCGCCTGGCCAAAGGTTCCGGCGCCTCGCTCGCACGGCTCGCTGTGGCCTCTCGCTATCCCTGGTTTGGACCTCCGACCTGCGCGCGTTTAGGGGCTTGGGCGGCGACCTCCGACGGCGGCCCCCGCTTGTTTCACCCTTGTCGCGACTCGCACAGCTATCGCTGTGGCCGACGCCCGACTCGCAGGCAACGCCCCTTCCCCGGGGCCACTCCCTGCCCAGCCCCCGTCGTTCAGGACCTCGAGGCAGGGGCAACGGACTGCTGACCACGCTTCGGGGATCTTCTGACCCGGGTCAATCCAAACCCGGGTCAATCAGGCCTGCAAAATCCTGCAAGATTCTGCACCCAAACCCGGGTCAATGCGAAGGATCCTGCAAGATCCTGCAGGATCCTGCACCCAAACCCGGGTCAATGCGACCCTGGCCCTGCAGGATCCTGCAAGATCCGGCGCTCTGGCTGACCCCCGTTTGCACTGACCCCCGTCTCGAGGCTCCCGAACGCTGACTCGTGGGCCTCCGCCGGGGCCGTGGCCCACCTGCCCCCCCCTTTGTTTCGCCCTAGACGTGTCCGCCGCGGTCCCTGCTGTGGCCGCCGATCGACTTGCAGGCAGTGTCCCTTCCCTGGTGCCTCCCCCTGCCCATCCCCCACTGCTCCCCGCCCTTGGGAACTTGAGCAGTGGCGCGCTGACAATGCTGACTCGTGGGCTACTGCTGGGGCCGTGGCCCACCTGCCCACTATCGGCCTCCGACCCGCTTTAAATGTTCGCACCCCCGGGGCGCGATATCCCGCGCTGCCGGGCGGCCCGCAGGGTCGGGGCGCACCCCCCCCTCGACTTGGCCTCCGATCTCCCCGTCGGTCGGCGGTGTCGTCCCCCACCGTACTGGCCTTCGCTTTGCCGCTCAAGTCGCGGTTTCTCTTTCCCTCCACGGGGCCGTCGGCCGTCTCTGACACCGCTCCAGCTTTGTGCCCCCACCGCGTGCGGCCGATTCCCTGGTCTCAGGCCCGGGTTCTCCCCGTGCCTTCGCCCGCCTGTCGCCACCTTCGGCGTGCTAACTTCGGGCTCGCGGCCCTGTCCAGGGCTCGTGGTGAGCCATCCTGGCGCCACTTCACGCACTGGTCCGTGGTGGCCCGCGCCATTGTGGCTGCGCGGCAGCTTTGCTGCTTCCCACTCTCGTGCGTTCTGCTGCCTTGGGACTGCGCGGCCACGGCCACCCTGGGATCTCGCAGCCTGCCAGCGCTCTCGCCTCGTCTCGGCACTAATTCGACCTTGACCGACGGTCCTTCGGGCCACCCGGGTATTCACGCAGTTGTCCGGGTTGCGTCCATGCATTAATTCGGTTTCTGACCCGGGTCGTCGTGTGTCCCGACTTCCTGGTGTTTCCGACGCTATGCATACTTGCGCGCTGGCAGTGCGACTCAGTTTCAGCTGCCCCCCCACTCGCCGGTCCGCCGCTGAGCTGCTGCGTGAGGCGCCGGTTAACCGCTGTACGTGTGGCCACCCTCCGTAGCTTTAGTAATTCGTCGCTGCGTGCCCCGCTTTGACTGGACTCGCCGCCGGCGCGCTCGCCCGCGGCCGTTGACTAAAAAAATGTGGTTGCGTGTGTGTGTGTGTGACTGATTTGACCGTCTGGTGGCACAGCCTCGCTGGACGGACGTTTGGTCTGTATCCTACAGCACAGGTCACGACGTCTCCTGGCGCGCAGGATCCAATTCACCCGGTTGTTCTTCTGGGTCTCGCACGCGTGCAACAAGCTACCCTGGCCGTTTGCAGTCAGCTCAGCCAGCTCAGCCTCAGCCAGCTGCCCCCCCGGCGGTAGGTTCTGATCCCGCGCTCGGTCGCTGTGTGATTAGGCTCGCGCGTAGCACCTCCCCTCACGCCGTCTGCGCAGGCAGCTTAGGCAGCCCGCCCGCTTAGTTTGCCTCGCCCGCGCGTGTAATAATCGGCCCGCGGCCCAGACCCTTCACCACGGCGTCTGCGCTTTCGCTTGCGCCCGCGAGGGAAAAGTGTGTGTGTGTGGTGTGTGTGTGTGTGTGTGTGTGTGTGTGTGTGTGTGTGTGTGTGTGTGTGTGTGTGTGTGTGTGTGTGTGTGTGTGTGTGTGTGCGAGTGTGTGTGTGTGTGCGTGTGTGTGTGTTAAATTGTGTATCCGTGTTTATATGTGTTTGTGTTTGTGTGGGTTGATGTTTGTGTGATTGTGTGCATGCGTGTTTGTGTGTTTGTTTGTATAATTGTGTTTGTGTGTTTGTGTCCTTGTGTGTTTGTGTTTGTGTGTGCGTGTTTGCGTGTTTGCGGGTTTGTGAGTGTTTGTGTGTTTGTGTTTGTGTGCGTGTTTGTGTGTGTGTTTGTGTGTTTGTGTGTTTGCGTGTGCGTGTGCGTGTGCGTGTGCGTGTGCGTGTGCGTGCGGGTGCGTGTGCGTGTGCGTGTGCGTGTGCGTGTGCGTGTGCGTGTGCGTGTGCGTGTGCGTGTGCGTGTGCGTGTGTGTGTGTGTGTGTGTGTGTGTGTTCGGCACGGGATGTCTTCGTCTAGGTACGCGACGCTAGATGGCCTCACGAATGCCGACGTACGGCCTGGACGGGCTCCAAGCTGGATGGATCCAACACCGTCCCAAGACGCTCCAAGACTACTTCAAGACTGCCCCGGACAGCCCCAAGACGGATCCGAAAGGGCCAGAAAAAAAACGGAAACCACACAGGATTGCCCAAGGACCCCCAAGACCGACTTCAGCGCCTCTGGGTCCAGCTGCCTCATCCGCCTCCCCCCCTTCCTCTCCCCCGTCTCCTCCCCTCCACGTCCCGCCCACATAAGCTCATCCCAGCGGCCAGTCCCTCACTCGCTCCGCCTTTCAGTACCGTCTCCCATGTGACGTCACCTGCCCTCCTCGCCTCAACATCAGCCCCTCCCTCTGCTCGGCTTCTCCCCCCTCCCCAAGCCGAGGCGAACGAACGAGAACGACTCTCCGGCCGTCTCGCCGTGTCGGCAAACGCCATGCCAAGAGTAAGATTCCAACTGCCCGTGCCACCGCACCTGAGAGAGCCATTGCTCATCCAGCCTCCAGGGGTCCTCATACTGCTCAGGAGTTTGGCGGAGTGGGCCAGACGTCTCAGATGGCACATGCTCTCCCTTACACCAGAGGAGGGTAACACCAGTGGAGAAGCAAGCAAGAAGGCGGAGATGTCGGACGATCAATTCCTCGGCGCCCTCGGCGCCCCTCCCTGCGGCCCTTCCCTCCCCTCTACCTCCCCACCCCTCCTGCCCGCCGCCCCCCTCCCTACTGCCTTCCCGCCGCCTCCCCTGCCCCGCCCGCTGTGCCCGCTTCCTCGCGCTGCCCCTGGGGCGCCCGCCCCCCCCCCTCGGGGCTCCACTTCTCGGGCGCTTCGGCCATCTGCACAGCGCCGGGGGGGCGGCGCACGGAGGGGAAACGCGCGCAGGCAGGCAAGCAGGGGCGGCGGGGACGGCGGGCAGCCAAGATGCCAGGGCCAAGGGGGGGAGAGAGGCCGGGGGGCGGAGCAGAGGATAGTTGGCGGCGCGCGAAGGGGGGATGGGGGAGGGGAAGAGGCTTCAGACATGCAGCGGTGCTTCCAAGAAGCCTTCCACCCCCCCCAAACCCCCGTCTGCGCGCCGCCAAAATGGGAGGGGAACGAGAACGGAAGCGCGAGCGGGGGTGGGGGTGAAAAGCGGGGAGAGGGAAAGCAACGGGGCATGCGAGGCAACGAACAATCATAGGGGGAGGGTGTGATCGAGCGAGGGGGTGAGAGGGTGGGTCAAGAAAGCGGGGACAATAATAACAGAGGGAGAGAGAGAGAGAGAGAAAACACAACCGATCCACATGAGACCGTTTTTGTCATGGGGGAAAACAGAATTGCCCTGGGGGGTACGGTAACGGGGGCCGCGGCGCGCACTCCCCGAAGCGCGTTGCCTACGTCGTCGTCTCCGTCGTCGTCTCCGTCTCCGTCGTCGTCGTCGTCGTCGTCGTCGTCGTCATCGTCGTCGTCGCCATCCAAGCCCGCAGCGCTTGTGGACACAACGCGGGCTCTGTGCACCACAATGCCTTTGTCTGCACCAGGACAGAACAACCGCGTGCCGCACAGCGTCGATGTACATCACACTGTTTGCGCACACCACGGCGCCCGCGTGCACCACAGCTGCTGTTTCAGCACCCCATGTACACCACACTACCTGTGTACAACACACAAAGCGTGTACACCTGAAGGTACTGACGGAGCCAAACTCCGGAAAATCGCTGGTGGCCCAAATGTCTCAAATTCAGTATCCGAATTGATTGTGAATGTGTGTCATTCTGGCCCAAGGAACGCTCGGATATGTTAGGCCCACGACGCCTGTGTTCGCCATAGCGACAGCGCACGTCTGGCAAGTTCGCGCACCACGGCGCCCATGAACACCACGCGGCTTGGGGTCGCGCGGAACGGCGTCAGTCGAAGGAATACACGCGGGAATAGCAGGAGGAATAGCAATACCAGCGGGGGGAGCAGGAGTAATATTTGGCCATTTGGACCCCAAAGCAGATGTGAAACACAACGCCTGTGTGCACCACAAGGCTTGTGTGCACCACTATGCTTGTGCACACCACAGTGCTGGCGTCCTGTATGCGCAAGGAAGACGACGACGAAAATGAAGAGGAACGAGAAGGAATAAGTAGAGCGAGAGATGCGTGGGCACATGTAGCCCACAACGCACGGTTACATCATAGCGACTTTGCGCGCTACAGCGATGTACATCACGGCGCCTGTGTACACCACGAGGCTTGTAATGTATCATTGTGTACACCACAATGCTTGCGCACACCCACTATGACTGTGTACACCACAGCTGCTGCTGCAACGACAGATGTGTGCGCCACAACGCCCGCGTACATTGCAGTGCCTGCGTACACCATAGTGCACGCCCGTGTGCACCGCGGCACTAGCAATGCCCGCGTGCGCCACACGCCCGAAACTGCCCGGGATCGCGCGCTGGACTGCGCCACAGCCCACCAACGAGCCAACCCCCCGTCAGGGAACTAGCCCGCCACATCAAACTCGACAGACGGTCACGACGCGAACATTCCACTCAACACACACTGCCTAATGCGAGTGCCAACACCCTTCTTCCCCAGGTTTCTCCCTGTTCCCCCTTCCGTCCCCTCCTCCCCGCCTCCTTCCCATTCTTCCTGTTCCCCTTACCGTTCCCTCCTCCCCTTCTCCTTCCCGTTGCCCTGCGCCCCCTTTCCCTCCCCTTGTTTGGGGGGCAGGACCGGGGTTAAAATCAAACGATCCTCCAGGGCTGCAAAGGCGGAGGCAAATGTGTTATGTTTGTGTCCTTTTTCAAGTATCCCTCCCAGGACGCTGCTGTCGGACCTCTACTTCAGCCTCCTGTCTTCTCCCACCAGCCTGGTGAGGACCATATAGGCTTCACCAGTGAGGACCATTCATAGGCCTCACCCCTCGCAGCTGCCATCATAGGGGCTGCTTCGGGCCCGCCCTCTCCCACCAATTCACCAGTTCACCACGCCGTCAATAGGCACTGAAGGGGGCCGAGGCCCTCCCTACGGCCCCTCGGCCAACGAAGACGGCCGTACGGAGGGGTGCCAACGTACCTCCACTTTCATGGGAACTCTGACACTATGTCACCACTTGCTACCATACGCTATTTTTCTCCTCGGGGCCGTGAACGGCATGTACTCCTTGGGAAAAGATGTGAGGAAATATCAAAACGGAATCGCTGTTGCTGTAAACCCGGGGCCAAGGGCGCTAGTTGGAGACACCTCGCTTCCCCTTGATAGAAAACAGGTGCGAGCCCAGGGATCAGTCAACACTTTATTCGAAAGCATAAAATGGTTACCGGGCGGGGGGGGATCGACACGACTGATTTATGATGAATGAAACTTCAACAGCAGCAGCAGTAACAACAGCGACAACAACAATCATTTTACCCTCATGCACGATGCTTCCAAACGGAGCATGCGACCATCATGACAACCATCCCCATCATGGGGGATTATTGTTCTATAGCGGGGTCCGTTGTTCCCATCCCCAGATATCCCGCCCAATGAGGTCTTGCAAACACCTCCTCCGAGGAAATTCAAAATATCCCGTTTCGAAAACGCATGCCCGCGCCTTGCTGCGCCGATGCGAGACCGCCAGTGGACCCCCAGCCAAGGGTAAAACACAAGGAAGTTTCGAGCGACAGGATTACCTTGGTGGGGATGGGGGCTGTCGGCGGCGAGGCAAGGACCTGGCCCTGAATAGGAAGGGAGGAAGTCTCGAGCAGGGCCGCTGTTGTTGCTGGGAGCGGCGCCAATGCTGAAGAGAGTAGGGCGCTAATCCAGCGTAAAACAACACGAAGTCTCGAGCGGGAATGCTGGTTTTGTTGGGACGGCGGTTGTCGGCGGCGAGGAGGAACACGGCCTTGAGTAAGAAGGGAGGAAATCTCAAGCGGGAGCCGTGGTTTTGTCGGGACTGGGGCTGTCGGCGGCGAGGAACAGCACCGTCCTGAGGAAAAAAAGGGAGGAAGCCTCGAGCAGGAGCGTTGTTCTTGCTGGGAGCGGCGCCAATTCAAAAGAGAGTTGGGCGCCAGTCCAGCGTAAAACGGACGGAATTCTCGGGCGGGAGCGCTGGTTTTGTCGGGACGGCGGTTCTCGGCGGCGAGGAGGAGCACCGCCTTGAGCAACAAAGGAAGGAAGTCTCGAGCGGGAGCGTTGCTGTTGTTGCTGGGGGCGGCGCCGATGAGAGAAAGAGTAGCGCGCCAGTCCAAGGTAAAACGGGAGGAACTCTCGAGCGGTAGCGCTGGTTTTGTTGGGACGGCGGCTTTCGGCGGCGAGAAAGAGCACCGGCCCTGAGTCAAAAAGGAGGAAGTCTCGAGCGGAACCGTTGAACTCTCATTCTTGAAGACTAATTATTGCTGATCCCCACATCGGTGCACATTTATTTTTTCAATTGAAGTGCCCCCCCCGGGGCTCGCACCATGTTTTTCGTCAGAGAAACCCTTCTTGCTCAAACTGGCCCCCTGGCCCCGGGGTTACAACAACAACGGTTCCCGCCTGAGACGTCCTCACAATTTAGCCAGGACCCCCGCTCCCGCCCGAGACTTCCTCGCATTTTATTCAAGAATCGCGCTCTCGCTTGGGGCTTCCTTACGATTTATTCAGGAATCGCTCCTCCAGCGCTCTGGAGTCGCGCTCTCGCTGGAGATTTGCTTGCAACCTACACAAGAATAACGCCCCTGCGTTGGAATTTCTCGCAATTTACTCCAGCGCCGCGCTCCCGACACCCAGGCACCCAGGAGTCGCGCTCACGCTTAGGACTCCTTCACAGATTACCTAGGAATCAGGATCTCGCTGCCCTTCGTGGCCCCGTTGCAGCCCTTCGTGGCCCCTTCGCTTTGTTTCGTGGCCCCGTTGCAGCCCTTCGTGGCCCCATCGCTTTGTTTCGTGGCCCCGCTGCAGCCCTTCGTGGCCTCCTCGCTGCCCTTCGCGGCCCCGTTGCAGCCCTTCGTGGCCCCCTCGCTTTGTTTCGTGGCCCCGTTGCAGCCCTTCGTGGCCCCCTCGCTTTGTCTCGCGGCCCCGTTGCAGCCTTTCGTGGCCCCCTCGCTGCCGTTCGTGGCCCCCTCGCTGCCCTTCGTGGCCCCGTTGCAGCCCTTCGTGGCCCCCTCGCTTTGTTTCGTGGCCCCATATATGTATGCACTTCGTGGCCCCCGCTCGTTCGCGCCCGCGGTGGCCCCATATGCATGCCCTTCGTGGCCCCGCTGTCGCCCTTCGTGGCCCCCTCGCTGCTCTTCGGGTCCCCGTTGCTGCCCTCAGTGGCCCCGTCCTTACTCTCCGCGGCCCAACATACGTATGCCCTTCGTGGCCCCCGCTCGTTCGCGCCCGTTGTGGCCCCATACGCATTCCCTTCGTGGCCCCGCTGTCGCCGCTTGTGGCCCCCTCATTGTCCTACGTGGCCCAGGTGCCACCCTCAGTGGCCCCATCGTTGCCTTCTGTGGCCCCGCATTATCTGCCCTTCGTGGCCCACGCTCGCTCGCGCTTTTCATGGCCCCATACGCATTCCCTTCGTGTCCCCGCTGTCGCCTTTCGTGGCCTACTTCGTGTCCTTGGTGGCCCTGCTGTCGTTCTCTCTCGCTCTCGTTTTCGCTCGTCGTCGTCGTCGCCGTCGCCGTCGTTGCCGTCGTCGTCGACGTCGTCGTCGCCGTCGTCGTCGTCGTCGTGGTCGGTCCCCTGTCGTCCCTCTTGGGGTCGGGTCGACGGTCCGCGGCCGCCCCGCCGATCAGTGCTGCCGCTGGCCAGGCCGACGGTCCGCGGCCGCCCCGCCGCTTGCCGGGGCCTGGCCTGCAGGGAAGAAATGTATACCCCCCCAAAGGGGTTCGATCGAAAACGAAAAGGGCGGGTGTCGAGGGTTTGGGAAATTCGCGTTATTCGACACTCGAGCAGATAAGGGCAAACAGTCTTAAACTGATTGTTGTTGTTGTTGTTGTTGTTGTTGTTGTTGGGAGGCTGGTTCTGGCGCCCCCAGAACCGCTCGAACGTGAACGTTATTTTCAATGAAAATGTAGCCGGCGCCGAAGCGAGAGCGCCAACGCGCCTGGGGGGTCCAACAATTATAATTGTTTAACAACTAACACTCAACAGCAACAACACTCATTTCTATAATGTTCGCAGTTATCTGTTCGCGGGCCACTCAACACGTTCATCCTAAACCCTCGATGGCCACCCTCGTCGTTTTCGATCGCACCCCCTTGGGGGTCTGTCTTACCTGCAATGTGTGTACTTCACGCAGCCCCTACGGCGGGGGAAGAGACGACGGATGGAAGAAAAGGACAAGGGGGAGGGAGGAGGATGGACACGAGGGCCACAAAAGAGCTACGAACGGAGGCAAGAGGGCCACGAAGGGTGACAACGGGGACACGAAGGGCACGCATTATGGGGCCACGACGGGTGCCTGCGAGCGAGGGCCAGGAAGGCCATATAGTGCGGGGACACAAAAGGCAGCGACGGGGCCACTGAGGGCAGCAACGGGGCCACAAAGGGCAGCGAGCGAAGGCGACCGCGGACTCAGTACTGGCAGCAGGGGGCATCGAAGGCGGGCGAAGGGCAGCGAGCGGCGACTCCAGTCCCTAAGGAGCTGGTAGGGCGGGCAGGCCTCGACGGGCGGGTCGAGCGGGCGGGTCATTGAAGCGTGGATGCTGCTTGGGGGGAAAAAAAAAAGAAGCTGAAGCGCGACTCCCTAGTAAATCAGGAGGAGGTCCAAAGCGAGAGCGGAATTCCTGAGTGTCGAGGGGCGGCATCTGAATAGACTAAAGTCTCCAACGAGAGCGCGAATCCTGATATTCCTGAGTAAATCGCAAGGAAATCTCAAGCGAAAGCCTGGCTTCTGAATAACGTGTGAGGGGGTATCAAGTGGGAGCTGTTGTTGTTGTTGTAACTCGGGGGGCAGGGGCGCAATTTGAGGCTCAAGACTTTCCCTGATAAAGACCTGGGTGCGAGCCCCTAGAAAAACACTCGACTTGAAACCATAGAATTGTTACCGGGCAGCGGGGATCAACAATACTTGTTGTTCAAAAGTGAAAATTCAACAGCAACAACAACCACAACGAAACAGCAAGGCGAGAACGCCTTCGTGTGCCCCGTCCCCGGAAGAGGGGCGGCAGCAGGCCAGCACCTACACCCACACCGACGCCGACGCCCACGTCAGGGGGGAGGCAGCAGGCCAGCACCCGCACCCACACCCACACCCACACCGACGCCCACGCCCACGCCCACGCCCACATCCACGCGCATGCCCACGTTGTAGTAGTCGTCGTAGTAGTCGTAGCAGTAGGAGTAGCAGTAGCAGTAGCAGTAGCAGTAATAGTAGTAGTAGTAGTAGTAGTAGTAGTAGTCGTAGTAGTAGTAGTAGTAGTAGTAGTAGTAGTAGTAGTAGTAGTAGTAGTAGTAGTAGTCGTAGTAGTAGTAGTAGTAGTAGTCGTAGTAGTAGTAGTAGTAGTAGTAGTAGTAGTAGTAGTAGTAGTAGTATTAGTTTAGTATTAGTATTATTATTAGTAGTAGTAGTAGTAGTAGTAGTAGTAGTAGTAGAGTAGTAGTGGTAGTAGCAGCAGTGGTAGCAGTAGTAGTACTAGCAGTAGTAGTACGAATAGTAGTAGTAGTAGTAGTAGTAGTAGTAGTAGTAGGAGTAGTAGTAGTAGTAGTAGCAGTAGTAGTGGTAGTAGTAGTCGTAGTAGTAGTAGCAGCAGCAGTAGTAGTAGTAGCAGTAGTCGTAGTAGCAGTAGTACTAGTAGTATCAGCAGCAGCAGCAGTAGTAGTAGTAGTAGTAGTAGTAATAGTAGTAGTAGCCGTGGCAGTAGTAGTAGTAGTAGTAGTAGTAGTAGTGGTAGTCGTGGTAGTAGCAGCAGCAGCACTAGTACCAGTAGTAGTGATGTTGAGTGTAGTAGTCATCGAAAGTAGTAACTCGCAGTACTAGTAGTAGTAGTAGTAGTAGTAGTAGTAGTAGTAGTAATAATGGTAGTAGTAGTAGTAGTAGTTGTAGTAGTAGTGGTGGTGGTGGTGGTGGTGGTGGTGGTGGTAACAGTAGCAGCAGTAGTAGTAGTAGTAGTAGTAGTCGTATTATTAGTAGTAGGAGTAGTAGTAGCCGTAGTGGTAATCGTAGTAGTCGTGTAAGCATCAGCAGTAGTAGTCGTAGTAGTAGCAGTAGTAGTAGTAGTAGTAGTAGTAGTAGGAGTAGTAGTAGTAGTAGTAGTAGTCGTAGTAGTAGTAGTAGTAGTAGTAGTAGTAGTATTAGTAATAGTAGTAGTAGTAGTAGTAGCCGTAGTAGTCGTAGTAGTAGTAGTAGTAGTAGTGGTAGTAGTAGTAGTAATAGTAGTAGTAGTAGTAGTAGGAGTAGTAGTAGTAGTAGTAGTAGTAGCCGTCGCAATATTAATATAAATGGTGGTGGTAGTGGTGCTATGTGTGTCGTGTGTGGTCGTTGTGGTAACAAGGTTATTAGTAGGCACGGTCATGCTAGCAGCAGGGGTGGTAGTGGTAGTCCCACTTGCAGTAGTAGTAGTAGTACTATTACTAGTAGAGGCAGTAGTAATCGCATTCGTAGTAGTCGTAGTACTACTCCTAGCCCCTGTGCTGCTACTCGTGTTAATGCTCGTGGGAGTGGTAGAGGGACGAAAAGTAGCCGTCTGCGTATCAATAATGGATGTAGTAATAGGAATGGCGGTGGTAGTAGTATAAATAGCAGCGACCATGTTATTAAATATAGCTGTGGCCGCAGCAATAGTAATACAACGACTACTACTAGTACTGGTGCTAGTAGTGGTACTACGAGTAATGCTACTCGTGCTACAGGTGCTGGCAGTAAACGTAGTTGCAGCAATGGTACTGATATTACTAATATTACCACTGCCACGACTACCACTACCATTACCACAAGTACTAATAATACTACTTGTACTACAACTAGTATTACAACTACTACGACTACTACTACATTCTTCTAAGCTTACCACCATTACTACTTCCACGGCAACTACTGCTACTAAAACGGCTACCACTATTACCACTACTACAACTACGACTAGTGCTACCACGACAACCACTACCACTGCCAATACGAGTGCTATTCGTACTAGTGATACTACTGCCTATACACACATTTTTCTGCTAGTACGAATATTCGTACTAGTACCAGTACCTGCACCAGTACTAGCTACTACGATAACTATTGGTGCTACTACTACTACCACCACCACCACCACTACTACTACTACTACTACTACTACCACTACTACTACTACTACTACTACTACTACTACTACTACTACTACTACTACGACTACCACTACTACTACCACTACCACCACTACCACTACTACTACAACTACTACTACTACTACTACTACTACTACTACGACTGTTTCTACTTCTACGACTACTACGACGACGGCGGCTACTACTACTACTACTACTACTACTACTACTACTACTAGCACTACTACCACTACTACTAATAGTACTACAATTACTATTATAGCGATTGCTACGACGACAACTACGAGTACTATTATCACCAGCAGTACTACCACGATCACTACAGTTACGACCACGACTACTTCACTTGCCAGCGATACTACGACTATTTGCATCCTGATAGTCCTCCAATCATCGGATCCTATTAGGGCTCCATCCATCCCGAAAAGGGCCCTGCTCGAACTCCACCCATGTCTAATGATACCCGACTGGACCTCCATCCATCCCGAATCGGACCTCAGTCGAGCGCCATCCATCTGTAATCAAATCTCAGCCGAACTCCATCCAACCCGAATCGGATTCGATTCGAGCTTCGCTCCTCCGTAGAAGCGTTCTATTCGTGCTCCACCCATCCCGAAGTGGATCCTCTTACAATTCCACCGGTCCCTGATAGAATCCTCGTCGAACTCGATCAATCCCCCATCGGATCCTATTCTAGTTCCGTCCACCCCTAATCCGATCCAATTCGATCCCCATCCATCCCTCATAGGATCCTTGTCGGGCTCCATCCATGTCTAGCAATACCCGGTGAAGCCTTCATCCGTCCGTAACAGGATCCAAATCGAGCTCCATCCATCCTCAAAATGATTCAAAGCGAACTACATCTAATCCTCATCGGACCCAATTCGAATCCTTTCCATCCCTATTAGGACTCTGTTCGAACTCCATCCATCCTCACCAAGATCGTACGAAAGCTCCATCTATTTCTAACAGGATCCACAGAGAGTTCCATCCATCTTTCATGGGATCACATTCGAACTCCATCCATCCCTAAAGTGGCCCCGTTCGAGCTCCATCCATCCCGACTTGGATCATAATCGGCCTCCATCCATCCGTAATCAGATCTCATTCGAACCCCATCCATCCCCAATCGGATCCTATCCGAACACCATCCATCCTTAATATGATGCTATTAGAGCTCCATCTATGTCTCACAGGATCCAATTCGAGCTTCATTCTTTTCTAATCGGATCCTATTAAAGATCCACCCATCTCTAGTAGGGTCCCATCAGAGCTCCATCCACTTCTAACGGGGTCCTGTAGAGCTCAATCCATCGCTAACCGGATCAAATTTGAAGCCCCGCCCATCTCTCATAGGGCCCTTTTCAAGCTCCATCCACCCCGAATGGGATCTGATTGAAGCTCCATCCATCTCTGAATGGACCCTATAAGATTTCCTCCATCTCTTAAAATAATCCCCGTATAACTCAGTCCATCACTGATAGGCCCCATTGGAGCTCCATCCATCTCGAATGGGATCCGATAAGACTTCCGTCTATCTCTAATCGGATCCTATTGGGGCCCCATCCATCTCGAATATGATCCGATTCGAGCTCCATCCATCTCAAATAGGATCCGAATATAATTCCATCCGTCGCTAATAAGATCACATTCGAACCCCATCCATCCTTGACCGGATCCTATTAGAGCTCCATCCATCTCACCTGATCCTATTAGAGTTCCATCCATCTGTAGTCGGGCCCTATGAAAGCTTCATCCAACTCTAGTAGGGCCCTCTTGGGGGAGGTGGCGAGCGGTCTCGTTTCGCCGGCGCGCGAACGCTTGGCGAAGGCAGGGCCGAGGTGACCCCTAGATGGTTCAAACGGTTTAATTGGTTCGTCGTTTGTATAAAAGCTGGATGTTGGCTGCTGGCTGCTGGCCGCCCCCCCTCGTGGGTGGGGATGGGCACAGGAGTCCGGCCACGCGAATAGAGTGACCAGACCCTGGCCCCTGGGAGACAGGGGCGCGCATAGGCGTCGATGCCAACAACAACAACAACAACAACAACAACAACAACAACAACAACAACAACCACATTAAGACTGTTTCTTCTTGTCCGTTCGCTTGCCACCCGACACGTAGACCCCGAACCCTCGATACCCGCCCTCGTCGTCTTCGATCGTACCCTTTTGGAGCATATCCTACCTGCAACATGTATATCGTGCAACCCCTAATGTAGGGGAAGAGACGACGGACGGAATGAAGGGAAAGGGCGGGGGAGGCGGATGGAGCACGAGAGAGAGAGAAGAGAGGGAGAGTAGCAGGAGGGGGGCTAGGAGCAGAAAGCACGTGGCAGAACTGGACGAGAAAATCTGGCGGGTAGACCCTCGTGCACAGGCGGGTGGCCAGGTCGAGCAAGCGGGTTGCTGAAGCATCCGTCCTGCATGAACCGCGAGGATGTCTCGAGCGACAGCGCGATTCCCAAATAAATCGTCAAGAAATCCACATGGAGATCGTGATTCCTGACTGTCGAGGGCGCGGGGTCTGAATTAATTGCGAAAAAGGCCAACGCGAGAGCGCGATTTATGCATACAGTGTGAGGAACTATGCAAGATTTGGGGATACATTGTGAGGAAATATCAAGCGGGAGCCGTTGCTGTTGTAAACCAAGGGTTAGGGGCCGAATTATGAGACACAAGTCTGTCCCTGATGAAAAACAGGGTGCGAATCCCGGGGAAAACACTCCAATTGAAACCATATAACGGCTACCGTGCATGGGGGGGTCAACAACAATTCAAGACCAACAACCACAACAATAGTAACAACAACACCACCAACATTGATTTTAAAACTGGTCGCTCTTGCCTGCTCGCGTGCCACTAAACACCTGTATCCCGAGCCATCGATACCCGCCCTCTTCATTTACGATCGTGCTCGTTTTGGGGTATATATCTTCCAATACCCTGCGGCGTTGGAAAAGATGACGGATGTAATAACGGGACACAGGGGGAGGGATGAGGATGCAGAACAAGAGACAGAGAGATAGGGAGAGAGAGAGAGAGAGAGTTATATATATATATATATATATATATATATATATATATATATATATATATATATGCACACTAGAACCACGCGCGCGCTTCGCGCGCGCTTAGGTTCTAGGGCGGCACGGGCATATCATTCGTTTGACAGAGCAGGGGATGAGAGGAGTTGCAAAGAGAATCCCACCAGCTTTCTGTGCGTAGGTGGTTAAGCGCGTTTCCTCCCTCCACCCTTCCCTCTACCCCCTCGGGGAGGGTACCTCTGCCCCCAACCATCTCCCCTGGACCTAAATGGGTCCCCGCGAGCGGTCAGATCGTGTCTTGGGGGCTTCTTGGGTTCTCATGGGGGCATCTTCGGGCGGAAAGCTTGATTTTTCGGTTCGTGTTCCCTCTCTTGGGCCCCTCTGAGGTCTCCTTGGGGCACTCTTGGGCCGTCTTGGGCGGATCCGGGGCGGTCTTGGGGTTCTCTTGGGCCATCTTGGGGCTCTCTTGGGGGCATCTTGGGCCCTCTTGGAGCAGTCTTGGGAGCCTCTCGTGCGGTCTTGGAGCCTCAGAGCGAGAAACCAAAAAACACAGAAACAAACAAATGACAAATCAACGATTTCTGCCTCTCGGGGCCGTCTTGGGAGGCCTCTGGGGATTCTTGGGGGCGTCTTGGGTCGTCTGGAAGCCATCATGGGCGTCTTGGACCGATCTTTCGGCGACTCTGGGCCCTCTTGGACCGTCTTGGAACATTCTTGGACCGTCTCGAGGGCCTCTTGGGCCGTCTTGGAGCCCCCGGGGGGGGGGGTAACACGGGCGTGACCCGGATGTCCTGGGGGTGAGCCGGAACCCCGGGGCCGGGGACCTGGTATTCATCCATTATATATATATATGACACACCCAGGCCTATTTTCCGCCAGGCGCGCGAAGCGATGCTATCTCTGGTGTCGACAAGTCCCCCGACTTTGCAATCACAGCACAGAAGGGTCTCGAGCTCGGGGCGACGCCCAACTCAAGACGCGAAGCAAACTCCAGTTTCGTTCTTGTAATATTTAAAAGGAGAGGGCGGCGGTGGCGCAGACGGTTGGCCAGGAAAAACTATGGATCGGTGACGGCGCGTTTCGGTCTTCTGTATATCATGAATCAGCAAGCTTTGTCAAATGAAACGCCCGGGCCTATTTTCCGCCAGGCGTGCGAAGCGATGCTATCTCTGGCGTCGACAAGTCTCCCGACTTTGCAATCGCAACACAGAAGGGTCTCGAGCTCGGGACGACGCCCAACTCAAGACGCGAAGCAAACTCCAGCACTGTTTGCATAGAACGGAACTTCCCTCCAAAAACGCAACTGACATAAACCGCGCCATTTTTTTGACTCTCTGTACTTGTCTCTCAGCAAGTGCAAGCTGGAAGCAACGAACGATGCCAGCACACAGGTCGGCTGGGTGAGCCTCGGCAAGGATCGCGAGGAAAATGCCAGCAGGGTTCTTCCCTTGAAGCTGGTCATGCGGCCGACCTGTGCGGGGGCAGATCCCGCGGGGGCCGCAACAAAGACGACGCAGAGGCTGCAGGTCAACATGATCGTACACGATGCGAGTCCGTTTCCGACACGACTGGCCGAATTGGCAGAAATCCAGCACGACAGTGCGGCATTGTTTCAGCAGACTGCTGAACTGTGGCGTCAGCCATATTCTAGACAAATGAGGATTCTCGATAGCGACTGGCACTCGCACGGCCTGGCACAGGGGAAAAAGCGAGGCCGAAAACTGCATTAAGGCGTTGCCGACCCTAACCTTCTCGGCGTCGCGAGGCGCCAGGTCGGGCAAGCCCATCACGTGCACATCACTCCGAAGTGGCGGTGGCCCGGGTCGGATGTCCCGCGCGCGGCTCCAGCTGTGGCAGGGGGTCCCCAGCCACGCGGCAGCGATCACCCCGTTGTTGACCCATCCTCGCACCAGGCGCTAAGCACGCTGGCGGGTCAGGTCATACTCGTCGCCCCAGCGGAGGTCCCACTCAAAGATGGCACGCCCCAGGGCACGCTGCCGCCGCCGCCAGGCTTGGCTGAGTTTGCCGGAGGCGCCGAACACCTCGAGCGCTACGGCGCCGCCCGCGCGGGCGGCAAAGGTTGGCAGCGCCCGCGGCGGATGCCGCCAATCTTCTTGGCGCAGGCGATGGCGTGCTCGAGGGGGAGCTCCGGCAGCTTGGCCAGCTGGTCGGCGACGCGGCCGCCCTTGCCGTACCTCGTCACCGAGCTGTCGCTCGCCCAGCGGCCGCGAGCCTTCACCTCTGGGATGCTGCGGCGGCCGCTGGCGAGGTCGGCGGACGCCCCGCCGCGCCGCAGCTGGTACAGGCCCGGCGGGCCCTCGAGCCCCAACTGTTGGCCCGCCGCTCGGAACGCCTGCGCCAGCTGCACGCGTCGCACCTGCGCCACCAGCTCCTTGTCGCCCACGCCGGCCTTGAGCAGCTTCAGCACGACCCCGATGAAGTTGTAGAACGGCAGGTCGCCCAGCAGGCTCTCGTTGCACGCGCCAGTCTTGCTGGGCGTCTCCTCCTCCACTGGGGGCAGCACGATCGACCAGGCGTTGCGCCCGACCGCCCGCACTGGCGGCGCCACCTGCCGCCCGGTCAGCGACATCAGCTCCACGGGCCGAAGGTAGAAGACGAACATCACGATGATGAGGCGCGCGGCGCGCAGGTCCTGGCTGGCTGCCAACTTGTTTGCCACCGCGCACGTGACCTCCCACGGGAGCGGGAGCCGGCTGCGGGGAGGGACCAGCCGCCTCCACCCCTTCAGAGCGCGAGCGAACCTGGGCAGCCCGACTGTGGCCAGCAGCCGCGGGTAGTAATACTGTAGCACCGCCTTCAGCCTGGCCCCCTCCTGCGCGTCGCCGCCGTCGAAGAACGTCTGGCGGGCCCACTCCAGGGCCACCTCGTCGTAGTCTGCGGCGGTCCTGAGGCAGAGGCCCAGGGCCCCGGCGAAGCTCCTGAACTCGGCGAGGGCGGACTGGTAGACCCGCTGGTTGTGGTCTCCCACGCTCTCCCTTTCCAGCAACGTGAGGCCCTCGCCGTCCGCCGCGCGCAGGCCCCCGGGGACCCCCCCCTGCCGCGCGGCGGCGCGCTCCGCCCTGGTGGCCTGCACCTCCGGCCGCGGCTTGACCCATCGGGTCGCCGCCGCCGCCCGGGCCCCGCCCGCAGGGCGCGCGCGCGGCGGCGGCGGCGGCGGCGCAGCCCGCGCTAGGGTCAGCAGCGCGGCCGGGCTCGCCCGCCGCTTCGCCGCACCACCCGGTCGGACCAGGCTGCCCGGCGGGGGGGGCGAGCCTCGAGGGGCCTCCAGGTTCGGCACACCGCTGCGCGGGCGAGGGAGCCCCGTCGACATCTGGCTCTGCCAGTCCTGGCGGAGGCCGAAAGCCTGCCTGTTTGAGCTCAAATGGCTTCGGCTGGTAGCGTCGAGAGGGCTCATCGGCTACGTTCAACTCAGACCGAATCCACCGAACACGAGGATACAAGTCGGCCGCAAATACCGTCGCCGCCCACTGCCTGCACACTCTCATTAAGGCTACACTCGACGATCGGCCCTTCTCGAGGGCCAGGACCTCGGACAGCCCATCGGTCAAAAACAAGACTCGCTTGCCAAACTCGCTTAAACCTCGGCCGACGTGGCGGACTCCCCAGACCAGAGCGCGGCCCTCCAAGATGGGCATCGCCTCCCGACGCTTCCAGCGGCCGGCCGAGACGGTAGTCCAGGAGCCCTGGAGGATCTGAGGCCCGATCTCCGGGACAGCCCCGCTCCGGTCAACCTCAGGGCGCCCAAGTGCCGGGCCGTCCCGACGCGGCCCAGGTCATCCAGACCGGCCGCCGCGACCATGCTGAGCTCCTCCCGGAGCGAGGCGCCCCTCGGCCGAACCCGATCCTCAGCCCCCCGCGAGAAGCGCCGCCGGTCCGACCACCGGCCAGCCTCCGCGACGGACTGGAGATCGCGCTCCGCCACGCACACACCTCGCCACCAGGGGGAAGCGCCCGTGCACCGCACCTTTGGGCTCCACTCGGCATCGAGGCGACGACGGAGGAGGGGGGGGTCCCTATTGCCCAGCGAAGCTCCCTCCGCACGGCGGCCCACAACTTACGACGGGTCTCGGCCCCCCGCTGAGCGAACGCATACGCCGCCGAAAACACGCAGAGGGCCCCAGGTCGAATTCGAGCGGCGAACGTGAAATGTCCTATGATGGCCTCGAGGTCCCTGCCAGTAGCAATGCCCCTCTCCAAGAGACCTTCGATGCCAAGACGGAGCCTCCACACCCTGCGAGGGCTCACGCGAACCAGGGGGCACTCTTCACTAAAGTCCCAACCCAAGACGGAGCCATCAGTCGAGCTCTCACGAGGGTGCATCCTGAGCCTTGTGAACAGAATCGGCCACGGCGTCGACCTCTTCGGCCCGACGGCCGATGGCAGCAAAGTTGTCTACGTATTCGGTGTGAGCAAACCCCGAGCGTCCTAGCTGCACTCCCGGCTTCTTATCCGAGAGCTTGTTAGCGAGGGTCACGCCGGCTGCCGAGAGGCATGCCACTCGTGAATTCGCTGGCACCGCCACAACGCATGGCTCCACCCCATAGGAGCAACGCGCAAATGAGGATACACCAGCTGGGATGGTGGGACAGGCGCACCGTCGAGCTCACCTACTCCGGCGAATCCAGCCGCGACGGGCCGGAGGCAGAAGAGAGGCACCAGCTCAGAGGGGAGGAGAAGATGATAAAACGCATCCTGGATGTCGACCTGAGCCAGGCACGCTGGGGGCCCGGGGTCGACCTCGAGAGAAGCAAACGATCCGCCTGTGGCAAGGTCCACAGGGTCAGGCTGAGCGAAGCACTGACTAGACAGACGAGCATCAACAATCAACCTCTGCTTGCCATTCATTTTTCCAAATAATGAACAGGCCCACTCGAGGCGACCCGTGCCGCCTCCACTCGAGCACGCCTGCGCCGTCGAGGGCCGCCAGGAGGCGCGCGTACCTGCGCGGCCTGCCCTGCAGCGAAGGATCGCAGCACGGGCGCTTCACGGCCGACTCGGCCACCCGCGCCGCCGCCTCCGATGGAGGCAAGACTTTGTCTTTCAAAAAGGCTTCGACTACCGTTGGACCCACGTCCCCGAGCAACGTCGACAAGGCTCGAGGACCGTCCCCGCCAGAGGGCAAGGACAAGAGGGACATGTCAAGCCGAGCGACAGACACCTTTTCTCCGGTGTAGCTGCGCTTAGCCAGGAGCTCCGCTAGGGCTCCCTGGCGCGTCAGGTCAGCGGGCGGGCGGCCGAGCTCGGCTACCGCAGTCTGGATCATCCCCAAGCTGCGCTCCTGCCCGGCACTAGCCCGCAAGCCCAGCGGCTGTGGGTCAGAGGGCCCTCGGTCGAGCTCGTTCAGCGTGACGGCGCAGCAGCGAGCCCAGTCTTCGCAATGAGCTCGCTCTCCCCGGCGGCGTTGGCCCCGACGAGACTTGGGCTGGCCACCCTCGCCGCTGTCCAGGCTCGGAAGGAGCTGGTGAGGAAGAAGAAGAATATCACGATTGACGACCCTTCCCTCATGTGAGCCACGTACACTGGTCGCGCCGGGGCTCATGTCCGGCGACCCCCCTGCATACTCGCCGCGGGATCGGGGGCTCCCGCGGCGG
Source organism: Prorocentrum cordatum (assembly GCA_963575745.1). Classification (NCBI taxonomy): domain Eukaryota; class Dinophyceae; order Prorocentrales; family Prorocentraceae; genus Prorocentrum; species Prorocentrum cordatum. The sequence goes on along the minus strand of CAUYUJ010015904.1, from coordinate 588,277 downwards.
CGCCCTTCACTGGTCATGTTTGCCCGCGAGGCGCCTCTCCTCGCGGGCCTTCCTCATCTGCTTCATGATGCCGGAGTCTCGCTCCAGCTCGGTTGCCACGTACGACAACAGCTCGGGGGCCACCATCACTTCTCCGTACTCGCAGCGCTTCCCGCTGAAGATCGCCATCTCCTCCACGCGGGCGCCCTTGCCGCCCTTCTTGTCCTGCTGCTTGCCGGTCTCCGCCTGCCGGCCGACCTCGTAGTAGAAGTACTCGATGAGCTGCATGCGCCTCAGGATGTCCTCGGCGCTCGCCAAGTTCACGTCGTCGCACTGGTCGCGGGTCCCGAGGCGCTCCAGGATCTTCGCCAGCGTCTCAGGCTCCGATACGCCCCACTGGTCGAGGCTGACTCGATTGTCCGCCCGCCAGCGCCGATCCCAGCCGACGGGGCCCTCGCTGCGGCGGTCGAGGAACTGCGTGCACCACTCCGCCGTCTGGGGGCCCGGCACCGGCCAGTCGCCCTGCTTCACCGCACTCGCGTCGCGAGCCACGTCGCGCCATGGCCGGCGCCGAGCACCTCGCGATCGCGAATCCCTCTGCAGCTTGAGCAGCCGCGCGTCATGGTGGGCCTCCTTCGACCTGTAGGCCTCGACGTCCCCGTCGCCGATGTCCTCGATCAGCACGGACTCGCCCATCAGCACGATCACCCCCTTGCGGCCCGCCACGAGCTCGGAGCCGTTGAAGGCCACGTCGTCCCCGCGGATCGCGCTCCCGCCAGGGTACTCGACGCTCTCGGCGGCCACCCAGCGGACCGTGTGGACGGACGCCGGCTGTGCGGTCGGCCGCGCGGGAGGCCTGAAGTCCCGGCCCACGCCCATCCGCCCCTGGAGGGCTGCCGGGCCTGGGCCATCGTCCTCCCCGCCGCCAGGGGGCCCCGGCGCCGGCGGCTGCGCCGGCACGAAGGCGGGAGCTCCCGCCGCTACGCGGCCGGCGCCACCGCCAGGGCCGGCGGCCGCCCCACCACCTGCAGCATCCGCGGCGCCCCCAGCGCCCCAGACGGCCACGCCGAACCCGCGCCGCTGGTCCTCCAGGCCGGCGGTGTAGGCGCCCTCCTGCATGAGCCGGCGGAGGGTGGCCGCCGACGGGAACTCTCCGAAGTGGTAGATCAGCTGCCGAGGGATCCCTTCAGGGACCTCACTGTTGGGCCCCAGCCACCGCACCGCAACGGCCTCATTGAAGTCCTCGATGTACATGTCACCATCCGGCGTCAATATCAGGGCCCGGGAGTCCGAGGACACCAGACCTGCGAGCACTATCCGCCAGTGCCACTCGGGGGCCCCGTAGTTCACCAGGCAGCTGCGGCCGGCCAGGTGAAGAGTACCCTGAGGATTGCGTCGAAGCAGCTGCATGGCGTCTCGCGCAGCACGTTCCCAGCACGAACCCGACCAGGACCGCCAGCCCGCCGAACACGCACACGAAGCTCAGCGCCACACGCGTCTCGGGCCAGCAATCTTGCCGGCCCTCCGCCTCAGGCGCGCCCGCGCTCGCCCCGTCGCACGGAGGGCATGCGGGGGCCGGCGGACACGGCGGCGCTGGCGGCACCGCCGGGCAGGTGAGGGCCTCCGCAGCCGCCGCTGTCGGGCAGGTGACGCTCACCTGCGGGCAAGTGAGAGCTGGCGCCAGCAGGCACTGGCAGGCCGCCGCCGCTGGGCACGGAGGTGCTGCCGGGCTCGGCGGGGGCTGGCACTTCCCCAGCCACGCGCCGCCCAGGTTGGCCACCCCCAACACGGCGGCCTGGGCAAGATGAACCAGCATCAAAGGGCCGCCCCGGCCCGTTTCTCCTCCGCCCCGCGGAGGGGCTTGAGCCAGGAAAAACTATGGATCGGTGACCTCGTGTTTCGGTCTTCTGCATATCATGAATCAGCAAGCTTTGTCAAATATATATATATATATATATGATAGCAGGAGGGGGGCTGTGAGCAGGAAGCCCGTGGCAGAACCACACGGGAGGATCGGGCGGGTAGACCCTGACAGGCGAGTCGGGAAGGCGGGCCAAAGCGGCCAGGTCGATCAGGCGGGTTGCTGAAACGTGCGCCCTCCATGAATCGCGAAACGATCTCAAGCGATAGGACGATTCCCAAGTAAATCGTCAGATAGGCCAAAGCGAGAGCGTGATTCCTGAATGTCGAGAGCACGGCGTCTGAAGACATTGCGAGGAAGTCCCACGCGAACGCGCGATCTCTGAATACATTGTGAGGAAGTCCCGCGCAAAAGCGCGATGTAGGAATACATTGTGAGAACGTATTAAGCGGGAGCCATGGCTGTTGCAAACCGAGGGACAGCGGCGCCATTTGGCGACGCCCATTCCCATACAAAAAAGCAATGTGCGAACCCAGGGTCAAGAACTCTAATGTAAGACATTGTCTTAGACATTAGAATGTCACAGCAACAACATCAATATCAGCCAGCGTTGACTCCAAACAGGTAGGAGAACAGGAGGAGGACGAGAGGAGGATGGGAGGACGAAAGGAGGACAAGAGGAAAACGGGAGGAGAACGGGAGGAACAAAATCAAGCAAGCGCAAGCAAGCAAGCGGAAACAAGCAAGCGCAAGCGAGCAATAACAAGCAAGCAAGAACCAACGATCAAGTGCAAGCAATCACGGGCAAGCAAGAGCAAGCAAGCGAAAGCAAGCACGCAAGAGCAAGCAAGCAATTGCTATTGGAAAAAGGAGGGTGCCATTGGAAAAGGGGGGGCTAAAGACCAACTGCTTATGATGAGCTAGGACTCCTATAGGGCAAGCCTAGTTGGAGAATCATGTGCATAATGGCCGTTCTGATCTGCTCGCGTGCCATTCAACACGTGTATCTCGAACCCTCGATACCCGCCCCTTTCGTCTTCGACAATACCCCCTCGGGGGCATGTCTGTCTTAACCGCAACGTGTAGTTCGTGCAGCCCCTGAGGCAGGGGAAGAGGGGCTTGATGGAAGGAAGTGACAAGGGAGAGGGAGGAGAGGAGCACGAGAGAGACTAGGAGGAGGGGGGCTAGCAGCAGAAAACACGTGGCAGAACCAGACTGGCAGATCGGGCAAGTAGAACCGAACAAGCGGGTCGGGAAGGAGGGCCCAGGCGGCCAGGTCGAGCAGGCGGGTTGCTGAAGCGTGAGTCCTACATGAATCGCGAAACGATCTCAAGCGATATAACGATTCCCAAGTAAATCGTCAGATAGGCCAAAGCGAGAGCGTGATTCCTTAATGTCGAGAGCGCGGCGTCTGAATCAATTGCGAGGAAGTCCCACGCGAGAGCGCGATCCCTGAATACATTGTGAGGAAGTCCCGCGCGAGAGCGCGATGTGGGAATACATTGAGGAAATATCAGGTGTGAGCCGTTGTTGTTGTAGTGCGGGGGCCAACAATGCCTTTGGAGGAGGACAACTTCCCTGATAAACAAACAGGGTGCGAGCCCCAGGAAGGGCACTTCAATTGTAAAACACATATGTTACAGGAGGGGGATCAGCAATAATTATTCTTCAGTAGCGAGAGTTCAACAATGATAACATCTGTCCGCACTGCAGAACATCACTTCAGCCACTCGCCCAGGGACAGTGAATGACCGTTCGGTCCCCTGACTCTGATACGAATTTAGGCGGAGACAAAAAGAAAGAGAAAGAGCGAGAGAGAGAGAGAGAGAGAAAGTGAAAGTGAGAGCGAGAATCAGAGAGTGACATTGAGAGAGTGAGGGTCAGAGTGCGAGCGAAAGACACAGCGAAAGAACGATAGAGAGAGAGAGAAGAAAAGATGGCGAAAGAGCCAGAAAACTGGAGGGAGCGCACGAGAGAGTGAGAATGTGACAGGGGGTAAGAGGAAGAGAACACGATGTTGGTACAGAGGGAGACATGCGCGCGGCGTTCGAAACAGGTGTGGCACGAGCCATATAAAATTCCCTTGGCTGCGTAGCCACACCACCGGCTAAGCTTCAGCAAATTCTTCATCAGCGGAAGGACTTGGGGCAGGCTACGGACATCCCCAATCGCGGCCTGATTTACTATGCAATACAAAATTCTGCCCTGACGCGCACAGCGCGAACACGCATAGCCCAAATGTGCATTGTGCACAACTTGCCACGAGCCGCGCCTATCGGCATTAGGACGCGCTCCAGATTCCCCCCGATGTGCGATCGACACGTTATCCATGCCCCTGCTCAAGTCCCAAACCCCACGAGAGACCATGGATAAAGGTCAGCACTCTGAAGCTAAGCTGTTCATCCAGGCCCTAGCACGTACAGCGATCCGCCCCGCTCTCCGGAGCGGCGCCTGCTGTGGGTGACGCCAACGCTGAAGAACGGACAACACACGCACACACCCATATCTATGGGGGGGCTGACCCGTGCCTCGCGGTCTGAGGCTGAGATATAGGCATGGGGTATGGGTGCGGGCTGTCAGACACCGCATGTGGGCCCCCGTTGGAGCGGGGACCCCCACCCGACAACACGCACCCATAGCCCTTCCAGAAGTCTACCCCGACACATCGGGGGGTAGTTGTCAGGAAGTGCCCCTTGTACCGCCGACGCCCGACGGGGCCCGCCGTGAGCCTCCCTCGCTTCCACGGCGAGGCACGAAGCCGCCACCGTGGCCGGAGGAGGGCCCCCGCACGCGCACCCAGGGCGTCCCCGAGCATCACTGGCTTCGGCGCCCGCTGAGACTAGCTCACTCTGCTGGTCGCCGAGGGAGATCAAGTCCGCTGCGCAGCCGGGCGTCTGCTCAAGCATAATCCCGCGCTGGCCCACAAGGTTCGGAGGAGGAGGACGACGACGAAGACGATGACGACGACGAGCCGGCGACGATTACGGCGACGATTACGGCGACAACGACGACGCCGACGATGATACGAGGACGAGGACGAGGACACGAGCACAGAGGGCGAACGACGAGGCGACAATGGAGTCGAAAGAAACGCAGTGCCCCTGCTCGCTGCGACCGTCGGCAATACCTCTTTCCTCCGAGTCCAGCGACAACGACCGGATGGCCCGTGAGACGAGGGGTGGTGGAGGAGGAGAAAGCAACGAACAAAGCTGGTCGTCCGTGACGTTACGTCCATCGTGCTACTAGTAGGAACGCTGCATCAGGAACGAAGGGGCTCTGCAGAGATTCCCCGACCCATATCGCGAGCACCAGAGCCCCTCCTGCGCTCAAAGTTGTCCTTTTTCGGCGTATTGACTCGTCCGTGTTTCGGCGTTTCGACTGTACCGCGGCTGAAAGCTCGCCACACTGCAGCGCGGCGCGATTTCCCTGACCCCGCTGCTCGCACCCGAAGCCAGAAGGCGGCATGGGGCCACCCCGACGTTGGTCCAGCTCGCGCAAACACCCGAGCATTCGGGCGAATGGGCTAAGAAGGAGTGCGGGATCGCGGGCTCCAGCTGAGGAATGGCAGTCGAGCATTTGTACCGAGCGCATCCGAGAGCCTCACTGAGGGCGCCAGGAATGCACTGCGGGGGCTATCGACGGCAGCCTCACCGATGATGTCGTTCGCAGGTGGGGACCGAAGGTCAGCGCCTAGTCGGCGCACGACGATGGCCCCAGCAGACACGGGAAGCGACCATCGCGAGGGGATGCCCCAAGACCTCCGCAGGCATATTCGCACGGCCTACTGCGGGATGGGGCGCCGTCAGAGGACCGTGCTATTCTAGCGCGTTTCCACGGCATGCTTGGTTCGGCGGCGTCACCAAGTGTGGACCCGATTGGAGACCACACATAAGCTGGAGCAGAAGAGGGATGATGATGAGGAAGAGGAGGAACGGAGAAGGAACAACAAAAACGCAAAGGAGGCCACGATGTGGCGACAGGGTGGTGACACCACGCCGAACATCGGCGCGTCGAGAGCCCGTCAAAGCTCCGGCGTGCATACGTGTTGCGGGTCCTGCTCGCGGAGGTCGCGGCGAGGCGCAGAACAACTGCCGCTCTCCGCCGTGCTGCGGCTGATGCACCTCGAGAGGAGCGCTGCGGCACCGTGAGGCGCGCCCAGGGCGCAGCTCAAGTGCGGCGTGCGCTGCGTCTGGATGCCAGTGCCCGAGAGCACGCTGCGCTCAAGCGAGGCAGGCGGCCCTGAAGCCTCTGACAGTTACGCGGCGTGCGCCAGGCGATCGCTCTCCACTTCCAGGGCGACCATGTTTATGATGCTGGTGGGACGTAGGATCGCAGCTCTGCTTGCAGAGAGGCGAGCATTGGCTGTTGAACGCCACCTCACGCCAAGCACCGTGCCCAGCCTGGATGGGGCCAAAGACGCCAGCGTCGGACGATCATCCAGGCCAAAGACAGGGGGGGGGAGGGAGCAAGTCAGGACGACGAAGAGGGAGCGCGCTAGGAGAAGGACGGGCAGGGGCAGAAGGACAGGATGGTAAGAGGAGTAGGTGGAGAGTAGCAGCAGCGGCGGCGGCAACGGCAGCAACAACAGGAGCAGAACGAAGGTGAGGACGCGGACGAGAATGAGACCCTTCAGCATCATCGTCATTATCATCATCAGCAGCAGCGTCAGCCTCATCATCATCATCAGCATCATCATCAGCAGCATCATCATCATACTCATCATCATCCTCATCCTCATCCTCATCATCAGCATCAGCATCATCATCACCACCATCATCAGCATGAGCGTCAGCATCATCATCATCATCATCGTCATCATCAGCAGCAGCATCATCTTCGGCAACAACAGCAGCAACAATAACAGCAACGTTATCGTCATCGCCATCGTCAGCGTCAACGCCAGCGTCATCCTCGTCATCCTCCTCCTCGTCCTCATCCTCCTCGTCCTCGTCCTCATCCTGATCCCCATTTGGGATCAGCAAATCGAGGCGGTCAGAGCCCGAGCCTCGTCGATGTTCTGCATGCACAGCGGGCACCGCTTGCTGCGGCCAAGCCACTGCGCGCCGGCCCGGATCCCAGCAGTATGGTGATGCTGCTTTTCTGCAGCCATCTGCCTTCCTTCTCCTTCGCCGCCACAGACTCATCTTCGTGGTCCTCCTCCTCATCCCCCCTCCTCATCCTCCTCATCCTCCCTACTCATCCGCTTCCTAACCATTATCCTCCATCTTTCCCTCATACATAGCTCTTCCTCGCTGCGCCACGAAACGTGTCAGTAAACGGTCTGGGCGCCTGAGTAATCCTCACAACTCATGATCGGCAAGCTTGAGCTCCGCAGCGACTGCACGGATGGGGGCTGGGTTTCCGAAGTGGGCTTTGCCCAAAGGCACTGTGGCCTCTGCGTTGGAAACGCCCGTGTGGGCCCCCACAGGCCGCTCGGGTTGCTCAGTGGGCGTTGTTTGCAGTCCGCACCTTGGATGGAGCCCTTTCTGTATTGATCTGAGGGGCGGCTTCGCAAAGTGAAGCACACTTCAAATATCAACGGTTCTCGAGTCTACGACGGGAAGGGGGAGAGGGGGGGGGAGGGGGCGAGCCCCTAGCGCGTACCCCAGCTAATCGAGACAGCCCCCGAAATCAGAGAAAGTCTGCCATAGGCGGGCGGGGGAGGGGGGAGGGGAGGGAGCCTCGCGCCGAACGTTAAAATGATTTACACATTGACGCTGTAGTGATCACTTCGCTCGGGGGCCCGATGCCACTGCCCTCGAAGGCCGCTGAAGGCGGTCGGACTCTCACGACCCCATCGCATCGCTGCGCGCTGGGCCGCCTGGCATCGCAGCGTGTTGCTTTGATGCGTTGTGGTCTGTTCCGCATTTGTTTGGCCTTGCGCTGTGCTGCTTGGCGCTGCATTGAACTGTATCACATTGAGTGGGCAGTGCAGTCCTTTGCACTGATTTCACTTGCATTGTAATTGCTTGTTGGTGCAGTGGTTTGCCGCGCATTGGATTGCATCCCAGAGCAGTCCTATACGTAGAGATTGCGTTGAGATGGTTCGCCGCGCACAGCGCTGCATTGCATAGCTGAACATCGTGCTGCAGAGCATTGTATTGATCTGGATTCAGTTGTTTTGAACTGCATGGATTATAATGCTGTGCATTGCAAAACATCACTTTGCATTGCGTTGACGTGCGCGTGCTTCCGGCTATTCACACTGATCGTATGTGTGAAGCTTGCGCTGGCAGTGCTTGCGCGTTGCAATGCGATTACAATGCAATGTAGCGTCACGGACTGTACTTCAAATCTAATCCAGTAACGGCATTCCAATTCAAGCCCCATAATCTAACCAAGGCGCAGCATGCCAAGTCAAGGCACAACATGCCGATCAAATCAAGTCAGCTCAAGTCAAGGCACATAGTCTAAACAAGGCGAAGCAAATCACAGCAGAATGACGTAAACAAAGAAATTCAACACGCATCCAAGAAACAACTAGCAAAGCTCAGCATAGCAATACACAACAAGACATACGAGTGAAGAAACACCATGTCAAACGACATCATGCAATGCAATGCGCAATGCGGCTGCCACGACCCGCAACTGCAATGCGCTGTTACGTAAGAATAAGCAAAGCAAACTCAGACAAGGCCAATCAAACACAAATAGTACCACGACGTCGTAACCCGTTAAAGCGAGCTTCACTTGACGTGATTGGTTGAGCTTGGGCGCGGCCTGGGGAGCTGGCCCAGGGGGGAGGTCCCCCATAGCTGTCTCCAAACTTTGGACGTCCTCGGTCCGGATCTCCACCGACTCCTGCTCCTCACAAGCATTAGCACCCTCGTCATCACGGGTTCCAATAATCGTCTCCTACACCAGATCGCTCCTGGGACTGAAAGAAGCGAGCCGTACTTCGTGAGAAATGAAGCGCCCACCCCCTCGCCAGACCATGTACTTTTACATGCATCTAACGCCCTGCTGTCCACACCCGCCCCGCGCGCAATTATCATGCTTCACCGCTCCTGCCACGGCCAAGCATGCCGAATGACTCCGTCCTGTCCTATCCTGTCCCCTCCCATGCGCGCCTCGATACGGTGCACAACCTGCTGCTGCGTCGTCAAAGTCTGGTATTGGTTGGAGGGCGGCATGTCCCATGGAGATAGAGCCACGGACGACGTACGACACGCCCAGCAACAGTCTTGGGAAGAACTGCGTAAGCAGCGACGCCGTGTCACGTCTCGTTTAAGCGCAAATGCCAAAGACTGCAATCCTCCTGCCTGCTGCAACACGGCCGAGGCAAACGGCATCTGGCACCTGGTCGCAGCAGTCCACGTGGAACATGTGGTTGCATGGAAGCTTCCTGGAAAAGAGACAATGAACGGGGCAACCGAGTACAAGAGTAGACCCACGAGACAGGAGCCATCCGCAAAGATACTCCAATATCACCTCTTCGATCTTCACGCCTGGAGACCATGGAACTGACCATTGCGGAAGCTCCCTGGACATTACCCTGGCGACGTACCCAACCCCTGCGCAAACGCGGGGCGCAAATAGTTTAGGACACTTTATAAAGGGGCGATGACGGAGCGAGGGATACACATGTCTGCAGACGGAATTCGGGAGACTCGCAGGACACTGGCTACAGGACAAGGACTATATAAAGCTGATTAGTTACAATCCCTGAGCAACCCTAGGCACTTCGAAAGCGGGGATCTCAGATCGCAGCCCCCCAGGGATGGCGGGGTCTAATTTGGGTCCGCGCGTGGCGTCACTGTGCTGGGCCCCCCCCGCAGGCCTCGAATGTGGCGACAGTTTCACAGATCGCAGCCCCCCAGGGATGGCGAGGTCTAACTTGGGTCCGCGCGTGGCGTCACTGTGCTGGGCCCCCCAGCAGGCCTCGAACGTGGCGACAGTTTCACAGATCGCAGCCCCCAGGGACGGCGAGGTCTAATTTGGGTCCGCGCGTGGCGTCACTGTGCTGGGTTTCCCAGCAGGCCTCGAAAGTGGCGACAGTTTCACAGATCGCAGCCCCCCAGGGATGGCGAGGTCTAATTGAGGTCCGCGCGTGGCGTCACTGTGCTGGGCCCCCCCGCAGGCCTCGAATGTGGCGACAGTTTCACAGATCGCAGCCCCCCCCCAGGATAGCGAGGTCTAATTTGAGTCTGCCCGTGGCGTCACTGTGCTGGGCCCCCCAGCAGGCCTCGAAAGTGGCGACAGTTTCACAGATCGCAGCCCCCCAGGGATGGCGAGGTCTGATTTGAGTCTGCCGTGGCGTCACTGTGCTGGGCCCCCCCCGCAGGCCTCGAATGTGGCGACAGTTTCACAGATCGCAGCCCCCCAAGGATGGCGAGGTCTAATTTGAGTCTGCCCGTGGCGTCACTGTGCTGGGCCCCCCAGCAGGCCTCGAAAGTGGCGACAGTTTCACAGATCGCAGCCCCCCCAGGAATGGCGAGGTTTAATCTGAGTCTGCCCGTGGCATCACTATGCTGGGCCCCCCAGCAGGCCTCGAAAGTGGCGACAGTTTCACAGATCGCAGCCCCCCAGGGATGGCGAGGTCTAATTTGAGTCTGCCCGTGGCGTCACTGTGCTGGGCCCCCCAGCAGGCCTCGAAAGTGGCGACAGTTTCACAGATCGCAGCCCCCCGCAGGCAAGACAGGAGGAGGCAAGAGGGAGGCGGGACGGGAAGGAGGAAGTGGATACCACACTGCTCTATTCAAAACGAATACCCAACCAAGGAGGGTTGGGAAAAAGACGATGGGATGGGACGAGCGAATACAATATTACACCCATGAGACAAGAGCTGACCATGACGACACTCTTCATGGTCTCAAAGGCGTAAAATTATCCCATGCACCCAGGATGCGTGATACCACAAACATGGCAACTCTGCGCGAACTATTCGAAGAGATGATGAACGGAACAACCGAACTTTTCCTTCCAAATCTCGAGCTGGACGCTAGAGATGTCCAAGATGTCTCTCGTCAGCTGCAACATTCTGGGAATGAAGCTCGCTGACTCCAGAGGAACGGATTCGAGCACACCCAACAGTCCGGCGACCAAACCGACAAATGAGTCAAAGGTGACTGGGGTGAGCGGACCGTTTTGGGACGTGGGTCGTTCCTCGAGGATGTCTCGAATGCATGGGGCCTCCAAAAATCCCAAGGCAGGCCGAAGAGATCTCCATTTCCATCGGGCAATTTGTCTCAAAACCGTCTCTGGAACACTGGGAGAGAAACGGAAGGGCCCTCGCCAATCAAGCCAGAGTCCACGGACCAAGCACGGGCACTGGCCCTGGTCCCTCAACTTGGGAGTGGCGCTCATGACAAGCCGAGAGCGTGCCAACCGCAGGTGGTGCGGGAGCGGGGGAACCAGATGGCGCCCTCGAAGAGAGCCGCCTCTGAGCCTCTGAGCGCTGAGCGCACCAAGGAGCTGCAAACGTTCTTGCGCTAGCACAAGAGATCCCCACGCCCATCCTGAGCCAAGGCTCCGTAGGCCCTCCTGGCCGCAGCCAGGAGCTCATATGACGGAGCCATGGCCGAAGATGGGCCTGTCCAGGACTGGCGTCAGCGTTTTCTCGGTAATCCCTGAAGTCTCCGCAAGGCTCGGACCGAGGTCGGAAGGTTCCGGGAGCAGTTTTGACAGACACGGGTGCGTTCGAGGCTAGCTTGCATCCAGGGGCAGACTAGATCACATGGGAGATCAAACCTGGTGCTTCCGAGTGCGCGGCATCCGCTGGCAAAGGCATGCAGTAACAGATCGACCGCAAGAACGACGAGAGCCCTGAATGGTAATGGCGACTTGCAGAGCGCACCAGCTCTGTCCAGACATTCACATTCACCAAACATCGGCGTCGAGCCACGGGGGGGAAGTGAGAGCCCTCTCAAAAAGTGGCTGGACTTCTCAAAGCCCTCCAGCCTCCTGAGATATTCCTGTGTCTTCGGGGAAAGCTGAGAAAACTTCTCCGAGGGCCAAGGGACTTCCGAGCTTTCTGAGAAGGCCCGCCCCCTCCCACTTCCCCCCTGGACTCGCCGCCGAAATTACATACACCAAACCGTCACCCAGAAGCCAAGCAGAAATCCAGGTCGGAACGCGGAGAAGCGAAGGCTCGGAGTAGCGAAGAGCGCGCGCGCGGCACGCCAGACTGATCCCCAAGGACGAGACGCTCGAGCACCCTGGGCGTGCCAGATGCACCCACGCGTCTGTCAGAGCCGAAGCAGCCATCCGCAAGACAATGCAGATACCCCAAACCCGACTGTCTTGAGAGGGTTCGACCGCTCCAGCACCGACAGGTCGCCAGCGAAAATGACTACCTACACACTCGGCCGCGCCCGGTAGCTTTTATGGAGAGGCGCAGTGGAGACTCCCAACAGCTGCATCGGCACCAACTTTCAGAAGTCCGCGCGGACCTCCAACATTTTGTGCTTATGCCGTTTCGTAGCACTCCGCCAGCGCGCGCAGGGGCAGCACAGTTATGAGCAAAGTCCTGGAGGCCCCGCGCGGCAACTCAAGACCAAATTTGCGTCGGATCCGCGAGAGGTGCTTGCCGTCAGGTGGGGGGGGGAGCATCCCGATCGCCACAGTACGAGAGCCGATGGACAACACAACACAACACAACACAGGCCAACTCAACAACCACACACACATGTTCCTCCCGGAGCGAGGTGGCAGCATCGTCGAGAGATTCTAGGAGGCCTCTTTTCGGACTGCAAGCTAAAAAAATAACCCAGGATTGGATGACATACATACCTCAACAGATGGGGTGGACAGGACAGCGCGTGGCTGTCGCGTACAAAAAAACATCGCTAGGCTAGCGGGTGTACAAACGATTTAAGCCGCGCGTGGAGAACGTGCAAGGGACGGAACATCAAGGAGGACAGAGGTGCGAACAGCCGCCAAAGAGACACACAGGTGTATTTACACACATATGTATATGTTTGCCTGTTTTAATATGCAGAAATACGCACACGCACGCGAAACATTAACTAACAACAACAATAACAACAAGAGCAACAACAACAGCAACAACAACAACAACAACAATAATTGTAACACTTTTTGCTCTCATCCGCTCGCGTGTCATTCAACACGTATATCCCGAATCATCGGTACACGTCCTTTTCGTCTTCGATCGTAGCCCCGTTGGGCGCATATCCTTCTGACGTGGCATGCGGACGTTGCGCAGCCTCTAAAACGGAGGAAGAGAGGACGGATGGAAGGAAGGGACAAGGGGGAGCGAGCAGGATGGAACGCGAGGGATATTAGCAGAAGGGGGGCTAGGAGCAGAAAACACGTGGCAGAACCAGACGGGAAGATCGGGCGGGTAGACCCTACTGGGCGGGTCGGGAAGGCGGGCCGAAGTGACCAGCGCGAGTCCTGCATGAATCGCGAGGACGCCTCGAGCGATAGCGCGATTCCCAAGTACATCGCGAGAAAGGCCAGAGCGAGAGCGTGATTCCTGAGTGTCGAGGGCGCGGCGTCTGAATGAAAACGCGATTCCTGCATAGATTGGAAGAAAATGCCGCACGAGAGCGCGACGTTGGAAGTGAGGAATATCAGGCGGGAGCCGCTGTTGTTGTAATTCTGGGGCCTGGGGCCCAGTCAGAGGCGCAAGATTTCCCCTTATAAAAACTGGGGAACGCCCTGGAGAAACACTTTAATGCACCGGGCAGGGGGAATGACAATTTAACAATCATTTTAACACTGTTCGCTCTCATCCGCTCGCGTGTCATTCAACACGTATATTCCGAACCCTCGGTATCCGTCCTTTTCGTCTTCGATCGTGGCCCCGTTGGGCGTATATCCTTCTTACATGCCACGCGGATTTTGCGCAGCCTCTAAAACAGAGGAATAGAGGACGGATGGAAGGACGGGAAAAGAGTGAGGGAGAAGGCTGGAGCACGAGCAGGACGAGAGCTAGGAGCAGAAAACACGCTGCAGAACCAGACGGGCAACTCGGGCGGCTAGAGCCTACCGGGACCAGGCGGGTTGCTGAAGCGTAAGCCCTGCATGAATTGCGAAGAAGCCTCGAGCGATAGCGCGATTCGATTCCCGAGTAAATCGTAAGAAAGGCCAACGCGAGATTATGACTCCTTAATGTAGAGGGCGCGGCGTCTGAATAACACGAAAACGCGGTTCCAGCATAAATTGCAACACCATTCCGCACGAGAACACGATTTTTGAATACACGGTGACGAAGTATCAAGCGGAGCGGGAGCCGCTGCTGTAAATTCGGGGGCCAGCAGCCCAGTCAGAGGCGCAAAACTCTCTTTTGCAAAATTCGGTGCGAGCCCTGACAGAAACACTCGAATTTACAGCACAGCACAATGGGCACCGGAAGGGGAAGATCAACAACAACAAAAAAAACGTTCAACCCGTAATCAGAAAGTGAACAAACTGCGACAAGACAACACCAAAAAACGCCACCGCGCCGCCGCGCAGCCAACCACTCGGACGTACTTCAAGGTTGCTCAGCGGACGCCCCTGTGACGCAGGACGCTGGGCGCGCGGGTCCGCCGGCCAGCGGCCTGCGGGGGACATGCGGGCGGCTGGAGCGGTCGGGCTGGGGTCCAGCGTTCGTCGACGAGGCAGACGGGGGGTCGTGGAGGCCGTCGCACATCTACTGTCGACGGCCAGCCCAAGAGAGAAGTGAGAGGAGGCGAGCCTTCTCAAAGGCGGAGGGGCTTCTCAGAAGCCCTCGCCTTCGGAGAAACCTTCTGTCCTCGGAGAAAGTTTAGAAACCTTCTCAACAGGCCGGAAGCCTTCCGAGCTATCTGAGAAGGCCTGCCCCGTCTGACGTCCCTTCGAGCCTCGCCGCCGATATGGATAGCAACCCACCCTAAACCTGGAATGATGCCAGAGGAAGACGAACTAAAATCGAACACAGAGCCGCCCTAGCCCAATCGGGCACGCTGCTACCTGTATGGTCCCACGTCCGTCCGAGGATCTCCACGCGCCCTCGGTGGGAACATGATAACCAACCCTTGACCGAAATTATCCCAGCAAAGCACCCTCACAGCAGCAAAGGTGAAGAGGCGGGTCGAGGAGTAGGTCGGATCAGAGCTTAACCTGAACAGTGTGTGTTGATCTCGTTTAATTTTCGTTAAAAACTAAAAAAGTTTGAGTGAAAACGCCGGCCGGCGTCGCGCGGGCCGTTCTAGAACAACACGGCGGGTAAACAAAAAAGCGGTCCCCGAGCAACCGAAAACAAAACGCAGAACAGAACGGCGGCACGGCCGCGGGCCGCCAACGAAACGAAAAACAAAACCAGCGAGCATCTAAACGAAAACGACGACGACGAGCCAGGTGAAGATCTAGTGAAGAGTTGGGTGAAGACTTAAAGTGCAGATGTCAGTAAATATTTGAGCGAAGATCTAGGCGAAGAGTTAGGTGAATATGTAGGTGAAGAGTTAGGCGAAGTTTTAGGCGAAGAGTTAGGTGAAGATTTAGACGAAGAGTTAGGTGAAGATTTAGGTGACAATGTAAGCAAAGATTTAGGTGAAGTTTTAGTTGAAGATTTAGGTGAAGATGTAAGTGAATATGTAGGTGAAAATGTAAGTGAAGTATTGCTCGCGCAGTACAACAAAACGCAAACAACACGGGCGGCGCCTGCCCGCGCGAAACCAAAAGACTCCACAAAACGTGCGGCACCTGCCTGTGCCAGAACAGCACGACCAACAAAACGGCGGCCCAGTGGCCAAACCGCATGGTCGCGACGACAACAGTACACAACAATAAACCATAACCAATTTATACAAACAGAGAAACACTGCTTAGGTTCAGCCCTGGGTCGGATATGGGGGACAGGGGTGAGCGCACGGCCATGTGCACCTCATTGTTGGTTTCCAGGGATCGCGACCGTCTGGAACAAAAATGTTGCCAGCATTGAGGCGAGAGCAAGATTCTTAAGGGAACTGTGAGAAAGTCTCAAGCGGAACGTCTGCTGGACCCGGAAATCTAGGGGGTGGTCTGGGGCCCCCCGTGACTCTCCTATGGTCCTTATTCACCCGATTCGAACCCCCTAGCGAAACGCCATCAGAGAACGCAAGGACTGTCCATCCTGGACTTGCATTGACAACTCTCTCTCCTACACTGGTGAATGTTGGCCACGCCTACGTCGCAGAGCAGAGGGGGTGCTGGGAATCACAAGGGACATGCCACTCCTCGGCAAAACCTTGCCCCGACTTGTGGCCGCCGCGATCGTCGCGGGCCGCAGCGACCTCCAAAACCACACCAGAGGTTTGGTTCGGGGTCGGATTTCATGCAACGATTCAGGTCGCACAACTTCTCGAGGGTCTTGACAGAAACCATGCCCAAACTTGTAGCCGCCGCGATCGCCGCAGCGACCTCTAATACCGCCCCAGAGGTTTGGCTCGGGGCCGGATGCCGCGCAACAAGGGGGGAAGCTGCGAGAGGGGCAAGAGGGGAAAAGGAAGGCGGGGAAGGACCAGCACGCGTCTCGAAGAGAAAGAGAGGCTGTGAGTTGGCCAACTTCGGACGCATGCCGCACAACTTCGCAACGATTCAGCTCGCACAACTTCGCGAGCGTCGCGCCCCGCGATGCGCCTGACGCGCCCCTCTCGAGGCCACCTTGGAGGGGGGCAGCTCTCCCCAACGTCATCCAGTACCAGTTGTAGCTTGTAGTTTCCAGTGTTACAGTTCTGCTTCTTGCTGGTTACTGTAACTAGTTGACTTCTTGCTGGTTCCTGTAACTAGTTGATTGACCGCGCGAGGGGGGGGAGGCCCAAACAAGACTTTTAGCCTCACCTGGGCGCGTTCACTGAATTGCTGGGGGGGCTCGAAATCGACACCCCTCACGCAGATCCGCGGGGTCAGGGTCCAAAAACACAGGGGATTTGCCACATTTCTGCAATTCGGTGCCACCCCTGACGCAGATCCGCGGGGTAAGGGTCCAAAAACAAAAGGGATTTGCCATATTTCTAAAATTCGGTGCCACCCCTCATGCAAATCCGCGGGGTCAGGGTCCAAAAACATAACGGATTTGCCACATTTCTGAAATTCGGTGCCACCCCTCACGCAGATCCGCGGGGTCAGGGTCCAAAAACACAAGAGATTTGCAACATTTCTAAAATTCGGTGCCACCCCTCACGCAGATCCGCGGGGTCAGGGTCCAAAAACACATGGGATTTGCCACATTTCTGAAATTCGGTGCCACCCCTCACGCAGATCCGCGGGGTCAGGGTCCAAAAACACAAGGGATTTGCCACATTTCTGAAATTCGGTGCCACCCCTCACGCAGATCCGCGGGGTCAGGGTCCAAAAACACATGGGATTTGCCACATTTCTGAAATTCGGTGCCACCCCTCACGCAGATCCGCGGGGTCAGGGTCCAAAAACACATGGGATTTGCCACATTTCTGAAATTCGGTGCCACCCCTCACGCAGATCCGCGGGGTCAGGGTCCAAAAACACATGGGATTTGCCACATTTCTGAAATTCGGTGCCACCCCTCACGGACATCCATCGCAAGGCGTGGTAACCCAAACTGCGAGTACTCCCTCGGCCCTTTAATCCCAAGGTGTGGTAACCAAGCTCGTGAACCATACACGTCTTACCAATCGCCCTGTGTGGTAACCCCTCTTGTGATCAGTTGGTTTTGCCGATTGCGAATCGGCCTCGCATGAAGTACCGATACTGCTGCGCGACAGCGCCAAAGCCTCATGACTTAGCTCTTCCATGGCCCATTCTCCGAGAGAGGGGGCCGGCGGCAGGGGGCGAAGCCCTTACGGATAACCTCCTGGCGTTATCGTTCGAACCAAAAACCAAATAGATCATTATGTTCGGAAGCCCCCCTCCAGCGATATCACTAGAACATAACAAGAGAAAGGTATATGATCATTGTCGCCGCTCGCCTGAACCTGGCCAAACCAGGAACGTCGAAAGGCCATGATAATACCAATATGATGGGAAAACAATGGGAAATTGCCTCCGGGAAACTCCCCGGCACTCGCACGCGCGCGAGCCGCGCACCTGGCGGGCAGGCCCCAGTCCCCCTACCGCAGCGGCGGTCCAGGGGCGCTGCCATGGCATCGGAGGGCTGCCCAACGTCAAGGCGGCCCTGAATCCACAGCATACCAGTCTACGAGACAGAATCCAATGGGGCTACATCTGCACGCCGTCTCGCCCGTCAACGGCATCGCAATGCATGCGAGGCGAGGGTTGAGTTTGGCAAGTACGACAACAAGTGCGCCAGCAAGGACGACCCTACGACGGAGAAATGCACTGAGGTAAAGCCCTACGCTCGGGCACCCAGTGGCAGAAGACAGGGGGCCGGGACTACAGGCTCAACGCCTCATGCGCCAGAGGCCAAGTAAACTGTCATAGAGGTACCAGCCCGAAACCTGTACGACTTCCCGCATGGCACTGGCAACAACCGTGTGCACGACGAGTACGACCAGCACGGCCAGAAATACAGCCACGACTGGGGCGCATACTACTAAGACGTTGGTTCGCCCTTACAAACAGAAGATGTTCTACGGCAACCAACCTGATGAGCTTCGAAAACCACCAGCTGAAGTACGACAGCAAGAAACAGAGCTTCGAGAGTCACAGGCTGGGCTTCGAGGGCCAATAGCAAACCCGAGACGGCAAGAAGGCCACCAGAAGAGCTGCAAAGCCACAAGGAGCACAGCCTGAAGAAAGAGGACGACATGGAGCTTCGACGCCCACCTGCTGAGTTACCAAAACCACCAGCAGAACTACACAGGCTGGGCTACCAGGACCCCGCGCTGGGCTACGAGGGCCACAAGCAGAGTCACGAGGACCACGAGCGCAGCTGCGAGGCCCACCAGCCAAGCTACGAGGGTCACAACCAGAACTATGAGAGCCTTTTGTAAAGCTATCAGGGCCACCCGCGGAGCTTCGAGAACCACAAGTTGAGCTACGAGGACCACAGGCTCCCGGGGCCACCAGCGGAGCTTCGAGGACCACAAGCTGAGCTACGATGACCACAGGCATCGCTACGAGAGCCACCAGAAGAACTCCAAGGCCAATCTGCTGTGCTACGAGAGCCACCAGCAGAACCACGAGAGCCACAAGTTGTGCTGCGAGGACCGCGAGCTGAGCTACGAGAGCCACAAGCAGAGCGACGAGGACCACCAGCTGAGCTACCAGAGGCACCCGCTGAGCTACCAGAGGCACCAGCTGAGCTGCGAGAGCTGCCCAGGGAGCAACCAGGACCACCTTCTCAGCTACGAGAACCACCAGCGGAGCTACCAGGGCCACAAGCTGACCTACGAGAACCTCCACCTCGGCTACGAGGGCTACCAGCTGAACAGCGGGGACTACGAGTTGGGGTACCAGGGCCGGGCCACGCGCAGGGCTGCGAGGACCACCTGCTACTCTGCGAGAGCCACCAGTTGATGCTGCGCTACGGGGCAGCTGCAGAGCTACGAGATCCACCAGAAGTGCGACCAGGGCCAAAAGTGCTACAAGGACGTATCAAGTGGGTCCACCACCGCTGCGGCTACGGCTTCCTAGAGAAACCGTGGGTACAGCGTGAGTTGATTGCGATGCCTTCGTCGACAAGAGCGAGATGAACAACCTTCGCGTCGGGGACGCGGTGTCCTTCACCTAGACGCTCAGCAACGGCAAAGTGCATGCATTCGACGTACGGCGGCGAGGCCAGCCTGCCTCAAACTGGAGAAGATTATATATAATTTCAACGTTACGGATCACGGTATACTCGTTAAACGCAAGGCACCACGTCTATATTATCAGCGCTGTGAAAATAAGAGAGAGCGTGATCCACCGCCGCTTTACTGTGGAAAATTGCCTACCTTTTCCTCCGGAGCCCGGGGGTCGCCCCCCCCCCCTCCGAAATCCTCCCCCGGCTGGACCCCCCCCCCCCCTCCCCGCAAAACCCCCCCCTCCCCTAACCCCTCCCCCCCCCCGCCCCCTCCCCCCCGAAAATCGGGGGGGGTCACTACCGGTTCGAACCCCTCCCCCCCCCACACTCCGGATCTGGTAAACCGGGGGGGTCACTACCGGTTCGAACCCCCCCCCCCCTCGAAAACCGGATGGGGGGTCACTACCGGTTCGACCCCCCCCCACACGCACCGCCAGCAAACGACTCCCGGTCCCTACCACCGTCCGCATCACATCCCCCACTGTTGTTCCCAGCACCACTGTCCTCACCACCACTGTCCCCACTGGTTCCACCACCGTCCCTACTGTCCCCACCAGTGCCCCCACCACTGTCGCACTGTCCCCACTGTCCCCACCACTGTTCCCACCACGGTTCCACTCTCCCCACTGTCTCCACGGCCCCAACCACTGCCCGACTATCCCCACTGTCCCCACTGTCCCACTGACTCCTCCGCTGTCCCACTAAGCTGTCCCACTGTTCCCACCAGTCCCCACTGTTCGCACCACTGTCCCCACTGTACCTCTGTCCCATTGTCCCACCGCCGTCCTCGCCACCGCCTTCACCACTGTCCACCACTGTACCCTCCACTGTCCCATTGTTTCCACCTCATTCCCACTGTCCCCACACCACTGTCCCCACCACCACCGTCCCCACCACTGTCCCACTGTCCCCACTGTTCCCACCATTGTCCTCACCATTGTCCCCACCACTACCGTCCCCACCACTGTCCCACTGTCCCCACCACTGTCCCGCTGTCCCCTCACCACGGTCCCCATCACCACCGTCCCCACCACCGTCCGCCCCCCCCCCTCGGTTTTCGAGGGGGGGGGTTTCGAACCGGTAGTGACCCCCCCCAGTTTTCGAGTTCGAAGGGGGGGGGGGGGTTCGAACCGGTAGTGACCCCCCCCCTCTTTTCATGATGAACAGGAGGGGGGGGGAGGGGTTCGAACCGGTAGTGACCCCCCCCCGGTTTTCCGGAGGGGGGGGGGCGGGTTCGAACCGGTAGTACCCCCCCCGGTTTTTCGCCAGCAGCGGTAGAACACGCTCTTTCGAAAATAATCATCGCCATCATGACCGAAGAAATACTCCATGTACGGTGCCACTGGCACCGTAAAACGTCTACGGCACGTGCCGCTCCTGCGGTTGAGTGGCCCCGCCGCTCTGACCCTCCCCTTTCCTCGGAAGCCTCAGGAGGATCATGAGCGTGTGGGCGGCCCTTCTATCCCCCCTCCTCCCCCCTCTTCGCAACGGGTAGGTACCGCGCCGGGGCCCACTGGCGCGCGCTCGCGCGTGCTGGCCGGACGCGTCGCGGCTACCGCGCGGGTGCCGCGTTGAGCAGTTGCGAGGGAGAGGGGGACTCTGCGAGGGATATCGCCTCCGCCCTGGCCACGGTGCCGGAAGCGTTGTAACTTCCTCTGGCGGCACGTCGACACAATGGTGCACCACCTGGCGCGGATAATCAGAGTGAGGGGGGCGAGCCGGCATTCTTTGTCCATGGATGCGTGGCTGAGGTGGATCCGTGGTGAGAATTCTGCTTGTTACGTTGTTGCGTTGTTGTTGTTGTTGCTGTTGTTGTTGTTGTTAGTTGTTGGTTGTTGTTGTCGTCCCACCCGCGACCCACCCGCGACCCACCCCGCGACCCACCCCGCGACCCACCCCGCGACCCAACCCGCGACCCACCCGCGACCCAACCCGCGACCCACGTGCGACCCACCCCGCGACCCACCCCGCGACCCACCCGCGACCCACCCGTGACCCACCCGCGACCCAACAGCGACCCAGCCGCGACCCAGCCGCGACCCAGCCGCGACCTACCCACATTGGTTTCACGAAGAAATCGGCGCCTGCGGCGGGCTCGTTGTATAATGTGTGAAACTTTGGCGCCTGCGGCGGGCTTCTCCAGCCTCGCAGACTGCCGACGTCCCCACCGCCCCCTCAATCTTATCCGCGTATGCGGGGTGCTACGTAACGCGCATCGTTTTTGTATCTGGCGTTGGATTTGCACCACCCCTTTCCTCCCGATCTTAACATTGGGTTCGGTCCGGGCGAGTCGAAACAGCTCGGTGGTGCAACATGCTTTCGGGGGCCCATGGGAGGGGCTACAAGGCTCCTCGCCAAGCGCCCAATACTAAGATCGGGGGCAAAGGGGGAGGAGCGATGCAATATAAAAACCAATGCGCGGCAAAAATGCTGCAACGTTTTGCCGACGTACCTAATGGAAAAACGAGGTACCGATTGCTTCCTACGGTTACACACCCCACTAGTGGCTCAGCTCCCGGAAGATCCACGAACATCCCCTCAGACGAATCCGCGCCGCCCCCAACATACACACGCACAGCAGGAAGGGCACCAGCGGAAGCAAGCAAGGTGCCGCGGCCCTTGAGGGTGGACGCGCCGGCCTGGCGCCAGCATAACCAGCTGCGCACCTCGCTCGCCGCCCCGCCACCTCGCCACGAAAATTGCTGGAACCGCAGGAGCTACGGCGCGCTGGAAAACCATGACCCGCCTTTACCCAGCGACCGCTTTGCCCAATCCCCCAGACGGGCGACGGGCGAGGCCTCCAGGGAGGAAAAAACACCCCCACCCTCATGACTGGCGTCTACTAAACGGCCCTGGACGTTCATGAAACAGCCCTGCCCTGCTCGATTCCTTGTCTAGGTGCGTTTACTAGCAGCTTTGCTTGTCGGGCTGCTTATTATTGGACCAGGAAACGAACGCCACCACCCCAGCTGCGGCCCCACGGGGCTTAGCGTATACAGAACATCTGACGTGGGCTTTTCCGTGATATAGCCTACGGCCCGCGATGGGCCGTGGCGCAACATGGAGGGCCGTAGTTGGGACGGTATCATGTGTTTGTTGGTCGATGAGCAAGAACTTTTCTGCTCTGTGGCAGCTGCGACAGCGGATGCCCCGCGCGCGGGTGCCCTTTCGCGAGGGGGCGCGAGAGAGCCGTCCGCGCCACACGCGGCGGCAGGCGCAGCTCATGCCGCAGCGCTCGTGCCGGTGCCTGCCCTTCGCGCCGAAGGGCGGCGCCGCAACACTCCTCGAGGGGGGAGGGAAAGAAAGAGGACGATTGGGCGTCACCAGATGGGGTGGGCGATAACAAGGGTGAAGAAGGGTACACTTTTTCGGGCCCTGATGGCCCCCTTCTGAGCCCCAGGTGCCTTTTAGGGGCCCTCTAGGTGCACTAAATTGGCTCTTTTCTGCAGCTCTCGCTGTCCCCACATTGAACGCCCCCCCATTACGCGACGCCGAAGACGAGGATCGGAGCGGAGCGCCGGATACGTTAAGACGAAGCCAAGACGAAGATACAATTGGGTGAGGAGAAATAGAGAATCTCTGAGATCCAGAAACTCTGGGGGATGTCTCGGGCGCCGCGGCCTTCTCAAAGCGTTCCGAAACGCTCTGACAGCGTTCACGAACGCTCTGGAACGGATTCTTCCTCGTCCTAGCCCCGCCCGATACGTCTCAGAGGACGGCCCCTATAGGAGCGCGACGGTAGGGACGTAGCCTTCAGATGACGATGAGGATGTTTGGTAAAGAAACTGGCAAGATGACATGCGAGGGAGTTCCTCCGCATCGCTTTGATATACGAGGGGGTATGTTCCCCCATATGGATGGCATCACTGGAAGCTCGATGCTCCGAGCAAGTGGAGAAGAGGGAAGAGAGCGAGCAGAGGGAGGCAGAAGGGGGGGCATTTGTCCGATTGATCTCGCTCGAGGACCGCACTCGACGACGAAGGCGAGGCCGATCGCTCGTGGCGCCACGCTCTCATATGTCATCCATGCTCCAAGTGGTGATAATCCATGGGCGACGAGCGTATGATCGATTGCGACAGCGACAACCACAGTCCCGCCTTCCCGCACATGGACGTACTCCACGTTCTAGATTGGTCATTCGTGAGTGCGGTCGTTGTGGTTTGCATGGTCCCCGTGGAGATTGGCGGCCCAAGTTCCCCTCAGAGGTTCCCAAAGGTGTCTCAAGTTTCATGGTACCCCTCGAAGTTCCTCAGGCTTCCCCAGGCTCCCCTGACTCTCTGAATGTGCATTCCTTTGTACAACAGTGCTTTGCCCCGCGATTGTTTGCAATCATTCGCTGCAGCATTTTGCAGTGACTTGCGGAAACATGTATTGTCCTGAATTGCAATACAATGCCATCAGTACAACCGGTGTCCATGTCACTGCCATTGATGTGCGAATGCTGCAATGCGTTTCGTTGTATTGCATTGCGCTACACGCCATTTCGTTGCACAGGTCCGCGCAGCATTGCTTTACGTTGCATTGCTCCTCGTCGCCAGCCATTGCTTCACATCACAACACATCAGTTGACATTGCGCTGCTTTGCTATGCGTTGGTTGGCATTGCATGGCTGACATGGTGACTATGTTTTCGGGAAATACCTTTCATTGCGATCATGCCGATTATAACGTATGCCAATGCGCTGTGCTGACTGGCGTTGCACTCAGTCGCCGCACAACATAGTAACGCACAGGACACAACCAGGATATGTGATAGCTTGTCCTTGGAGTCCATGTTTCATCTTGCTTGTACTCTGCACAAATGAAGATTCAACAATATGTATATATATATATCGGTCGTAGAGGGCGTGCCGTCTATCATCAAACCTTTGTTGATACTGGTGCGCATTCGCGTCCGCGTGGCTGTAATCATCCATCCCGCGCAGCTAGACGATCGGCAATGTTTCTAGTATGTGAGTTTGAGGTCCTTGCGTAAACACTGGCGTTCGCACATTTGGCTGAGAGGTATCGTCCCAGAAGTCCTGACAGGGAGGGGCGAGGGAGGATGGAGGAGGGAGTAGGAGGAGGAAAAGGAAAGGATCCTCTCTCTGCTCTGTGCGGAATGCTTCTCATCGCGCAGCACTGGATTTTCCGCCGCCGCAGCAGCCGCACCCCCCACGGCGCGAAACCTCCCGGGAGGCGTCGGGGGCAATGCGGCTGGAGGAGATGAGGGGCGGAGGAGGACGGAGGCGTGGACGGGACAGCAAAGGCAACCAATGGGGGGGGGCAAAGGGAGGGCAGAGAGCGGATGGGAGCGAACCACTTGCGCTGGCGCCACAACAGGCATCCTTCCCCTCCCCCTCCAACTTCTCCTATGCGCCAATCCGAGTCTCGAATCAGACCTTGGTCCTTGAATTGCATTTGCTGCGCGAGGGGGCCAGAGGACACCATAGCACGATGCCGACGACAACGGGACAGGCATCGACTGTGGCAAGATTGATCACCAAGGCACAGACCCCACCTAGTCGCATCCCTCCTCGCAGCGGCGAGACGCAACGGAGCTGCGCGGATGGGGTCAGCCCGGGGAGGAGGATACGAGGAAAGGCAGGAGGAGAGGACGAATAGGATGAGAAGACGAGGAAGGTGGAGGAGGAAGGGGAGGGGGAGGAGGAGGAGGAAGAGGCGGCGGAGGAGGAGCTGCTGGAGGAGGAGGAGCAGTAACGGAGGAGGAGCTGCTGGAGGAGGAAGATGGACCCCCCTCGTCTGCCGGCCACAGCGGCCCCTGTCCTCGCAGCACCCGCCACCAATTCAGCGATATTCGCCGACCGCACCTCCACCTCACCTCATATCTCGTTTCAACCCTGCCAGCCACCGCGGCGCCCAGCTGCTGCTAGCTAACTGCCCCCGCAACCTTTTGCTGCCAGCCAAAGCTACGCGTCTGCCAACTCTCAGCCAGCAGGGCGCCTCTACGGATTGTCTAATCTGGGGTCGGCGGCAGACGCGGCAGCCTTTAGATTATCATCATAAACATCATCGCCAGCATCATCACCAACACCATCACCATCACCATCACCATCACCATCACCATCACCATCACCATCATCATCATCATCATCATCATCATCACCATCATCATCATTAACAGCATCATCATTAACAGCAGCATCATCAGAAGAAGCATCACCACCACGACCACCACAACCATCATCATCACCAGCATCACCAGCCTCACCATTACCATCACCATCATCACCATCACGTTCACCACCACCACATCATCACAATCATCAATATCATCGTCATCATCTTCATAATCGTCATCGTCATCGCCGTCGTAATCGTATCGCCATCGGCATCGGCATCGTCAGCGTCATCGTCATCGCCAACGTGAGGGTCATCGTCATCGTCATCGTCGCCATCGTCATCGTTACCGTCATCGTCGAGATCTGCGTCGTCGTCATCATCACAGAACCATGACCACCACCATCACCGTCGTCCTCGGCGTCGTCGTCGTCATCACCAGCATCACCATCCCGATCAGCATCTTCAACATCAGCATCATCACCAATATCATCACCATCACCATGATCAGTATCATCATCAATACCAGCATCAGCGTCAACATCATAAGACTCAAATCACAATCATCATGATCATCATAACCATCAACATCATCAACATCACTACCGTCCCCATCAGCATCACCACCATCACCGGCAGCATAATCAGCATCACCATCGGCATCATCGTCATCACAACCCTTAACATCATCAACAGCAGCATCATCAGCATCAGCATAAGCACCATAATCATGATTATCTTCATCAACGGTATCACCAGCATCATCATCAAGATCACCTTCGTCATCATCATGACCAGCATTACCAGCATCATCATCAGCATCAGTCCCAACATTCACCTCGTCGTCAACATCCTCATCATCAACAACATCAGCAGCATCATCATCATCACCGTCATCAGCATGAACAGCATCAACATCATCAAAAGCATCATTGTCAAAACCATCCGCGTCAGCATGATCATCAATATTTTCATAACCATCTGCACAACCATGCCGGTGAGCATGCATCATTCACCATCGTCATAACAGCAAGTACGATCATGATCGTCATCACCATCACCAGCATCATCATCAACACCGTACCATCACACCCATCAACCTTATCATCACCAACGGTTGCATCATAATAGCAACGATCATCATCAGCAACATCATCATCAGCACCACCATCATCAGCAACATCAGAGTCATCATCATCATCATATTAAGGACCATCGTCATCATCATTCTCAATAACTGCGAACTAACGTCATGATCATCAGCAACAGCAACATAACAACCTTCACCACCATGAGCAGCATAATCGTTAGCAATAACCAACGTCATCATAATCAGCATCGTCATCATCACAGCAACAATCATAACCAGCAGCATCACCACCACCAGCATCGTGTTCAATATCACCATCATCGTCCTCACCAACATCATGTTAACAACCACCATCATCATCAACAACATCTTGAGCATTACCAACGTCAACATCTAATCATCATCATCACGGTCACCCTGAGCAGCATCATCACAATCATCAACATCCGAATCATCATCAACACCTGTACCGGCACATCTCCATCAGCAACATCATCAGCAACAGAATCACCACCATCATCATCATCACCACCATTACCGTCATCATCATCAACATCACCACCGTGACCACAGCCGCTACCATCATCATTATCAGCAGCAGCACCGTCATCACCATCACCATCACCATCACCATCACCCTCATCATCACCACCACCAACACCATCACCATAATCAACATCCTTCGCATCATCACTGTCATCAGTGTCAGCACCATCGTTTCCATCATCACCATCGTCACCGCCATCGTGCTTGTCATCGGCAACGCCATCGCCAGCGTCATCATCGCCATCGCTATCGTCGTCATCATCATCGTCATTGTCATCGCCAGCGTCGCCATCATCATCGTCACCGCCATCGCCACCGTCATTGTCGAGACCTCAGTCGTCGCCAGCATGTCAACACTTCCATCGTCGTCGCCGACATCGTCACCTCAATCACCGTCGACATCACCATCACCATCATCGCCATCATCAAAATCAGCACCGTCATGATCAACACCATCGTCATCAGCAGAAGCAACATCATCCACACCAACATCAACATCATCATCAACATCATCATCGCCGTAATAACCATCATCATTATGACCATCATCAGCAACAGCAAAACCAGCATGATCACGATCACCATCCCCATTATTTCACATCATTATGAGAGTCATCATCAGCAGCATCACCATCAGTGGCACCATGGCCATGATCATCATCATTACCATCAACATCAGCATCCTCATCAGCACCATCATCCGCAGCATCATCAACACCATCACCATGGTAACATCGGCAGCATCAGCATCAACAACAGCATCAGTAGCATCACAATCAGAATCAGCAGTGCCCCATCAAGAGAAGCATAAACAGCATCATCAGCATCATCAACATCATCGCATTCATCATCAGTATCATGTTCATCATCGCCATCACCACGCATCGTCACCATCATGCATCATCATGCGCATCATCGTTTTCATCATAATCAGCTTAGCCATCAACATTCACCAGCATAAGTGAACATCATCAGAAGCATCATCTTCATCATCCACATCAGCACCATCGCCATCAGCAGAAGCAACGTCAGCATTGTCCTCATCCGCAGCATGATCATCAGCAGCATAACCATCATCATCACGGTCACCCTGACTAGCATCATCACACCTGTACCGGCACATCCATCAGCAGCATCATCAGCAACATAATCACCACCATCATCATCATCACCACCATCACCGTCATCATCATCAACATCATCACCACGACCACAGCCGCTACCATCATCATCGTCATCATCAGCAGCACCGTCACCACAATCACCATCACCATCACCATCATCATCACCACCACCATCACCATAATCACCATCCTACGCATCATCACTGCCATCAGAGTCAGCACCATCGTTTCCATCATCGCCATCGTCACCGCCATCGTACTTGTCATCGGCAGCGCCATCGCCAGCGTCATCATCTCCATCGCTGTCGTCGTATTCATCATCGTCATCGTCATCGCCAGCGTCGCCATCATCGTCACCGCCATCGCCACCGTCATTGTCGAGACCTCAGTCGTCGCCAGCATGTCAACACTTCCATCGTCGTCGCCGACATCGTCAACTCAGTCCCCGTTGACATCACCATCGCCATCATCGCCATCATCAACATCAGCACCATCATGATCAACACCATCATCATCACAAAAGCAGCATCACCCACACCAACATCAACATCATCATCAACATCATCACCGTAATAACCATCATCATTATGACCGTCATCAGCAGCAGAACCAGCATGATCACGATCCCCATCCCCATTCTCTCACACCATCATGAGAGTTATCATCAGCAACATCACCATCAGGGGCACCATGGCCATGATCATCACCATTACCATCAACATCAACAATCTCATCATCACCATCATCCGCATCATCATCGACACCATCACCATGGTCACCAGCATGATCAGCATCATCGGCATCACCAGCATCAGGACCAGCATCAGTAGCATCACAAGCAGAATCAGCAGTGCGAGTCTCAACGGATCTCACGCCCCGTGTGGTTGAGGGCCACTATGCAGACCTCGGCAAATATGACAATATCGGGGCTGCAACACCACCGACCACTGCCGACTGCCAGGCACTGAAAGCAAAAACCTGCAATGGCCCTGGACTCGGGGGGAGAGCTGACAAGCTGGCCAATATTAGGCTGCGCGCCGAACGCACCCCAGTCCATCTTGAAGAAAGCAGCCGCAAGGGAGGAGGAGAGCGAGGGGAAGGGGGAGCGAGGGAAACATGCGAAATACTGCAATGCATCCGCCCTCGGCCTTCGACGTCCAGCCGTGGCTCGATGTCAGATGGACGCAGCCCGTCCGAAGCCCAGAGCGGACCAGCGGAGGCTTTTGGGCGCCCCATCGGCCGGGCGGACCAGAGGAGGCCCGGTCGAAGGGCTGCTGCAGGAGTCCACGACCCCCCACGCACGAATGCGGCCCGAGCACACCGATATACTTGGGCGACGGGCGAAGGAGGGGGGGAGGAAGGAGGGGGGGAGGGGGGGCGAGGAAGGAAAAGACCGCTGCGCGCAAGGCGCGGCGAGAGCTCACTGGGCGAGGGCGCGGCCGCGGGGCGCGAGCCACCCGGCCCCGCCGTTAGGCGCGCGCGCCCACGCGTTAAAACGAGGACAGGGGGAGGACGGGGAGGAGGAGGAGGAGGAGGAGTGTGAATGTGTGCCATATTTTCTCCGACAGGTTTAGTATGTGGACGTTTTCCTTGACAGACAGTGGTGACAGCACTGTCGTAGCACTGTAGCATGCGCAGGGAGTCAGGCATGCACCGTTGTTCGCACGTTGGCTCAAGTCTAAAAACCTTTTGACTGCCGCTGCTGCTGCCACAGTTGGTAGCGGAGCGGTGGGAGCCTTGGAGCCAAGGGTCTCCCGACCGCGCGCGCGCATGGCGTGCGGCGAGGAGGCTCGGCGGCCCTGAGGCAACCTCCGCGCCGAGCAGACCGACAGGCGTGGTTCCACGGCATGACGGGTGAAGACGCACAGGACGGCGGATTCAACGGAGCGGTCATCAACAACGGGCAAGAGGGGCAGCCTGGCGTTGTGGCCGCAGGTCTGACGACGGATCAGCTCAAGGAGATGATCGCCGGAGTAGTCAGGGAGACTATGAACACGGCGGCGTCCTCGACGGCTGCCGCGTCAGGCCCAAAGGAGGAGAGCTGGGATCCTTGGGCAGCAGCAGCGAGCAACTCGTGCGGGGATTCCAGCCAGTGGAAGGACAAGAAGGACTACCAGACCAAGGACGAAGGCGAGAACAACAAGGACGGCCACGACTGGTCCAGCACAGACCGGTGGTGGCAAGAGGGCTGGTCAGGCGGCTGGGGCAGGAACGACAGCTGGCAGGGCTCAGCCTGGGGTCCTGCCGGGAAGGGAGACTACTCCAACCCCCCGGCCTGGCCAGGATGGAGCCACTACCGGCAGTGGCGCAAGGCGCTGACGCGCTGGGACAACAACACGGACGTACCCATCTGGCGCCGTGCAGAGAAGTTCCTCAACCTGTTTGATTGGGGAATGCAGGCGAAGTTCGAGGACATAGCTGAGAGCACGCTCAGCAGTGGCAGGTGGCTCGAGACCGTCTTGGGTAGGATGGATATGATGATCGGTGAGAGAGAGGGCGATCACCTTCGGCGTACGGGGCGGAAAGCTCTTTTCGAGGCGAGCCGCGACCCGAAGGAGACGCTCATTCAGTTTGTGAGCAGGCGAGAAGCCCAACTCCAGGAAGCCGAGGGACACGATATGTGGCTTTCTCCGAAGCTCAAAGGGCTCCTCCTAGAGGAGGGGGCCGGGCTTACACCCCAGGGGCTCCAGAACCTGAGGACACTGACTCGGGGCCAGCTCGACTACGACAGTGTGTCGTGGGCGTTGAAGCAGATGGACGCCACGGGTTCTGAGCGGCTCCTGCCGGGCCGCGCTGCTCTCGGGACCATGCATGTTGCCGGAGGCGCAGAGGACGAAGGTCCTGGCGTTGACGGCCTGTACAGACAGCAGCACTCCCACTCCTCCACTCTCTCCGGTGGGTTCGACGGTGCCGCCGAAGAGGACCTGGGCGAGCTCAGCGAGGACTCGGACGAGGAGGACGACGAGGACGAGCTCGACGAGGCAGCCCTCATGGCCGAGCTCGAGGACCTCGACCTGTACGAGGACCAGGTTGACGAGGCGCTGGCGGCCATAGCCACCCGGACCACCAGTCGTACATGGAAGCAGAACAAGGAGCTCAAGCGTGAGGCCAAGAAGGATCGTGAGTACTTCAGGAGCAAGACGAAGACCTCGGAGGCCAACATCCCTCCTCCTCCACGTTCTTTCCCACAGGCTCGTCGCGACGATCGAGGACGAGGCCGCGGGGGAGGTGATCGAGGCCGGGGGCGAGGGACCAAGTTCAAGAAGTTTGCCAAGCTGACGCTGGAGCAGCGCATGAAAATCTCAAAATGCAAGATATGCCACCAGAAAGGCCACTGGGGACGTGAGTGCCCTCAGAACGGAGGTGCTGGCGGCAAAGCAGACAGGCAGAAGTTGTCGGGCTACACGTTCAACGGAGGGGGTTTCCTGGAAGGGAAACCGGTCTCCCAGGAGTCGATCGACGACTGGGAGGAGGTCGAGGAGGAGCTCACCCACGACAACACCTTCCTCGTGACTAGGCCGGTGCAGGGGCTCGTGGACCCAGGGGCCGGGAACGACCTCGTGGGCGTGAACGCGCTCAACCGCGAGGCGAGGGCCCTCGCCGAGGTCGGGCTCAGGTACGTCGAGGTTCCCCCGGACTTCCGCCGGACCCGCGCTGCTCATGGAGTCGGAGGGCCGGCTCGGGTGGTGAGCGCGATCCTGTTTCCCATCTGTCTAGCAGGAGTGTTTGGAGTTGTAGAGACGACCGTGCTTGCTGAAGAGGTGCCGCACATTTTAAGTGTGAATCTTCTAGACTTCCTGGGCTGTGTGATCGATCTTCCAGGCAACGTCATGCGGTCTGCCCGTTTGAGCACAGAGATCCCTATGACAAGGTTAGGATCAGGTCACAGGATGGTGGACATCATCCAGAAGCTGCCGGAAGCTACAGTTCCCCAGTCCGCGCTTGAGATTTTTCCGTTTCTGACCCCAGATGCTTTTCAGTACACGAAGGGACCCGTGCAGATGATGTCCGCAAAGGGCCAGGTTAGGAGCTACATGGTCGTCTCCCTCATCCTTGTCCTCATCACTGCTAGCATCCTCAGGGCCCTCAGAGGCCAGTACCGCATCAGGCAGGTCAGGCCCAAGAAGGCCAAGCGCAGCCAGGGTCTCAAGGGGCACCTCCAGGGCACCGTCACTACGGGGGCCCTGATCAGTCTCAGCGGGGAGTACGGGTCTAGGGCTCAGCGGGCCTCGATCGCAGGATCACCACGGACTGCTAAGGACATCGCCAGGCACTACCAGACTCAGAGGACCGGCCGAGGGTGTGGGGTCGGTCAAGACCGAAGCTCGAGATCAGCAGCCAGTCAGAAGTCTAGGACGGCCGGAGCCCTCACGTTACTGGCGTCCGTAGCTTTTATCGGCTCGAGCCTTCTCAGATTTCAGCAGCTTCCAGAACGTGTCAGACTCAGGGCCGTCAGACAGTCTCTTCCGAGTGGCCCGGATGGCGGTCCGAGTCGCAGTGACGGCC
This sequence comes from Prorocentrum cordatum, assembly GCA_963575745.1. Taxonomy (NCBI): domain Eukaryota; class Dinophyceae; order Prorocentrales; family Prorocentraceae; genus Prorocentrum; species Prorocentrum cordatum. Next base: position 555,483 of record CAUYUJ010015904.1, on the reverse strand, counting down.
ATGCTGGCGGGCATCGCAGCGGTGCAAGCCGCTTCCAAGAAGAACAAGCCAGTGGCACAGCAGTCGACCGAGGAGATGCTCAGGCAGCTCCGGGGGGCTCAGGCCCTCACCCAGGCCGGGGCCGGGCCCGCTGCCGGGATCTACCAGGCCATGCCCGTCGACGCCGGGGCTGGGGCAGCCGGCGCTGCGGCAGCTGCAGTCGCACCAGGAGGCACGGCGGCAGCAGCAACCACAGTGGGCCCGCTGCCGACAGCGGGAGAGGCGACGGCAGCACCCATGTCCGAGGCGGCGGCAGCCCAAGCGGCAGCGGCCGCGGCAGCACTCACAGGCGGCGGCGGTCCTCCGGGGCCAGAGGTCAGCAATCCTCCGATCCCGATGATCCACGGACCGTGGGGGGCAGTGCCGGCGAAGCCTCCTCCGAAGCCTTTTCCGAAGCCGCCTCCCAAGCCTCACGGGCGTGGAGCGACCCGACAGGTGCCAGCCCAGGGCAACGACGACGAGCCGCCGACGTTGGTGCCGGACGGGTCGTGCGAGTGTCCTTACGGCCCCGACCTGAAGTACTACGGGAACCAGTACGGGTGGGGAGCCAAGTGTCGCCGGTGCAGTCAGCGACTGCAGTGGATTCCACGCAACGAGGCGCATCCGCCGGTCGACCGACCAGAGTCGACTGCGGAGGCAGCAAGGCGTGCAGCTGCGTCGGCCAGTCAGGCAGTCGAGATGCTTCAGAACAGCCCGCAGTTCATCGAGGGAGCGGCGGCGCTCAACACAGTGAACGGACTCTACTCAATGCTCCAAGCCCTGCAATGGCAACTCCAGGATCTGCCCGAGGGGCTGAAGGCGCTGAAGGGAGTCCAGACAGTGGTGGACGGGATGATCACGTACGCCACCGAGCAGCAGCCTCTCATGACCAACCAGATCGAGGAAGGACTACAGCAGATCTACCAGAGCATTACCCACGTCCGCAGGACCTTGGGGGCCTTCGAGACGCTGGGCGACACGATCGACTCCATTCAGGAGAGCGTCGAGCACCTCCAGACGGAGTCGACCAACACCAATCAGGCGATCAACCAGCTGGTTCAAATGACGGTGCAGATAGGAACCGCAGTGCAGGGCATCGTGAACTACCTCAACATGAACATCCAGAGTCACGGGCAGGCACTGGCTCAGAGCAGCGGATCTCCGGGAGCGAGCGGCAGCGGGCTGCCCCCGCCACCGTCTCCGGAGTACCCTCCGACCGATTCAGACCAGAGCGGCCAGGACAATGGCGGCGGCAGCCAGGCGACAACGACCACCACGGCCTACGAGGAGACCGCCACGACGAGCACCAGCCCGGAGGAGATGCCGGGCGGGACCGACCAGGAAGTGCCCGAGCTTCCGGAGGTGCACTCGTGGGAGCTGGTGTGAGCGATCGGCAGCCTACCTGGCACGCGCAGGTCTCGAAGGAGGCTCGGGAGACTTCTGGGCTGAGCCTAGTGGCCAGCTTCTCGCGTGGCGCCTGTCGAGACGCCCGAGATGAAACGCAGCTCTCTCCCTCTCACTGTTTTCCCTCGTGTTGCTGTCCCCTCGAGCCTCAGGGACTCCGAGCTGACCTCGTGGCCACGGCCGGACAGAAGGACGACGGCCGCGGTGGGCCCGAGAGCGGGCACTACCTCAAGAAGACGGCCATCCCGGATAGTTTCAGAGCACTCTGGATCGACGGTGACTGTACTAATGACGATCACGAGGTAGCGTGGTCGAGCTCGGTTCGGACGGCTCTCGAGCGAGGTGCGGCTGCGGCGTTTCCCGGGCCCGAGGGGGACTGGGTTCAGTCCGAGCCCTCAGGGACGATTCGGGTCAGAGCCAGAGGCCGCACGGCATTTCTCGAAGTGTTCTCTCCGCCGAGGATTGCGCCAGAAGTGGGGCGTAAAGGGGGGACTTTGGGGGAAAGGCCGAGCCTGGACAGACTGACTGGATGGGACTCGTCGAAGCCGAGCCACGTTAAGGACCTATGGAGGCAGATCGAACAAGAAAAGCCAGAGATGATATGGATGTCGTCCGAGTGCCGGGTCTTTTCTGCGATCAATCGGGTCAACCGTGACCGTCGAGATCCCGATCGGTGGCATCGGGAGGTCATGGAGGGGCTTAGGGACCTGATTCTCTGCATGGAGGTGGCACAGTACCAGCAAGCTAAGGGACGGTACTTCGCCTTCGAGCACCCCCTGTATGCGAGCTCGTGGGACACTCGAGTTATCCAGCACATCTTGAGCCTTCCAGGGGTCAGGCGTCTCCGAGTTGATATGTGTAGGTTCGGACTCCAGGTGGATTCGAGAGGCCTCAACAAGAAACCCACCGGTGTCCTCACCAATCACCCTCACCTGCAGAGGCTTCTGGATGGGCACTTGTGCGTCGGTGATCACAGGCATGCGGTGCTGGAAGGGGGTCACCAGACTTCGAGAGCGGCTAGGTATACGCCCAAGTTCGTGAAGCTTGTTGCCAGGGCGGTGACTGAGCACTGGAGTGGAGCCTCCGGGAGCCGTAGGCCCACGTGGGCCGAGTTTGACGAGGACTCGTTCCCGGCGGCAGCCGAGGAAGGCAACGGCCGCCACCTGGAGCCGATAGCGGAAGTCGAGGAAGCAAGTGACGAAGACAGCGGAGACGAGCCCGAGACTCGAGCTCCACCCGGTGCCGGGAGTACCCCGAAGGACGAGGCCGACCCTTCCGAAGAAGATAAAAGACTTTTGTATAAAGTCCACGTGAACATGGGTCACCCGGAGGTCCGCCGCTTCTGCAGAGTGCTGAGAGCGGGCGGGGTCAAGAGACACCTCATCCGTTGGGCCCGGGATAGCTTTCGCTGTGCTGAGTGTGAGGAGCACCGTCGCGCCGGCAATCACAGAAGGGTGGCTCTCCCACGGACCTTCAGGTTCAATCACATCGTGGGCATCGACTTGTTCTACCTTGACTTTCAAGGGGTCTCGCATCCTTACATCAACGTGGTCGACCACGGCTCTAACCTCCAAGTGTGCTGTAGGGTTACCAATGCCAGAGCGGCCACCGTCTGGGCGGGGTTCGTTCAGTGCTGGCTGCGGCCTCTGGGGGCCCCGCACTTCATGATCTCCGATGGAGGCTCGGAGTTTTGCGAGCGGTTTGCCCGAGGATTGGAGCAGTGGGGGGTGAAGCATCACGTTACGGATGCGGACTCCCCATGGCAGAACGGCAAGGTGGAGCGACACGGCGGCTGGATCAAGGATCGGGTAAAGGCCGAACTCGATGCAGGGGCCCACCCTCCGGGGGATTTGGAAGAGCTTGACACGCTCGTTCACGAGCTGACGGCCCACAAGAATCGCTATTGGCATCGAGGAGGCTTTTCGCCGCTCCAGCTGGTCTTCGGGGAAAATCCGAGGCTTCCTCATGATTTGTTGAGCGACGACTCCCACGGTCTCCCAGGCTGGGAGGACACCCTCCGGTCCCCCTCCGAGCAGGACGCGGCGGGCGCCGAGTTTGCGAGAGCCCAGCAGATTCGGTCGGCTGCCCGTGATCTGGCCATGAGAGCCATGTCTCGCGAGAAGATAAGCCGCGCGTCGAGGGCCCGGGGACCTGCTCCTCGGGAGTTTCTGCCAGGACAGTGGGTCTATGTGTGGAGGCACATGACCCGATCCTCGTCGAGGGCGGACGCTCTCGGCAGGCGCCGGGACGGTTGGTGTGGTCCGGGAGCCGTGGTGCTGGCCCAAGGGGGCACCGTGTGGGTGGCGGTGCGTGCGCGTTTGTGGAAGTGCTCGGCCGAGCAGCTGCGCCTCGCCAGTGCCGATGAGGAGTTGGGGGTGCAACTTTCCCAGAGCCCCCAGTGGCAGGAGCTTCTGAGACAGTCGGCGACCCGAAGGGCCGCGGCTGTGGACGTCCAGCGGGAGGGCCCGCCTCCCGAGGACGCCTGGGACGATCAGGTGAGACGAGACATGGACCCTGCCCCTCAAGTGCTGGGGCAGCCGGAGCCTGGGCCCAGAGTGGCTCCCGGAGCCTCTGCGGGGCTCTCCCCCGGTGTTCTTTCTTCCCCGGGACCTCCGGCTCAGGATCCTGTGGGTCCTTCCGGGGAGAGGCGGCGGCTCCAGTCTCCTGAGTCCGGTCGCCCAGGACCCGGGTCTACCGCTGGCTCGGTTGAGGCACAGGCCGGATCCGAGAGGACGAGGGCCCCCTCAGGAGAGATCCTTCGGATCTCCCCAGACGTGTCTCGCCAGTCCTCCGAGGTGCCCCAGGTCACCTCGACCGAGGACAGTCGGCAAGCACCCGACCCTGAGAGAGAGACGACCCCTGTTCCTACCTCCTCCGGTGCTCCCACCTCTTCCTCGGCTCCTCCTCTTCCCCCTCCTCAACCTCCTCAGGAGGAGGCTCCTGACCGAGAGGCCAGGGGCGACCCCAGGACGACCAGCGTCCCACCTCGGCCGAGGACGCGTTTGGCCCAGCCGGACGACGTGCCTGTCTGCATCAGGCGCGCCCGGTCCGAGGCTCCGCCGGAGACCAAGAGGCCCAGGGTCGATCCTCCCCCGGGCCTGCCTTCCTCCGGTCCTCCTCCGTCGTCCCCCTCCCTTACTCCCTCTCCTCCCTCGGCCTCTGGAGCGGGGGGTCCGTCGAGCAGCGGAGAGGGGGACCCGAGCAGGCAGGTGGTTGCCGGCCGCCTGGAGCCACGGCGTCCAGTCAGCCAGATGGTGCGCGACCTCGAGGCACCCGAGCCGGCTCGCCCCCCTGCCCGGGGCAGGAGCCGGTCTCCAGCCGGGGGAGGGACGGATTTCCTCATCCTCTCCGGTGGTGTCGGTGGTGGTGTCCAGGCCAGGGCCCTGGACCAGGACGAGGCTGGGGAGTCTGAGGTTTTCGCCACGAGTAGGGGGGGAGAAGTGTCTTTGAAGAATATGTCCCCGGCGGACCGAGCCAAGTTTGCCGCCTCCGATTCCAAGGAGTGGGAGGCCATGCTCGGCACCGGTGCTGTGGACGTGATCCCTCCCACCAAGGCGGAAGTCGTGCGGAAGCTCCACCCGGACCGGATCATCTCCAGTAGGATGGTCCGGCGCTGGAAGCCGGTGGAAGGCACCTTTCAAGACCCAGATGCCAAGTCGCGATGGTGTGTCCACGGACATCGCGATCCCGATTCGGGGGCTCTGGCGGTCTATGCTCCCACCCCACAGACGTCGAGTATTATGATGTTTCTGCAAGTCATTATGAACCTCGGTTTACTTGCAGACATCGCCGACGTCAAGAATGCGTTCTGTCAATCGGACCCCATGTCCCGGACCCAGGGCCAGATATTCGTTGAACCCTGTGAAGGAATCAATTTACCCCCAGGATCGTTAATCCTCCTAAAGGTCAACGTTTATGGTCTCGACGACGCCCCCATGGCCTGGAGGAAGACCGTGGTCAGTTTCCTGGAGCGCCACGGGTTCACCAGGTCGCTCCTCGAGCCCTGCTGGTGGATACGTTACGGCCCCACCGGCACTGTCCGGAACATGATCTTGCTTGAAGTGGATGATTTCTTCATCGGGAGCGCGACCGCCGAAGACCGCAAGTGGTTGCGAGACCGCCTAGAGTCACGCTTCAAGTTCGGCAAGTACCGCGACTGCGGTGCAGGACCAGTGGACTTTGCTGGAAGACGAATAACGATCGGTCCGAGACAAGCTACAGTCGACATGGAGAAATACATTCTGGAGGAAATTAGACCTTTGTCGGTAGCTCGCGGCAGGCTTGCACGGAAGGAGTCTCCCCTGGAACCGTCCGAGTTTCGTGCTTTGAGATCTCTCGTCTACAAGTTCAACTGGCTCGGACGAGAGGTCCGGCCAGAGGCAGCTGGAGTAGCAAGTATCCTAGCCTCACGACTCAAAGCTGCCACGGCCAGAGATATTACCATAGCAAATAAGTTGGTTCGTCATTTGCGGTCGTCCGCTTCGAGAGGGATCACTATCTGGAAGTTGGACCCAGACAAGATGGCCTTCGTGTCTTTCTCAGACGCGGGGGGGGTGGGCGCCTGTGACGACCTGGTTGATGAGAAGGGACTACCAGAGGACCCCACCCAGGGGGCCTGGATGGTCTTGGCGTGTGACAAGGCCATCGTCGACAATCAGGCAGTCAAGGCATCCATCCTTGGCTGGAGAAGCTCGAAGCTCCGGAGAAAGGTCCCATCTACACTAGCTGGGGAAACCCAGGCTTTATCTGCAGCTGTGGCGGAGGTGGAGTATCTCCAGATTCTCTACCGAGATGTCGTATTCAATGACGTGAGCGTTCGCGATCATCACCGAGGTTCTGGACCCTTTACGACAGTTTTGCGACGAGACTGCCGTTTGGGATCACGGGACCATCAAGTCCACGTGGTCGACGCTAAGTCAATATACGACACGATGATGAAAGAAGGCAACGCCAGCGCCAAGGATAGGCGGACCGCCATAGATTTAGCTATAATCTGTGAAGCTTTGGAGCAGGCTAGGGGCAGGGTCCGATGGATCCCCCACGGACGTATGCCAGTCGACACACTGACAAAGGACGACGTTACCAAATGTAACGCCGCCTTGTTCGACTTGATGACCAGTGGGAAGCTAATTCTGGTAGACGAAGGGTCCGAAGTAGAGCGAAGACGAGAACAACCCAGTCTCAAGAATCAATCCCAGGCTGCATCCAGGAAGGAGTTGGACCAGGCGGATTTGGTTTCCTGGAACGAGTTCCTCTCGAGCCCCCCCGAGAACTCGATCGGTGGTGGTGGTGGTGGTTCCTCCCTCTTCCTCTCCCTCTCTCCTTGTCCTTATCCTCCAGCTCCGGCACCGAGCACCTCAGGGGTGTTCCAGTGACGTCCAGGAGCGTTTCACTCAGACTGCACTCCTGTGCGAGCACACGTGTACAGTCTCCCGGATATGCTACGTCCACCGGGGCCCCCTCAACCTGCAAGAAAGTTTAGGGCATGTGAATGTGTGCCATATTTTCTCCGACAGGTTTAGTATGTGGACGTTTTCCTTGACAGACAGTGGTGACAGCACTGTCGTAGCACTGTAGCATGCGCAGGGAGTCAGGCATGCACCGTTGTTCGCACGTTGGCTCAAGTCTAAAAACCTTTTGACTGCCGCTGCTGCTGCCGCAGGAGGAAAAGGAGGAGGAGGAGGAGGAGGAGGAGGAGGAGGAGGAGGAGGAGGAGGAGGAGGAGGAGGAGGAGGAGGGGGAGGGGAGGAGGAGGAGGGAGGAGGAGGAGGAGGAGGAGGAGGAGGAGGAGGAGGAGGAGGAGGAGGAGGAGGAGGAGGAGGAAAACGGGCGACAACGCCGCCGCCGGAGAGCGCCTGCGCATGGCATCCGGGCCCAGCGGGGGAAGGAGAGCGGCAAGCAGGCAGGCAGGCAGGCAGGGCGAGGGGCAGGGCGGAACGGGGGGCACGGACCGTGCAGGGCGAACGGGGGACGGGAGGGATGCGTTCAGTCGTCGGCGCCTCCGCCCAGCCAGCACGCACGGACGTGGGTGGCCGCCCGCCGCCAGAGCGCCACGCCGGCCGCGCCTGCCAGGCGGCGGCCCCGCCGCGCCCCGCCCGAGCACCCCCTCCGCCTGGAAAGGCGGGCCGCGAGTGCGCGGAGGATGGATGTCGTCCGGGGGTGGGGCCGGCCGTAGGATGACCAGACAAGCGGCTGGTACAGGATGTTCTGACGGTCCAGAACGTCGTTGTGCGGGGCGTAGTAAGCCACCTTGCGCTCGCACATGCTGGCCATGCAGTCCGGGCCAGCATTGCGCGCGTCGGGAGAGGCAATCCCGATGCCCAGCGCGGTGAGCCCGTGCCCCAGCGCCCCTGTGAGCACGTCCGCGGGCCGCAGACGGGTGCCTGGGATGAGGTTCTGTGCCTCGAGCTCGGCGGCAGGGTCGCAGGTCTTGGCAGCCTCGTACACCTGCCGTGCCAGCGCGTGGTGGCCCTTCGTTGCCTCGGCCCTGCTGCAGCAGAGGGCGTGCGCGCCCGCGGAGTCGAGCATCTCGGTGCCGCATAGGTTGCAGGGCGTGGGCTCGCTGGGGCTGGCGGCGCCGAGGCGTAATCGGAGCGCCTCGACGAAGTCCTGCTGGTCGAGGAGGGGCCCCTTGTGCCGGCACAGAGCACAGAGCCACTCGTGGTTGGTGTCAGGGTGGCCGAGGTCCTCCAGGCGGCGCAGCGCCAGGCTGTTGCCGGCCTGCGCGTGGCGCTCGCGAAGCATCAGCAGCATCAGCAGCATCATCAGCATCATCCATATCATCGCATTCATCAGCAGTATCAGGTTCATCATCGCCATGACCACGCACCATCAGAATCATGCATCATCATTTTCATCATCATCAGCTTAGCCATCAGCATTCGCCAGCACAAACCACCATCATCAGAGGCATCATCTTCATCATCCACATGAGCACCATCGCCACCAGCAGAAGCAACGTCAGCATTGTCCTCATCCGCAGCATGATCACCAGCAGAATAACCATCAGCGTAATCAGTACCATCATCATCGCCATTACCAGCGTCATCAGTACCATCGCGTCATCACCAGTATCTTCATCTTGACTATCCTCACCCACAGCCACCATTCACCACCATCATCCGCATCATCATCATCATCAACCTCAGCATCGCCACTCATCAGCGTCATCCCTATCACCATCGTCTCCATCGGCATCATCAGCAGCGGCATCTTCAGAGTAAGCATCGTCATCATCAGCAACAGCGCCATCATCAGCATCATCATCTTCAACAGCAACAACATCAACATCTTCGCCAGCATCACCGGCTGCATCACCATCATCAACAACATCAGCATCACCATATTCACCAACACCCACCATCGTCATCCCATATTCACCACCACCCACAAAATTCACCACCACCCACCATCATCACCAACATCAACATACACCGTCACCATGATCATCTTTACCAGCATCCCCATCAACATTCACCAGCACCAGCTCCATCACAATCATCACTAGCATCATCAGCAATTTCACCATCATAAGCCGTCATCATCAGCAGCACCACCCGCATCATCGCCAGCGTCATCAGCATCATGAGCACCATCATCAGCATTATCAGCATCACCTCCAAACAGGAACATCATAAGCACGCGCATCATCAGCATAAACAGCACCATCATTGACATAATCATGATCAACATCGCCAGCACCATCTTTACCACCAGCATTATCCCCACCATTCAGTCTCACCACCATCATCATCCGCATCACCATCAGCAGCATCATCACCACCGCCAGCGTCATCGTCATCATTCATCGTGATCGACCCCAATCATAATCCTCATCATCTTCATCACGGCCATCGCCATCACTCAGAATCACCCCTCATCATCATATCCACCATCCTCATGCATATTGGTCGTGATGATAGACAACATCATCATGATCCGCAAGCACCATCATCAACATCGCCATCAATATAACCATCGTATTCTCGATGGTCACCGACCGTTTCACCATCACGAATTCACCACCGTCGCCATAAGCAACATCCACACCATCATCACCACCAATCATCATCATGCGAATCATCCCCATTTTCGCCACCATTCACCATCATGCATCACCGCATTCAGAGGCCATCAACATCGTGAGCGGCATCATCATCTGCATCCCCTTCATCATCACCACGATCGCTCACCATGATCAGTCATCGTCATCAGCAGCACCATCGCATACATTACGATCAGAGCTCACAATCATGATCATCATCTTCACCATCACCAGCACCAACTCATCATGATACCCATTCATCATGATCAGCGTGAGCACCATGATGACATTCGTCGCCATTCACCCTCATCATCATTCCCATTCGCCATCAGCATCCCCACAATCACCAATTTTATTCGTCACCACCATTCGTCACCACCGTAACCCATCACCATCACCACCCATCATCATCATCCGCATTCGCATTTATATTCTTCAACGTAAGCGCAGATTTCACCAACACCATGCACCATCAACACCAACATCACCTTCGCCATGCTCGCCCAACGTCATTCCTACCGTCATCCATCCGCAACCACGTCGCCATCATCATCTTCAACATCACCATTCATCAGATTCGCCATCATTGTCCAAATTACCAGCATCGCCATCATTCAGCATCATCACTAATGTTAGCAACGCCATCATCGTCATCACATTCTGCATCCGCAAAATCATTCGCCACCACCGTTCACAATCGTCATCATCAGCAGCACCAGCACTACTTCATCTTCAACGCCACATCCATCACCTTCATCATCATCTCCCACCATCATCATCATCAGCACCTGGCCCTTCATTTTCAACCCAGCATCGCCATCAACACCATCATCAACAACGCGATCATATTTCATCTCCGTCATCATCATCAGCAGCATCGCCACCATCACCAGTGCCATCACCATTCACCATCATCACAAGCGTTCAACATCATCAACACCACAATTCACCATTCATCACGATCGCCTTCAACACCATTATCAACATTAATATTTCAGACCACCGTCACCCCTCATCGTCGCAATCAGCATCAGCATCGCTAGTGTCAGCACCATCAGCATCACCATCCTTCATCATAAGAACGACCATTCATCAGAAGCATCATCGGGGTAATCGTAGTCCAATCATCATTTACCACCGCCAAAAACCATCACCAGCATTCAGCACCCTCATCATTCATCACCATCTGCAGCATCAGCATCACCACCAACACTCACCATCATCACAAGCACCATCATCTTCGTGACCATGATCATATTGACCCGCACCATCGCCAATGTCCAGCATCATCATCAGCACCATCCAAGTAATCGTCATCATCACCATTCATCATCATCAACAACATCACCATCATGATTTATCACAATCAACACTATTCATAACCATCGGCATCTCCATCATCATGTACCGTCACAATCAACTCCCGCCGTACTCACCAGCACCACCATGCATCATCACCAGCATCACCACCATCTTCATCATCATGTATTGTTTCATCAGCTTCATCATCGTCATCACCAGTCAGCACGGTCCTCAGCATCATTCACCACCACCATGACTCATCAACAATACCTCGGATCGCAATCATCATCTTCTTCACCATTCATCATCACCAGCACCACCGTCATCATCAGCAATCAAATCATCATCACCCACCGTCATCGCTCATATTCATCATCATCCGCAGCACCATCGCCTTCATCATCACCATCATTCATCATCACCACTTATCATCAACATGATAAGTCTCCATCATCATCATCATCATCATCACCATAATCTTCACCACCATCATTACCGTCAGCATCAGCTACATAATTAGGCGTCGTCGCCATGAACATCATTATCATCAGCATGGTCATCACTCACTAGATTCATCATCAGAAACATCACCACCACCACCCATTACCACCGCTCATCATCATCACCATCTCCATCGTCATGCATCACCACAACTCCGCAGCATCATCGGCAACAGCATCATCATGACCAGCATCAACATCAATATATGCATAACACCCACACCATTCATCATCACCGCTACCAACATATCAAACATCACCATCACTGTTTTTCGTCATCAAGATAGAAACCATAATCAGCCCCCTGCCTTCTGCGAGCGCGAGACACCCGCCCGGCGCGACGACGCTCCCGGCCAGCCAAGAGAGCAGAATCAGCAGCAGCTGCATTCATCGTCGCTCCTCGGGCAGCGCAGACCGCTGAAGCGAATCTCAAGCGTCGCGGGCCGGCGCCTCCGCGGACGCTGCTCAAGACAACGGTGCAGAATTACGATGCGAACCTTCGCTCCACGGGTTAAAAACACGCCCTGCGCAAAGGGGGGCGGGCGGGGGCCGCGCGCGCTGCAGACCTGGGCAGAGGCAAGACGCGCGCGCGCCAGTCGCCCCCCGCCTTCTTCGCGCGCGAGACAGCCGCCCGACGCGACGACTCCGCCGGCCAGCCGAGACAGCAGAGGCGGCAGCAACTACATTACTTTCCACGCCTCGGGCTGCGCAAACAGCTGCAACGAATCCCAAACAATGTGCACCGGCGCCTGCGCGGACGCTGCTCAAGAAGATATGGGCGCATAGTTCTGAAGCGAAGCTCCGCTCCTAACGCGCAAACTTTTCCCTCTTAGAGGGGGTGGGGCGGCGGCGGGACCTTCACCTTGGATTGCACTTGCTAGAGCAGAGAAACAAGGCGGCCTCGAAGCCACCTCAACCACTGGCACAGGCGCCGGCGAGAGCCTGAGAAAAAATCACTCTGGATATTCATCGGCAACTCGGGTTCCAAAAACTCAGTTTTTGCATTTGCCAGTTGAAAGCGCGCGTCGTTTGCTAGTTCTGGAACGCCTCCCCCTGCAGAGCTTGCACCTGCAGCCTAAAAAACTACCCACTGAACGCGCGGCTTCATCCCGGGCGCTGCCCTCTGGCAGAGGGCAGCTCGCAGTTCACGAGTAGTTCGTCGTTGTCTTAAGTGCGCCACCTGAGGTGCGCCCCAGGATCAACGACAAGGGCTTTCGAGGCCCCATAGAACCATATGCAGAGACGTCACTGGGGCGATGACCAGTATTTTTCATGGCCAGGATGCCTGGCTGGGTTTTCCATCTTTCACATTAATTTCGCAGGACAGGTCACCCGAGAATGTGTTCACCGCCCCTAAGCGGCCGACGTCATTTCGGTCTGGTTCTAGCACGCGCCCGGGGAATGCAAGCCGGCCCGATGGGCATGCCCAAGACGTAGCCTGACATGATCCGACCTCCGACGCACCGCACGCGCGATGGCTTACACGTGTCGAGCTTCTCTCCAAACCGAATGTCAGTCGCGATGGCAAAATGCCCAAATTTCGACATCGCCTTGGACGCTCCGGCAGCGCCCGCAAAGATTTCGAAAAAAAACAAAGCAAAATCAACGGCGACGAGAGTTGGTTCAGGTGTTGGCTGAGGTGGACATCATTCGAATTACATTAACATTACCGAACTGTGACTGTGACTGGAACTGGTCTGGACGTACGTAATATTCGGTGGCCTCGGAATAATATTATTAATGTCGGACTATGACTATGACTGTAAATGGTTTTGGTCTTGGTTCGGGTGAGGTTGGAATATTATTAATTCGGGGTTATGACTATGACTGTGACCAGTCATGGTTCTGGTTAAGGTGGAGTCAAATTATTCGAATGCTATTCGAATAAGGCGGCGAAACCAGAACCAGACCAGGACCAGTCCTGGTCACAATTGTGGTTCGGGTTGCATTAATAATATTATGATATTATAACGTCAATGGACCCGAACAAAACCGGCCTAGTCATAGTTGCGGATCGGGTTGCCTTCCTATTATTCTAATACTATTGATGCCAATGAACCACAAACAGAACATGACCGGAACTTGTCCTGGTCACAATTGTGACTCGGCTTGCATTAATAGTCAAACAATTGTTTTAATGCCAATCCACCCGAACCAGAACCGTGACCAGAACCAGTCCTGGTCACAGCTGCGGTTCGGGTTGCATTTATACTATTATTATAATAATAATGCAATGCCTCCCGAACCAAAACCGTGACCAGGACCAGTCCTGGTCACAGCTGTGGATCCGGTTGCATTGATACGCCAAAGAGCCACAACCAATAACCATGAACAAAACAAGTCCTGCTCAAAATTGTGGTTCGGGATGCATTTATATTTTTGCAACAACACTATTAATGCCACTCCACCCGAACCAGAACCGTGACCAGAACCAGTCCTGGTCACAGTGGCGATTCGGGTTGCATTGATATATCTATGTTGACTCGTATAATGCCCCCACCAGGGAGGCCGCCTCGGAGAGAACGACAGGGCGAGAGGGGGAAAGGTCGGGCCACGGCCCGTCGCCCTTGGACGATGTATTTTCCACTCTCCAGGCGACCACGTCGCTGGCGACTTGTGTGAGAGAGAGGCTAGCCACTCCGAGGGCCCGACGGCGTCTGAGGTCCAGCAGCGCCGGGGCCGAAAAGGCGTCGGCCAACCAAGTCCTGCAGCTCATTAACAGAACATTAACAGTACCTATATGCAAAGGGTGGCTCGCGGGCGGGGAGCAAAGAGGGGCTGTAGAGAGTTCTGTTCAGCCGTATCCTGGTACGGCACACGGTGGGGAGGCCCGCTGGACAACACATAGCGCGCGAGCACGTACAATGTTGACTCGTATAATGCCCCCACCAGGGAGGCCGCCTCGGAGAGATCGACAGGGCGAGAGGGGGAAAGGTCGGGCCACGGCCCGTCGCCCTTGGACGATGTATTTTCCACTCTCCAGGCGACCACGTCGCTGGCGACTTGTGTGAGAGAGAGGCTAGCCACTCCGAGGGCCCGACGGCGTCTGAGGTCCAGCAGCGCCGGGGCCGAAAAGGCGTCGGCCAACCAAGTCCCATATCACAAAATGGAGAGCAGCTGGGGAGAAAATCCCATAACACTCCACTGGCCCACGGCCGCAAAATAACTACTCATGCCAGAAAAGAGAGTCCACGAGCCTCGGCTTTGCAGGCGGCGGCCCGGACAGCAGGCGGAAGCTTTGTTACAACAAACCAGGGCATGCAACAAACTGCTCCTGTCCCAAGACATGTGCGAAGAGCTAACTACTCATGCCAGAAAAGAGAGTCCACGAGCCTCGGCTTTGCAGGCGGCGGCCCGGACAGCAGGCGGAAGCTTGCGGATGGCCGCGAGGAGGCGGCCAGCCTTCTCATATCTCTGCACGCTGCGGAAAGAGGCCCAGCGCCCGCGCGCCTGGATCTCGGGCAGCGTCCTGGCACGGCGGAGGAAGTCCTCGCTGGGCCCGCCGTGCCTGGCGAGGTGAGGCGTGACTTTGAAAGGGATGCCTACGGCCTGAGCGGCCCTCTGCAGCACTTTATTGTACGAGGCATACGTGTGGCTAGGGAGCAGCGTCTGCGAGCGAGAACGGCGAGCCTGGCGGATGAGCGCGGCGAAGGCACCGATCACGCCAGGTCGGCTGGCCTCATCAAGGAGGACGGTGTCATCCTGCACGCCGGTCTTGCTGGTACGGATGCCGATGAGATGGCCGGCCACCTGGCTGGACGGCGCGACGACCATCCCGTACTTGTTGTAGTGAACCCCAGCGTGCATGCCCGGCGTGAAGCACGCGACCAGGGGCATGAGCACCAGCTCCGAGGGCCGCAGGTAGGTGTCGAACTGCACAACGAGGCCGCGGGCGGCCTCGAGGTCCGACTCGACGCCAGTCCGCGACAGGTGGTACGCCATCAGCACCGCGGCCGACCACGGGAGGGGATCCGAAGTCGAGTCAGGCTCCAGCTTGCCCCAGCCAGCCATGGCAGCGCGAGCGAGCGGGAGGACCCCAGGCTGGCGGAGGCTGACGTTGAAGTGGTCGGCGACAGCAGCCAGCGCATACCGAGCGTCGCCCCGCGACCGCTCGGCTACGAAGAGCTCCTCGAGGAAGCGGTCGAGGGCGGCGTCCACGGCAGGGAGGTCGCGGGCGGTCCAGCGCGCCGGGTCCAGGCCCATCTGCGCGGCGAACTCGTGCAGGCTGGCGTGGTACCGCTCGGCGGTCGTGGCGGTCACCCTCGAGCGCCGGAGGAAGCCAGGGTTGTAGTCAGCGGGCTCCCGCCGGGCGCGCGGCCGCCGCGCGGCACCGGCAGCGGCGGGGCGCCGGCGCACTGGCCCGCGGCCCTCGGCCGGAGCCTCCTCCAGCGGGGGGCCTCGGGGGCCCCCAGACGCCGCCCCACTGCTCGGCGTCCGACCTCCAGAGCGGGGCCCAGCGCGAGGGACAGGTCGGGCACGGGAGCGCCCGAGGACCGAAGTCGCAACCCGCTGCCCGGCAGAGGTCAGCCTGCCATCGTTCCTCGAGTAGTGGAGCACCATCTGGCCTCTTGGCGCCGCGCGGCGCTGCCGCTGCCAAGATGCTGGCAGCGAGGTGGCAGGCGCCCGGGGGGTACGCGCCGGCCAACGTGGTCTTCCACTGATGCTTGAGCCCTCCCGTGGGCGCACGGACACGTACCTTCCCAGACAAGTGCTCGTGCCTGTGGCCCCCTTCGCAGAGCAGGCCGATGTCGTGCAGGGCCCCCAGACTTGAGACGATGGTGGTGGGCTTCTTGTAGGGCGCGCCGAACCGGCAGCAGTGATAGGTAGCCCAGGAACGCGAGTGCTGGTCCAAGAACTTCCGGAGCGGGGCCCAACGGAAGAGGCCCGAGGACTGGGGGTTCTCCAGAGACCAGTGAATCCTGTAGCGGCTGCAGACCTCCAAGAGACGCACCGTGACGTGAGCGCACCGACGGGCCGCCCTGATGGCGGAGACCTCGCGAGCCCCTCGCCGAGAGATGGACCACGGGGTGCACGGGGTGCCGAAGTGGACGAACCAGACGGCCCGGGAGGTGATCCAGGAACGCACCTGAGACTCGACCTTCGGGTTGAGGAGGTCGCACCAGGGCCCGTGCTTGATGTCCATGGGGGCCGCGACGACGAGGCCCGCCTGGGCCAGGGCACCAGTCCAGCGCCCGCAGCCCGAGAAGACCTCCAAGGCAGCCCGGGGTCGCGGAGCCCGCGCAGCGGTCGGCGTAGTGGAAGCAGACGTAGCAGGAGGCCGAGAGGACGGACTGTGATCTGACGTTTCATCCACTCGAATTGGCTGCATCCTGGGCCCACACCGGCCCCAGCGGCCGGCCGAGCCTCGACAGGGCGGCGGCCGGCGGTGGGTGGAGCCCGTGCCTGCGACAGCGTGGCTGCCACGCGGCCGCCTCGGCCAAGCCACCGAGGGGGCCGGGAGGCCCGGCGGGGGCGCGAGCCAGGCAGGTTTGCGCGGCCCCTGCCGGCCTCGCCGAAGGAGCACGTCACGCGGGGGGGCCGGCACGCGCCTGGGGTGCCTCGGCGGGCCGTCGCAGGGGAGCGGCCGAGGGGTGTGACGGCAGAGGTCTGAATCCTCCCCCCCTCGTCGGCACGCTGGGTCCCCCGCGACGGCGGGCGCCGCCAAGGCGGCGGCAGCCCGAGCCGGCCCCGCAGCGCCGGCATCCTGCCCCAGGGGCGGCGGCGGGGGCGGGGCCGCACCGGGCCGTCCCACAGCCCCCGCGGCGCCGGCGCCAGGCCCCACGCGACGCTGTCCAGGGCGGTACAGCCCCTGCAGGGCCTTGCGCGAGCCACCATCGCTGATGTTCCTCTCTGTGTCGAGGTATCGGCGCCGCCAGCGGATGCCGGTGGCCACCTGGATGGCAGCACTGCGCCTGCACACGGAGCCGAGGCCGACGTCGACGGCGCGGCCCTTCTCGGTCGAGAGCACCTCGGCCATGTTGTCCCCGAGGCTGAGGACGCGGCGCCCGTGGCACTCGAGGCTCCTGGAGGCGTGTCGGAGCCCCGCGAGGGCGATTCGGGCCTCCAGGATGTGGATGGGCGCCCGCGTCCTCCAGGCACCTTCCACGACCAGCGACCAGGCGTCAGGGGCGACGAGCTCGTCGGGGATGTCCTCGAAGGTCGCCCGCCGCGGGGCCTGTGCAACCCGAGCCCGCACGGTACCGTGGGGGCGCTCGTCGGCCCTCCTCGGTGGCGGGGCCCAGGTCGCAATGCCGCAGCTGGGGTCCCCCTCACCGAGCACCCCTCCAGCGCCAGGAAGCCAGCCGGGCGTGTAGGTGTCGTCCTCCAGGGCCTCGGGCCGCTTCTCGTCGGGCGTGAAGCGCCAGCGCTCCCGAAGGCGCGCGAGTCGGCGCACCGCCTCGGGGTCGCAGCGCCGGCGGTGTAGGGCGTAGCCCGCCTCGGAGGAGTCGGAGCAGAGCACGATGTCCGACACGGGCGCGGCGAGGTCGACGACCGCCTGGAAGATGAGCCCTCGGAAGACACGGACCTCCTGCCGAGCGGGACCCGGCAGAGGCGAAGGCGGCCCGAGCCGGCACTCGTCCACGTACCTGTAGAGGTGGCGGAAGATGGACATGGCTGGCCGCAGGAGGAGACAGTGCTGGATGAAGTGCCCGAGGACGACCCGCACCTGCCACGCAGCACGGGGCACGCCCGGGCGCTCCAGCTCCAGGCAGGCGAGGTAGAGCCGCCAGGCCCGCTCGTCGGAGTGGCGAAGAGTCCGACGGAGGCCATCATACACCACGCCCACCATACCGAACTCGAGGGACGGCTCGCAGACCTCGTGGTACACGATGCCCCGGCGGTCGAGCTCCTCCATGACGCTGGCCAGGCCCGCCGCGGCATCGGCGGCGGAGAGACCCAGGATCCCCACGTTGTCGACGTAGACGGAGCCGGCGGGCCTGCCCGGGGCCGCCGGGCGCGGCGGCTGACGGTCCAGGACGAGGCTCGCAGGCCCGCCTGAGAGCGCGTGACCCACCCACGAAGTGACCGAGGAGTGCACGACCCAAAGAGCCCAGCTCCAGCCCATGGCGACGCCACGAAAGGCGGGGAACACCACCTCGTCGGCGCCGACGGGGATGAAGCGGCCGCCCTCCCAGACGTGCGTCGCCCCGTACACCGACGCGGGCTCGGGGTAGTCCATCCCGAAGTCCTCCGCGAGGGCGTCCGAGCAGAACTGGTAGAAGCTGTCGGCCAGGTCGAGCGAGGCACCGTAGATGGCGGGCGCCGAGGTCGCGTCGGAGGCTCCCAGGGCGGCGTCCGACCAGTCCTGCTCGGCGAGCGCGGCCGGAGTCCCGAGGGCAGCGTGCGGAGGACTCCAGTGGGTCCGGTTCGTCTCGCGGGCGTCGACCACGAGCCTGATGAACCCACCCTTTTTCTCGACGAAGAAGCAGCCCACGCGAGCACGAATACGCCGACGGTAGCCGACAAGGCCTCGCTCCGCCAGGCGGCGGACGAACCTGACCCGCGCGTCGGGCGAGCCAGCGAGGTGAGGGTCCCAGTAGGGCACGATGGGGTCGAGCACCTCCGCATCAGCCAAGAAGACCCTGTCCGGCTTCCGCACGTACCGATCGGGGTCGGCGAAGGCGCGGACGACGAAGTCGGGGCAGATGTCCTCGACACGCTTCGGGACGATCTTCGACTTCCAGAACTTGAGCTTGTCCTCACTGTAGGGTGCGACCTTGGAGGGCGCCCCGGCGTACAGCGAGTCGGACTTGAGGAGCTCCTGAAGGGCCCCGCGAGGTGTGAGCCCAGGCGGCCGTGGGCCGTGCCGGCCGATGTTGCGACGCAAGTGGGCGAGGCAACTGGCCTGCGTGGCGGAGGGCTCGCCGGGCTTGGTGGAGCCACGGGCTGGCACGCTGCCGAACCCGTGGACCGAGGCACGGGAGAGGTCGTTGATCGAGCGAACGGCTTCCCGAAGTCGGTGTTCGCGACAGCGTCGACGTACGGCACGGAGGGCCAGATACCTCGGCGCGTCAGCCAGGTCCACGAACCCGGAGGGCTGCGGGACCGGAAGGGGCAGAGGCTCCCCATGACGACGATGATCACGACGAGCCATGCCGAAGAGAACAAAACTGCGGACGTGGAGGAGCCCACGCCGGGAAGGCCGGCCCGGCGCCGCGGGGCGGTGAGCCCGCCGGCCGGGACGGCAGGGTAGGGGGCCCCTCGCCCGCCTACCCGCTGCCCTCCTTCTTGGGGTGCTTCGGCGGCTTGTCCTTGGAGCCGCCCGCCGAAGTCTCCTCCCGCCACTGCCTCCCTGCCTTCATGATGGCCGCCTCGGACCGCTGCTGCTCGCCGACCCAGGCATCGAAGGCCGGGAGCACGAAGCCGCCGGACTCGTCGATGGCGGCGTCCAGCACCACGTCGAGCCCGTCGAAGTCGGGCTGCCTCGGGTTCCGCCTGGTGGCGGCCTCGAGCTGCTTCAAGCGGCGCACCATGTACTCCACCCCCGCCACGTTGTAGAGGTCGAGCTGGTCGAACTGCTGCATGATGCGGAGCACCGAGCAGAGCATCCGGTGCTCGCGGGCGGTGTTGCTCTTCTCCGGGATGCCGGACCTTCTCACCCACGTCGTGTGGTGTTCGTCCCAACCCTCCTGTCCGGCATCCCGAAGAGCGAGGCAAGCCTCGCGTGTGGCCCGCTTCCCCTTGAGGGGCCACCCAGGGATGGCCTGCTCGCGCATCTTCGAGACAGAGGTCCGGAAGCTCATGAAGCGATCCTTCTCCTCGTCCCGCTCGTCGCCGGCGATGCGCGGGTCGCGGCCAGGCCCTCCACGCGCCCGAGCCTGCCACTCCTCGAAGGAGCTGCCGGCCTCGACCCGCACCGCCGTCTGCCACACGTCGTCGATGAGCACAAGGCCCACCTCGCCCCGGCGGAGGAGCAGCTCGTCGTTGCCCAAGGCGGCCGCGGGCACCTCCTCCCCGTAGTGGAGCGAGGTGGGGTCCGAGACGAACCAGCGCTCGTCCACGGCGAGGGGGGCGGCCGAGGCGGGATACCCGAGGATGTCCCCCAGCGCCCGCGCCTCGCGGTAGTACTGGTGCATCTCTGCGGCGTCCACATCGGCATCGTCGAAGACGTAGATGTTGCCCCGATAGCGGTCGGGGAAGGCGCCCCCCCGCTGGAGGGCGCACACGCGGAAGCCTCCTAAGTTGGCCGCCGCGATCTCCCCGTCGGGAGTGACCCAGACCCACCATTGGTCTGGGCCTTTGACCAGGAGGACCCTGTGGTGCCACTGGAAGTTCTCGTCGTCGTCGTACCGCACCAGGCACTGGGCGTAGGGAACGTCAAGCGCCCTCGGCATTCACAGCACCAGCCCGCCTCCGCACTCGCTGGAGGGTCGCCGGCGTCGCCGCACCGACGCGCTCCCCAGCAGGCCCCTCCGCGAGGGCCAGCGGCGGCAGGACGGCGCGAGGCGCCCCCACCCGCAGCAGCCAGGCAGCCGCAGCGGCCACGCCGGCGGCGAAGCTCGCGAGCCCGACGAGGACCACGAGCGCCCAGGCCCCGGACGGGGCCGCTGGGGCCGGGCACTGCGGACAGACGCAGGCCGGGCACGCGGGGCAGGCCGCCCCGAGGTGCTCCGGGCCGCAGCGCGAGAGCTGCTCCCGGAGGATGTCCAGCACGCCCGAGCCCGGCTCGTGCCCGCTGAAGATGCAGGTGCAGGACGGGTCCGCGGGCGGCGCCGGCGCGGACCAGCGGGACGCGAGGATCCCAAGAACCCAGCCAGCCGCCGCCTGCATGCACGGGGCGGCGAGACTGGTGCCCAAGAAACCTTGAGCAAAGAGGGGCTGTAGAGAGTTCTGTTCAGCCGTATCCTGGTACGGCACACGGTGGGGAGGCCCGCTGGACAACACATAGCGCGCGAGCACGTACAATGATACCACTAATGCCAATGAACCACAACCAGAACCGTGACCATAACTGGTCCTGGTCACAGTTGTGGTTCGGGTTGCATTAATTTAACATTATAATATCACTAATGCCCGTGAACCACAAACAAAACTGGTCCTGGTCACAGTTGTGTTTCGGGTTGCATTGACATCACAATACTATTACTAATGTCAATACACCCGCACCAGAAACGTGACCAGGAACAATCCTGGTGACAATTGTGGTTCGGGTTGCGCAAATAATATGAATGCCAATCCACCCGAACCGGAACCGGAACCAGAACCAGTCCTGGTCACAGTTGTGGATCGGGTTGCATTGATACGATTATACTATTATCGATGCGACTCCACCCGAACCAGAACCGTGACCAGAACCAGTCCTGGTCACACTTGCGGTTCGGGTTGCATTGCTATTTTTATGATATCATTAATACCAATGAACCGCAACCAGAACCGTAACCAGAACCAGTCCTGGTCACAGTTGCGGTTCGGGTTGCATTAATATTTTTATGATATTATTAGTGTCAATCCACCCGAACCAGAAACGTGACCAGGAACAGTCCTGGTCACAGTTGCGGATCGGGTTGCATTACAATTCTTATGATAGTATTAATTCAAAACCACCCGAACCAGAACCGAAACCAGGACCTCGCCCTGCAGAGGGGCACGTCTAGCACCAACGCCACATTTAAATTCAACTGGGGTGCATTTAGCACCGAGGGGCACGTCTAGCGCCGAAGACTCTTTTCAAATGCAACTTGGCGAGGGGTCTCGCCTGGCAGGGAGAGATGCCCAGGGGAGGGGCGCGTCTAGCACCAACTATTCTTTTTTTATCAACTTGGGGCGGTGCCTCGCCCAGCAGAAGGCGATGCACAGCAAAAGGGCGCGTCTAGCACTGCAGATTCCGCTTCAATCAACTTGGGGCGGGGCCTCGCCCAGCAGAAAGCGATGCGTAGCAAAGGGGCGCCTCTAGCAGTAAGGACTCTTTTACTTGGGGAGGGGCTTCGCCCAGCAGAGAAAGACGCACAGCAAAAGGGCACCTCCTAACACTAAGGACGTTCTTTAAATCAACTTGGGGAGGGGCCTCGCCCAGCAGAGAGCGATGCACGGCAACGGGGCACCTCTAGCACCAAGGACTTTTTTTTATCAACTTGGAGCGGTGCCTCGCCCAGCAGAGGGCGATGCACAGCGAAGGGGCACCTCTTGCGCAACAGAGCAACAGCGGCAGCGACAGCCGCGCTGGTCGCGGAGCACCCGAGAGAACCCCTCGGCATGCGCCTCGGGACCCCAGCCCGCGCTCGGGGCACAAGTGATTTGCCAGGATTTCCTTCCCCTCGTCGTCCTCCTCCTCCTCCTCGTCCTGCTCCTCCCCCCGTCCCCCTCGAGGAGGAATCCCACCAGCCCTCTGGGCTTAGGTGGTATAACGCGTTTTTCTTCTCTCTTCCACTGAAACCCCTCTCCCTACCCCCTCCCCTGGGCCAGGAAGGGGGGGGGTACCGAGGCGTTAGAGCGTCCAAGATGGCCCAAGATTGCTCCAAGAGGGCTTCGAAGTCGCAAGATGGCCTCCAAGATGGGCCATGCTACTTCAAGATGGGTCAAGATAGCCTCCGACATACCCCCAGGAGGCCCCAAAACAGCCCCAAGACGGATCCAAGTGCCCTTCGAGCCCTCCACGGCGCCATCCAAGATGCCAAAACCGTTCCAAAGCCTGGGGAAAATCAATGTTGTGGCAGTGTCGCCTTGTCGCTTCCGATGGGCTTTGGAAGCCTCAAGATGGCCCCAAAATGGCCCAACAGAGGCCCAAGAAGGCCGAAGACGGCCCCAAGATCGCCCAAGAGGCGCCCAAGAGCGCTCCAAGAGGGCCCCAAAATGCCGTTGGAGAGCCTCCGGGGGGGGGGGGGGGCGAATTTCCCCCCCCCTCTGTTTGAACCATGGTGCCCAAGACGGCCCCAAGAGGCCTCCCAGACCCCCCAAGAAGCCTCAAGAGGGCCCCAAGACTCCCCCAAAATATCCTCAAGAGGGCCCCAAGAAGGCCTCAAGAGGACCCCAAGAGGGCCCCACGATGGCGCCATAATAGCATTACGAGTCTTCGAAGAACTTCTCACCACAACATAGCCTCAAAGCTCGATTTCTCGTCCTCCTTGTCATCGTCCGTTCCTTCCTTGCGGCGTTCCTGCCGCCTCCTTGCCCTCTTCATCCTCCTCGCGCCGCGTTCCTCCTGTTGCTCCTCCTCCTCCTCCTCCTCCTTCCCCTCCTCCTTTTCTGTTTGTCCTCCTCCTCCTCCTCCCCCTCCTCCTCCTCCTCCTCCTCCTCCTCCCCAAGAGGACCCCAAGAGGGCCCCAAGATGGCGTTAAAATGGCATTACGAATTTTCGGAGAACCCCTCACCACAACATATCCCAAAAGCCCAAACCTCGTCCTCCTTGTCATCGTCCGTTCTTTCCTTGCTTCTTTCCTGCCGCCTCCCTGCTCCTCTTTATCCTCCTCGCGTCGCGTTCCTACTGCTGCTCCTCCTCCTCCTCCTTCCCTTCCTCCTTTTCTGTTTGTCCTCCTCCTCCTCCTCCTCCTCCGCCGCCCCCTGGAGAAGAGCGGCGCTCCAGCCCAGGACGTGATGCGCGATGCGCGATTATCTTCGCGCCCCTGGGGGTGACCTAGATCTCGGGCTGCGTTTGGGCCAAAATCTTGAAGCGGATCCAGTCGTGGCCGAAAGAGCGCCCCAAGATAGCCAAACATCGCTCAAGATAGCCTCCGACAGACTTTGAAAAGGCCTCAAGACAGCCTCAAGATGGCCCAAGATGGCGCATAGGCCGCTGTAGCGAGTGCACATGCCAAGGACAAAATGACCCTCATTGGGAGCTGACGCTGGCGGCCCGACAGTGGGCAACGCAAGCACAGAACTGGAAGCGGACGGAAAGGAGCTGTCGCGCACGTGGCGCCAAGCTCCAACCGTACCGGACAGCGCGACAGGGCGTGGAGCACGCTGCACTGCGGCGGCACGGGGTGCCCAGGCGTGGCCGTACCGTCCATGCAACAACAGGTGAGGCAAGGAACAGGAGAGACACGGCGGGAGCACGGGCACGCGGCAGTAGGAAAATAGGAGGGCACTGATGGAAGCGTCACTCACAGTGACTCAAGGGACGCTCTTGGGCATGAGAGCGACCAGAACCCAGTCAAGGAACTGTCGACCGTGTCGTCTGAGCCCACAGCCTGCAACTTGCCCGACACTGAGGATCGGGGGCGTGAAGCTGCAAGCACTGGTCGAGTCACCTGGCCCAGCCTGCAGGGAAGACCGTGATGATCTGCCAAGTGATGAACCACTGGGCAGGAGCATGAACGCGAAGGCGACGACCACAGTCAGGGACCCTGTCGTCGACGTCGCCGGCGTTCACCGCAAGCAACTTATCCGACACGGGGGTCGGGGGCGCAAAGTCGCAAGCGCAAGCCGGAACACCTATGACGGACCTGCTGGGGGATCCGCGGTGACCTGCCAAAGGATGAACCACTTGTGCAGGAATGCGCCCAAACCAGGCCCGACATCGAGTGGTACCAGAAGCGGTGAGGTGCGCCGGTCAGCACCTTGCCGAAGCCCAGCACCTCGGTCGTCCCGAACCGCGCCATGCGGGCCGGGCCCGCAGGTATGGGGGGCCCGCTGGCCGCGGCGGTGCCATGGGGGGAGACCACTCTCACGCGTCCTCATGACTCATGACAGCGTCCGCAGTGGCGACCAGCCGAGGTGCCGCGTTGTGTCGACCAGGGAGACTGGGGGAAATCACATTGTGGTTAGCTCGGGCAGGCCTTGCACAAACTGCGGGTCCTGGCCCAGCTGGAAGCGAGCTGCGGGTCACAGCTGCCCACGGGGGTGGCTGAACCTGTCAGCTCCTCAGCCATTGCGTCTCTTCACAAAGCCGGGGGCGCAGCCGAGAGCCGCAGGGGGGGATGCGCCCAGGGGCCGCTGGCAAGACAGCCGTGTCCATGGCCTCTTCGCTGGGATGTGTCGCGGCACTGGCGCGTCCTCAACCAGGGCCCACTGCGCTGTGGGCCGTGGCGACCCGTTGAGGTGGCTGACCTGTCCGCTCTACGGCCACGATGCCCATGCGCAGCGCTGGGGGCGCAGCCAAGAGCCGCAGATACTTGTGAATGAACGTGGGGGCGCAACCGAATCGTTGCCACGAGGCCATGCCGGGGGGGCCCCGCGCTTGGCCTGTGCCACAGCACTGTCAGGTCCTCAACCAAGGCGCACTTCGCTGTGAGCCGTGGGGGCCAGGAGGGGTGGCTGAACCTGTCAGACGCTGGGGGCGCAGCCAAGAGCCGCACAGACTGGTGAATGTAGGTGAGGGGTGCCCCCACGTGCCGTGGCGCGACGAACGTGTCCAAGGCCTCCAATCTTGCGATGGACCGTCGCACTTCCCCGTTACCAGCCAGGGCGCACTTCCTTGGGGGCGCAGCCAAGAGCCGCACAAACTGGTGAATGGTTACGGCGGGGGAGGAAGGAGGAGGAGGGGAGGCGAGTCCAACCTGGCGCTGGGTGACAGCCCAGTAGCATTCGCGGGGCAGGATCGAACTCGGCGAACAGGATGGGGGAGGCCGCCAGGCGCCGCACAAAGTGGTGGACATGACGGAGAAGGCCACGGCCGAGGGCCGTAGAGCCCTAACATGGTGGGCGGCAGGGGGGAGTCCCTCGGTCGTTGGACACGGTTGGCGCCCCCCACCTGCTGTCGAGCCATGTCTCTAATGAGGTGGGGCGCTGGAGGTGGGCTGTTGGCCACCCATCCCAGTCGTCCAAAGTAAGTGCCCCTGAGGGCCGACGTTGACGGCCCCCTATCCCGTGGGGTAGTCAGGTCCATGGGCTGGCGGAGTGGCAGCGGGAACCCGAGCCATGCCGCCCCCGATGCCAGAAGTGGTGGGGCGCGGGGGGGGGACTATTTCAGCCACCGGGCCCACTGTCCAGGATGGATCCACGAGACCAGCGTGGGCTGTCTAGTACGCAGCGCAAGGCCTAGCGCTGCGGTGAAACCTGCTCACGTCGTGGCCAGGAGCAGCCATGGGTGAAGCTTCGACCGTGGGGTGGCTGACACTCCCCACTGGCTTCAGTCCACAAGCCCTGCGTCGCTGTTCGAGGCGAAGGGCCGGTAGAGGACCATGGGGCTGCCGACCCAGCGGGCTCCGCCAGGCGCCGCGGGATCCCAGATGGCCCACAGGGTCAGCGCAATAGAGACCACTTTGTATAAGGAAGAGGAGGTCGCTCCAAGCTGCCCAAGATCATTGTTGCCCAGGAAGCACGCGTTGCGTTCCATGACGGGCCGAGTCGCGACTCTGAGAATTGACATGGCCAGAGATGGGTTCGAGCCACAGAAGGGCTGCACGGACCATCCTCCTCAAGAAGCAGAGAGGGGGAACAGAAGGGGGGAGAAGGGGGGGCAGCGGGTAGCAAGCAAGGGGAGAGAGCCGTGTCGGCGCGGGCCGCGGCATCCCAAGCGTGAGGAGGGGGGTGAGCGCGAGGCGAGCTGGCTCACTTGTTCCTCGATCACTTGGGTCGGAAGTCCCACCCCCGCGGACGCTTGTCTGCGTGCTGGGTTTCCCCATCGGAGAGACAACCGCTTCCCCTTCGCCTTCCAGTCAGCGTCGGTCCATGCATCCTGCTGTTGGCCCCACGCGTCCCAGGGCCGCCATGCACGCCAAGGTGCTTCTGATCCAGATGCCCCTGACCATGCAGCAGCCCTGCCTTCAGTGGTCCATGGGGGGCCTTTACAGCCTCCTTGCCTTCGACGGCCCATGGGGGTGGGCGTCCGCTGCCGACGGGCACGTCGGCGGTGCGCAGTCTGGTGTCGCGCTGCGTGAGTTTGCGATGCTTCTCCATGACACTTGGCCAGTCGACGTGGAGCTGGTATTCTCTATCCATCTTGTAGGCGTCGTACCCCATTTTGCTCCATGCCTGAAGGAACTCGTCGCGTTGCTGTACAGTATGTAGCATGGGGTTGGGCTTGATGCAGGTACTCCCTTGATTGAAGGCTGCCATCCTGGCCCAAGCGCTCCAGGCCCCGTTAAACGCGCCCCCGCGCGCCTTCTGCATCCGTGTGATCTTGTCGGGTGCCGGTTCGTCCCTTGCGACGTCTGCCTCGTCGATATATCTCAAGTACATGGGGGGGCCTCCCATGGGGTCATCAGGGCGCGCTGGTGGTATTGCCGCAGCCCGCGCGTCGCGCCGCGCGTCCTGAGTGCTGCGCCGCGGCCTGGGTGAGTTGCGAGGCGGTGTGGCTGAGCGTTCTCTGGTGCTGACTTCGTCGACTGCGGGCGCGCGGCGGCCAGCCTCGCCCCCCGCCTGCCTAAGAGTCCTGCCGTCACTGCCTGCGCGAAGGCCCCGGGTCCGACCCTCTCTGGGGCGGGCATCGTCTCGGGCCCATTCGTCGCTGGATGCTCATCGGGCGGCAGCCCGCGCAAATGGTGGCCAGGGTTTTGAATCTGCCCTGAAGGGGGGGTTGGGACCAGAGCGGGGGGGGACTCTGGGCCGTCTTGTCGACTGTGGGTGCTGGAACGCAGGCGTCGTCATCCCGATGGGTAGGGCTGGCCTGCGATCCGGAATCAGCCGAGGTATCCAGCGGGCTGGAGCGCGCCCGGGCGTCCGTCTCGGATTTCTTGCCAGCTTCGCCACCCCAGTCGATCCCTTCCACGTCGCCGTCGCCATTCCAGCGCTCTGATGGAGACGGCGCCTCCTCTGGGGCTCCGTCGGACTGGCCAGGCGCGGCGGGCTGCTGGGGTGGAACGTTTGCGCGGGCCAGGGGTTCATCGTGATCCTCAACGCGGCGGTCAGTTGCAGGTGATTTCTTCCTCTGGGGCCTGTTGAGCCAGCTGGCGGCGGGAGACTCGCCTCGCGCCGCGCCTCTGACAGTCGCGCCCTGGGGCTGGGCGGCGAAGAATTCAATAGCACCTCTGGTTAAGCCGGAGTTCTCCAGCCGGTTGAGGAACAACGCGAGGACATGCAGCGGCTGTCGGAAGGGGCCCTGCCCTTTCTGATTGGGGAGGTTGCCTGCGTAGCGCCCCCGGCCCTCCTGGCACTCTAGGTTGCTCTCCACCAAGTGTGAGACTACCCTGGCTGCCGCTGCCTTCTGTCCGCCCCATGGGATGAGCGGGGGGCGGCCATTGCCTGGGATTTCTTCTCCGCAAATTGACTCCAGAAAGGGGGGCAGCTGCTCGAAGTGCCATCTAGCTTCGTCGGTTACGTCGCCCTCAATGACCTCTCCCTGGTGCTGTGCAAAGGCGGCCCAGAGGGTGTAGAATGTGTGGCTACACTCGATCAGGTACTTCAAAAGAGCACGAACTGGGTCTCTCGACTCATCCCCTTCCAGACGGAGGGTGGAATGAGTGGGCAGCTGGGGCGCCGGGGGCGGCTGTAGGTCGGGGAGGGGGAACTTGTTGGGGGCCCTTGTCGGCCGAACCACCCTGCTCGCCGAGCTCTTCGTTGGGCAGTGCAGAACGGTCCTCGCGGGATGAGACACGCGCGTCCGCGCCCCCCCCTGGTGCCCTGTTACCTGGGGAGAGGTGCGCAGACAGATCGTAGCTGTAGCTGTCCTCGGGAACTTCTGACGTGGTCTGCCGCTTGATAGGGGCGGCGGGATATACCTCGCTAGAGTAGTGGTCGAGTACGCGGTCGAGGACGCCAGGGGCAACGTTCCAGATTTGTACAAGGCACCTCCTGCAGGCCCATTCCGCGTTCCACTGCTGCCTGATCCAAAGGGAGGGCATTAAGTCCCACGGCGGCAGGCCTGTCTGTTCGTTGCAGATTGCCCCTGCCTCAGGGCGCCACATGAAGCATCCGAGGGCCGGACGGCCGGGTTTCCATTCCAGCAAGGGGGGGCCGGGTGGACAGGTGTCGCACGTGGCTGAATACATGCGGGCGCGGTGCGTTTCGGCACCGAACCTACCATCAGTGAGCCTGCGGGGTGGGAGGGCGGCGCTGGCTCTCGATGGCTGGAAGGCGCGCGGCGCGCGCATGACGATGTCCTTCAGGGTGGAAGGAGTTGGAGCGTCGTTAGGACGTCCGAACCCCCCTGACATCGGCCGTCTTGAGAAACTCAAGACGCGCCCGCGCGTCTTGAGTTTCAGTCAAGACGCTTGAGAAAACTCAAGACACTCCGAAAAACGCAAGACATCCGTCAAAACAGCGATGTACACTCCAAAACAATCAAGATATTCAAAAGTAAGCAACCTAATCAAAAATAATCAAGATATTCAAAAACAACGCTGCGCGGCAGCTGGAACAGTTGGAGCAGTTGGAAAAGGGGGAAGAGGAGAGGGAGGCGGAGGAGGAGGAGGAGTAAGGCGTTCCAAACTTTAATCGAGCAGCTTCATGATCTGAGCACTTATGTTGAAGTGTTTTTCTGCTCGGCGCCGTGCGCCCCCGCTGCAGGCCTCCCGTTGCCCCTGGAGCACTGTTGGAAGAGTTCCGTTTCTTCCTGCTGTGGCGGTCTTTTTGGGCCTGTTTTGGGGGGCCTTGAATCGGTCTTGTTGGGCCTTCTTTGGGGGGTCCTGGGAGTCCGTGGGATTGCTTTCGTTTCGTTTGACTCTTTGGAGATATTGTTGGCTCTGCTTTGGGATTTAGTTGTTGTTTGGTTGTGCTTTCCCTTTTTTGCTGGGTTGAGCCTTGAGGGGCCTTGTGGGTCCAGTGGCTGGGCCTTGGGTTTTTTTTTTTTGGGGGGGGGGGCTCGTGTTTTCCTTTGTTTTCAGCGCGCAGAGTTCGCGGGGCCTCGGCCATGCATGAACGCGTAAAACGTCATTTCTCACGCTCAAACGAAGAACGTGGAAACGCGTTGTGCACAGGGCAGCACTTGGTGCGCGCCCTGCGCGCTGAAACAGGTGGGCGAAACGGATGGGTGAAACGGATGGGCGAAACATGCGTGGACAACGATTGGGAAAAAAACATAATGGACGTTTGTCGATCCGGACACCTTACTCAGAATGTCCGGACCGATCCTCCTCCAATCCTTTCAATCCTTCCCCTTCAATCCCTTCAACCCTTCTTGCGAATCATTTCTCACGTTGAAAAGAAGGAGGTTCGGGCAAGGTTCGGGCGTGTCTGGGAACGCTTCTGGCGGCGAGGCGGCGCCCTGGACTGCCGCGCTCACGTCCGCAGGGGAACCGTGTAAAACGTCATGTCTCACGTTGAAAGGAAGAACGTATAGGGCGCGGCGGCGGCGACAGGTGCAAAAAACGCGCCCTCAGCACGCCGCGCAGGCGCGCGACCGAGCCGCGGGTCTCGAAAGTACCCGTGCTCATCCAATGCTTCCCTCTTTCATCCAATCTCCCCCCCTCTCACTCCCCCCCCCCCCTCCGTCCGCCATCATTTCTGGCGTTCAAACGAAGAACATAAACAACCAGAAGCATGCGAAGGGCGGCGTGCCCCTGCAGTGCTGCAGCGAGGGCGCGCCCTTCGTCCTCCCCCCCCTCCCCCTCCTCCCCCTCCTCCTCCTCCTCCCATGTAAACGTCATTTCCCCCATTAAAGAGAAGACAGAACTGCGTGCGCGCCGCTCTCGGCGGCAACGGCCGCGCCGCTCTCGGCGCCGAGCGTTGGGCGGGCGTCATTTCTCACGTTGAAACGGTCACATCCTCATTTCTCCTCATTCCTTTGCCTCCTCAGCCCCCCCCTTGGCCCTGGTTTTGCCCCTCCTCCTCCCGGGAGGGGGGGGGGGGGGGGGGGGGGGGGGGGGCGCCCCGCGCCTCTACCCCGCGCCCCCTGTGGCGAAACAAAAAAACAAGCTACACGCTGCACGGGGCCCTCTGCGCGTTTGTCCGAACACCCCCACGCGTTGATGACGGCGGCAATGGTCTACCCCGCGCCCCCTGTGGCGAAACAAAAAAACAAGCTACACGCTGCACGGGGCCCTCTGCGCGTTTGTCCGAACACCCCCACGCGTTGATGACGGCGGCAATGGTTTGATGGTGGATGGTCGAGGCGAAGGATGACTTGTTAAGGGGGATGGGGAAGGAGGGGCACTCAACAGTTCTCAGGGAGAACCTCTTGCAAAAACGTGGAATAGAATGCGGCACCTGCGTGCGACGATTTTG
The DNA here is from genome assembly GCA_963575745.1 of Prorocentrum cordatum. Classification (NCBI taxonomy): domain Eukaryota; class Dinophyceae; order Prorocentrales; family Prorocentraceae; genus Prorocentrum; species Prorocentrum cordatum. The sequence goes on along the minus strand of CAUYUJ010015904.1, from coordinate 524,235 downwards.
CAATAGCGCCCATGAGGCGGTTCTCGCCCTCGTCGGCGCATGTCCAGTAGAACCGCGGGCTGCCATGGGCGGCCGCGCACTCTGCTACGCGAAACAGCATGTGGCGTTTAAAAACTTCGTGGCCGCCAAAGCTTTGCCAGACATACAAAAAGCGAAGCAGCGATCTTTGCAGTTTCTGGCACGCAGCGGGCGCCGCGCGCCGCGGCTCCGACTGCATGACAGCCAAGAGACCCCCCAGGCATCCCAGAAGAGCCACAAGACTGCCACCAGATCTCCCAAAAGAGCACCAAGATGGCCCCCATACGCACCAAAATAATACCACGAGGGCGCCACTAGGGCCCTAGACCTCAAGAGAGCCCCAAGAAAGACCCAGGGGGGTCCCAAGAGGGTCCTACGAGAACCCCGAGAGCCCCAAGGCGGCTCCAAGTTTCCGAACGCATGCGGGTTTAAGAGACAACCCGGTGCAACAGCCATTGCGAGTCATCGAAACACCCCATCGAAGCACCATCGAAGCTTGCACTGATTCCCACCGTAAACTTCAATGCGGGAAGCTATGTGCGAGCATTGGTTTCTCGAAGACGACTGCGCGACTGCATGCGTATTGCCGCCCCTGCTTCACCAACTCCCCTGCTGATCGTTTCTGGATGGGCTGGTGGGGATACGCGCAGCGCCAAGAATTCTTGGCGCTTCGCGTGCCCCCGTCAGCCCATCCAGAAACGATCGGCAGGGGAGCTGGTGAATCAGGGGCTGCTGGAAGCATGCAGTTGCGCGGCCGTCTTCAGACAACAGCAATGATCATACATATCTTCACGCATTGGAGTGTAAGTGGGGGCCGGTGCAAGATACGACGCGGTGTCCACCGTGGCAAGCATCTCTAGCGCAAATGGCTGCAGCCATCCTGGACCAGAAGAAACAATGATCGCACGTAGTTGCCCGCAATTGGTTTACGATGGACACGTGCGTTCCATGTGGTAAGCGTATCGCACCGCCTCTCGAGGCCATCTCGAGGTTATCTTGGACTTCACGTGGAGCCTCCTGGGGCTTTCTTGGGGCCTTATTGGGGCTATGGTGGGAGGTCGCGTGGCCCTCTTGGGGCTCTTTGGTGAAGGGGGGTGGTCTGGGTCGCCTCGCGGGGTCGTCTTGGACATCACTGATCAACGAGAGGGCGGTGCTAAAGTGCACCCCCGTGGGGGGCTCACGAATGTCGCAGCGTGGCCAATCTGGGCAATTATTGGACCGCCCTTGTGCGATATTGCGGGCGTCGTGGAGCCGCACTGAGCCCTTCCCGTGGCTCGATTGGGCCATCGTTGACCCTTCTCGGGGCCTCGAGAGCCCAGCGTCGGCGAAACCGCGATGCGGCAACCCGCATTGGTGCGCCCGGGCGGTTGAAAGATGTCAGATTATTTGGGGGGTCCGCGGAGGGCTCGGGGGGCACGCGAAACCCTCGCGGGGCCATCGCGAGGCGTTGTGGACGCGCAGCGGCTGCTATATTGAGCCAGATGCCGCTATCTTGGGCAGCAGTGGAGGCAAGATCGTGCGTTCTAAGACCCGTTCGGAGCTGCTTGGATCGCGGGTCACATCATTACCTTCTGCCACCTCGCGGTGCGTGTGTGTGTGTGTGGTGTATGTCTGTGTGTGTATGTGTGTGTGTGTGACTGTGTGACTGTGTGACTGTGTGTGTGTGTGTGCGCGTGCGCGTGCGTGTGTGTGTGCGTGTGCGTGTGCGTGTGCGTGTGCGTGCGTGCGTGCGTGTGTGTGCGTGTGTGTGTGTGTGTGCGCGCGCGTGTGTGGCGGCGGTGGTGGTCGTGGTGGGGCGTGTGTGCGTGCGTGTGTGTGTGTGTGTGTGTGCGCGTGTGTGTGCGCGTGTGTGTCCAGGCCCGCGGAGGGGGGCGAGGTGAACTTCCCGAGCAGGGGGGGGACTGATGTTGGAAAAAGGAAGCGCCCAAGGCCACATGCGTCCCGAGGGCTGGTGGGATTAAAGCCCCCACTTGTTTAAATCGATCGCCTACAAGGTGGCCCCGAGAGGCGCCTAGGAGGCCCCAAGAAGCTCCGATATAGCCCCAAGATGGCTCCAATATGGCCCCAAGAGGCCATCAGGCGGCCCTCAAGGGGGACCCACGCGGGCCCCCAAGCCCCCCCCCCCCCCCCCCCCCCCCGCCACCGAGGCACTTCAAGGGCCCCCCAGGACCGCCGAGAGACCCCCAACGACGTCTCAATGCGCCTCCAAGACGCGCCCAAGATATATCGCTAGAGGCCCCGAGAGGCATACAAGAGACCACTTCGCCGTTGTGATTGCCATCATCCTCATGCTCCTAATTCCTCTTCCTGCCCCTTCGCTTCCTCGCCCGCCTCCCCCTCGTCATTGTGTCCATATTCCGCATCCCCATTCCCTCGTCCATCCATCCAGCCACATCCGTCTACCCCCCCCCCCCCCTCCTTCGCACGGTTCCTGAACGCCAGAACTCGCTTGGGCATCGTTTCTGGAGGGGCTGGTGGGGATGCGCGAAGCGTCTCGAATATACAGAGATCTTACGCAGTGAGCTTCGTAGAAGCATACATGATCACCCGTCTGTTCAACAATTCTGACCCAGCGTCACGCTGAGCTTGGGCGCGGGAAGATGGTATCCACGCAGTTGCGCGGCCCCGCGGCCTATGCCCAATCACACGGCGTTTGGGGGGGCATCGCGACGTTCTCTGTCTGAGCCTCGACAGCTCGTGATGTTGATGTTGCGTTGCTGTTGCATTGCTGTTGCATTGCTGTGTGATCGCTCGCTTCAGTGCGCACGGTCGGTGACTCCGTTTCTATCGGTCGTTAGTGTCGGGCCCTTGTGTTTAACAGCAGTCGAGATCGAAGCGCACGTTGTGCTACTCGTGTCTTCTGTTTCCGAGATTGTCGCACCACTGATGCACCGACCAAAGGGGGGGAGGATTTGGAGGCAAGGAGTGAGGCGATGAGAGGATTGCGAGTCGGGCAGCGGAGCGAGGGCGCTCAAGGGGAATAGTGATAACATGGATGACGGCAGGAAATGGTCTAGAACAGGCGGGCGGTAGTGGGCGAAAAATCATGCTAAGGTCGCGGGGGCAAAGGTGATGGGGGCGCGGGGAGAGAGCACATGCACCACCGATGCGCCGATCAGGGCCCCCCAGCACGAGCGCGTTTGCGAGTGTCGCCGCAGCTGGAATGACGACAGGGAGCCCCAGACGCGGGGGGAATGCAGATAGTAGGTCACGGGCTTCGGTGGAGAAGCCGGAGGGGGAGGGGGGATGCGGATGAGGAGGAGAATGAAGCAGTGGAAGACGAATATTTGCAGTGAGATGGGCAGCGTGGATGAGGGGGGGCGAGTTAGAGCGGGCAAGGGCGAGAGCGGAGAGATGGGGGGGGGGAGAGAGGGGGGGGGGCGCGAAGAAGGGGAAGAGAGAACGTAAGGATATTAACGTGAGGACCACGTGTGATAATGGCGCAGCGATTCAAAATGCATGTTAAGGACCATCGACATAACATATGTCTCATCAATTTCGTGGGCGCGTTGGCCCCCAGCGCATGTACTCAGGCGAATGCCTGCTGGCCGACGCGTCGACGGGCCGACAGGGCCCATCATCCAGCAAGCGGGGGCGGCGCCGAAACTCGCCACCAGCTCTCGAGAGGGGTGCGACCCTGACTTTGCACCGTCGGTCACCTTCTGCAACTCAACAGTTCCCCTCGCAACCCTACCTCGATCGTTCCCGACGCGCGGTCAACGGTGGTCAACGGCTGGTCAACGGTCAACGGCGGGGGGGGTCAACGCACAATCCTTGTAACAAAAACACAAGGTCCGAGGGGGGTCAACGGGCCCCCGGTCAGCGGTGGTCAACAGTAGGTCGACGCCCGGCTCTGGGCGCGGCGCGCCAGGGGCCCGGTGCGCCACTTGGGCCCGAAGATTTTTGGTTGCAGCACCTACCCCCGCTGCAGTTTCGCTCGTCGTGCGCTTTGGTGTTGCAATTTTTTCTAATCGATTCGTATCCCGACGGATGTTGTTTGCGCCCCTCGCAGGGCCACCCTTTCCTTCCCCCATATAGGAACCAGTAGCCGCAATAGCCCTACATGACTAGTGCACGCACCGCTGAAAATGAAGGCTGCGCGGCGAGCGTGGGAAACGTCAAGCTTGCATCGCAAGAAAAGACATAAAGTGAAAAGGAGGAGGAGGGGGAGAAATACGACGACGATGACGATGATGATGAGGAGGAGGAGGAGGGGGGAGGAGGAGGATATGTAGGGGCACGAAGATACTTGCTCACGAAAGCGCTCACGAAGGCTGCTGGGGCTGGGGCGCGGCCTTGGACGCGGCCTCCCCCTTCGCCCTCGCCTTCCCCTTGGCCTTGGGCTTGTCGTCATCCTTGATGTCCAGGCCGTTCATGGACGAGTGAGTCCCCAGGAAAATCTTGATGTGATCGGCCAGGTCGCCCGCGCTCTTCTCGATGTTGCACGCCGCCCCCATGGCGTCCCAGAACTGGCCGTAGGAGTATTGCTTCCGCAGCTGCTGAATGTCCATCGCGAGGGCGCCCTGGATCAACGGGTCGGCGTCGACCTTCGCCTTTCATTGAGCGCGGCCGTCAGCGCCTCGAGCCTCTCGTCGAAAAATTTGCTCGCGCGGGCGAACTCCCCGGTCGGGTCCTTTTTGATCGTCGTTTCTAGCGTCGAGGCTGAAGCGGAAGTGGACTGGAACTTCGCGATGATCATGCGCGCCTTCTTCACACGAGGATCCTGGCCAAGATTATTCTTCCCAGTCTCCGCGGCACCACCGTCAGGACCTGGGGGGGGGGGGGGGGGGGCAACAGCGGCAGCGCCAGCGCCGGGGGCCGCAGCGCCAGGTGCCTCAGCGCCAGGGGCCTCAGCGCCTGCTGCCTCCTCCGCACTGGCGGCCTGCTGGGCGCCCGTCTTGCGACGCTTGCTCGCTGGGCCAGCCGATGCATGGCTGGCAGACGCATTGAGAGCAGCGCATGGCTCTGCATTGCCATGGCAGACGCATTGGAGGAGGATGGCGAGGAGGAGCGAGATGAGAGAAACCTCTGCCTGTCAAAATAACCGCTCAATGCTCGAGGGGAGGTGGAGGAGCGGGAGCCCCACCAGCCCTCTGGGCGCAGGTGGTCTAAGGCGGTTCCTCTTACAACCCCATTATTTTCCCTGCTTGGGAGGTTTACCGCCCCCTCGATGCGTCTGGACGGGGCGGGGGGGCCGGCCCATGGCAGCGTCCAAGATGGCCCAATATGGCTCCAAGAGGGCCTCAGAGAGCGCAAGATGCCCCCAATATGGCCCACGATAACGGTAGATTGGTCAAGATCGCCTCCGACGTGTCCAAGAGGCCTTAATATTGCCCCACGACGGTTTCAAGTGCTGTCCGAGGCTTCCGATGACCCCCCCTAGGAGGCCAACGTCCTTCAAACGCCTAAGGCAAACCAATGGTTGTTGCCTTCTCTCTTGTTCGCGTCCGATGGGTTTGAGGCCTCAAGATGGCCCCAAGACGGTCCAATATAGCCCCAGGAAGGGCCCAACAGGGCCCCGAGACGGTCCCAAGGGCGCCCAAGAGCGGGCCAAGACTGCGCCAGGACGGCACGTTCGAGCCTCCGATGGGGAGGTCCGAATTAATGATTTCATTTTTTTGCGAACAGGTCCAAGACGACCCCAATATGCCCCATCAGGCATCGCAAAAACGCCCCAAGGGGCCCCCCAGACCCCCCCCCAAAAAAAAAAAAAAAAACAAAAAAACAAGAGGGCCCCAATACGCCCGCCACGAGCCCCAAGAGGGTTCCAAAAAGGCGCCCATAGGACCTCAAGCGAGCCCCAAGACAGAGCTCCAGGATAGCCCCAGTAGAGCCCCAGGAGAACCCCTAGAGAGCCCCAAGATGGCTCCAAATTTCGAAACGCATACAAGTTTAAGATGCAGTTCTGTGCAACGGCCACCACCAGTCATCGAAACATCCCTTCACCTCTCATCGAAACACTATCGTAGCTTGCACTGATTTCCAAAGTTAACTTCAATGCGGGAAGCTACGTGTGATCCTTATTTTCCCGAAAACGGCTGTGCGACTGCATGCGCCTTGCCGCCCCTGATTCACAAACTCACCTGTCGATCGTTTCTGGATGGGATGGCGTGGACACGCGCAGCGTCAAGAATAGGATGAGTTGGATGATAAAAGGTCGGCGTCGGCGACGACGGCCGAGACGTCGGACAAAGTCGTCGGCGGCGACGTCTTCGTCCGACGACGCCGCCGACGATGACGACGACGACGGTGGCGACGGCGACGACCGGGGCCGAATCGGGCCTGCCCCGCTCCCGCCGCCGCCGCTGCGCCGCGACCCCCGACCTCCGCGGCCTCGGGCGCGCGCTCGGCCAGCGAAGGCCGCCCCGCCCCCCCTGCCCCCGCATGCGCGCTGCATGGAGCTGGGGAGAAACACATGACGGAGGCAACATGGGGGGCGAGGGGCGCAGGGGGACCGAGGAAGAGGAAATGAGACAGGTAGGCGGAGACTGGCTCGGCAGATTGCGGAAACGGGATGGTCGGGACGAGCGGGGCTTGCATACCGGGGCGGGCGACCCCCCCTTCACGATGTTACATGCTATCTTGTTCCAACCGCTTCCGATGGCGACAGCGGTGAGATTGACACTGAGGTTTCCAGGATGATCGCAATAGGGGGATGCATATGTACAACACTTGGGGGATGCACTTATGGTGGATAATGATTGTGGTATATGTTGCGATGATGGTAATGATGCTGATGATGGTGACGATGCATTCTTTTTCGCCAGCGATTCACTAGCGAGGGACATACCCCTCAGCGCTCACATTGAAGGAAACCACTCCGCCCCTACGGGCGGGAGCGGCGGCAAACCTGTTGGACGCGCAGTCTGCGCATCTGCCAGCGAGCCCGCGCTTGATGCCGCGCCGCCCCCATCTGCACCCACATCTACACAAGCCGTATCTGGCGCATCGCTGGGCAGTTCTGCTTTCACATCTGGGCGGTGTCGCTTGATGCCTGATCGCTCATCTGGTTCACGTCCCCCTGCCGCGGCTGGTCGCTTCAACATGCCAGCTGGCTTCTTGCCGACAACTATCTCCGTTCCTGGCGTGTCAACGCATGCCTCTGCCGCCGCCTTGTCAGTTGCCTTTTTCTCCCTCGCGAGCCAATGTTTTGCCGTTCTGCTTCCAGTGTAACTGTTTCCTCGCCCTGCGCATAGCGCTCTGCCCACATCTTGAACTGATCAGCTGCCTTGGCCTCGTCGATGTACCCCTGCATTCCCATGATCTGTGCGGGTTTCTGGCCCCTCCGCGGCTGCCGCAACGTCATCCACCTGGCCTGGCGTTTGTTTGTGTACGTGAGCTCCAACGGATTAGTATCTTTATCCCTTCCCGACCATATGAGAACATCAGGTTTGGACTTCCCATGTGCGCCGTCAGATGCATCCGATCTCGTGCTCGGAATGATCCATAGCATGCCGTCTGTCCATTTCGCAAACAAGTTGTCGCATGGTGTCTTGCCTTTCTGTACTGACGTGAACTCGGGCGTGGTCTTCTTTTCCCCCTGGCTGGCAACCTTCGGCGCCCTCGTCGCCGCCTGCTGATGCACGAGCGCCAATCGCATTATGGGGGTGCTAGCAGGGCTGGGGGCGAGAGAGCAACCGACGAGAACCACGGCGAAATCGCCTGGAGTGGCGGGGTTGCGCCTGGACGACGGGTCAATGACGATTCGGGCGGGGGCCGCGTCCAGGGCCGTACGAACGCTAAGTGGCTCCATTATTGACATACCCATTGACCTCCTATTGACCGCAGTTCACCTCGGAGGCCAATGGTGGTCAATGGGTGGTCAATGGGGGGTCAACCCCCCCCCCCCCCCCCCCCCCCACGCACGCGCCGCTCGATTTCTAAAACTAACGCTCGCCACCAGAGTACGCATGCTCTAATGATTCCACCCGTGCCCACCTACATATCGGGAGGATACTCGAAGACGTATTTGGCGCTGTCATCGAGCTCCTCCTGCCCCTCATCCTCCGTTGCGTCCTCCTCGTCCGCCTCCTCCTCCTCGTCACCTTCGCCCTCCTCTCCCTCGCCATATTCGGCGCCGCCTGCTGCTGCATCCTCTGGTGAGACAGGCGCAGCTGGAGCGGCGGCTGGCCGAGCTTTCGGCGACGCACTGATGTCGCCCCCCCGTGCCAGAAGATGTTGCGCCCACGTTGGCGGTGTGCCTTTGCGGATGGCATTGCCGAGATGGTTCATCGCAGCCCGTATCTGCTTGGACATCTGGTCGGCCCATGATTCCAGTTCGCTCGCAAGATGCCAGCTTGGCCCGTTGGCACGGGCCAGCTCCTGCAGCACTGATTCCCCTTGTGTCTGGTTGAAGCCTCCGCCTGGTGCGATTGCCCTCAGAGAAAGCAAGAAGTCGCCGTGCTGGACGAGCGTATCCTCGCAATGTGGGGACCTCAGCTTCATTCTTGGGATAACTAAATGACGCCTCGGGGTGTGTGATATAGCTCTTCGGCCGCCTGCCTGCTGAAGGCGCCCTTGTGCGTCTACGTATGCGCGTGTCGTGTTGCATTGTGGGTGCGATGCAGATTCATCGATTATGTTATGGTGCGTCTTGTTTGCGTTCCTTTACCTGTGCGATCGTACATGTTGCGCCGCCACGTTCCTCGTTGTTTCTCTCCGCTCGGTACTCGGGCAGGCGGGCGGCGGCAAAACCATTCAGCTGATTTCCATCGCGCGTGCCAGGTCCTCTTCGCCCGGCTCCAATGTACTCCTGCCCCCTCGGCCGTCGTCATGTGCCGAGCCATCGCCGCACGCGTTGCTAGCAGGGCGTCGGTTGATCATGGTGTCGAAGGTGCTGCGTGACTCGCCTGGGCATCTCGAGCCGAAATTTAGCGACTGAAGCGATGCATCCTATCAGCCCTCTGGACGCAGGTGGTTTAGGGCGTTTTTTTTTATATATATATATATATATATATATATATAAAATTCCCTTGCTCATTCCCTTGCTCGGGAGGCTCGCCCCTTCCTCCGCGAGGCTGGACGGGGCTTTCTGCGAGGCGGCACAATGCTTTTTTTTGTTGGCCCATAATGGCCCCGAGGGGGCCTTAGATCGCAAGATGGCCTACGCCCAAGACAGCTGTAGATGGTTCAAGATACTTTCCGACGCGCATCCAGGAGGTTCCAAGACGGCGCCAAGAAGGTTTCAGATGCTCCCCGAGCTCCCCCATGACCCCCTCCATTATGCCAGCGTTCACCAACAACCTACGGAAAACACAATGTGTTTGCGTTATCGTTTGTTTGCCTCCATGGTGTTTTTGAGGCATCGCGATGGCCCCGCGACGGCCCGCGAGAGCACCATGCGCGGCCCACGAGGGCTCCCAGACGGCCCAACAAGCGCACAAGAACGCTCCAAGACTGGCCCGCCCAATGCGACATCCTTGAGCCTCCGAAGTGGTGGAGTGGTAGAATTTACCCCCCCCCCCCCCCCCTTTTTTGAAACATGGTGCCCAAGACTGCCCCGCGAGGCGCCCCAGACCCCCCAACGAGCTCCAAGAGGGCCCCAAGACCTTTAAACTTAGCTCCAAGACAGCTCCAAGGTAGCTCCAAGAAACCCCACGGGAAGTCCATGATCGCCTCGATGTGGCTTCGAGATGTCGTGCGATACGCTTACCACATGGAACACCAAGGTGTTGCTTGTACCCGCTTCCATCTTAAACTTTGTTGCGGGGAACTATGTGTTATCATGGTTTCTTCTGGCCCAGTGTGTATGCAGACACCTGCGCTAGAGCCGCTCACCACGGGGAGCACCGCGTCGCACCTTGCACGGAATTACATCTTAAGCTGTGGGCTACGTGCGATCATTGGTGTTCTGAAGACGTTCGTGCAATTGCATGCTTCCAGCGGTCCCTGATTTCCCAATTCCCTTACTGGTCGTTTCTGGACGGGCTGGTGGGGGTGCTAGCAGCGTCAAGACTTGACACCGCTGAGCTGCTAATAGAGAGGGTTTTGAAATCCACGAGTCTTGTTAACCTGATAGCCTCTGCATATTCGGAGCTGTGTGGGCACAAACCTTTGAACATAATCGAGCATCACATGTGGGCGCCAAATGCGCGCTGCGGGCTGCCAGCGCGGTGGGCGACGATATTTGCTTGCATGAGCTGGGATGGGGCGATATACCGAGGAGCTTTGTTGCGTGGGTGATGGGGATGAGGGATGATGGGCCCCAACCCTCCGTTGCCCGCTAATTTGCTGCGCTGGCCCCCCATTGACCACCCATTGACCCCCATTGACCCTCATTGCTTACCCATTTACCCCATATGGGACCAGAGCGTTGGAAATGTTGAAAGCTAACAAAGGGGAAACCATCATACCTTTCTTAACAAACCTGAACCCGCGACGCGAGCAAACGGCCCAATCTCTCGAGCTGCGCCCAGCCGCGGTGACGAGGAGGGCTCGACTTCCACAACATCTCGAACCTATATCCTCGAGCTATCGCGCTGCCCCTATCCCACCTGCGGCGCCGTCGCACTCGCCGCCGCAGCAGCCGGGGCCGCGCCAGCGCGGGGCGCTGCCTTGCCGAGGGCTGGGGGTGCTGACGTCGCGTCACATGGAGGGGGGCGAAAACCTGGATCGACGAAGGCTTCGTCGCGACGTCGTTTGAAAGTGCGAGAGCACGCAAGGTGGAAACCAGCCTCATGGTGTATGTGGTTTGGAGCGTTTCCTCTTCCACCCATCCCTCTTGCCCTTCTCTTAGGGGGTTTACCCCTCCCCCTTGCCCCCTCCCCTGGACGTGGACCTGGGCGCAATCGTTGGAGCGTCCAATATGGCCTCGGCGATGAAGCCAACGTCATTTGATTGACCAGGGCGTTGGCGCAATTTTAGATTTTGGTGATGATGCAAATTCAAGCCCCCATCCTCTTTTCGATTGGCCTCTTCCAAGGTGGCCCCAAGAGGCGACCAGGACAACCCGAGAGGCCCCAAGATGGCACGTGGATCGCCCCAATATTGCCCCGAAGCGCCCCCAGGAGGACCCCAAGCTGCCCCGAGAAGCCACGCCGAGGCACCCAAGACGTCCAAGAGCCCCCCAAAGACAGCCGCGACATGCCCAAGACGTCCCAGGAGGCTTCCAATACGCGCCCAAGAGATACTTCAAGGGGCTCCGAAATGCACCCAAGAAACCTCTAGCCCTTTTGCTTGCCCTCCTCCGGCTCCTCATTCTTCCTCCTGCGCATTATCGTCATCCTCCTAATCAAATTCACCTTCCTTCCCCCCACTCCTCCATCCACCCATCCAGACGTGTTCTTCTCCTCCTCCGCCCATCGCGCTGTTCGGCAGCCCACCTCACTGCTCCAGCACACCCCTGATCACCTCCGCTCACCTGGGGATCGCTTCTGGGTGGGCTGGCGGGCGCGCGCGAAGCGTCTAGAATGTTTGGCAAGGGCAACGACGAGTAAGATAATAGGTGTAGAAGGAGAAACCGAGAAAGAGTGCATGGCCACCGCGAGCACGATCAAACTGGGACGGCAGCGATGGGGGTCGCGCGGGCGGGCTGGGAGGCAAAGGGCGGGATGTCAGCTGTGGCCTGCGTGGTGTTCATGGGGGCAGAGGTGAGTCAACTGTGGCCTGCGTGGTGTTCATGGGGGCTTGTGTGAGAGATGAACTGGCGTAAGTGCCCAATCATGTCCATCTACTGTCCCTCGCCGCTCCCCTATCGCCTATCGCCCCCTCTCCAGCCTACGTCCTTTGCCGTCCCGCCTCGATCGTCACCCTCCTGACCCTCCTTCCTACTCCAGATTTCGCAATAAAAAGGGAGAGGGTCTGAACCCTCCAAGACCAGCCATTTCGAGCCCCCCCCCCCCCTCCCCCGTGGAGATACCTCCAAAACATCGCACCCAGACCCCCCCAGGCCCTCCTCCAATAGCCTGGAAAACCCCCCATCCCCCCCCTCTCACCCCCTAACCCGCCTCCCGAAAGGACCCCCCCCCCCCCCCCCCTTTCATTGCGAAATCTGGAGTACGCGCCCTCCCTGCGCGCGGCGCGCGCCGTCGGCCCAGCGGGCGCAGCGCCGCCAGCGCCAGCAGGGGCAGCCAGCGCCTGCCCCCGCTACTACTACTACTACTACTACTACTACTACTATTACTACTACTACTACTACTACTACTACTACTACTACTACTACTACTACTACTACTACTACGACGACTACGACTACTACTAACGACTACGACTACGACTACGACTACGACTACTACGACTACACTACTACTACTACTACTACTACGACTACTACTACTACTACTACTACTACGACTACTACTACTACTACTACTACTACTACTACCACTACTACTACACTATTACTACTACTACTACTACTACTACTACTACTACTACTACTACTACTACGACTACAACTACTACTACTACTACTACTACTACTACTACTACTACTACTACGACGACTGCTACTACTACTACTACTACTACTACTACTGCTACTACTACTACTTATTATACTACTCTGCTGATATCTCGCGATCTCGGGGCCGTCTTGGGGCCCTGTTGGGCCCCTCTTGGGGCAATCTTGATCCGTCGCGGGGCCAGCTTGGGGCCTCAGCGAGGGTAAAATGCGAGAAGGCACACACATTGAATGATCATGTTGAGGGGGATGATGATGGAGATGCTGATGAGCATGAGGGTGAGGATGATGGGGATGATGCTGATGATGATGATGCCGCTGCTGATGATGATGCTGATGCCGATGCTGATGACGATGCCGATCACGATGACGACGAGGAGGGGGGGGGGGGAGAAGGGGGGGTTAGGGGGGGGGGGAAGAGGAGACTGAGGATGCGGACAACGATAATAATGATACAACAGGAGGTCGGATTTGGCCTTGAGGAAGTCAACACAGCCCCAAGACGGCCCAAACAATCCGAATGACAACTCTGGACGACGTGGAGTCGAGAGGTTTCACATGTAGTGATGGGCTTTATGCGTGCTCCTTTCGTCCTTCTACTCCGCCTCAGTACGAACTTACAGAATTCCGAACTATCCCCAAACTGGCCGAGGTGCCGCACGTGACGGCATCTTGGCGTGACTCCAACCGTCGCCACACAAGGGCATGCTCGACCGATCCCGAGGCGAACGAAACGAACGAGCGGAAGAGGGGCAGGAATACAATAAGGGGAGCAGGATTAGGAGCGAAGGTAGCTGATGTCGAGAAGGTAAGGGGATGGGGGGATGATGAGTCGTATGAGCAGTACTAGTAGTTGTAAGACTATTACAACTAATACCATGGTTACGATTAATAGTAGTCGTAGAAGTAGTAGTAGTCGTAGTAGTAGTAGTAGTAGTAGTAGTAGTAGAAGTAGTAGTAGTAGTGGTAGTAGTAGTAGTAGTAGTAATAGTAGTTCCTCTGTTCCCTCTGCCGCGCCCCCCTCACCCGTCCCCGAGCGCCTCCGCCGGCGTGGGCTGCGGCGCTGCGCCGACTCCTCGGGATGCGGCGCCCGTTCCCGTGTTCTCGTCCTCTTCCTTGTTCTCCTCGTCTGCATCCTCTTCCTCCTCCTCGTCCTCTTCTTCTTCCTCCTCCTCCTCGTGTTCTCCTCATCGCCATCCTCGTCCTCGGCGTTTTCCTCGCCCTCCTGCTCGCCCTCATCCTCACCGCGCTTGTCCTCCTCATCCCTCATCCAGCCCCGACTCCTTGTGCGCATCCGCATCATCACTATCCTCATCATCTTCCTCATGCTCATCCTCATCCACCTCCGAGCTCTCCCACTGGGTGTCCTCATCGCCCTCCTTCACCTCCAGAGAGCTGCGCGCGCGTGCGTTTTATGCTGCCAGTTTTGCGCGCTGGAGATCCACTCCTGGAGCCTGGACCAGTTCTCTGAGATCACCTCGCTGAACCCCTTCGTGATGTACAATGCGTTGATGGTCTCCGTCATCTCGTCGTAGCATATCCCGGGGGGGGGCCATCTGGATCGCCATGGCGGCGTAGGTGATGGCGTTCTGACGTCCTTGATCTCCGCCACCTCCGAGCCACGCTACCCCCCCGACCGATAGGTACTTCCCCTTTCTGCAGAGCTCCTGCGTGAAGGAGCTCGCCTGCTTCGAGGTGTTCCTGTACTTGACATATTCTTCAGCTGCCCATTTCTTCCGAAAATCGCTCAGAGGTTTGCCATCATCCTTCCACTGTTTGAACTCATCTGCAACACCATGCTTATTCGCAGCAGTCGCCCTCTGCCAGCGCCCCGCCATGGGGTTGCCGGCCTTCTCGACATTCGATTGCTTGTACTTCTGCCGGAAGGCCCACTCATCTGGATCAGCGCGGTTCGTCATGGAGACCTCTTCGTCTGCTTCTTTCATGGCGGCGGCCGTCTTCATGGCGCCAGATTTGTGGAAGGTCGCCAGGTGCTTGTTCACCACTGCCCAGTCCATGCCAGCCTTCTCGGCCACTTGCTTCAGCGCCGACTCGGACTGCTCGAGCTGCGCCTTCAATGAATCCTTAACTGGTGGCGTGGCTGGCTGGCGCTCGCACTCCTCCCATCGGCTCTCAGCATGACGCACCTCGCGACCAGCCGCGTGCACAGCGTCCTCAGTAGCGCCCACAGCTTGTGGAGTGGACGGCTGCGACTGCTGACGCGCTGGGCCATCCTTCGCCACGTCGTCCTCGACTGCCTCGGCTGCGTCATCCCCCATGGCCTCGGCTGCGGCATCATTCATGGCGACATCCTCGCACTCCTCCTGCGCGCGGCCGTCGCTCCCAGCAGCGTTGCCAGGGGCCAGCGTCACAGCTGTGATCTCGACCCCTGGGGGCTCGGGTGACTTGGGCTCGCCACCCGCCGCCGATGACGCGGCCAGCTCTGGATGCTGTCGCTCCCAGGAGCCCATGCCCGCCTGGTCGTCGGGGGGCGGAGTCGCTGAGCCACGAACCGTGGTCTCGAGGGGCCGCGCCGGCTGCGACGTGGCCTGGGCTTTCGCGAACACGCGCCCGAGAGGGGTGAGGCAGCTCTCCTTGGGCACCCCCCCAAGCCACTCGACGAGCATGAGCCAAACAAGCTTCTGAGAAGAGGGTGAAGAGAAAGCGGCTGGGGATGGAAGACAACGGCTTGATGACGCCGGAGAAATCCCACCAACCCTCTGGGCGCGGGTGGTCTAGGGCGTTTCCTTTTCCGGCCGCCTTCCTCTCCCTGCTTGCGAGGTTTACCAAGACGGCCCCAAGAAGCCCCTCGGGCATCCCAACCGAGCCCCAAGAAGGCCCCCAGGCCCCCCCAAAGAGACCCAAGAAGCCCTAAAAGAAAACACCTATGCCCCAAGAAAGCCCTAAGAGGGTCTCAGGAGAGCCCCACGGCAGAGCCCCAGGAGGCCCCAAGACAATCCCAAGTTGAGCCCCAAGATGCCTCCAAGTTACGGAACGCACGCGAATTTAATATACAAAACAGTGCAACAGCCATTGAGTCATCGAAACACCCCTCACCCCTCACCGAAGCACCATCGTAGCTTGCACGGATTTCCATCTTACACTTCTACGCTGGAAGCTATGCGTGACCCTTGTTTTCTCGAAGACGGCTGCGCGACTGCATGCGCCCTGCCGCCCCTGATTCACCAGCCCCCTGCCGATCTTTCTGGATGGGCAAGTGGGGATGCGCGAAGCGTCAAGAATTCGCAGGATGCGGCCTCGTAATCCCCCCCCCTCCTCGAGGAGAGATCTCCGCGCATGGTCAAGCTCATCCTTTTCTCATGCTCTCTCTCTCTCTCTCCCTTTCTCTCTCTCTCTCTCTCTCTCTCTCTCTCTCTCTCTCTCTCTCTCTCTCTCTCTCTCTCTCTCTTCTCTCTCTCTCTCTCTCTCTCTCTTTTTCTATATCTCTCTCTCTCTCTCTCTGTATCCCTCTCTTTGTTTGTTTTCTCTCTCTCTCTCTCTCTCTCTCCTCCTCCTCTCTCTCTCTCTCTCTCTCTCTCTCTCTCTCTCTCTCTCTCTCTCTCTCTTCTCTATATATATATATATCCTTGTCTCTCTCTCATCTCCTCCTCCGTCCACTCCTCGCCCTCCCCCCCCCCTTCCGCCCCCTCCTCCCCCTCCTGTTTTTGTGTTCCTCACGCGCTCACTAGGAACCCCTGATTCTGCCCATGATGGCATTTGATATCTGGTTGTTCTCTCTTCGCGAACTCGTCATTTATGTTGTTCGCGGTTGTAGGGGTGCAGTTTTCACCACCCCAGTCCATCCCGCACGCTGCAAATGTGATTGATCTTCGCTGCGTTAGCTTTATAAGCACTGGACGTTTGCTGTGGTCCTCATTCAAAACACCTACAGGCCAACGAACCGCATGGCGCTTGCATAACATAACAACACAAGCATTGAACGGTGCACGTAGCAACCCAGAACAATAAGCTAATACATAATCAGATGCAATGCGTATGTCCTGGCGTCCAAATTTGGACGTCGGCGTCCAAATTTGGACGCCAGCATTCTGGCGTCCAATTTGGACGCTATGAGACCTCAGGGTAGCGTCTGCTGCCATCTCGTGATCTGAGCAACTATGGCGTCGTTTCGCTGCTCCGGTGCGAGTATATGCAGGGCGTCACTGGTGTCTGCGCCCCTGCCTCCCCAGTGTACCACTATTGGGGGTGGTCTGTTATGTTAAACTGTGCCGCCACGAGCTGCACTAGGGGGGGGTGATACCTCCCGTTATCACAGGGTTCCCGACGGGGGCCAGGTGCGTGATCATGTTCGTGGCTCGGTGCCCCCATTGTGCGTTGGCTATGGCTATCAATTCAGTTGGGTCGGGGCCTCCTGGCGCTGGGACCCCTTGCCCTGTCAGCGCGAGGATCCTGCATGGGCCGTCTCCCGAGCCTGCTGCCGCCAGCGCAGCTTGGATCTGGGGCGCGCTGGCATCCGCTATGAGGATGGTGGGGGTGGTGCCCTGTCCTTCCTCCGGAGTCCTGCTGCACTCCAGTTCCTTGATCTGCTCATAGGCACAAGGGGCTGCCATTGCTATGGAGGTGCCCGCGCTGTCCGCGTGTCTGTCTCCTAGCAGCGGCCCTCGGGTGATCGCCAGCTCCGCCCCTACCTCCTTGGCTGCCGCCATGAGCAGGGGGGCCGGGAAGGCCGGCGGACCTCTCCTTTAAAATTCTCCTGGTGGATGCCTGGCTAGGAGGGAGGCCCATCTTGACTGAGCGATGATTGGAATTGAGCGCATTCCCTCCTGTCTGGAGGGAGGGGCCGGGGCATTGCTGCCCCCTGGTCCTCCTTCCCCCTATTGTGTGGGGGGCGTGCTTTCGCTATCATGACCCGCCTCGTGGCCCACCTCCATCTCTTCCGGTTGTGACGGGGGGCGCCTATGGACTGTTACGTGCTCGTGTATTCTCAGCATGTCCCGGACCGTCACGTAGGTGTTCGGTCTACGCATGGATACCAGGTCGGCGCTCAGGCAGTCCAGTTCCGTGGCTCAGGAGAGAGTCGCCGCTGCCAACTCATTATATGTGATGGGGGGCCTTATGGGGGCCAGGAGCCCGTCCCTGCGCTGCAGCATTGCCTGCGCTTCGTTGGGGGGTGGAGCCCCGGGAAGGAGTGCTGCAACGCCGCCTCTGTCGTTGGCTCTGCAGCATGGGCATCGAATGGGCATGGAGTTGCTTCCTTCTCGGAACACTCCAGGCTGGCTCAGCCTCCACTGTTCAAGGCAATGTTTGTGGAACCGACGTCCGCAGGGAACTCGCGTTTCCGCAGCCCCGCTGAGCCCCCCAGCGCAGATGGCGCATGTTTGTTATCCTTCCCCGGTGTCCCATCCTGGCCTCTGTTTTGGCTCACCAGTTCTGGGGGCTCTTTCAGCGTCGCCAGGTGGGTCGGTGGCATTGGCGATGGCTGCGCCTAGGCTTTCCATGAGGAGTCGCGTGGTTGTAGCGGCCTCTTCCTCGGTTAGACATGCCTTGAGTCCAGTGGTGCGGAGGAGGAAGCGTATCTGTCTGTTCCCGAACGGGGGGTGCGCACCCGGGGTCTGCCCCCCCCTTCACTCAGCATGCCTCAGATGTCGTCGGGGGTGCGTATGCCTGCTATCTGCAGCCATATGGTGAGGACCTCGAACGGTCTGATATCCATGCCCCGCACCTGGGGCACCGGTCGTAGGAGGGGGGGGGGGGGGGGGGTAGTGCGGCGCCAGGCAGAACAACATGGCCCTTGATATCCAGCTCCCTGGCTCAAGTTGGGCCCTGGCTTCTCTGAGCAGCCCCTCTGCCACCAACTGAGCTTCTGTGCCGCTCAAGGATGTGCGATCTATACACTGTTGTCTGGACATGCCTTAGGCCTCGTCGTCTCTTTGCGTCGCGTCTAGTGCACGGACGAGGGCGTCCAGCTGCTGGCGCCCTCACCAAGGATCTGCCTGGTGTCTTCGTGCCGTGGTGCGGTGGTGCTCTGCGCCCTTTCTCTGGAGGGGGAGTCGGGTAGCCGCCTTCCTGTTGTGCCGGCCCCCGCGCTGCCACTCCCGGCGTGGACCCTGGCACTTCGCGCGCGCATCCCGCGCTCCACTGCGCCTCTGTCTGCCGTTAGGATCGCCTCCTGGAGTTCACCGAGTGGGTCGAGCCAACTCACGGTGCGCTCCTGAAGATCGGGGTCGATGTATCCCACCGGGAGGGGGGCCGCGATCGCTCTTCCTGTCTGTCGGGATAGGGTGGCTGCCGTCAGCCCGAGGCGGTGGTGCGCTCCTTCTAGCGAGGCAACGCCCAATTGGTGCCATCGCGACGCTGCGTGCGTAACTAGGGATCGTGGGATCCCCGTGGCCTCGAAGACGTGCTCGAGTGTGGTTCGTCCACTTTCTGTGGTTGAGTCCCAGATGAACGGGGCCAGGAGTCTGCTCCAGGTCATGTTGGCGGGGGTGCGATCGTTCGCTACCTGGGCGCGGACCCCGAGGATCTCCTGTAGCAGTCGTCGTGCGTTGCCCTCGCTCTCCGGGGGGAGCTGGGCACGCGTGCTCTGCCCGTGCCCGTCGGCCGCACGGGGCTCGCTTTCTTCTCTCCTCGTGGCCTGCCGGTTGCTTCCACGGGCCGCTGGGGCGCCCACCCCCCGCGCCCTTGTGCGCAGTGCGATCGCAAGGCGCGTCGCTTAACCGCAAGGGCTGCCTGGCGCTTGGCGGTGTGCAATGATTCTGCCCTCCCTTCTGGCCGCGGCGATTATGGCTGCGCAGGCTACTTCTGTCGCCTCAGCACTTGCGCTCGAGGTCTCGATGGAGGCTCTGTCCGCTGGGGTGACGAAGAGTGATTGTTCCAGGATGCTGCCCCCTATCTCTCTACGGAGCCATGCCGTGTCCTCTGTGGGGAGACCATCGAGGCATTGCTGGTATCTTGCCCTCAAGTCCTGTGCACTGGGCAAGGCGTCTGCTGGGGCAGGGGGTTGAGTTGGCAGGGCCACGGTGGGGACCTGGGCAAGGCATTCGGGCACCCAGTCGCGTGGCGATCTGCCAACAAGGTTTCCCCTGATGATGTTTTTTATGTGCGTCACTGTCTCCGTGGCCCATCCCAGCGGGGCGCCGCAGAGTCTGGCGAGGGCGCCCACGGTAGCTCGCAGCGTCGGCTCGTCTCCCCCTCTTGCGTCATCCCTCGCGGCAATCGGGTATCCCCCTCTGTCTGCGACTCTTCCGCTGTCGAGTGCCATTTCCGTCGCGTGGCCCCATGCTGCGAGCAGCTCTGCAATCAGCCCTGACGGGGAATAGCTGGTGGTCTCCGGCGGGAGGTTGGGGGGGCAGATGTGGCTGGCGACGGGGGCGCATGGAGCCCCCACTCTGGCCAGCTGGAAGGTGAGCTGTGTGCCTAATCCAGTGGATGTCCGGGGGCTTCAAGGTTGTTTGGGTAGAGTCCCTCCGTGGCAGTCGCCCATGGGGCGCCTGCGCGATGCACCTGGGACCGCGCTGATCCCGTGCAAGCCAGCAGCCGCAGTATTCGCATCTGGCGCGGGGGCAGAAGAAGTCCCCGAACCTTATCATGTAGGATGTGCTGCTTATGGGTGGGGTGTGCGGCCCTGCGCCACCCCAGCCGTCTTGCCCCGTGCCGCGCTGCGCCGAGGATGGGGCGTCCGCTCCAGCAACGGCCCAGCGCCCCCTACTGACTGCCCAGTGCCTGTCTTCATTGTGGCCCGGGAAATGCACCGCGTTGCGGCGGTGCTCGTGGATCAGGTGGCGGCGCAGTCTGGCTTTATGCTCTGAGGCCGTACTGGCTAGGCTCGCGCCAGTCGCGTCTGGGGCGGCATCGCGTCGCCACCTGGAGAGTCCGAGGAGAGACGGCGGGAAGAGGCCCTCCGATGGGTCCCCCACCCCGATGTCTGCATAGAGGGCAGCCTGGCGCAGTCTATCGTACTCACTCTCGGACGCGATGATCTCTTCCTGCGTTGGCTCGTCGCAGCCCAGGCTTTCCGATTCAATGTCAGGGTCCTGTGGCAGGCTTGCGTAGCGGAATGCTAGTACCTGTACTGGGTCAGGCCCTACTTCTCCGAGCCTGGCCTCATGGTCGGACCCTGTGACTGACCAAACCAGCCAGGAGAGGTCCAGCTCAGCCATTGCCGAGGCGCGGTTGTGGTGCCTTCTGGGGGTTTCCTGCTCCGGTTGCACGACGTGGCCGGGGCTTACCCTGAGTGGGCATTCGACACTTCCTGCTGTGGAGAGGCCCCCGATGACGGCTGCGTGCCATGGGGGGTGACGAGGCCAGCAGAAGCTTACTAGATTCTCAAGGCCCACGCGCATCGTTTGGTTACGGGGCGGGCACCTGGGGACATCTCTCCACGGCCCCCCCCTAGGTTCACGGTGTTCCATGAGAGCCGCCAGTGCGCCGCCTCTCATGGCGCCCCTAGAGAGTCGACGACTCTCGGGGCCAAGAGAGGGGCATCAGCGTCGCGGGATCCGCCGCGCCTGGGAGGTGGGGGGGGGGGCCCGCGGCGGGCCGGGCCCCCTCCGTGCACAGGCCCTGCCGCCCGCCCTCCCGCATTGAGCGACCTTGAGCCAGGCGGCGGAGCCGGAGGGAGGCCAGAGGGGGGGGCGATCAGGCTACTTCGACCGCGAGCGGCTGATGTGCTGTCGATCTCGTCGGGATCCCCCCACTCGCGGGGAGCTTCGCTGTCGGGGGTGCTGCCTCCGAGTTCGCGTTCTCTCGGAAACCACTCCCATTCGGCCCCGTTCCAATGCTGCTGCTCCTGCTCGTCGTTCACGTCGAACACAGTCGGATGGAGCGGCATCGCGGGGGAAATCTCAACGTCTTCAGCCAGGCCAATCGGGGGCAGTGGAGTCGGGAAAGCAGTGGAGGGAGCATGGGGAAGGGGGGGGGATCAGGTGGGGGCTCGATCCCGCCGTCACTGGTCAGATCCCCCGGATTGCTGGGCAGGGCATCTTCTATGTCCTCGTGGGCGACCCGCGCGCCCTCCGCGGGGGCTGGAGGGGCCCGTTCCTGCGGGGTCGCACTTTCGCTGCCCATCGCTGTCCGAATCACTCCTTGGCAGCGTATTGCTGTCAACATCGCTCCTCGGAGCCTCTCTGGGGAGCCTTCTGGACGTCTATCGATGTCCGCGTCGCTCCTCGGCGTTACACTCTGCATGGGGGCGCAGCCAAGAGCCGCAGTCACTGGTGAATCTTCATTAGGGTAGGGGGCGAGCGCGAGCACCGCTGGACGCGAATCCTGCACTGAAGATGATGATGATGATGATGATGACGCGCCTTGAAAGGTCGGTTCTCCCTAAACACAAACCTGAGAAGCCACCAATACGCCAAGCGCGTACGGTAGAGAAAGAGGGAAGCGGGGAGGAGCGGGGAGGAGCGAGAGAGAAGGGGTAGAACAAAGAAGAATCCCAGCCCAAGATTGAAGCCCATGATATTGATATTGAACGCCATCAAGAGAGTAAACCAACTGTCCAATTCTGACAGAAATTATGATTGAAACCTGTAATACTCAAATAATCGTGAATGATTAAATCCCATCTTAAATTGAACCCAGGATACTGAATAACACCCACCCACTCTGAGTAAAGGTGTGAGCAATGAGAAACGCAATACAAGGTGAAGGATAATGCTTGATTGTTCGAAATATCTTGAGTGACTTGAGTAGCTCCAGAAACTTGAGTAACTCGAATACCTTGCTTGACTTTCGCAAATCAGGAAGTGAGGTGAAGAGAACTTTCATTGAGTCCCTTGAAACCCAAAAAAAAACGTAAGTGATAACCCAATCCAATAAAGTGATGAAAGAAGACTAGACATTGAACTGAATGTCCCAAACACGCAGTGACCCAGAAGATATGGAGGCATACAAAATTATAACTGTAATCGAGTGAGCCCAACTGTGAAGACCCACTCCAGGTGAACCAAGCCATGTGAGGTAATTGAATTCAAGCAAGTGCGACGCGAGATGCAGTGGGTGTTTATGGTTTGTATTTTGCCCACTATCGATGTTGAAGGACATGCAAGGGGATTGAAGTGAGACTAGGAGACCTCCAAAGGCCGCAGGCCCATGCACCGCAGACGCCAAGAGAAAAGGACTGAGAGATCCCCAGAATTGTGATCACGGATACTTCCAACGCCACTTTTCCACAAAGAAGTCTCCATCCCACCAATAGTCCGAAAGGTACCAAACCACTGGGTAAGGCCAGCCCGATTCGGGATCGAACCAGGTGTCATAGTACTCAGTGTACCAGACTTTGGTGTAGACCTTTTCTTCTTCGCAGTAGTTCCACATCCCACCTGAACCTTGAAACCACTTGAGACGCTTCCTGGATTCCAGCTTGGCTGGCAGGCATCGTTTGACCATCCCCTGACTTTTATATGGATGTTCCCAGCCGCTTCGTACAAGACTACCGCCAGGGTTTGAGGCGAAACGGCTACTGACCATCAGCCAATTCTTTCCAAGGAACTCTCCGAGCCCTTTCGTCGGGTCCTCTGGCGTTTACATACAGTCTGTTAAAGCCGCTGTCCCGGCACGCTTGGAAGAGCGGAATTTTGCACCAGTCATATGTAAGGTATGGACCACCTAGGTCCGAGGGAATAAGGAATCGCGCTGGCAACTTTACCGCCCTTTGGAATAGCAACGTGGAGCAGAAAGAGAATGCTTCAAGGTCTTGCTTGGATAAGAAGCAAATCTTGCGTTTAGACCTGCAAAGTTTCCCCTGAAAGTAGACGTGAGGGTCGGACGTCTTGGGAAGTAGCATACCGAAATCTTGAGCCCGATACTGCAGGGGCGACAGGGGCAAGGAACGAGAGAGGGCCCAGCAGAGGCAGACCGAGGAGGGCGGGATTGTTGCGAAGCCACGGTGTCCCTACGATCACAGAGATCAGGCGGGTCCCAGATAGAATCGCATAAGTGACATTTCCTGGTGTCAGCCAATCCCAAAGGCGGGAGGCAAAGAAGGAGAGAGAACACAAAGAGGTCTTGAAACAGACCAAAAGTGAATTCCGTTGGGGAGTCAAAACCCCGCTCCATTAATATTGGAGCCTGTTCTCTGAGGCTGCCATCAGGTATGATACCCAAACCTCAGAGGATTTCGTCACGTTAAATTTGTGTACTTGCATTCCGTGGAACATTGCCACGGCAAACTTCCTAGTGCGGGGAGCACATGGGCCGCGGAAGAGGCGACGGTCCTTCCCAGTCCGAGCGAACGACCCATGTTGATCAGCAAACATCAGAATAGACCGAATGGAGCCGATGATGGGAGAAATCCCCTCAATGATGTTCCAGAACCGATCAGGCTCCACATACCCCGCTCCCAAGCCTAACTCCATCAAGTCTCCGATGAGCTCTAACCACCTGGAGGTGTCGGGCTCCCTGTTCCACCGCTCTCGGACCATCCTCTGTACATCGGTGACACGGCCCGCCACTGATCGAAGCTCCCCCATGGGCTTGTACGAGGCACGGGTAGGTTGTCTCCTTTGAAGATACCTGGCCATTTGGCCCCAAATGTTCCACCAGATAGTGTAGATGAAATTCCCAGGGTCTGACCATCGGTTGTCATAGAACACGGCGCCCTTGTATGACATTGTCTTGATCTGTACAAAAGACATAGAGCGTACTGCAATTCCCACGATTCCAATAAGGTCTTTGCAAGCCTTACTAGAGAAAAAGGCCTCAAAGAGATTCCATAGCTGTCTCAGAGGTATCTCGAATTCGCGTCCCTTCTCGTACATGTGAAGTGTGACACATCTTCGTGGGCAGTACGATCCTGAATTCGAGGGAACGATCTCGGAACTTTCGATTGCCAGTGCACGTGGGCAAACTGATGCCCATGCCTCAAAGATACAGCATTGGAGCGATTTTGAATTCCATGGCCTGACAACCCTCTGAGGGGCGAGCATGAGTGTGTTCCCAAAACTTGAGAAGAGGTCGGGGCTAGACGTGCAATGCTAATTGAACCAAAATGACTACAGAAAGCTATCATGCCAAACAGGCCAACAGAAAAACAGGGGCCGAGAGATGGAGTGATGGAGAAAAGAGATGCACTTTATCAGTGAACGGACGGCAGTCAAAGTCCTGGCCAGCAAGGCGGAATTAACAATCCCAGGCCGAACCCATTTGTACTGAAGTGAAGAGGTAGACAGACCACCAAACTATCCCAAGAAAGAACTTGAAACGACGAGGGCTTGGACCAAGGGTGTACCACAACCCCCCTGAGCCCCGTCAGTTGAATCGAGAAGAATAAGAAAAGATGCAGACCCAGACTTTGCAAGATGACCTGTGGGCCACATGCCCCGAGAAACTCATGATCCCAAGCATTCCCATATTGAAGCGAAAGCCATAAACTTGGCAAGGGAAGGACATTTACGATCCCAGCTGACCCATTTTGGACTGAAATGACGAGTCAAACTAAGGAGAAGGCGGTTCCCAGTTGAGAAGGCCCGTCAAGGCTGTGGACAAAGCAAGAAAGACACCACTACTTTGGCCCTGACGGAAATTGAGAAGAACAGAACTTAATTCATCCCACAGATGAAGAATCTGACGTCCCCAATTGAACCAGATCTGAACCAAAAGGACACTGATGACCCAACGAGAAGAGGAGTTGGTTTGTATCTTCAGAGCTGCCTCGATCACATCAGGAAACGAGGTTTGCAGAGCAAGTGGCACCTAACAGTGGCACCGTTTCCAGTCTCCACCGTTATAAGATCACCAACGTCTTCATACGAGTCCTTGACGTAGAGGAGCGCCACAATACAGCTGCCCGCGAAGATCTGAGATTTATCGTGTAGCCTCTCCTTCTTGGGACAGACCTCAGGGCCAATGGGCGCTTCTTTGGTGTAAAACCTCGCGTTAAACAAGTAAATGTCCTTGGAGCGAAACGTGTTGAGCCCAAAGTGCCAGAGGATCTTCGTAACGTCCCTGGTGGTAAGATAGCCGTGCTCACCCAAAACTGGGATGCTTTCCGAAATCAGTGGACCTTGATTGTCGATGATGAAAGGAGTGAGCTCTCGAACAGTAATGATTTGGAAGTGCTCTCCGACCTTTGCCTTGACAGTGTTCAGGCCTGTGAGCTGAGGAACGAAAACCATAATATAGCGCCTTGAGCTGGTATGGTCAGTGCCGCCCTTTGGGGCGAAAATTGGGCACCCCGAATGATCATACTCCAACTGTGACTTCAGAATTGGAGGACCCAACTTGCTGATCCAGGGCTTCTTATCTTGTTCCCAGCTCTTCGAAACAGGCTGTGACTTTCGGTCAGGCGAGTCGACTTCTGCTTCAGAGCCAGAGGATGAACTCCTGGAGCCTGGAGAGTCCGAAGACGGCACTTCCCAAGTAGTGCCGCCCGCTGGTTTGACAGGTGTTTCCCCACGATAGTCCTGCGTCTCAGGTAGGATATCATCCGAATCGGGCTTTGACCCAGACCCGCCGCCCTGCGGTTGTTTCTTGGACCCAATTGAGTACTGCATCTTCCTAGCTATCGGCGAACGGCTCCGAGAGGCCGAATTTCCCCTGCGCACAGGTGCAGGAGGTGGGGTGGGGAGAATCCTTGCTTCGCGAGGGCCAGCGCTAGAGGATGCCTTGGCTTTGAGTTCCTGATTCTTGAGCTCTACTGACCTCGCTTGATCCTCCTTCTTCTGTTCGAGCTTCTTCTGCAACTTGATTTTCTTATCGTTCGATGTGAGAATGGGTTTCGCTTCCATCTTGACCTGACGAATGCGAGCCCAACGATCTAAGGCGTGGCGGTCGAAGCCAAAGAAAAGAGGGATAGTTGGCTGAATCTGATTCCCAGTCCAATCCAGGTCCTGAGAGTAAAGGGAGTCCGTAGTGAAAGTAAAGAGCCCCAATGGGCGCAGTGCGATACCGAAGTGTGCCTGGATGCACCAGACCGAGCCGATGGCTACTGAAGGCGAAAGTGAAGCGATTGCCGAACCCAATCGAGCATTTCTTTGGCGAGGCCAAGACGAAACTTTTTGTCCCTAGAACCCTGCGGAGAAAATAAGGTGGTCCAGGCATCCTTATCGTACCTGAAAACGTACCCCCTATGCGAGCGGGAGTGGGTACGGCTGCCACCAGAGTGGTCAAAGGAGCGATTCTGAGTAACCCAATGCTTGCAATATTGAAACAGCCTCGACGAAAAATCTTCTGGATGTCTTTGCATGTGTGAAACCCAACTGATGGCAGAGTCCAAATGGAAAATAGCCCAAGAAACTTCTTTGAACCCCTTGGTTTTACGATTTCTGCGTAAACTAAATTGTTCTGGAGATTCCCCTGGGAGCCTTTTGAGTTTTAACATGATCCTGATACATTGATTCTGTGCCTTGGTAATCAAGTCCGCCGTCGTCTTACAGGGTACCCAGGCAGCACCTCTGGATCGTATAATCCCTCCCGCCATGCAGTTCAGTTTAGAGAGACGTTTAGACATGGGGATATGCTCGTTAATCAAGAATTTACTGTTAGCCCAAAAGGCTTTGTTGATCTGCGAGATACCCCGCTTGACATCTTCGTGGCAGGAGCCAGTGGCAGTGAGAACAGGGCCAAGCACCTTGGCCTCCGGTACCACAGACCATGTTTTCCCGAAGGGGTCAGACCACTTGTATTCTTGAAAGTGGTAAGGATAAGCCGGAAGGATTTCCCGATCGTCTTTGAGCCTAAGCCGATGTTCATTCCATAACTCCGACTCTACTAGGGCGGTCAGAGTTGCAAGATCCTGTTCCGAGGAAGCCACTATAAAAATGTTATCTGACCAGCTGAGAAGAGCAATCCTGAAGTCAAATCCCAACTGCTCGCAGCGAATGGAGATTCCCAAAGAAGAATGTGTAATCTTCTCCAAAGTGGAGGCGAAGCAATCTTCCACCGAAACGCGCGCCAGAATGCATGCTGTCCCAGCTCCTTGCATCAACCCACGGTCTCTTTGGATAATCCCAGTGTTTGAGTCCAGAAGAGAAATGGAAACTCGAGGGTTCCTGTGCAGCCTGATGCAGCCCACTGCTAAGAAAAAAGGGACTCCCCGTCCCAATAAGCTCCGTAAAACCATTCCGTAACGAATCTGATCGTGGTGAGCTTTGATATCGGTAATCCCAACCATTCCTTTGTTGAAGTGATCTCGCCCATATTCTAAAATGTGGTAACACTCGTGTGGAGCTCTTGTAATTGACCACCTTTGCTTAGCCCAAAAATCAGGCCCTTGAGACCTTTGGAGTCAGTGTATGAATCCAGAACTGGAAGAATGGCCTTCGCCACATATGCGTGCCCAATCTTGGCAATAGCAGGCTGAGGAATAACAGCTCTAGTTTGAGAAGGGGTTCCAAAACCCTTGATCTTGTTACCCAGGTGGCCCCCGAGTGTGACGTCGTTCCAGAATTCAGGGTCGCCTAAGCAGGCTTGTATACACCCCGTGAGCCTTTGGGACCAGCCCGAAACTTTTATGACAGCTGTGCAGGCAAACTCTGTGTCAATTTTTCGGGGGGCCTTGATGTCGTCCAACGCGTCCTCCAGCAAGGACGGGATGATGGGGTCGTCGTAGAAATTGAAGAAACCCAAGGATCGAAGCCAGGCAGTGTCCTCCTGGCGCTCCGAGTCTGAGAGTCCCCACCTCTCTCTATATTCTTCCGCAACCAGTGTGGTACAGCGATCCACTTCAAAAATCTTGACTTGATCAACGCAGAAACCCAAAATGGGGAGAAGAGACTTGCGTGAAGCCCAGACTCGTTTTCCTTGAGAGGCGTTGAGCGCAACCTGAGCCAGTTCACGCTGAACTTTCGTTATCTTGAGTGCTTTCAAGAGGAGCTGACCCAAGGCGACCCTCGAAGCTTCGTTAAGTTCGGAGTTGAACCGTGTCCTGAGACTCTTGACCCAGAATGGCTCTTCAGCAAATCTCCTAAAGCTCCTAGGGAGGGCCTGAGTCGCTTCATACACCTGTCCCAACATGTTTTCCCAGAAATCGAAGGAGAGAGTAAGGTCCCTGGGATCGTGATACCTTACCGCACATGAATCAGGCTGTTCTTCATCATTTAGACGAGTAAGTTCCGCTGATTCGGGAAAAAGACCCTGGGCGATCTTCCTGACCTCCAAAATGTTTGTAGGGGTCCAAAGGAGCGGCCTTCTCTTAAGGGCCCGCTGAGGAAAGGCCAGGATATCACATCCGATGAGGGCATGGTCCCCAGGGACGCCCGCCCAGCAGGCGAAGCAGTCGGAAGATAGATCGCCCCTGGCAAGAGCAATGTGGTCGATCGTGCTGTTGGCTTGGGAGATCGCCTGTTCACCGTCGGGCTTCCTTGTGAATTGCATGGAAGTCTCCTGAAACCTGAGAGGGCACCAATGGAGGTCGAGGTAGGAGCAGGCTTCGCAGAACGACCGAAATTTTTGGTCTCCGTTGCCTTGATCTGCGTTCATGTCCCCCAACCAGGAGAGAGTGGACCCGACAGGGCGGGATCGACCGAGTTGGATGGCGCAGTTGAGAGAATCATGGAAAAATTCATGGGCAAGATGAGAGAAGAGAAAGGATCTGGCATGATGGTGGCATCCATCGAGACAGTCAGGACGAAGATCAACGCGGATGGATCTCCAATCGCAGACAATGTCTTTCACACGTTTTCTCAGAGATTTGTGCACAAGCACGCCCATGGCCCTACACCCAGGGCCAGGATGATGACGGTAGTAAGCGTGGCCGTTGAAAACGGGGCGAAGAAGCCCATCGTTTTGAAGGCAGCCTTTGAAATCCGCCTCTATGATACAAATTAAGCCCCAGCACTTCAGCTCGAGCAGATCTAGGTTGGCTTGCATTAGGGTCTCGTCTGCCCACTTGCCTTGCACGTTGAGTGCACAAACAAGGCCCCTCACATAGGCGTCTCAAAGAGAGAGTGCCTCTTCAATGGTGTCCTTCAGCGTCTTGCGGAGCGCTTCGTCGGGGATTTCCTTAAAAGATTCGTGCCACAGAAATTCCCCATCCTTGATAACACCAATCTGATGATCTAAGACAAAAAATTTTCGGGTCCGTGAGCAAATCACGTAACTGTCTTCTGAACGATCTCCCATTGCCTTTTCCAGTGCACTAGAAATTGTCTTGAATAATTTTGCTGGGCCCCGCTCCTCCTTGGTACTGATTTGTCCACACCAGATCAAATTTTCTAAGTACCCAGGAATCTTGAGATCACGGATCGTGGCTGCCGCTTGAAGTCCCACCGATACCGAACTCCACTTGATCTCAACGCAGCTCCCATATCCAAAAGGAGCAACAATATGCGTGGGCTGGGGAACATCTGCTCGGCGCAAGACCGCTCGCGCCTTTTCCAGAGCGTCCTGCTTTTTGAGATTCCAACCCAAGTTAGTGAGAATGAAGATGTCTCTGTCTGCTCTTGGGGTGCTGGCCCAAGGCGGACCCTTTTTCCTGGATGGACCCTGGCTTGACTGGCTCTCCAGTTGTTTTGCCGCCAATTCAGCACGCAGAGCCTTCTGCTCTAGTTCGACCGCCAGAATCCTTTCGTTGAAGGCTTTCTGCACCTCCGTCTCACCTGCCTCAAGGTTGGCAAGCTCCACCTCATGATCGTTGATCAGGGTGACGGCAACCGAGAATTCCTGAGCCAAGGCCTTTTGGGTTCCCAGAACATCAAGTTGTAGTGAGTCGATACGATCCTTAATGGGAGCGATCTTTTTGTCGAGGAGCGACTCGAGTTGCACCAAAAAGCCGTCTGTCCCTGTGGCAGTTGGGACAACCCCTGGAGAACTTGTCCCATTCTCTCCCAGGCCCGTACCTTTCGCTGAGCCCTTGGCGGCCAAAGTTCTCATAGCTTTCGAGGCTTCTTGCTGGTTTTCTTTATCTTCATCTGCCGTCCGAGCGTCGTCTCTCAATCTTTTCTGCTCGTCGATATCTAAAGACAAAAGCTTTTGCATGGTTTCCCCAATCTGCAAGGGCGGCATGGCTAAAATGTGTACTTATATCTCAGTTATCCCAACTTCAATATGGAATGAATCGCCAAGTTGACACAACCCAACAAATTCGCGAATTCCCACCAATGAGAATAAATCCCACTGCTAAATCCCACTGATTGAACCCAAATTGAACCAATCTCGCTGACCTCAACGAAGGCGAAGGCAGCAATGGCGGCCGCGCCCCCCCCGCGCCAGCCCCCCCCCGCGCCAGCCCCCCCCTACCCTACACTGAAGGAGGAGGAGGATGGGAGACGCAGCCAAGAGCCGCGCAAACTGGTGAATTGCAGGGGGAGGAGGAGGATGAGGCGGCCCTCTGCGACGGTGCTGACCGGTCTGGGTCTCCTTTGTTTGATCCCTCCACCGCTCCCTGTGGAGGATCTTCAGTCACCGCGGGGGGGGGCCTGCTCGCCTGTCCACCTGGCAGGCGGTCTGTGCTGCCACCTTCCACGGATGCCGCTCGCCTTTCTCCGGGCGTATCCCCCACTGCCGCCTCACGGTGCCGTACCAGGACCTCATTCCCCGCCCCAGGGGGCAGGGTGGGGCCTGTTGTTAGGGTCACGCGAGCACTGTCTGCCTCCCTACGTGGGGAGGGGGGAAGCGTGGGGGAAATTGGGATCTGAACGGGACCCAAGGTAACACCAGGGAGAGATTCTCCCCCGCTGTTTGGTTGTCTCCCTCCACTGGACAGGGGGCCGATGCGGCCGTCGCTGGCGTCGGTCCTGGACCGGCCGCGCCTGCGGGGGAGGGCCGTTCCCTGTGGGGGTTCTGGGGATCGATCGATCGCAGTGGTTGGACTCCCGTGCCATGCACTGCACAATCCCTATCCTCGCCCCCTCCGTCGGGCGGATCCCCCATGGGACTGAGCCGCGCGCGTCGCCAGCGTAGCGTGCGAGCGGATATCGCATGCGAGGACCGGTGGAGCGGTGCGGCCCAGGGGCGGGGGGCGTGGCGCGGCGTCCGGGCGCCCCCTTGAGCGCGGGAGACTGGCCCGAGGGAGCCAGGCCCGCTGACGGTTTGAGCCAGGCTACGGACGCTGGTGGGGGTACTTTTTATTTACAGCCGCAGGCGGCAGCGCCGGCGGCGGCGGGTCACGGTCGGGCTGCGGCCGTGACGAATTCGCCGGGCGCGCGCGGGGGCCGCGGATCAGGCGGCGGTGCAAGCTGCAGCCCAGGGAGTCTGAAGTAAAACAGCCACCCAGGAAGCAGGAAAGACGCTGCCAAAATGGCGCGTCGCACACCCCCAGTCAAGGATCGCGTCGGCCCGACGATCACAGGGCAGTGGGGTTCTGACTCCGTGCAAGAAGTGCGTCAGTAGCCCAGGGTGTCAGTCGGGTATGAGCGAGACCATAGGCAAGAGAGCTGACGTCGTCCAGCAGTGAGAAGGGACTCTGACAGCGCCAGCGAACCGTCGCAGCTTCAGAGTACGCATCCACGCGGCTGAAAAGGCACGCCTGAAGTCATTGACAACCGGAGTCGACCCTCAAACCAACTGCGGAAGAATGCGTTCGCACGCGAAAGATCAACGACATGATGCGACGCAGTGCAAAGGTACACCTGCTCCCGACCTTGGCGAGAGACCCGACGGCATCCGAGGTGACAGGGCGTGTACCAGGAAGCAACTAAGTGGCATAACAAAGAGCGGCTCTCCAGGAGACTCTGAAAGACCAGAAAGGAAATTGCGCTCTGAGAAAGCTGTGCTGCCGCATACCCACTGCAGCACAAGCAATCGTAGTCACGAATACGCCCGGGAAGTTTCCGTGCAAGGAGTGCGTCAGTAGCCCAGGGTGTCTGTCGGGTATGAGCGAGACCGTAGGCAAGAGAGCTGACGTCGTCCAGCACCGTGCAAGAAGAGTGTCAGAGAGCCCAGGGTGTCTGCCGGGCATGAGCGAGACCGTAGTGGGGATCTGTCTCCGTGCACGAGGGGTGTCAGAGAGCCCAGGGTGTCTGCCGGGAATGCGCGAGACCGTAGGCATGCGTTCGCACGCGAAAGATCAACGACATGATGTGACGCAGTGCGGAAGGTACACCGGTTCCCGACCTCGGCGCGAGACACGAGGGCCAACTGAAGATGACAGGGCTTTTTTTTCCCCCCCCCTCATCCCCTACAAATCGTCGTCGGAAGGGACCGCCTGGTCCACGCCGCCCAGCCCTCCCTCTCCTCCACTGCGCCCCCTGCAACACGTCCTTCATGCGCGCTGCCACTGCCCTCGAGGCCGGCTGCCACTGCGAACGCCTGCTATTCTCGCACGCGTTGGTCAGGGCGCCGTAGGTGATGAAGTTGGGCTCCAGCTTCACGTCCACCATCTCGCTCATCAGCGCCATTGCCTGTTGGCACTGCGAACGCATGCTCTCCTCGCACGCGCTGTTCAGGGTGCCGTAGGTGATGATGTTGGGCTCCAGCTTCACGTCCCAGAGCTCGCTCAGCGGCGCCGTGGCCTGCTGCCTCTGCCAGCGCCCGCTCTTCTCGCACGCGCTGTGCAGGGCGCCGCAGGTGATGATGTTGGGCTCCAGCTTCACGACCACCATCTCGCTCAGCAGCGCCACGATCTGCTGCCACTGTCACGGCCCGTTCACAATGCCGTAGGTGAAGATATTGGGCTCCAGCTTCACGTTCACCATCTCGCTCAGCGGCGCCACGACCTGCTGCCACTGCAGACGCCTGCCCCTGTCGCGCGATGTTCACAGTGCCGTAGGTGATGATGTTGGGCCCCAGCTTCACGACAGCCATCTCGCTCAGCGGCGCCATCGCCTGCTGCCACTGCCGACGCTTGCTCTTCTCGCACGCGCTGTTCACACTGACGTAGGTGATGATGTTGGGCTCCAGCTTCACGTCCCAGATCTCGCTCAGCAGCGCCACAACTTGCTGCCACTGCTGGCGCCTGCTCTTCTCGACCGCGCTGCTCACACTGACGTAGGTGATGATATTGGGCTCCAGCTACACGACCACCATCTCGCTCAGCAACGCCCGTGCCGGCTGCCACTGCCAACGCCTGCTCTTCTCGCACGCGTTGTTCACACTGACGTAGGTGATGATATTGGGCTCCAGATTCACGACAACCATCTCGCTCAGCAGCGCCACTGCCTGCTGCCACTGCCACCGCCTGCTCTCCTCGCACGCTCTGTTCACCGCGCCGTAGGGGATGATCTTGGGCTCCAGCTTCACGTCCCAGAGCTCGCTCAGCAGCGCCATGTCCTGCTGCCACTGCCAACGCCTGCTCTTCTCGGCCGCGCTGTTCAGGGCACCGCGGGTGATGATGTTGGGCTCCAGCTTCACGACCGCCATCTCGCTCAGCAGCGCCACGATCTGCTGCCACTGTCAACGCCCGTTCACAATGCCGTAGGTGATGATGTTGGGCTCCAGTTTCACGACCACCATCTCGCTCAGCGGAGCCACAGCCTGCTGCAACTGCAAACGCCTGCTTCTGTCGCACGCGCTGTTCACAGTGCCGTAGGTGATGATGTTGGGCCCCAGCTTCACGACAACCATCTCGCTCAGCAGCGCCATGGCCTGCTGCCGCTGCCGACGCTTGCTCTTCTCGCACGCGCTGCTCACCGTGCCGTAGGTGATGATGTTGGGCCCCAGCTTCACGTCCAACGTCTCGCTCAGCAACGCCACGACTTGCTGCCACTGCTGAAGCCTGCTCCTCTCGCACGCGCTGCTCACACTGACGGAGGTGCTGATGTTGGGCTCCAGCTTCACGACCGCCATCACGCTCAGCAGCGCCTGTGCCGGCTGCGACGGCCGCGGCCTGCTCTTCTCGCACGCGCCGTTCACAATGCCGTAGGTGATGTGGGGCTCCAGCTTCACGGCAACCATCTCGCTCAACAGTGCAACTGCTCGCTGCCACTGCCTCCGCCTGCTCTTCTCGCACGCGCTGTTCCCGACGCCGTTGGTGATGATGTTGGGCCCCAGCTTCGCGTCCCAGAGCTCGCTCAGCAGCGCCACAACTTGCTGCCACAGCCGGCGCCTGCTCTTCTCGCACGCGGTGCTCACACTGACGTAGGTGATGATGTTGGTCTCCAGCTTCACGTCCACCGTCTCGCTGAGCAACGCCATGGCCTGCTGCCACTGCCAACGCCTGCTTTCCTCGCACGCGCTGTTCACACTGACGTAGGTGATGATGTTGGGCTCCAGCTTCACGGCCATCATCTCGCTCAACGGCGCCACTGTTTGCTGCCGCTGCCGACGCCTGCTCGTCTCGCACGCGCTGTTCACAGCGCCGTAGGTGATGATGTTGGGCTCCAGCTTCACGTCCACCATCTCGCTCAGCAGCGCCGCCAACTGATGCCGCTGCCAACGCCTGCTCTCCTCGCTCGACCTGTTCAGGATGTTGTAGGCGATGATGTTGGGCTCCAATTTCACGCCCACCATCTCGCTCAGCAGCGCCGCAAGCTGGTGCCACTGCCAACGCCTGCTCTCCTCGCTCGGCCTGCTCAGGACTCCGTAGGTGATGTTGGCGGGCTCCAGCTTCGCGGCCACCATCTCGCTCAGCAGCGCCATTGCCTGCTGGCACTGCGAACGCTTGCTCCTGTCGCACGCGCTGTTCACAGTGCTGTAGGTGATGATGTTGGGCTCCAGCTTCACGTCCACCATCTCGCTCAGCAGCAGCACCACCTGCTGCCGCTGCCGACGCCTGCTCTCCTCGCACGACCTGCTCAGGATGCCGTAGGTGATGATGTTGGGCTCCGGCCTCACGTCCACCATCTCGCTCAGCAGCGCCATGGCCTGCTGCCACTGCTGACGCTTGCTCTTCTCGCACGCGCTTTTAACACTGACGTAGGTGATGATGTTGGGCCCCAGCTTCACGTCCACCAGCTCGCTCAGCAGCAGCGCTACCTACTGCCACTGCCGCCGCCTGCTCTTCTCGCACGCGCTGTTCACAGTGCCGTAGGTGATGATATTGGGCTCCAGCTTCACGACAGCCATCTCGCTCGGCAGCGCCATGGCCTGCTGCCACTGCCAACGCCTGCTCTCCTCGCACGCGCTGTCACACTGACGTAGGTGATGATGTGGGGCTCCAGCTTCACGACTATCAGCTCGCGCAACAGCGCTACAACCTGTTGCCACTGCCACCGCCTGCTCTTCTCGCACGCGCTGTTCACCGCGCCGTAGGTGATCATTGCGGGCTCCAGCTTCGCGATCAGCATCTCGCTCAGCAGCGCAACCGTCTCGCTGAGGAACGCCAGCGTCGCCACCGTCTGGATGAGCAGCGCCGGGGCCGGCTGCCACTTCCCGCTCCTCTCGCACGTGAGGTTGGGCTCCAGCAGCTCCACCATATCACGCTGAAGAACGCCGGGGCCAGCTGCCACTGCCCGCCCTTCTCGCGCACGAGGTTGGGTTCCAGCGTCGCCACCGACATCCCGCTGAGCAGCGCCAGGGCCGACTGCCACTTCCCGCTCCTCTCGCGCGTGAGGTTGGGCCCCAGTAGCTCCACCACCTTGCTGAGCAGCGCCAGGGCCGGCTACTACTGCCCGCCCTTCTCGCACATGGGGTTGGGCTCCGCCGCCGCCGCCGTCTGGATGGCCACCGCCAGCGCCGGCTGCCATTGCCGGCCATTCTCGCACATGAGGTTGGGCTCCAGCATCGCCGCCGCCTCGATGAGCAGCGCCAGCGCCAGCTGCCGCTGCCCGCCCTTCTCGCACGCGAGGTTGGGCCCCACCATCGCAACCACCATCTCGCTGAGCAACGCCAGGACCAGCTGCCACTGCCCACCCTTCTCGCGCATGAGGTTGGGCGCCACCATCGCCACCATCTCGCAGAGCAGCGCCAGGGCCGGCTGCCACTGCCCGCCCTTCTCGCACTTGAGCCTGCCCTCCAGCGTCGCAAGCACCATCTCGCTGAGCAGCGCCAGGGCCGGCTGCCACTTCCCGCCCTTCTCGCTCATGAGGTTGGGCTCCGCCGCCGCCGCCGTCTGGATGACCTCCGCCAGCGCCGGCTGCCACTGCCCGCCATTCTCGCACATGAGGTTGGGCTCCACCATCGCCACCGCCTCGATGAGCAGCGCCAGTGCCAGCTGCCACTGCCCGCCCTTCTCGCGCGCGAGGTTGGGCTCCAGCATCGCAACCACCATCTCGCCGAGCAGCGCCCGGGCCGGCTGCCACTGCCCGCCCTTCTCGCGCGCGAGGTTGGGCCCCGGCATCTCCACCATCTCGCAGAGCAGCGCCAGGGCCGGCTGCCACTGCCCGCCCTTCTCGAACGTGAACCTGACCTCCCACGTCACCACCATCTCGCTGAGCAGCGCCAGGGCCGGCTGCCACTGCCCCCCTTCTCGCGCACGGGATCGGGCTCCAGCACCGCCGCCATGTCGCTGAGCAGCGCCAGGGCCGGCTGCCACTCACTGCCCGCCCGTCTCGCACTTGAGCGCGTCCTCCAGCGTCGCGGCCATCTCGCTGAGCAGCGCCAGGGCTGGCTACCACTGCCCACCCTTCTCGCGCGCGAGGTTGGGCTCCAGCGTCGCCACCAACATCTCGCTGGGCAGCGCCAGCCCCGCGCGGCGCCCTGGCAAGGAGGATTGCCGCCCCCGCTATGCCACATGAGGAGCGCGCCTCTCGCGCCCCGTCCCGCCGTCGTGGCCACAAGGCGAGATCTGCGTCGGCCGCCCCGACGCACGGGAAACATGTCCACAAGCATTCGCCGCTGCTGGCCGTCGTGTCCGCGCCGCCACTGCCGTCCGCCCCCGTTCCTCCCACCGTGCCGCTACTGCCACCGATGCTGACTCCTCCGCTGTCGTGCCTCCTCGCTCCTTCACCTCCTTCTCCACCTCCACTGCCTCCCCTCCCCCTCCACCAAGTTCGCC
The DNA here is from genome assembly GCA_963575745.1 of Prorocentrum cordatum. NCBI lineage: Eukaryota > Dinophyceae > Prorocentrales > Prorocentraceae > Prorocentrum > Prorocentrum cordatum. The sequence goes on along the minus strand of CAUYUJ010015904.1, from coordinate 487,105 downwards.
GCCGCTGCCGCCCCCCCCAGTCCCCCTCTGACCGCGGTGCTGTTGCCGCCAGTCGTCGTGACGTTGGTCGTGATCGTCCTGTGCTGCAGCCGTCGGCGTGGATTGTCACGCTGTGGCTGGTGATCGTTGCAATGATCGTTGTCGTCATCGTGCGCTCGGTCTGTGGGAGGAGCTCGTCGCGGTGAAACTGGTGCAATAGGCGAGGGTTGTCGTGATCGGCGTGCTGGTGCTGAAGCCCGTCGTCGTCTCCTGCTGCGGCTGCTTGTCGTCGCGTTGAGGCTGTGCCGTGGCGCGCAGCGACGGTCGTCGACGTCCTGCGGGTCGCCCACCACTGGGAGCCCGAACGGGGGCGCGCCGAAAGGAACACCACGGTGCTCATCCATCGCGATGCGGACTGTGTCCTGATCGCCCCCAGCATTGACCACCCGAAGCGCCGCGCGGACCTGGTCAATCTGCTCTTCAGTGCCGTGCACCGCAGCCGTGTCGTTCGCGCCCCGATCTGGCAGCTCGATGGGGCAGCCCGCCTCGCGCCGGACGAATGAGAGCAAAGCAGCACCGCGAGCAAGAAGTTGACCCCGACATCGTTGCGGGCACGTTACGCTGCCCCAGTAGCACGAGAATGCCAGGCCGCGCCACGAGCGCCGTCGCCTGGCGACCACAACCCTGCGCACCAAATGTGTCAAAGTCGTCTCTCGCCCCCTGTTTGGCGTCGTCGGTGGTGGGGCGGTCAAGACCGCCATAGCTTCAGCGTCGGCCATTACCTCGGCGCGAATCCCAGGCCAAGGACCACGATGCTCGTATAGCGCGAGGTCGGTCTGCTTGGCTCGTCGAAAGACCGAAGGTTGGCTCATGTTGGCGACAGTGTCGCGGTGGAACGCCAGCCCCCACTCTATGGTGGCTTCGATCGCCAAGGAGGCGCCTTGCAGCACGCAGCGACGGGCGTGAAGTTGTTGATTCGTCACCACGTCGAAGTCTACGCCGCGTGGCCCCCATCGAAGCCGGAAGGCGTCGGCCCACCCGTGGAGTAGTTGGTCGGCGGGGACGTCGGCTCGGAGGAGGCCGCGGGTGCACAACACAACTTTGGTCAGGTGTTTGGAGGCTCGATTGACTGCGCGGACCACTTCTTCGAACATGGCAGGACCAGTGACTGTGGAAAGGTCCTTCCCGTCCAACGCTGCAAGCAAGGAGTCAGCGTCGAGGTGCTCGCATGCCTGGTACACTTCGGAAGCGCGGCGAAGGTAGCTGAGGTGCGGGTCGTGCACCTCCAGCGTCGTGCACTGTGTGCTCCGCGCCCACGGGGCAAACAAGGTGTCGATGTCGACGCCGACGCTGCCAGCGGGGATGCAGCGACGCTCCAGGAGCCTCGGGAGGATTGGGGTCTCCAGGTCACGCGGCTCGGCTGGGTCATGCCAGAACCTGCAAATGCCCACTGCGCGGAACGGGCCCGCTGAACCGCGTCGACAGGCGACCCTGCGAAAGCGATCCTGCAGGTTACCAGGTGGGCGCGGGTGCTGGCGCTGGTGCTGGTCGACCTGGCGCTGGTCGCGGTGTGGGTCGGAGTGCTGGTCGTTGTGCTGGTCGTTGCGCTGGTCGGTGTGCTGGTCGTTGTGCTGGTCGTGGTGCTGGTCGTTGCGCTGGTCGTGGTGCCGGTCGTTGTGCTGGTCGTGGCGCGGGTCGTTGTGCTGGTCGTTGTTCTGGTCGTGGCGCTGGTCGTTGCGCTGGTCGTTGTGCTGGTCGTTGTGCTGGTCGTTATGCTGGTCGCTGTGCTGGTCGTTGTGCTGGTCGGTGTGCTGGTCGGAGTGCTGGTCGGTGTGCTGGTCGTTGTTCTGGTCGTGGCGCTGGTCGTTGTGCTGGTCGTGGTGCTGGTCGTGGTGCTGGTCGTGGTGCTGGTCGTGGTGCTGGTCGTGGTGCTTGTCGTTGTGCTGGTCGGTGTGCTGGTCGGTGTGCTGGTCGTGGTGCTGGTCGGAGTGCTGGCCGTTGTGGTTGTCGTTGCGCTGGTCGGAGTGCTGGTCGTGGTGCTGTCCGGAGCGGCGAAGGCTCGCGCGTCTCCGCCACGCCGTCTGCGCCCGCAATACCGCAGCCGCGCGGCGCCCTGTAAAGTCCCGGGCCGCTTCAGCGAGAGGCGCGGCGCAGTGTCGGGGCTCGTCAGGCGAGGCGCATCGATCCAGGCGGCGCGCGTCTCGCTGTGCGGCTCGCAGCGCTGGCGCAGAGAGGGCCGCAAACTCTTCCTCCGACAGGTCGGCAAGCCCATGGCGTCTGCCCACGGCGGCGCGTAGGAGCGTCTCCCGGGTTGCAGGGCTGAACCACCCAGCGCGCCGAAGCGCCACAGGGCCGTGGTGGTCGCTTACACCTGTGTGGTGGCATGCTGCCGCATGCAGCCGGTGGCCTGCCAGGACAGCGCGCTCGCGGGCCGTAGTCCCACTGGGGGCCGCCATCAGTGTTCGGCATTGTTCCTCGGCCCTCAACCGCTGCGTGGACTCGGTCTGCAGACGCCCGCGCAAGGCCTCGATGTACATGCGTCGCTGCCAACGTCGAAGGCGCGCGCGTGAGGTGACGCAGCAAGGCGGGTGCACGCAGGCATCGGTGCCGCAGCGCTGGAGGCGTCGTCGCTGTTCGCAGGGTTGCTGATCGTGGTGCAGGTCGTGCTGGTCGTTGTGTTGGTCGTTGTGCTGGTCGTGGGGCTGGCCGTGGTGCGGGTCGTGGTGCTGGTCGGAGAACTGGTGGTCGCGCTGGTTGTTGCGCTGGTCGTGGTGCTGGTCGTGGCGCTGGTCGGCCTGCTGGTCGTTGTGCTGGTCGTGGTGCTGGTCGTTGTTCTGGTCGTTGTTCTGGTCGTGGCGCTGGTCGTTGTGCTGGTGGTTGTGCTGGTCGTTGTGCTGGTCGTTGTGCTGGTCGTGGTGCTGGTCGTTGCGCTGGTCGGAGTGTTGGTGGTTGTGCTGGTCGTGGTGCTGGTCGTGGCGCTGGTCGTGGTGCTGGTCGTTGCGGTAACGATGCCGGTGGTTGTGCTGGTTGTTGTGCTGGTCGTGGCGCTGGTCGGAGTGTTGGTTGTTGTGCTGGTCGTTGTGCTGGTCGTGGCGCTGGTCGGTGTGCTGGTCGTTGCGCTGGTCGGTGTGCTGGTCGTGGTGCTGATCGTGGTGCTGGTCGAAGCGCTGGTCGGAGTGCTGGTCGTTGTGCTGGTCGGAGTGCTGGTCGGGATGTTGGTGGTTGCGCTGGTCGTTGTGCCCAAATTGATGGTCGTTGTGCTGGTCGTTGTGCTGGTCGTGGTGCTGCTCGTGGTGCTGTTGGTTGTGCTGGTCGTTGTGCTGGTCGGGGTGCTGGTCGTTGCGCCGGTGGTGGTGCTGGCGGTTGCGTTGGTTATTATGCTGGTCGTTGTGCTGGTCGTGGTGCTGGTCGCGGTGCTGGTCGGTGTGCTGGTCGCTGTGCTGATAGTGGTGCTGGTCGGAGTTTTGATCGTTGTTCCCGTCGTGGTGCTGGTCGCTGCGCTGGTCGGAGCGTTGGTCGTGGTTCGTTGTGCTGGTCAGAGTACTGGTCGGAGTGCTGGTCGTCGTGGGTCGTTGTGCTGGTCGTTGTGCTGGTGGTGGTGCTGGTCGTGGTGCTGGTCGTGGTGCTGGTTGTGGCGTTGGTAGTTGTGCTGGTCGTGGTGCTGGCGGTTGTGCTGGTCGTTGTGCTGGTCGTTGAGCTGGTCGCGGTGCTGGTCGTGGTGCTGGTCGTTGTGGCGGTCGGAGTGCTGGTCGGTCGGAGTGCTGGCCGTTGTGGTTGTCGTTGTGCTGGTCAAGTTGCTGGTCGTGGTGCTGGTCATTGCGCCAGACGGAACGCTGGTCGCGGCGCTGGCGCTGGCACTGGCGCCGGTGCTGGCCCCAGGAACCGCTGCCGCCACCATTCCTGTTTTCGGACGCGCTGGCGCCGCCGTTACCGTCGCAGTCGCGCCGTCTGCTTCCCACCGCGGTGCCACTGCCGCCCCCCTCCGCACCGCCGTCGCGACCCGTCGACCAGCCGCTGCCGTCCTCGCATTTGGCCCCTCCTCCTGCAGCGCCACTGCCCCCGCCGCTGCCACGACTGCCGCCCCCCGTGCTGCCACTGCCGGTGCGATCCTCGCCGTTGCTACTGTCGCCCCCCCCCTTTCCTCCCACCACGCTGCCACTGCCGCCCTCCGTCTTCTCACCACTGTCTCCACTGCCGTCCCTTCCCACTCTTCCTAGGGCGCTGCCACTGCCGCCCCGCCACGCCCCCGCTGCCCGCAGCTCTCGCAGGAGCAGCCGAGGTCGCCAGGGGCTCAAGGGGCTGGCGCCGCTGGCCGCCGCTGCACCGGCAGCCGGCGGCACCGCCGCAGGCATCCGCCCGGCGCCTCGCAGCCACCAGGCTGCGCCCGCGGGCGGCGGTTATGGCTTGAGCCAGAGGCTACGGCTGGTGGGGATACGCGAAACGTCAAGAATGTACATTGGTTTTGTTTTGCCCGGGACATCCGGACCAGCTACGGCGCCCCCAAGAGGCCCCCAAGAGAGGGGGGGTCCGCCTCGCGTTGGGCACTGTGTTGGGCAAAGGGGCAGTTGAGTATTGGACGTTGTGTTGGAGGCAGTTGGAGGGGGGGGAGTAGAAGGACACTTTCAACTTACGCCTGGGGAGGGAGGGGACCCGTGGAAAACTGTGCGTGGTTTTGGAAACGGTGGCTTTTGAATATTGGTGCCCGAACCGCAACTGTGACCAGGACTGGTTGTGGTCACGGTACTGGTTGTTGTCCATTGGCATGAATGCTATTATAAGAATGCGAATGCAAACCCGAATCGCCACTGCGACCAGGACTGTTCCTGGTCACGGTTCTGGTTCGGGAGCGCTTGCATTAATAATGGTATGATAATATCAATGCCACCCGAACCACAACTGCGACCAGGACTGGTTCTGGTCACGATTCTGGTTCGGGAAGGTTGGCATTCATACCATTCAAACGAGAACCCCGAACCGCAACTGTGACCAGGACTGGTTCTGGTCACGGTTCTGGTTGTGGTTCATTGGCGTTCGTAATAGTATAACAATATGAGAGCAACCCGAACCGCACATGTGACCAGGACTGTTCCTGATCACGGTCCTGGTTCGGGTGGGGCCGCATTAAACATACAATACTAATACTGGTGCAAGCCGGGACACAGATGTGTCAACAACCAATTATGGTCATGCTTCTGGTGCTGGTTCATTGGCGTTCATAATAATGAATTGATAGCATTATTGCAAACCGAACCACAACTGCTGGCTCTGGTCACGGTTTTGGTTGTGGTCCATTGGCATGAATACGAATATATAAGAATACGAATGCAACCCGAATCGCAACTGTGATCAGGAGTGTTCCTGACCACGGTTCTGGTTAGGGAAAATTGGCACTAATAATATCACATTGTTTTGTCCATCGAACCCCGTATGGTCACAACGACCATTTTACATAATGAGGCCCCACGCAATAACTCAATACAGGAACCCGCAGTGCATACAAATTTGAAGACCGTGCGATGGCGCGGCAGAGAGAAAGCATTCCCAGATGCCTATCAAGTGAGAAGCAGAGGCGGGAAACAAGGGGAGGGAGGAGGAGCTCCCCATATGTGCATCTCATGTTCTATGTCATGCCATAGTGAGCGCCTGTTCATGGGCACTTGATTATCATAGCGCGTCCACATGGGCGACAGGGCCGACGACGACGAGCGAATCCTAATGCGAATGAGTGAGTGTGAGTCGCCCGTACGGCGGCTCCTTGTAGGGGTGCTGAAACCAGCGCCCCGCCTGAGGCATCCTCAAAATCTGCTCTGAAAGCCAGGGATGATGGGCTTGGAGAATTAGCCTGGCGAAGGACCCATCCATATGCAGCTGTGAATACCGCAATTGCGAATGCCATCTTTACCCGCGCCCCCTATGGGGCCACAGCTTCCCGCCAGAACCCGACATGTTCATGAACACGTTCGCGGCCGTCTTCGCGGGCGCCGACGACGACGCGGACGGCGCCCCTTTGACCGAAGAGAAAAAAGCATAAGAGGGCTTTGAAAGCCATGAGGGAGGAGGTGGCGTTGCACGTCGACACGGCGGAGTACGACGCCCAGGCGCGGTTGTTGAAACAACGCATCTATGGGGCCACGATCCTTGTGAGGGGTGTGCCGCAATGGCCCGGGGCCGCCATGCGAACCTTGCCACTGGCGCCTTCGATGGAGTTCCTATGGGGCCACGATCCTCGTGAGGGGTGTGCCGAAATGGCCCGAGGCCAGCGAACCTTGCCACTGGCCTTCGCTGAAGCTCCTATGGGGCCACGATCCTCGTGAGGGGTGTGCCGACGTGGCCCGAGGCCACCGAACCTTGCCACTGGCGCCTTCGCTGAAGCTCCTATGGGGCCACGATCCTCGTGAGGGGTGTGCCGGAATGGCCCGAGGCCGCCATGCGAACGCTGCCGCTGGCGCCTTCGGCGCAGCTCCCTATGGGGCCACGATCCTCGTGAGGGTGTGCCGAAATGGCCAGAGGCCGCCGTGCGAACCCTGCCACTGGGGCCGTCGGTGGAGCTCCCTATGGGGCCACGATCCGCGTGAGCCGGAATGGCCCGAGGCCGCCGTGCAAATCCTGCCACTGGCGCCGTCGGCGGAGCTCCCTATGGGGCCACGATCCTCGTGAGGGGTGTGCCGACATGGCCCGAGGCCGCCATGCGAACCCGGCCACTGGCGCCTTCGGTGAAGCTCCCTATGGGGCCAGGATCCTTGTGGGGGGTGTGCCGAAATGGCCCGAGGCCGCCGTGCGAACCCTGCCGCTACGATCCTCGTGAGGGGTGTGCCGAAATGGCCCGAGGCCGCCATGCGAACGCTGCCACTGGGGCCTTCGGTGGAGCTCCCTATGGGGCCACGATCCTCGTGAGGGGTGTTCCGAAATGGCCCGAGGCCAACATGCGAACCCTGCCACTGGGGCCTTCGGTGGAGCTCCCTATGAGGCCACGATCCTGGTGAGGGGTGTGCCGAAATGGCCCGAGGCCGCCATGCGAACGCTGCCGCTGGCGCCTTCGGTGGAGCTCCTTATGGGGCCGCGATCCTCGTGAGGGGTGTGCCAGAATGGCCCGAGGCCGCCATGCGAACGCTGCCACTTGGGCCTTCGGTGGAGCTCCCCTATGGGGCCACGAAGCGCTGCACTGGGTGGGCGAAACGCAGGGGGGAGGGGGGAGGGGGGGAAGGGGGAGAGGAGAAGAGGAGGAGGAGGATTCTATTCTATTCTACCTCTATGCGTGGTGACCTGCAGCTAGGCGGGGCACGCTGGGCCACGTCGCAAATCAGGGAACCTGCCTCCAGACTTAGGAGGCAGTCCCTTCTTCAGACGGCTGAGCACTTCGTGGCCAGCCCTGGCGGGAGGCATACACTCCAACCTGAGGTTCCGCGGGTTCTCAACACCACGGCACCCGCAGACCTGACAAAACAAAACTCCTCGAAGGGTGGCGAGCTGATGCGAGGCATGGCATAGCTCGGCCACAGGATGATCCATTCCCCCACCCACTCCCGCCTCCAAAGGCCCAAGATCATCAGGAGGAGGTGAGGGCCCCCTACAAGGAGGGGCAGGTGCACTCCTAGCAGGGAGGGCCTGAATTCGCTGATTTATCTCTGCAGGGGGTTTACAGCTGCAAGGCCAAAATTCACAGAGAGGGCCTCGACGTCCGAACGAGCGGGCACACGAGCGACACTTAAAGGATGTTGAGCGCACAACACAGTCATGACCCGAGTCACGGAGCCTGCGCAAGCGCTCATCAACTGATCGCACAGACGTACGGGTGCGCCCGACACGCAGCACTTTCCCACGATCAGAATTTAACAGAACCTCTCTTTGGACAGAAAGAAGGCGGCCCAAAACCTTGAACGCCCGCTCATCGGCCAGAAGGGTCCGACGGGCCGCGTCTTCTGTCACCTGGCCAGCATCTGCAGCCTTTCCCACGAAAAAATCAGCAGCTTCATTGAAGTAAAGCTCAGTGTCACTCAAAACCATGTGAAACGCCTGAGCCTGGGTGGGGTGGCCTTTGGTCCAACGAACATGAACCGTACCGCCCCGAGCCCCCAGAACCTCGTGGTATATCTTCCAGAGATCAAGCATTGCAGATTTAGCTTTCATACGTAGGGGACGACGAACGCCTTTCACAACGGCCATATTATCGGAATAAACTCTGACGTTGCCTGTCGAGCGCATCACCAGCTGTACAGGCGCATACAATTCGGCACGACCAGCAGACTGCACCTTAGTCGGCAGTGTTCCACTGGCTACGCCGTCAAAGAGGCCTGCAGGACCTTGGTGGACGATAGCCCATCCACATCGCCTTAGTCGCCAGTCTTTATGATACTTTCCCCCACTGCCATCGATTCCCCAAACGCCCCCATTCACGCGGGCACCCGCACTCAACGTTCCCCAATCCCAGGAAAGCTTCATGGGCTCAGGGAGGTGGCCAACACTGGCGGATAAGGGCGGGAGCCCACGCATCCAGAAACAGGAGGATTCGGGATAACTCAACGCTTCAGCTATAAAGTCATTCGATCGGTCGATCGCACTGCAGGGGATATCATCATTACATCTGCAGGACCAAAAGCGATGGGCAGCAGTTTCGGCCTCGAGGCCGCACCTAGGGCACTTGCCATTCGTGGAAGGCTCGTAGCCGGCCTGAGCAAGACGGTCCTCAGTCCAAAAACCAGCAGTCATAACATTGCGAATCATACCAGCGGCTTCAAAAGAGCCATCTTTTTCAAGTTTCCTCAAAAACGCACGAGGGGCCGTGAAATCCACTCCTCCTCCTAAACCAGCTCCTTCATAGTGTTTAGCAGCCCCGCTCCACGACATGTCCCCGCACACCTCCATGAGCGTGCTCCAGAGGGTGTGGGGGAAGGCCTGGTCGCTGGAACGGATGTGCACTCCATTAGGAAAAATCCAATACACTGGGCTGTGCGGCAACACGTTGAGGTCGAGCAGCACCGCGACAGTAGCAGCTAAAGGGCCCCGAACACATTGCCACCGATGCCTGGTTTTACGAAACTTCTCCACAATAATGTCCCAACAGCGACTAGCCTCCATTCTTTTAGTGTGTCCAAGGTCTTGCCAAACATCACAGAAACTCACAAGCTGCACATAGCGAGGCCTAAACTGGGGGTCATCCTTGGCAGGACTGATGGGCCCCAGGACGGTGGTAGTGCAGGCCCCAGGGTTCCATCTACCACTGCACATGGCCGCTTGGGCTCTCATAGACTGGGTCTGCCCAGGAGCGAGCCCCAACACCTGGCGGGACCACGAACCGACAGCGAGGGCCCCAGGTTTGTACAAACGCCTAGCGGAGCCCACAATACGGGCGATGAACGCAACCTTCTTGGCCTTCTTGGAGGCCTGGCTACGTCGTTGCATTAATTTCACAATAGATCTCTTCTTCCCTGCCGTGGTCATGACCCCCAGATCTCGAGTTGCAGCCTGCAACTGGATATGCAACCCTGTCGCCCTGAAACGGGCGGCCAACTCACGTCCAAGGTCGGTGTGGCTGCAAAAAAGAGCAGACTTGGCAGAGCTAGTGCACCCAACTTCTTCAAGCTGGTGGGTCAACAGCATGGCGGCAGGCACCGAAGAGTTTAGTATATCCTTCATATGTCCAACCTGGGATTGGGCGATGTCGTCAACATACGATTTAACCTGGACAGGACGGTATTGGACATGAGCCAGGTCCAGGATATCATACAAATAAATCTTAACCCAAGACATCGATTGCATACATCCCGCCAGGATACCCCGCCCAGGGCGAATAATATCCGACACAAAACCACCAACCTCTAGCACTCGGTGGGACTCATGTATCAGAACACCGAGGTAAAGGAGGTGGAGCGGGTAGCCCATCTTCACAGCCAACTCAATCAGCCTGCGCGGCTGGACCGAGTCGAAAAAACGCTTGAGGTCCCAATGGGATCCGACCGAGCAGAGCCCAAGAATACGAGCTATTTCGTGACCAAGCTCACGAAGTAAGACAGCCTGGAGCGCACTGGATCCTCTCACAGCGGTGTCCCAATAATTGTACCTGTCTGAAGTCCATCTATCAATGTCAGAATTCCGAGCCTTACAGTAGACCCTGTAAAGGGTAGGACATTTACAAATAGGGCGATCACACTCAATATTCTTGGGAAGTAAGGCAATAACACTCAGGTAAACCTGGGGCGGCCAGGACAAAGAAGCTTCACACTGATTGAGGAGATGCGTGTACCCCAAAACAGCACCCCTAGGTAAATCAACCAAAGCCCTAGGAGCCCAGGAGTCGACCCCAACAGCAGTCGACTTGGAAAAACACATCGCCGCCCTCAAAATATCAATGGGTTCCAAGGGGTCCAACATCTCAAGGGATATGAGGGCGCGAGGCCTGAGCGCGTCAAGCACTCCAGAGAGCAAAGACAAACCATCGGGGGAATTCCAAACTTGGCTCCAGAAAGCCTGCCGATAGTCAAGGAGATCCCCAGGAAGCTGGCGCGCCCCTTGAGGGGCCAACAAGACTTGGGGCGCATCCCCAAGGTCATGTTTCAACCAAGCGTGCACCGTTTTAGCACCTTTGGGAAGGGCTTTCAGGAGCCAGTATTTCATGCGAGCTCTGGACAAGCTCCTTGCGGCCTTCCAGGCAGCACACGCGCGAGTAGAAATAGCGCCCGTCAAGGCGTCGAGGCCTTCGACCTCAGTGGGAAGAGCAACAAACTGGGCGCGCCACCAGCCAATGCCGCACGCATCGTCGGCACTGATGTGTTTGTCCAGCTGCGAAGCTAAACCTTGAAGGACGCTACCTAAGCTCGCGACCATCTGCTCAGACTTTCGTGCCAGGTAAAGTCGATACTCGAACATCATGTGCGACAGCTGGGCTCAAAAAGCAAGTTCAGGTTCGCGAAAACTCTGGCCAGCAGGGCCCCTCCGCCCCATCGTTGAGCATCAAAAAACAAGAAATTCACCTCGTTTTACCCGGCTCACACTGTGGTCAACTGCAACCGCGCGAGACTCAAACATGGCTTCGGTCGCTCTAGACCAAGTGCGGTATATAATGGTAAGCTTATCGTTTGAATTGTCCTGAGCATGCGGCACCAATGCATTGTAAAGATACCCAGGGACACCAGGCAGCGCACCTTCACGCCCTAGTTGAGCAGCAGCCTCCAGGAAATGCTGCGACCAGGGTAAGTCAGGCCCAGGACAGTTGGGGAAAGGTAAAGGCTTACCACGTTGCCACATAAATTGTTCAAGAGCCTCATGTTGTATACATACTTTAGGGCAGACATGCGTTTTGAAAGGGCCCTGAGTATAGGTACTTACATGTACGAAATCGGTCATGCCGCTCGATGCTATAACATAGTCAATAAGTGTGCCGCGTCCCTGGGTACAAATAACCTCGACATCAGCAGGTACTGAGCAGCGTGCACGTGCAAGCTTAGGGAAACCAGACAAGTCCATGTCACTCACAGGCACGCTGAAATCTCCCATCAAAAGCCATGGGATAGCGAGGGTCCCAAGGAACCCAGAAACGGCACGGATTCGCTCGATATTTTCCCCAGATAAGCCCAGGTCAGCAAACAGGTAGATCACACCTACAGCAATGATACAGTCTTGCCAAAATCTGACAGGCTAGGATCCGAAGACAAAAAAACGTCGGAAACACAAGCCTTTGGAAACCACAGCTCCTACTCCTCCACGAGTGCCCCCTCCAGGGGAGGGGGGGGCTGGTCTCAGACGCGGCCCCCGGCCGATCTGAGCTGCATTGCGTTTGGCGCGCGAGAGGTCCTTCAGAAGATGATGTTCAGCAACAAAGAAGCCATCGCACAAGGGCTTTATCTGCTGCCAGAAATCCAATGTCACCTGATTCCAAGATGTGATATTGCAGAACATGAATTCAATAGCCGAGGACTGCTCGCGGAGCCTCGACGCCTCTAGCGCGCCAAGCTTGTTAGGAACGTTGTAGGCCAGATGCTTGCCCACCGCCAGCCTGTGCTCGATGAACGGGGCCAGCGGCGCCAGGCTGCATCTGCTCCAAGACACGGTTGAACGAGGCCGCGGCGCCATCTCGAACGGTGCGGAGGCGCTTGGCAGCCTTGATGTGGGACTGCTTCTGCAGGAGTTTTTCCAACTTGTCCAAGTCCTCAGGGGAAAGGGCGGCGTCGATGCTGCGCTTCTTGAGTTGCTCGAGTTCGACGCGATTTTGCTCTTCATCACCCAAATCAGAAGGAGCCTCAGAAGCCGCATCCTGGTCCAGGTGGGTCCTGAACTCCTTAATCTGCATCCAGAACTCGAAATGCTGGTTGTGCTTGGTACACCAATCCTGCAACGCTTCTCGAGACATGCCCACGATGCCAGGGGGCTCAGGAACTGGGCCTGCAACTCCACCCACTTCACCAGCAGCAGCATGGCCGCCAGCAGGGGGTTGCGCATGCCCAGGTCGAGCAGGAAGGCTACCACCATCAACTTGCATATCTTGAACACCTCCTGGGCCAGGCGCCACTTGAGCAGCAGCACCTGCAGCAGGGGCAGCATGGGCACGTGCCTCTGCAGCGCGGCGTTCACGCTCATGTAGATCTCGCTCTGCTTGTTCTTCAGCCAATACCTGCCGTCGAAACTCCTGGGGGTCGAAAGTGTCCATCTCCTCGTAGGCGGCCTTGTGGGCAGCGGCGGCTTGCTCCAACTGCCCGGCAGCCTCGGCATGCGCCACCTCAGCCTTGGCCAGGGCGTCCTTATGGCGCAGGACCGCCGCCAGGCGTTGCTCCACCTCGTGCAGTGCCAAACGCTCAGCCTTAGAATCTCGCTCAACTGCCACGGCGAGGGCGGTGCGCTGCTTGGCCACCTTCCTGTCCAACTCATTGTCAGACGATGCCACAGGCTCAGGGCCAGGAGCATGAGGAAGAGGACCACGAGCACCACGGAGGGCTTCAGCACGCTCAGGGAAAAGGCCTGCAAGCCGCTCAAGTTCGTCCTCAAGCGAAGGGCCTTGTACCTGCCCTCTGCTCTTGCGCCAGCGGCCAACGCCGCGCTTGTCACCAGGGACACGAGCACCACCTTGAGGCTGGGAGAGGTACCCACCTTTGCACTTGGAGCAGCACTTGTGCCCGTGGAAGTCGTACTCCCAGTGCCCGCAGAGCGCACACACGCTGTGCGTCTGCTTCGCATGCGGGCCAAGTCCACCTCGCCGAGGTGGTTGCTGCTTGGTCCACGGCGCATAGACCCAGCCCATCTCCCGACAGCGCAAGGGAAGGGAGCGAGCCAGGTGCTCCAACAAGAGCTCACGGAAAACGGAATGGTGACGGCTCCGCAGGAACCTCAAAGCTGGCCGAAGCAGCTGGGCCTCAGGAAGGGGCTGCCCTTCCACCTCGGCCTCGAGCCTCTGGAGTCGGGACGGGAGGTAAGCTCCGTCTTGAGCCAAAATGGCGACGGGGAGGAGGAGGAGGAGGAGGAGGAGGAGGAGGAGGAACGCGGGGCGACGTCTCTTCAAAACGAAGACCCAACACCACAAGATGGTTGGGAAAAACAAACCGTCTGAAACGTCCCCACACGTTTGCCGCGAACGGGCCCGTGAAAACACCCCTGGCGGCCCCGCTTAGGGGTGCTGAAACCAACGCCCCGTCCGAGACATCCTCACGATCCGCTCTGAAAGCCAAGGATGTTGGGCATGAAAACAAGCAAGCCGCCTGAGACATCCCCACACGTTGGCCGCGAACGGGCCCGTGAACACACCCCTGGCGGCGCCCCTTAGGGGTGCTTAAACCAACGCTCCGCCTGAGACATCTTCACATTCCGCTTTGAACGCAAAGGGTGGTGGGCATGACAACGAGCAAACCGCCTGAGACATCCCCACAAACTTGCCGAAAACGGGCACGTGCAAACAACCCTGGCGGTGCCCCTGAAGGGTGCTCAAAAGATGTTGGGTATGAACACTGGCGAACCGCCTGAAACGTCCCCACAAACTGGCCGCGAACGGTCCCGTGAAAATTCTCCTGGCGGCTCCCTCTAGTTGTGCTAAAACCAGCGCCCCGCCTGAGACATCCTCACAACCTGCTCTGAAAGCAAAGGATGTTGGGCATGACAACGAGCAAACCGCCTGAGACATCCCCACAAACTGGACGCGAACGGGCACGTGCAAACACCCCTGGCGGCTCCCCTTAGGGGTGCTGAAACCAGCGCCCCGCCTGAGACATCCGCACCGTCTGCTATGAAAGCTAAGGATGCTGGGCATGAAAACGGGCAAACCGCTTGAGCCATCCCCACAAACTGGTCGCGACTGGGCCCGTGCAAGCACCCCTGGCGGCGCCCCTTAGGGGTGCTGAAACCAGCGCCCCGCCTGAGACATCCTCACAACCTGCTCTGAAAGCAAAGGATGTTGGGCATGACAACGAGCAAACCGCCTGAGACATCCCCACAAACTGGACGCGAACGGGCACGTGCAAACACCCCTGGCGGCTCCTTTTCAGGGTGCTGAAACCAGCGCCCCGCCTGAGACATCCGCACAGTCTGCTATGAAAGCTAAGGATGTTGGGCATGAAAACTGGCAAACCGCTTGAGCCATCCCCACAAACTGGTCGCGACTGGGCCCGTGCAAGCACCCCTGGCGGCGCCCCTTAGGGGTGCTGAAACCAGCGCCCCGCCTGAGACATCCTCACAACCTGTTGTGAAAGCAAAGGACGCTGGGCATGACAACGAGCAAACCGCCTGAGACATCCCCACAAACTGGCCGCGAACGGGCACGTGCAAGCACCCCTGGCGGCTCCCCTTAGGGGTGCTGAAACCAGCGCCACGCCTCGGACATCTTCAACATGTGCTTTGAAAGCGAAGGATGTTGGGCATGAAAACGAGCAAACCGCCTGAGACATCCCCACAAACTGGCCGCGGACGGGCCCGTGCAAACACTCTTGGCGGCTCCGCTTAGGGGTGCTTGAACCAGCGCTCCGCCTGAGACATTTTCAAAAACTGCTCTGAAGGCCAAGGATGTTGGGCATGAAAACGAGCAAACCGCCGGAGACGTCCCCACAAACTGGCCGCGAACGGGCCCGTGCAAACACCCCTGGCGGCGCCCCTTAGGGGTGCTGAAACCAGCGCCCCGCCTGAGACCCGCCCGAATATGAGCAGGTCTGTGTATGAATAAGTTTGTGTATGTGTACGTCTGGGTAGGAGTAAGTCTGAGTGTGAGTAGGTCGCATTATGAATAAGTCTGTGTGTGAGTACTCCAGACTTCGCAATAAAAGGGAGGGGGTCTCAACCCTCCCAGACGAGAAGTTTTAGACCCCCCCAGACCATCCACGAAAGAGCGGCCCTTTGCCCAGATCCCCCCCCACCGAATCCTCCAAGACAGCTCAAATCAGACCCCCCCCCAAATGTGACCCCACCACTTTATCATGGATTCCGGAGTAAGTATGGACATGAGTAAGTCTCGTATGAGGGGACGAGAAGAGGAGGGGACGAGAAGAGGAAGGAGGAGGAGTAGGAGGCGTCCAAGTAATATTAGGATATGGGGAATTAATGCAGCCCGAACCACAACTGCGACCAGGACTGGTTCTGGTCATGGTTATGGTTGTGTTTCATGGCATTCCAAATAAGGCCATAATGATATCAATGCAACCCGGACCACAACAGTGACCAGGACAGGTCCTGGTCACGGTTCTGGTTCGGGTAGATTGGCAGTATGAATATTATCATACTACGAATGCGACCCAAACCACAACTTTGGCCAGGACTGTTGCTGGTCACGTTCCTGGTTGCGGTTCATTGACTTTTTTTTCATAGTATAATGGTATTAACGCAACCCGAACCATAACTGTGACCAGGACCAGTTAAGGTCGTCGTTCTGTTTGTGTTTCATGGCATTTGCAATCTTTTGATACAATTCCTGAAACCCGAACCGCAACTGCGACCAGGAGTGGTTATGGTCGCGGCTCTGGTTCGGGTGGATTAGCATAGAAAATATAACTGATAACGATATGAATGCAACCAGAACCACAACTGTGACCAGGACTCTTCCTGGTCATGGTTCTGGTTGTGGTTCGTTGGCATGAATACTATTATGGTAATATTGAGGCCGGCCGATCTGGCTGTGTTTCATTGATATTGACAATATCAAAATAATATTCATGCAACGGGAACCACAACTGTGACCAGGACAGGTCCTAGTCATGGTTTTGGTTGTGGTCCGTTGGCATTGGTTATATTAAATAATATTATTAATGCAACCCGAACAACAACTGTGACCAGCACTGGACCTCGTTACAATTCTGATTGTGTTTCATGGGCATGAATACTGTTATCATAACTCGGGAGCGGCCAAGAGGGGGGTGTCCAAAAGGGGGGGGTGCAAATCATGACCGGCGGCATGTGCGCGGCCCAGCGGGGGGGCCAGGGACGTAATGACATAAGAAGAGGCGCCATGAAATCTGGGGAGATTTCATGGCCCGCGCCATGAAATCCACCCCCCCATAGTCAGCACCCCCCTCTTTTCCGCTCCCGAATAACACTCATGCAACCCGAACCGCAACTGTTACCAGGACTGGTTCTGGTCACGGTTCTGGTTCGGGTGGATTGGCATTGAAAGTAATAACATAATATCAGTGTAACCCGAACCACAACTGTGACCAAAACAAATATTAATGCAACCCGAACCGCAACTGTGACCAGGACTGGCCCTGGTCACGGATCTGGTTCGGGAAGATTGGACCGGTTATGGTCGCGGTTCTGGATCAGGTGAATTGGCATGATAAATGCATTAATAACAAAATGAATGCAACCAGATACACAACTGTGACCAGGACTCTTCCTGGTCATGGTTCTGGTTGTGGTTCATTGGCATGAATACTATGATGGTAATTACTGTTCTGGCTGTGTTTCATTGGCATTGCTAATAACATAATAATATTCATGCAACGGGAACCACAACTGTGACCAGGACAGGTCCTGGTCATGGTTCTGGCTGTTGTTCATTGGCATTAAATATAATGTGATCAGAATGCAACCCGAACCACAACTGTGACCAGGACAGGTCCTGGTCATGGTTCTGGCTGTGGTTCATTGGCGTTGACGATACTATAATAATGTTAATGCAACGGGAACCGCAACTGTGACCAGGACTGGTCCTGGTTCCAAGTCTGGTTCTGTTGCACTGTCATGGATAATCTTATAATAATATGAATGCAACCCGAACCGCAACTGTGCCCAAGACTGGTCCTGGTCACGGATCTGGTTCGGGTGGATTGGCATCAGCATCGTTATGATAATATTCATGCAACCCGAGCCACAACTGTGACCAGGAAGGGTCCTGCTCACGGTTCTGGTTGAGGCTCATTGGCAACAAACCTATTCTAATACAATTAGCGCCAACCGCACCACAACTCTGACCAAGACTGGTCCTGGTCACGGTTCTGGTTGGGTGGATTGGCAATCATAGCACTGTAGCAATATGAAGGCAACTCGAAACGCAACTGTCACCAAGACTGGACCTGGGCACGGTTCTGGTTCAGGTGGGTCGGCTTGAAAAAGATTAGTATTATGCGAATGCAACCCAAACCACAACTGTGACAAGGACTGGTCCTGGTGACGGTTCTGGTTGTGGCTCAGTGGCATTGACATATTGTGATAATGTGCAAGACAGCCGATGCACAGCAGTGACCAGGACTGGTCCTGGTCACGGATGTGGTTCGGGTGGGTTGGCGTAATATTGTGATAATGTTAGTGCAACCCGAACCGCAACTGTGACCAGGACTGGTCCGGGTCACGGTTCTGGTTCGGATGGATTGGCATTCGTCATATAAGAATACTACTAATGCAGCCCGAACACACAACTGCGACCAAGACTGGTCCTGGTCACAATTCTGGTTGTGGTTCAGTGGCATTGAGAATATAGAACAAATATGCAACCCGAACCGCAACTGTAACCAGGACTGGCTTTGGTCATGGTTCTGGTCCTGGTCACGGTCCTGGTTCGGGTGGATTGGCATCAATGATAATCTAATATTAATGCGGCCCGAACCGCAACTGTGACCAGGACTGGTCCTGGTCATGTATCTGGTTCGGGTGGATGGCATTAGTAATAAAAAGACAACAACCATGCAACGCGAACCACAAATTTGACCAGGTCTGGTCCTGGTCATTTGCATTTGTTATTCAACTAATACTAGCGCAACCTGAATCGCAACTGTGACCAGGACTGGTTTTGGTCATGGTCCTGGTCCTGGTCATGGTTCTGGCCCGGGTGGATTGGCGCATGAACGCAACCCGAACCGCAACTGTGACCAGGACTGGTCCTTGTCATGGTTCTGGTTCGGGTGGAGTGGCATTAATAATAATATTATTTCATTGATGCAACCTGGACAGCAACTGTGACCAAGACTGGTCCTGGTCATTGTTTTGGTTTTGGTCATGGTTCTGGCTTGATCGTAGTATTCTGAACGTGTCCGAACATTGCGTCCTGACCAAGGCCAGAACCAGGACTGGGCATGGCCACAGTCATGGTTGCGGGGCAGTACTACTATTATACGGATACGATTGCACCGCAACCATGGCTGGGACTGGTCCAGGTACGATTCGAGTCTCATTAATGTACAATCATTGAATAGTGCGCATCGCAACTGTGACTAATTCTGGTCGGAGTCTGGTTCTGGCATTTTTCGAATTATTGAATAATGTCAAACCCTACCAAAACCAACATTTGAACCTTACTGGGCCGCGAAGGCCGGCCAGAGCTTGCAGTTTCGCGGCCGCGCGCCGTAGGGCCCTCGGCACAGCCCCCATGCGCCTCGCGGCGCACTCGCGCATCCGCGCAGAACGCTGACTCAGGAGCTCGTTGAAACGGCCGCCCTCCTGGCGTCGCCTCGCGCTGATTGCTGTCTGCCGACCACCTGCCGCGACGCTAGATCTCGGGGATCGCCCCGGGGCCGCCCGGGAATTCGGCGTTCGGCCAAGAGCGGCAATGCATGCGCGCCATGAACTCGCCGATCGCGCTGTAGAGGCTGAACTCGCGAACGATCTGCGACGCGAGGTCGCCGACCGCGACCGCCCCGGCTGGGCGCCCGTCACGCGGGCGCAGGCGCCGCAGACGAAAGGACGACCCGTCTGGGAGCTCGCGCCGAGCTCGACGGGGCGCGCCACCGCGGCAATATTTGCCCATGGCCCGCTGACGCTTGTCGGAGGATGAGCCACGCTCCGAATGATCCGCGACAGCTCGCCAGGACAAAGAAAGCAGCGACGAGCCGCCAGGGCGGCCGCTCCAGCCTGGCGCCGACCGCGCGCGATCACCTCGTTCACGATGTACACGAGCAAGCTCTTTGGGACAGGCGCCGTCGAGCCCAGGGGCAACATGCAAGACCGCAAAGGAAAACGATGTCCAACTGATGGGAAGGGGGCCCCTCGATGCTACAGCGTCGCACCGAGGCCGGCACAGCCAAGGCAAGTCGGCGAGAACGCGCGGAGGAGGAAGACGAGACGACGACGACGACGAGGACGACAAGCGGACAGGCCACGTGGCCAAGAAAAGCGAGAAAGACGAGGGACACGAAGAGGAACGACGAGAGAGGGATGTCGGCTCATGAGAGCCCGGAGGCCGCGGAACGGCCACAGGGCACGGAAGAAGAAGCCGCGCGCCAATAGCCGCGGCCCGCCCACGCGGCGCGCGGCACGCTGCGTGCCTCGACGCCTCGGAGCAGGCACGCGGGAGGGAACAGAGGAGGAGGGGGGAAAGGAGGAAAAGGACGAGGAGGAGGAGGAGGGGGGAGAAAACAAAAGGAACTGGACAGACGCAGGTGTGCGGCCCATCTCGCCGGCGCGCGGTCTCGCGACGGCCTGAAAAGAAAAAGGGCGCACATACCGACTGATTTCCGTACAAATGACCCGGCACACAGGGAAGGAGGAGGAGGGAGGAGGAGAAGGGACGGCAACGGCAGCGCCTGCTGGGGCGCACGGCAGGACACTTCGCGCTGGCGCGCGGCCTCCGGACCCAAAGGAAGGGGGAGGAGAAAGAGGAGGAAGACGGGGGGGAAGGAGGCGGCAAGCAGCAGGCAAGCAGGCGGGGGGGCAGGCGAGCGGGCGGCGGGCCGAGACTAGCTGGGGGGCCCGACGCCGCAACGCCGCCGAACGCGCCCTCGCCCGTGGCAAGTTGATCGCCCGCCTCCCCGCGGTCGCAAAACCCCTGGCCAATGCGGCCAGGGCGCGGCCGCTCTCGCTCTCGGTCGTTCCCTCGAAATCCTCCTCGTCGAGGCGTTCCGCCGCCGCCGCGCCCAGGCTCCCCGCGCTCATCTTGCCGAGAAACTGGATGATGTAATCCTGCCTCGCTGGCCCAGCTGCTCGCCGGTCAGGTCAGTCCCGATGGCCGCCCTGGACGGGCGAGCCAGCCTCGCCAGGCGTAGAAGGTGCGACCGCCGACTGGGCGCTCGCGCCACGACGGTCTCCAGCGCCATCCTGCCCGGCAGCGCT
Source organism: Prorocentrum cordatum (assembly GCA_963575745.1). Lineage (NCBI taxonomy): Eukaryota > Dinophyceae > Prorocentrales > Prorocentraceae > Prorocentrum > Prorocentrum cordatum. The sequence goes on along the minus strand of CAUYUJ010015904.1, from coordinate 466,684 downwards.
CGGGCGCCTCCGCGCGCCTCTCGCCGCCGCTGCGCTCGTTGCCGACCGGGCTCTGGAGCAGATCCCTGGGCCAATTTGCGCGCTGGCAAGCGCGGTTCCTCGACCAGCGCCATCGCTGGCGCCTCCTGCCCCAGTCCTCTCGCCGGGCCCGGCGAGGAGGGGCCCGGCGGCGCCGGACCTCGCCCGGCACCACCACTCCGCTAGAGCACCGCGCCAGCCAGGCCGCGGCGGAAGCGCCCCCCAGAGGCCTTCGCCCAGCGAGAGATCTCGTCAGCCACGCCCGGCTCGCTGGGCACCCAACGCAGGCGCAGATGAATGCCCCGAGTGTCCCGGAGGAGGAGAATGGCGGCCAACTGACGAGCGACTCCGAGCCTTTCTGAGCCGGAAGCAACGCGCCCATGGAGTCGGTGAGGGCGAGGGCCCGCATGTCGACGCGCGTGGGGCAACCCCCCCTGCGATCCCGACAAAGGCCCAACTCTCTATGCATGTGATGCGTTCTTCTTGATCCCGAGCTCTGCTAGCCTCCGCGCGCCATTCAGCGCGCCATAAGCTAGCGCGAAGCCCGGCGAGAGATCCGCCGCCGCCCCCCCCCCCCCTGCGCCCTGGGCCCCGCCACCCCGACCCCGTCTGGAAGTGCAGCCCGAGGAATGGTTAGCTCTGCCTCCGCCCACGAGATGCCACTAGTCCGAATGCCTGAGTCGAAAGTGAGCCTGGTAACTCAAATAGCATCCGATTCCATGATAGACATCGGATGGCAAATAGCGTCCATCGCTCTGCTGTGATAGTACAGTATGAGGGGTGGGCGGATAAGATAGGATAAGATCGATGTATCGGTCTTTCCAGCACATAGCGAACACTCGCGGTGTCCGGGCAAATAGGGCGCGCGTGCCTTGGGCCAAAGGCAACGGCGCGCGCGAGCTATGCTCCCGATACTATAACATCTCCCAAAGACCTACCCTTAAAGTCGGGAGGGGAGGAGACGGAGAGCATAGTCGCACGCAAAGGTCGCGCGCACGACTGTTTGCAAAAAAGAAAACAGTGCGTACAGTCTGGCCTAACACCAGACTGCAAGGCGAGTTTCCTCGCAAAGTATTTCACGCAAATACAATGCAGCCCCTTCAAACAATGAAGGGCTATCGGCTCAGTTAGAGGTAAGCCAAACAGGCCATACCTCACCGAGCAAATGTGTATTAAGGCAAAGAGCCTGAGTTGTACGAAGCCGGCTCGCTGCCAGGCGTGAAATATAAGGCTCGTTTCCGAGCAACTAGAGGGGCGCCTTTATAGTAGGCGCCCGTGCCAGGGCAACAAGGACAGACTAAAATTGATTAGACTTAGGTTTGTCTCTGTCCTCGGGACCCCGAAAGGGAACAAATTGCTTCACGTCATACTTAAATGACTGAGTGCCTGACATCACTTCCAGAAGCAGCTCCCGATCGATGCTTCCCTTTGTATGCCCATCTGCGGTCATATCCCTAGTACCACACCGTTGCACATTATGTACTATACCTATATCAATGAGCTCACGTATCCAGCTGATATGTCCAAGCAGAGTCCGTTCTGTAGGTATTTTGAGATCCCTGCTTGATAAAGATTTGTAGACGGACTCGGCGTCTATGGTAAGAGAGACTTTGATAGCTAGGCCTTCAACTTCACGCATGTCTCGTAGTTGTCGTGGAGTCAAAGCTCCTGCCTTAAGCTCGTGGAGAGTAACGAGCGTAGGGTAACACTCATCAAGGTTATGTGCGGCTGCAAGTGCCTCCGCAGCATAACTGGACCTCACCTGTAATCGGTGTGATTTACATAGTCCGTCACAGAGGTGAACGACGGACTTGCCTTGAGGCGAGTTTCCTCGCCGTAGTACATTGGCCCCGCGTATGCCGTAGCCCTTGGTCTCGTCATCCTCCTCCCCGGTAAGCTTCCGGTACCCCGAATCGCTATGGATGTCAACTTCATTCGTCGGCTTCATCCGAGGGAAGGTGATGCGTTTCGGGCTGCTGATCAGCTTTCGCGTCACAGCATTCAAACGTCTGACTTGCAGATTGGTGGGCTCTTGAATTTTGAGAAGAGAGACCACGTATACCATGAGCCAGATTTGGGTAAGAAGGGCATAGGCGAGGGCTCCTCGCAGGCTGACGAACATGTCGGTAATGAGTTTCGTGGCTTTGGCATCGGCCGCCGCTCCTGTAAGCTCTGGGTGTGTGATAGGACGTAGTTGTTTGATATACTCGTCCTGGTCCATGATCACATCTCCTTGATCATTCTTAGTGTAGCGAACGGCGCAGTTCGTATATGTGTGCTTGTTTATCTTGCATGTGCCAAACACCTTTTCGACGCGTTGAACATTGTCGTCTATAGTTTTCTCTAGACCTGTCATGTTAATATCATCGACATGTTTTGCCGTCAGAAGGTCTTGGCTGAATTCAAATTCAGGATCGTAGCTGGTCGGTGCAAGTCCTATAGCTCGTGTGGTCGTGCGAAGTTTGAGAGAGAACGCTCTTGGAGCGTCCTTTGTACCCGTTCCTGGTTTGAGGCATCTAAGACAGTGTCGACTTTCGTCGTGGGATGAGAAGCCGGGTAATGTACGAAGTACCTGAGCACTTCCTGGTGGAAGAGTAAAGCAAACCATGCGAGTTTCCTCGCCGGTGGCATGGGCAAGTTCCTCATAGGTCAAACCCTTGAGGAACGCCTTATCGATATCCATGGATGCTAAGATCCACTCTGGATGGCATGCCGCTTCACTTGCCAGGAGTCGTTGGGACTGCCTTCGGGCGGTTCCCGAGAATGTTTCCACATCAAAAGCCTCAGTATCCATAAATCCACGAAGGACCAGTCTGAGACGAATGGTTTTAACGTTCTCGGTACCCATCTTTACGAACTTCCACTTGTATACATACCTGGATGTCATGATGTTGGAAGCTTTGGATAAATCATACATCTCAAAGCATCGGTTATCAATCCAGATTTTGAGCTCAGTATACAAAGCTTCACTAACCTCCTTTGGATGTGCTGCTATGTCGGCTTTGGTCAGTAGATCATCTTCTTTGACAGCCACAGCACGTTTAGCAGCAGAGGATACATATACTCTCATCGTTGCGACCATATCGGTATCGAGCTGTGCAAGTTGAGTCTGATCCAACACTATTTTTGACATTTCTGATGTAAAGCATAATTCAACGTAAGGACCATAGTCATCACTGTCAAGAGAGTAGCTCTCGTCGGTTGTGGTTGAACAAAGAGAGACTAGACAGGACTCACGTGATTTCGGCTCGTCTCCGAGCATATCTGATGATATAATATCAGATTCGTCCACAAAGGCTGAAACCAAAACACATTGGTCGGGCAGCATAGTTGTTGGGACGCAATAAAGATAATCATCGGTAATCGTCGTAGGATGAAGGTCCATACGTAGCTCGTCGTACCACTCTTCCAGCATCATAGCTTCGATATTGTGTTCCTCATTTTCCTCATAGATTGTCGACAGACGGCCTTCACTCGGCGATGAAGCATCTGGTGTGTCTGGAGAAGGCCTGTTTCCAGGCGGCTCGTGTTCTCCAAACGTGTTGCTTGAATGCTGATATTTAACCAAATCGTCGTGAAATCCTAAGGAAGGGACACGTGAAGTCAAGCATTGAATAAGTCTGGAGTGAGCGCTACCAGTGATCTGAGAAATGTTTAAGCCGGTGCCCACACATTCGTAATAGTGGAACGCCGGGCTGATGTCGTTGTCATAGTGGATCAGCGTAGACCCGGTGGCGTACTTTACTGCAGGTAGGCTTGACACACTCTTAGCCAATCGAACTGCTACTACATGTTCTACTCGGAAGTAATTTCGTACGAGATACTGTAGTGCTAAGTGTACGCGCGGGTGAAACTTGCTGTCGTCTGACAGATTAAGGTTTCCCTTGTAATCGGGGATATAACCGAAAACTTTGGCAGGTTTCCCTGCGCTGAGGTGTGCCACATAAGCAAGGACGGTTTGCATGGCCATATTATCCATGCCAAGTTCCCGTGTGAGGAGACATTCGATGTATAGTGTGTGACGAGCATCAGGATACATCACAATTACCTCACGAGATCCTGCCTTGACAACAATATGTCCTCTTTCAGGCACATTTCGGATCACCGGGAATGGGCCATTCCAGCCTCCATGGTCGTCCTTGGTGGCAGTAGGTCGGTGGTAATCGACCAAATCCCCTGATGAGTAGAGGCGAGCACCATCAGGAGTCGTCTTAGCCCTAAGAGCCCGATTTGTCTTGGCCACAGCAGTAGCCTGAGTTATAGCTTCTAGGCTGACTTCCCTTACACGACGTTCTCGTTCGTGCCCTGAAGTCTCGGGTCCCTTGGGAAAGTCAAGGGTATCGAGATCAGGAAGGAAAGAGGGCTGACGTCCTGTGTGTGCCTGATATGGCGATACTCCGTTATAAAACGTAAACGCATTAGTAACGAAGATGCCTTCCGCCAATACTCTAGTGAATACAACAGGGATGTTGTGTCTATTCAATTCTTCCTCAATCATGTGGAGGACGCCTCTGAGAATGCCGCTTCGTGACTCAATTGAAGTCGCGCGTTGGCCAGGTGCTCGGATACGAAGTTCCGTGCCCTTATTGGCCATCATGGTTTTAGCGGCATCGTTATTCAGGGCGCCTTCTCCGTCTGAGTATAGAACTTTGAAGGGTCCGTGATAGGCAATCCAGCAGTAGTGGTATGCGTCGATGATAGTGTCACGTTCTCTGTCGGAAATTTCTAGGCCTGCTGCCAGGCGAATACAACGATCCATAATATGAAATATGATCCGTTTCTTGTAAAACATGAGGTCCATTTCCCCTTCATCGAGCCAGTTACCAGGAAGGCTCACCGATGGTAGTGTTGAGTTTCCTGGACGTCCCCATGCTCTGCATTCCCGACAGGTATCGCAAACTTCCTTGATCATGTTCAGTCGAACGTTATCAAGCCCCACCTTTTCGAGGATTAGCCTCATCTTTGGCTCCTTCGCATGATACCATCGCAGATGCAGTTTTCGGAGTTCCTTTTTCACAACATGGGGTTCGTGACTACGGAGACTCTGTAGACTGTGTTGGATGTCGAATCTCGCCCAGTCGGGTAGTCGTGGAGCCCCAGAGCCGGTGGAGGCAAGAGGGTTCCTTGTAGCTCTCCGTAGTTGGTCCCCTGTGTTGACTGCGTCTGGAGGTGGTGGTACGCCTTGTAGACGGCCGCGGCGGGCCGCTACCTGTGGCGCTTCGCTAGAAGACGCAGAAGGCGTGTTTCCACGCTCGGGGGCGTCTCGTAGCATGTCGTAGCTGCTGGCACCAGATGTCGGATCGACGTTGCCGAAGGATCGCGGTCGCGGTGGCCTGGCGCGTGCGCCTCGACAGCCACCTGAAGCTGCAGCTTGGCCCTCACCAGGTTTAGGTAAGGGTTTCCACCAAGCTTGCACGGTTTTGCCTTCGGGGTCGCGGTCGTCTGGTAATGCAAATGGTTCAGCAAAACGACATTTACCAGGTTCAGTATCGAGGTGGTTCTTAACACCCTTGCTTCTCGTAAGATCCCTCTGACATGCTGGACATGGCCAATATACAGAGATGGAATCATGATATTTACACTGCGTAGGGTCTCTGTTATGGCTAGGACTGTCCTTTCGGACGTTGTCGATGCATGCCGGGCAAGTAGCCACCTTTGGGATGATACGATCACCGATGCGTCTCATACCTTCGCCTGGTTCAGCTTGATCGGGAAGGTCTGTAGGATAAGCATGTGCGGTACTTATAGGCGCGTTTCCGCGCGTGGTGTCAATGGCTTTCGCCAGATATACGGCTTCCACGAAGGCAGACTGCAGTCGTCGGGTGTATTTTTGTGCCAGTGAAAGCTCTGTATTGCACGGTTGTGCGTGCACATGCTGACCGTTGCGCTTGAGTCGCTCAAAGGGTTTAAGAATTGTCTCGTCGTTGCTGGTGATATTTGTCGGCTTCTTAATATAGTCACCAGTCGTGTCTTTAAGTCCCGCAGCGCATTGGTCAATGCGCACGGTTGTAATGTGCGGTCGGTTGGCAAGCTTCTTCCATGGAGAAATATCATCCACCCATGTTCCTGTAGGTTGTTCGCGTATAAACCACCTCCGAGCGTCATCTTGGGTTACAGCAATTTTACCACAATAAGTTATGTGTGGTAAGTCTTCTTTATGGTGCTGTTCCCAAGTGTTGTAGTTGACTTTGTAGTTGTAGTAGGATGGTGGTCCTGTGGTGCGGCAGCTGGGTTGCAGTATGGCAACTCGCACGTAGCATATAGCAAAGTAATGATCTATAACCTGCTGCACCGAGGGGTCTCCCAGGTCGACATATGTAGTCTTGTCCAGGTTGCCGCCTGAGGAAAGTCCCCTTGAGAAGGCAAGCTCTGAGATGCCACCCTCGCCGCCACAAAGCTCCAACATATCCACGCAGTTGTTATGACCATAGCATAGTGTAGCGACTATGCTGTATATGTTAGCGTGTGTGTCGGGCATAGATGTGGGGAGGGTAAGGAACAGGTCATCGTCCTCGTCGGAGCTTATCAGCTCAACAGGGGCGTCAGTACTCCAGGTTGCCATAAGATCCTGTCCGAGTCCTGACAAGTCGTCGCCGCAATCACCGTTTCCGTCTTCAACGTGCTTTTTAATGCGGCGAGGCTTGATGCCTGCTTCCTTTTCGGCTTTGAGCCTCTCCTTCTGCTTTATACGCGATTCAGTGGGTAAAGCTTGCTCGTCTGGTTCGTCGGTCTGTGTACTCATTGTCGTGGTTGAATGGGTTCATGCGTCAATCGCCTGAGTCGGGAGGGGGAGAGAACAGTCATCTATGATGACGCGTCGATGTTTCTGTGGTGATTGAGTCGGCTCGTTTCCGAGCAAGACCGGTTCCTCGGGTTGCCAATACAACCGAGTACTGATGTTGGCAACCCCTGCAGGTAATGGTGCATGCCAATCATATCCTGTTGGTTGATCGGTAACTGGGATATCCTGAATAACCGCATTGGTACCCAGGTTGATTGTTACACGTCGGATGACTTCAGACCATTTTGGTCCTCCCTTATTAGTCGTCACGTAGTGACGGGTGTTATGGTCTGTACGTGTATACGTATTTAAGTATACGGGCACGTTTCCGTGCGTGGTGGTGCTCCCCAGGATGTTGTCGTTCAAGTGACGGATGAGTGTAGTGCGTGTCTGAGCTCGCCATTCAGCATGCCGTACTGTATGGCCGTACCAATCCAACACATGTTGTGGTATTGCCTGCTTACAGGTACATGCCCACAGCTTCGAGCTAATCGGTATTGATGATGCTACCTGCATATAAGTACCGCTTGGTGTACTGTCTTGCATATTGAACCGAATACCGAAATGACACAAACGCATCCGTATTACTGACAACTTTAGATCTTCCAGGGTATCACGTACTGGAGATAACTTCCAAACATATCCTGGGGAACCAAATATTATGATCTTCATGCGGAGTTTCTTGGTTTTTATCAACAAGTTCTGGATACGTGACCAATGTGGGGCCACTCTCTTTCCTGGAGTTCTTACGTACCAGTCACCCGGAGTACTGATCCATATGAGAGTGTAATCTCCACTGATCACCGCACCTAGGTAGTTTGTGCCCACGCTTGTCATAAGTTCGTTGTGGGAAATACGATCACAAATATAACCTCGTGTGCGAAGGTCGGCACATGCCTCCCTCGTATCTTCAATGACAAAAGCCCTCTTACTAAGGCAGGTTACCCCGCTGTCCTTGTTACCCCCCGGCTTTTCAGCCAACAGGCAAGACGACGAGGGGGCGACGTCGCCCTGCCATCTTCAAGATGAAGAAGATGTGCCTGCAATATCTGCCAGCATCTGGGCTTCCCTCAGATGCTGGAGCTCAGCACTGCAGCGCGCCGTGGCCTCAGAGGCGGATTGCTCCGCAAATGCTGTCAGCATCGATGGATTATCCATCAGCTGTTTCAGCACGCCTTTGGACCTAGCGTCGCTGACCGTATGCAATTCACGATTAGTGTATCCCATCACTATCTTACGGCGGGACTGTACAGCGTCCATGGGTACACTTCCACCATGCTGGGCCAGTGTCCTGGCAACAAAACAATCGAACGTCTCAAGATCGTCGATGTTGTCGCCTCGCATGGTGGCCTTGGCGAGTGTCTCCATCAACCCCTGAGGCAGGTTTCCCTGCAATTGCTCGCGCTCCTGCGCCGGGGTCGGCTCGCCCGTCAGCACTGTCTGGAATGACGTGCTGCTTGAGCTCGAGGCGGGTTGCCCCGCAGCTCCAAAACAATCACACCTGATCGACAGATGCCCTGACGGCAACTTTGTCGTCGGCATGATTTTGGAGCCTTCTGGGAGCTCCATTTTGACCTGCCCCTTACCAGGGAATATCAGCTTCTCCTGGCCTCGTTCAAGCACGATGATCGTGCGTTTGTCCTGCATACTATCGAGGCCTAGGATGGCTGGCAGGTCCTTGCCACAGCCTGACACAATGTTCGTCTTGTATGAATCGAGTTGGGCCGACCCCTGGTACTCGCAGGCAATACTGAATGTGCCTACGGTATCCGCTGGGGCCGACCCTTCTCCCACTCCGTTGATATTCAAACGAGAGCGGGGCTCGAACGTACAAGTACGGCCATGTGCCTCGGCAGCCTGGACGAACTTACGGCTCGTGTTCTCGCCCATGATGTTGATCTTCGAGCCGACATCGATGAGTATGGAATTTCCACCATCATCCAAGAACGTCTTACTCGGCTGCTTGATGTGCACAGTTTCTGAAGTGTCGGCTGTGTCGGTAGGCGGGTTTCCCCGCGGCACAGTCGCACCCCCTAGCGGGTTACCCCGCGTGACACTGGCATGCGACTCGCTTTCGGCCATGCGCGCCAGGTCGATGTATTGGAAGTACGACACGTGCTGGGCGTGATCGCCACGCTCCTCCCACCTGTTGGCATACTCATCACGTATGCTCTTATACTGCTCGCGGGTCGTGCGCCTTATCAACGTCAAGTACGAGTGAAGGGCGATGTCTTGCAGCCCCTCGTTCGTGATGTGATCCCGGTACTGCAGCCACTCCTCGAACTCCTCGTTCGTCGCTGTGATGTTGACGGCCCTGGCTGCTGTTGCTGCTGTTGCCACTGAGGATTCTGATAGGTCTAGCGACGGACTATCAGTTTCAGGATTGTTGGCATCCAGCATAAATGTTGTGTGCGTATTATCCATCTGATTCTGGAAATGTCGTACACGCAACTCACGCAGCTGATCAGGGTCCAGTGCCATCTCAGCCCCGTCTCCACTCTGGGGAGACATCTGAGGAGTGCCATGCAGGTTTCCCTGCTGAGGCGCCGTCATCGGGATAAGCTGATCAAAGTATCCCGTCTCCATAGGCGGCCTTGCCTCTTCTGGCAGGTGTCCCTGCTGTTGGGACTGGGCTGTCTGCATAACTAGCATCCTAGCCGTCATCTCCTCCACCATGCTCCTCAGCTCCCGCAGCTCTCTCGCTGACTGCTCAGGAGTCTGACTAAAGGAGCCGGTCCATGGGAAGGATGATGCTATGATGCCAGGTGCTCGGCAGATAGCACATGGTGGCTGCTGGGGATCTCCCTCACGCTGGTTTGTAACGTGGCCCACCACATTAGAATTCCAGCATCCCTCGTGGAACAAGTGATTGCACCTCAAGCGGTAAACACTGTCCCTGGGCTGAAATTCTTCGAGGCATACCGCACAGGTATCTTCCATCCCAGTAAAGACCTCTACGTCTGCTGCCCTGGGATATACCCGCCGCTGCCTCTCCAGTACCGTCTCGGAGGGCATGAAGGCTGATGGGGGAGTCCCCGTTAGATCCATCACCTCCGGTACTTCGACATTTGGCATGGAAGTGGTAGGAGTCACGGCGGGCGAGTTACCTCGCAAAGGTGAGCCCCTGTTTCTCACCGCATCAAGTGCAGCTGCGCGTGACTGATCCCGTACACTTTGCACCGCCTGCCTTCTCCTGAAGCATGCCTGCTGAGTGTGGTGAGTCTGCCTGATGTAGTCAGGCACGCCCCTACTGCCAGACGGTATTGAATGGGCAGTGGGCTGGACAACCACCTCTGGTGATGTCGGTGAAGGCATGAAGGCCATGTGCGGGTACATGGAATGGTCACTGCAGCGCACATTAGTGAGGTCATGCATCTGATCCGCCAATTCGCGAACAAATTTGTTCGGAACCCTTGACCCATCAGGGTATAATGGCGGGTTCATCTGCGCTGGTGGTGGCCTCTGGCCCTGAGACATGCTCGGATGGGCATTGAACGCCGGGATAAAAGCTCGCTGCCGAGCAGGATCCCGTGGGTTGGGACCCTCAGGTTCCCAGGACCAGGCTGGCCTCCACCTCTGCCCACTTGGGTGAGGCAGATTATGGCTCTGCACCTGCTGCACCGCGGCCGCCACTCTTGAGCGATAGTCGTCAGGTACACCAGCCCTGTGGTGGCTTGGTGTGCCAGGCAGGTTTCCCTGCTGACTCGTTGGCGTGCCGGGCGGCATCATGTTGCGGAGGGCTGTGCTGTGCTCAGCCCTGGCCGCAGCTATCCTCTCCATGAGAGTGCCGTTTGTGGCAGGGCGGACAGGTGTCCCGAACGGGGATTGTGCAGGTGGCGTGCCCAATGGAGTCATGCCCCTTGGGGTGTGCATGCTCTGAGTGGGGCTTCCATGCATTTGTTCAAACCGAGCAGGTCCGCTTGTAGGCAGGTTTCCCTGCATGGCCTGACGATTTCTCGTCGCCATAGCGGACATTGCCCCCTGGCCTGCGGCCCAGGGGTCCTGCTGGTATAACCTGTCCGCCAGCTGTTCTACCTGGTCAGGGTTCAGCGCGGCTGCGATCTGATCCAGGTCCGAGGTACTGATGGCCTGCCAAGACACGGCACTAGGCCCTTGGCTTGGGGCACGGCTTGGAGCCGCGCTCCCGGCCTCACTCTCGGTGATCATGAAGATCCGATGGATCTCAGGCTGGTTTCCCAGCTTGGTAGGGCTATAGTGGTCCCCAACTTCCCTGTGGAGGTAAACCATAGGGGGGTCGACGCCCTCTTGGTCTCGGGACCACTGGTATTTAACGCTAGCAGTGCCAACGTCAGCCCACCTGTCAGGAGCAGACATCATTGCGACAGAGACTCGCGCATGGCGGTTCCCCAGATACTCTGGATTACGCCAGTGCCTTCCCGTGGACAGGTCCTCTACATGAGAGATGTAATACGGTTCAATGATACCGATATTTCCCTCGGACAAGAGGACTCCGTTATCGGACCAACAGAACTTCATACCATCTTGTATGGCCTTACGCCAATCTACGAAGATGATGATGTCTGAAACTGGGTCCCACCCACTGTTCACGGCACGGCGGCGAACTGTCGGCACGAAATGAATGTGCGACCGGCCTGTCCACCTTTTCTTCGTGTTATGCTCAGGTCTACAGGACAGGCCGTGCCACATAATACCTTCGAAAGCGTGCCATCGAGTGCCATGCATTGCGACTTCGGGGCATGGGGCCGGTCTCCCGGCAGGTTGGTCGCACAGCACAATGTAGCTGTACAGCGACCATGGAGCTTTCAATGTCCATGAATGCCCCTGAGAGGCGCGGATGAAGATAGCGGGCTCTCCGGAGTCCCGCATCAACACCTTGAACTGTAGGCGTTGTTTTTCTTCTCCGTCTGGTTCACGGACATGAACAACTTCCATCATGATGGCTGCTAGTTGGTCGACCGAGCGACCATATAGCTGCTCGTTGATGACTTTGGCCTCGTCATATGTTGGATAATACCCCGCGTGTTTTGATTGACCTGTGTTCCACGGATAATGGTTCACGAGTTCCACGAGGTTAACCCAACCATCATGATCATCGAAAGATTCCAGGCCCCACACAGGAGTGTGTGGTCTGTCTGGCGCATGTCTGCATATCCTGCTGAGAGCTTTACTCAGCTGTTTGAGAATATCATTGGATGTGGGAAGGATTCCAGCTTTCCTGCATTCCTTCATGAATGTCTCATCCACCGAGCGTATCGGTGGGATCTTCCGAAGCGCAAGTCTATCCCTGATCACATTCGGAGTCCCACTAGTGAAGGACGTGTCACCTGGGTGGTGCAGCTGATCCACTGGCGGGTTTCCCCGCGTACGAGCCTCTGTCGCTGCAGAGGCTGCGGCTCCTGAAGAGGATGAAGCTGCGGCGGCAGCGCCTGGCGGGTTTCCCCGCGGTGATGCGCGACTGGCGCTGCCCCTGATCTTCGGCACCCAGGTACCCCTCGACATAGCACCTTCATCGGACCTCCTGGAACGGGCCGCCACAGGCGAAGCTGGCGCAGGGGCATACCCACTGCGCTCGAAAGCTGCCGCCCTTTTCGCAATGGAGCTGCTGCGACTAGGCGGGCGTCTTCGTTCCTCCACAGGGTCCTGAGGTTGCTGCTTGGGCTCAGACGCTTGTGTAGGAGTTGCGCCAATCGGCGGTCTCGGAGTTTCAGTTCGAGGCACCTCCATCTGCACGTCTGGCCCAGGGTCCTGAGGGCTCGTCTTCGGTTTCGGCACCGAGGACGGCTTAGGTGTCGGGGGTTCACTCTTAGCCTTCGAAGTTAGTGGGAGTGGGGGCTTCGTAGCCCCCTTCATGTAGATCTTGCTGGAATCCTCCAACATCTTGCGAGTTGCCTCGCGTGTGCGTTCTTCTGCTGTCCGCATGCGCTCCTCGTCCTCCGCCACACGTTGAGCCTTTTTCTCATCCTTGATTGCCGGTTCAGGTTGTTGGGACTGGCTAGAAACGCCAGGCGAGTTTCCTCGCATACTAGGAAGACTAAAGAGCGCGTCTTTCTCTTCCTGGGTCGTGGCTACCAGTCCCCGTGGAACCGGAGTAGGCTTCTCTTCTTCTTTCAGATCCAAGTGGCTCAAGATCCCGAGACGACGATTCACTGCGGCGATCTCGTCTGGTGTCATCGGGATAAGTAGCGGATGACCATCTTTGTGAAGGGTTTTGCCCCGGTTGGGGCTCAGGCCTTCGTTGTTGCCAACGGGGCATCCTGGCCTGTGGTTCTGGAACGGCTCGGAACAAGGCCCGCAAGCTGCGTGAGGCCTATACTGCTTGCGAGCCGCGATAATGTCTCGCAGCTGAGTCCGCGCCTCTTGAATTTCAGGGCGGCGGATATTTGTTGCAAGCTGATAACCTCCGCGGATGGCCTTGCCCTCACTATCCCTATAGGCAGGGTTGCCCTTGCCGAAGGCCGAGTGTTCCCCTTTTCGGCGTCTTGGGTCGTTGTACGGAAGTAGCTGGCCACCTCTCCTGAGAGCGTGTTCTTTTGGGCCAGCCTGCCTCCACTCACGAGGAAGTCGAGCCTGTGGATGTGGCTCTTCTCTGACGCGCGTATGGGAACGAGACCTTCTGGTGTTCTCATCAGAAGAAGCTGCCGAAGCAGCATGAGCGGCACCCGGTGGAGGCGCCTGAGGAGGCTCCTGTGCGATCCCAGATGGATCGTCCGATGGAGGCAGGTCTCCCTGCTGGATGGAGCTCGGCGCAAATGGCGCTTGTGCCGATGGTGATGATGATTCAGACTCGTCAGGATCGAAGTCAACCTCTTCCTCACCATTCACGTCCATCATGAGGATGGTGACGTCATCCTCATCTAACCCGCAACCATCGCCTTCTACTTCTTCTGATGTCGAACTACCGATGATGATGGCCATTGGCGTATCTGGTACAGGCAGGTTTCCCTGCATAGCCGGCGTCTGTGCGTCGCTCGGCTGCCCCGGGGTAGGAGGCGCCGTTGTCGGCTCGGGCTCGTTGCCGAGCACAGGCTGCCCGGCAATGTTGCGCATGGCCGTATGGTTTGGCCACATTCCCACCGCCTGGAGACCCCATCCTGGCGGAGGAAGATCATGACCGCGCATAGCAATAGCCATTTCTAGAGCATTACGCCATCTACCACGGGAGTATATCAAGTGCCTCTGCACGTCCTGAGGATGCACGCTGTCAATGAGAGTCAGAGCTGCCAACAACAGCTCTGAGCTACCACAAGCGTCAGTATCCTGCATTATCATAATGTCAGCTTCGATATGTTCTTGACTCTCAGGATAACCAGTAATAAGTATCTCATGCATCCTCATGAGGATCTGTAAAAGGGCGCGTGGTCCATATCCGCCTGGAGCAAGCGAACCAGGAGGTATAAACGGAGTATCTGGTTCGCCTGCAATGAAGGCCTGAACAAATGCCTGAGACTCCAGTTCGATTAAGTCTTCAGTGGTCTGGGGAGATTCTCCCATCAAAGAAGGCCTGTTTCCAGGCGGGATTTCGGGCGGAGGTTCGAGGTGTCGTTGAACCTCGGAAAGCGAAGCCTCTATAGTGGTGTCCTCGTCGCTACTCTCGTAGGCCATGATGTTGCCTGGGTTCCCGAACATCCAGCCGAAGAAGGATAAAGGGTAATTTCCCAGCGCCCCGTGTTCCACGGGAGTGAGCTCGTTGTTGCCCTCAACGACCCTGCGAACATACTCGAGGTAGTACGCGTACAATCCATGACCATACGCCTCGAGCTCGTCGACGTTGTCCATGCAGCTGACCCAAGTGAAAAATATCTGCTCCATAGCCTGAAAGTCCTGGAGGCTTAGATACTCAATGAATGGTTCACTTGAGCCAAAATGAACTTCGGTCGACCTGCCCTTTCGATTTCCCTTCACTGGACAATCTCGCACAATATGATCGGTACTACCACATTCATGGCATTTAAGAACCTGGCCGTCTCTACCTCGCGGGTTTCCCCGCCTACCTTTGCCTTGTCCTGAGGTCTCTCTACGGCCTTTGCCGCGGCCCTTTCCCCCAAAGAATATCTCATCATGTTGTTCATCTGAGAGCCTCTGGAGAAATGCCGCGATGCCTCGTCCGTTCAACCTCCGACGACCTCGCTTACCTTTACCTTTTCCCTTAAAACTTCTCCGTCTCCTCCTTCTAACACGACGCACTGGTTTTCGTGTGAACCTCCTCCACCTTCGTTTAGCCTGTTGTAGTAACCAGAACAAATGTTCAGCACGCTGATTGTCGTTATCCATATTCATGATATCTGACAAATCTAAAGCTTCAACACCATCTGATGATATAGTGTCTGTATCGGTGCCAGAGTCGAAATCCTCGTCTCCCAAGTAGGTGGATACACCGTCGGTTAGGGGGTTTGATTCCCCCCATAAAGAACGGTGTGGTTGTGGTTCTCTAGAAGGAGGGCTGGTTGCCCAGCTTGGTTGTGATCGATCCCCTGCTAATAAAGCAGTGGATTCTCCTGGGTCATCGGCCCATATGCTTGAGGGCCCGTTTCCAGGCTGGGCTTCAGTAGTCAAGGTAGTGTAGAAATTTCCACTACCAGATCCCCTTCCCCTTCCAAACACAGATCCTATGTTACCAGGAGACCGTTCAGATAGGTGGCCTATCGAACGCATCCTCTCCAGCAACTCATCATACTGTTGTTGTGTTCGGGGCATTTGGTGATTGAGTGGCTGTAAGAGTTGCATGGCTCGCTGGTTGCCGACGCCTAAGGCGCGGAATAGGATAGTGGTTAGCAGTTGGAAGTTGGGAAGGTCGAATCCCACCGACTGTGCCTCAAGTCGGGCCATTTCGAATCGGGTAAGGGTGACATCGATTCGTTCCCCGTGAGGCACGTGGAAGTCGATGAGTTGTGTGCCGGAAGTGAGCTGTCGCTCATCTTCCAGGCGTTCGAACTTCATGCTTAGGAGGAACATGATGTAGGTCACTGGGTCGGTGTGGACCCCATCGATGTCAGCACCATAGTTTATAATGTCAGGCGGTGCCCTCATGGCGAGTGTCCTCGCTAGGCCACCTAGGCCGCGTTGCATTGCGGCCGCTTGGGCCTGTGGCGCCATACGTCCGCTTGTAACGTTGAGCCATGCGTTGACCTCGTAAATGTACTCGCGAAAAGGTACATTACCTTGAGGGTCCCAATATGGGCCATGTGTTTGCCCATCGGTGCTGTTTTCTCCACGGCGCATGTGTCCGATTGCTGCCCCCAGCGCGAACCATATAATAGCGAAAACGACTAGCCCGAGAATGTGTAGAGAAGGACGGTTATTATGCGCGTTGCCGCGCTGAGGTAGCGCCTTGTCGAGTCTTCGAGGCGCTCTATCTGGCGGGTCTCCCCGCCTCTGCTTCAAGTATTGCGCTGTCAGCTCGTTGCCGAGCGGTTGGTGGCAACGCAATGATGAAGCGTATATGGTACCAATCTGGTCGTCTAGACGTCGTACCTCTCGTGTTGCTTCTTGCTCTTGAATAGATCCTCGTAAACGTACTGGGAGTGGTGGCGCAGGGTGGTAGGTGGTCACGAAGATCGCGCCGAAGAATATGAGGCTGAGAAGAGCAAGAGCTGACCGCACGAGAGTGCGGCCAGCTCCGCTGCCAAGTCGAAAGTGAGCCTGGTAACTCAAATAGCATCCGATTCCATGATAGACATCGGATGGCAAATAGCGTCCATCGCTCTGCTGTGATAGTACAGCATGAGGGGTGGGCGGATAAGATAGGATAAGATCGATGTATCGGTCTTTCCAGCACATAGCGAACACTCGCGGTGTCCGGGCAAATAGAGCGCGCGTGCCTTGGGCCAAAGGCAACGGCGCGCGCGAGCTATGCTCCCGATACTATAACATCTCCCAAAGACCTACCCTTAAAGTGCCTGCTCGTCTCGCACAACGCCTCTGCGAGCGGTCTTGCAGCGAATGCCCCGCGGCCCCACAGCCACGCATCGCGCGCGCATGTTTCTGGGCCCCGCGGATCGCCGAGACCCCGCTCGAGCAGCGGCGACGACGCCCGGGCCGGAAAAAAAGCTCGAGCAGCACCGACGGCCGCGACTTCGAGGGGCGATCGGGGCCCTTCTCCGCGGACGCATGCGCTGCCCGAAAACCGGCGACAACCCCCGACGAAGCATGGCCTGATGAGCCACATGTCCCAGGATCCGCCCGAGCGGTTCACCCCGAGTTGCGACGACGCCTCAGGAGAAACTCCGGGGCGAGCCACGCCTTTCCACCGATTCTCGCGCCGAGGTAGAATGCGCCAATCTCCCGAGACGCTCAAACCCATCAGCCCCCCACCCGCGCCGGCGACATCGACCTCGCGAGATTCCAGACAGGCTCTGACTGCAGACAGGGCCCGCGCCGCGAGATCGCGACAGACGTCGGGCGAACTCGAGACAACGCAGGCGCGGAACGGCCCAGCTCGAAATCCTCTCGCGCATATGCTGGCACCTATACGCAGCGTGGACCTAGCTCATAGACCGACGGAGTGGCCCAGCCCCTGGGCCACTCCGTCGGTGCACGCGGCGTCGGGGAGCAGCTGCTTCACCCGTGTTGCCACGATGGGGGCAGGCGGAAAAATCGCCGCGGGGCGTGTTCCAAAATTGAAGAAAGCAGCTTTTCAGTCATGCTGACCAAGCGCCGCTGCTCTCCGGCCGCGAGCCGCCACCTCGAGAGCGCACCCGGCGCGGGCAACTCCGCGCGATCACTGCCCGAGAAGAAGGGAACAGCTGGACCGTCGACAATCGGCAATCAGGCGCTGGGCGCCACTCTCCTTGCGCGCAGAAATCAGCGCGAGCCTCGCCACCCCCCCAGGCAAATTCTACAGCGCCCCGCGCGCGCAATATATGCAAGACGCGGGCATGTCGGCAAGCTGACCTGCGCAGCGGGATCGCGATCGATCTACATCCCGCTCGCCTCAAAATCCTGCGAACCCACTGAGTCTCGCAGCGCGTGCCCATCAGTCCACTCCTGGGCGTCTTCGCGACCTTTGGGGCCCAGAAACTGACGGACATCAGTCGGGGCCATCCCTTCAAGCCTAAGCGACAGGAGAGACTCGCCCCAGGAACTGCTGGCGACGCTTCGCTAGAATAACCGCCGGCGCCGCGCCGCTGGCGCTCGAAGAAATCTCGGCCGGCTGAGCACTGCGCGCGCCAATTCCTCGCGGCGCCCCAGCTCGCCACCTCCTCCGCTGGGGGCTCGGCGAACGAAGGCCCTCCCTTCCGTGCCTGCTCCTGGATCTGAGACTCCTTCCCCAATTCCTTACTGACTTGCCCGATGAGGGTCGGCGCGCAGCGCGCCGTCGGGTCGACGTGCTGGCGGCGCTCGAACAGGCCCATCTCGTCGCGAGCGATCGCGGCGGAGCCCGTCGTCGAGCTCGCTGCGCTGGAAGCCCCGCCGCGCTCGCCATCTCGTATCTTCTCAGCGCGCTGGTACTGCGTGGTCTGCAACCTCGGCGCAACCTCCTCGATCGCCATCAAGTTCGACAGGTCGAGCTGATGCACGCACGACGGCCGCCTCGAGGTACCAACACAGCTGGCCATGCTCCGCGACCCCCCAGTCCGAGGCGTTCAGGCGGGCCGATGAACGCCACCAGCGACGATGATCCTCGGGCCCTTTGTTCCTCCGTGCCATGAAGCGCGCCACCCGCGTCGATGTCCTCGGCCCCTTCGCAGGCCAACGGTCGATCGCGCTATCGCTGATGCTCTCGTCCACACAACCTTACGAGCGCTGCCGCTCGCCAGTGGGCGCGTGCTTCACGGTCCTCACCCTGGCATCGTTGGCGTTCGGGCGGTCCTCCTTCCATTGCTCGATCTTGCTCCGCGCGACCCTCTCCACTGTGAGGAGGTCTATCCCAGCACGGGCGATCCGGCGCTTCTCCACCGCCACCTCTGGGTTGCCAAGGAGCTCGTCACCGACGGCAAACGCGGCGTTCGACTCGAAGAACAACTAGACCTCTGGCTCCGCTGCCGTTGGTAGAGCGCCTGCCCCGGCCAGAGCCACCAACTCTTTCGCCTCAGCATGTAAGCCACAAAAATCAAACTGCATGATCAGGGTCACGACTCACTCCGGAATGGCAGATGTTTGCCCCTTTCAGACTGGCGGGCATTGAGCCATGTGCGCTCATCGCCCGCATCCTGGTGATGGCACCGTTGCTGTGTAGTCCTCATCGTACATGTCGCCATCTGGCGTTTAGATTACCCGTTTCGACGGAAATGCCACACATCAGCATCGTACCGAACAAAAGTCTTACGCCCCAGAACCAGCGACGATGACGCCAGCGCCTGTGGCCCCAATGTGCCGTGGGCCCCGGCCGCCACCACCTGCTGCTACTGAGCCACCGGTCAGACTGTAGAAACCAAGCTTGACCACAATCTGCAAGTTGAAACTGTTCTCCGTGAGCGAAGTGCGGCTTGTCTGAATGCTGCTTGTCTGGCCCTGTAGCTGCTGGGCGGCCCGACGCTCGAGAGCAGGACGCTGTCGTGAACCTTCCCAGCCCACGCACTGACAGACGCAGAAAGGGCAGCTGGTCTCGACTGGACTCCGCCGCCAGAAAAGAGTATGAAGGCTACTGACAGTATCCTTGGTGAGTGTGTACAGTAGCAGGAGGATTTGCTGCCATATGCGTCCAGGGAGCCCCCCTGTGAGCCACACGCGCTGCAGACCAAGCCAGAGGCAAAACGTGCACGCACTAGTATCATTCATCATCAGTAGCATCATCAGCAGCAGCATTCCTCCTCCTCCTCATCATCACCATCATATGCATCACCATCCTCATCATCCTCATCATCACCATCACCATCAACATCACCATCACCATCACCATCACCATCACCATCACCATCACCATCACCATCACCATCATCATCATCATCATCATCATCATCATCATCATCATCATCATCATCATCATCATCACTCATCATCATCCTCATCCTCATCATCATCACCATCACCATCACCATCACCATCATCATCATCATCATCATCATCATCATCATCATCATCATCATCATCATCATCATCATCATCATCATCGTCATAATCATCATCATCATCATCATCATCATGACACCAACATACATCATTCAACATCATATCACCAACATCCACCATTCATCATCATCATTATCAGCATCATCATCATCATCATCAGCAGCAGCAGCAGCAGCAGCATCATCCTCATAATCCTCATCCCCATCGAAACCATCACTCCCTGTGGGCCAACAGCGGGCGCCTGCGTCGGCGGTTTGGCCCCGCAGCGGTCGAGCTCCCCGCCGGTTTGGGCGGCTCCCTCTCGCGGCGGGCGGTCGGGCGGGCGGGTCTGCCAGAGGCTACCGCCCTCCCTGGGCCCCGCCCAGGGTCCCTTCCCTCCTGGGGGGGGGAGGTCGAGGACCGAGGATCGAGCGAGCATCAGGGACCGAGGGTCGAGGACCGAGGGTCGAATTCCGAAGATAAAACAGCATCGAGGACCGAGGAACAAGGGCCGAGAACCGAGGATCGAGAGACGTATGACGAATATCGAAGATCGAAGATAACGGCAAAATCGAATTGGGATAAATCGGAGATCTCTGAGATCCGGCGTTTCTGGAGGATGCATCGAGCGCGGCGGCCTTCTCAGAGCGTTACAGAACTCTCTGAGAGCGTTCCGAAACGCTCTGGGACAATCGCTCCCTGTCCTAGCCTCGCCCGACACTTGGGCATTCGGCTGAGCCCCCTATAGGACCACGAAGCGTGCGAGGGCGCTGCCGAAATGGGCCCGAGTCACCATGTAAACCCAGCCACTGGGGCCTTCGGAAGAGCTCCCTATGGGGCAACGAATCGTGTGGGAGGTGCGCCGAAATCGAGCCCAAGGCCTCATGCAAACCATGCCATTGAGGCCTTCGGCTGGGTTCCCCATGGGTGCGCCATAATGGACGGGCGGACCCTGCTTCTGGGGCCTCTGGTGGAGCACATGGGCCCGAGTCCGCATGCGGACCTTGCCACTGGGGCCTTCGGTGGAGCTCCCTCCCACGAGACATGTGAGGTGAGTTCAAAATGGACCCGAGTCCACACGCAGATCCTGCCACTCGGGTTTTGGGTGGAGCTTCCTAAGAGGCCTCGAAGCGTGTGAGGGGTGCGCCGAATTCGACCTTCGTCCCCACGCGAACCTTGCCACCAAGGCCCTCTGCTGGGTTCCCTACGGGGCCACAAAACGTGCGACGGGTGTGCCAAAATGAACCCGAATTCTCCTGCGGACACTGCTACTGGAGCAATTGGTGGAACTCCCTAACGGCCACGAATCGTGTGAGACGTGTGCCAAAATGGGCTCGAGTCTGCACGCGGAAGTTGCCACTGGGACCTTCGATGGAGGTCCTTGTGGGGCCACGGAAAGTGTGTGAGGTGCTCCAAAACTGAACCGAATCCGCACGCGGACCATGCCACTGGAGCCTTCGGTGGACCTCCCCGTGGGGCACCGGAGAGTGTGAGAGGTGTGGCGAAACGATGATGTGAATGATGATGGCTGTGGCGAATATGAAGGCGATGTCCGTGGGCGCGCTGCTGGATCACCCGAGTGGGGGGGGAGGGGGGGGGGCCCTTCCCGCTCCATCGTCGGCGGACCCGACCCTCCCCTCCCTTTCGCCGATCCGTCGCCGGCGGACCCCCCCCGTTTCCCTTTGCAGGACTCTCCTCTCGTCTGGCCCTGCATGGGGCACGGTCGACTCATCAAATGCCATCTTCAACACTGCTGCTCTTCAGCCTCCTGGACAACGTCGAGCGGGGTACTCTAAGCTAGTAGATGGAAAAGTCGATGAGGTTTGGCAGGAGGTATGGGCAGAGAAGGGCGGAGGTTGTTGTCCACAGGGATCCTGAGTTTCGGCCTCACGTGGGTGTTACAGGCGGTTGAGAGTCGGAGGAGCAGTCAGCGTCGCCGCTGAAACTGACTCCGCTTCCGCACCGGGACGGGCAAAGGATGTATTTGCCTCAGACCGCTCCATCTTGAGCCGGATGTGCCAGCGCAGCTACATAATTTGCATGTGCGCGGGGTTGGTGTTGCCACTCTCCCCGCGCTCATTGACGACATGCTATGCCTGCTATGCCTGACGCACCGCCCGCAACTCGCTCTCCTAAGCACTGGCAGAAATGCACCAAGCTGCGCCATGCCTCGCGCACCGCACAACGCGGCAACGACAATGTCACGAATTTCGGCTCTGCCCAGCCTGTGATATCTTATATTCCCTGAGGCCTCTCCGGGAACATGATTTCCAGAAAGCCCCGGCCGGGTAAACGTCACCGCATGTCATGTCCCAGCCGCGTGGCCGATGGCGTTATTGATGCTATGCCACGCCCCCCGATCCACATGTTCCTCTCCGCCGCGGCCTGGGCCGAGCGCGGAGTCGCACGGACTCGGTCCGCGGGGCCGCGGGGCGGCATCTCGCCCGCGCTCCTGCCAAAATAGCTTCTCTTAAAAAAAACACTCGCCGCTTACGCCCGGAGTCCAAATGCCAAGCGCGCGCGAGCCATGCCAGGGACAGGCGAAGTCTTTGTCAGGCCGCCGGCCCTGTGCTCCGCAGTGGGGGCGCACCCTAGCTGCAAGGCCCCCTGGCGCAGCCTGCTGCGCAGAGCGCTGGCCCTGTTGGCCAGGCAGCAGGTGCGCCACGAACCTTGGCCCATGGCTACTGCGAGCGACGCGCTGTCGTCGCCCCGCAAGCACACTGACGCTGGTCGCACGAACGTCGATCCTAGCACCGCCTCGGCGCCTTCCATCATGATGCAACCCGTGGCCAAGCTCATGATCTCAGCCTCGGCCGTCGACCGGGCAAGCTGCGCCTGCTTGATCGACCTCCAGTCGACCAAACATTCGCACGCGTACGTCGCTGCGCCCGACTGGCTGCAGTCGGGCTCAAAACTAGCATCCGCAAAAGTCTCCAGACGCAACTCGCCCGCCCCAGCTTTCTACAACGGCCCCCCAGGTGCGAGTGCCAATTAAATACCTGAGCACGCACTTACCCGGGCGAAGCGCCCAGAGAGGGCGCGAAGAGGCAGCGGAGGCAACGCGGGGCACTGCGAATGGTATGTCGGGCCGCGCCCGACTGCTCAGCCACGAGAGGCCACCAAACATCCTTTGAGCAAGCATCGCGTCTCCTACCTCTGGCTCCTCCGCCTCCTCCTCGTCGCTGGCCGGCTCGATCTGCATCGCGCTGGCGCCGCTTGCCTTGTCCAGCCCCCACTTTTCCAACAAGTCTGAGATGTTATACCGCTGGTGGATGAAGAAGCCGCCGGCCCTCGCTCGGATGTTCAACGAAATTTACTTCAGCTCGCCCGGGGCGCTAAAACTGACCATGCTCTGGACGCTGCACTTCCAGAGGGACTGGCGCGCGCGCGAGCGCTGCCACCCGTTGGCCGGCGCCCAAGATGAGGAAGTCGTCCGCGTACACCAACGCGCATGCCAGTACCCTGCGCTCGGACTCCACCCTCGGCCAGGGCACCGCGGACCACGCCGAAGGGCCCACCAAGGACTGCATGAGCTTGCACTCGATGCCCTCGCGTAGCACCCGCACGTCGCGCAAGTCGCTGTCCCGCTTGATGCCCCATGCCCGCGGGGACACCCGCAATCCGTAGATCGCCTGCTTCACCCTCCACAGCTCGTCCGGCTTGCAGAGGACGCACTCGACGAAAATCCGCCGACCCTGTCGGCGTGGGCGAACTGCTTCGTCCGTTCGAGTCGTCATCTCCGTCATTCGTTTGTCGTCGTCTCTGTCCTCTTCCCCCCCTGTCCCAGGGGCCGCCTCAACCCGTCATTCGTTTGTCGTCGTGGCTGTCGTCCTCTTCCCCTCCTTTCCCAGGCGTTGAGGAACGCCGTAATGGACTCGAAGGGAAGCCACTTCCCTTCGATCCCTCCCCCGCCAGGGGGGGGGTAGGACGAGGGCCCTGGGAGGGGGGTCCCAGAGGGGGGTCTCGGGGAGGGGGGTCAGATACGACGCTCTCCCGGGGATTCCCGGAGCTCAAAAGAGTACCAAAAAGGGCCAAGTGTGGCCTATAGATGCCCCACAGACAGTCCACGAGAAGCCCGACTCGCCTGACGATCTGTCCAAGACGCCTTCACGGCTTCCGGACGGCCCAAGAGGCCTGCAAGACGCCCCAAGAGGCACCCAGGAGCTTTCCCACGAGAGCCCCAAAAGGCAAACATCGTAGATTTTCCATACGTTTTTGCAGGATTCTAGGGTTCTCGCCTCTGACGTTTGCCAGCGCGCCAAGACAGCCTAGGAGGTCCCCAGTATCGCCCCGAGACACCCCAAGAGGCGGTCAAAAGCGTCCCCCAACGGCCCAACAGGGCCCCAAGACGGCCCAAAACGCTTCCAGGACGTCCCCGGAAATCCTCGGAGGCTTCCAGAGAGCCCCCCCAAAAAAGACCATGGAAAATGACACATCGACTCGAACCTCGATCCTCGATCCTCCTCCTTTTCCTCCTCTGCCTCCTCCTCCTCATCCTCCCCTTTCTCTGTTTCCCCCTTGCTTTTCGTGTTTTTTGTACCCGCACCGCCCTGAAACCTGCATGGGCCTTCCAGAACCACCACCTCCTCTTCCCTCGGTCCACCTCGTCAAACGCTCCAGCCAGAGGAAAATCGAACAACAGCGTAATCGACTCGAAGGGGACCCCGTTCCTGCAATCCCTTCCCCACGAGAGAGGGGAGGTCCCGGGGGAGGGTGAGAGGGAGGAGAAGATCCCGCGGGGCCCCTGGAAGCGTCCTGCGAATCGCGACCCTCCCCCTCCCCCTTCTCCGACCGAGAACGCTCAAGAGAGCCCCAAGAACACCCCAAGAGAGGCCGAAGACGGGGGGAATCAACCCACATTTCAAGCTCCCCACTCCAAGAAGCTACCAGGAGGTCCCGAAATCACCAATGTTTTTGTTCGCCTGCTCGGCTTCCAGGCTTCATGCACTCCGCGTCGGCCTCAGTTGCCTCGGAGAGCTCCCCAGAACGGCCCAAGTGCTCGCCAGGATGGCCCGGGAAGGCCCCAAGACGGCCCAAAGGCACCCCAGGACAGCCCAAGAGGGCCAGGGAAGGCCCCAACAAGGACTCGCGATCTTCGTCGCCGTCGCCGTCGCCGTCGTCGTCGTTCATCGCCCCCCTTCAGGGTCGGCGGCATCGGCCGCAAGGCTTTCGCAATCTTCGGCGGCTTCGCGATGACCTCGCCGACCTCCTCGGGCAGCTCCGCGCTCGGGAACGCCGCGCCGACGCCCAGGGCGCCCGCGGCCCTTGTGCGCTGCCGCGGCCAGGGCCGCCCTCGCCGAAGAGATGCCCGCGCTCGCCGCGTTGACCTCCTCGCCGTCGCCGCGCTCATGGCGGCTCCCGCACGCGACCGCCCGAATCATCTGCCCCCTGTTCCCCGTCGGGTCGGGGGCCCTCGCTCCTGCCACCGCCTTCATCGGCAAAATCCTTCGCGGCGAAACTGCCGCCCGCTCGCTCCGCGGGCGATAGCTCCTCGCAGGAGCAAGTCTTACGGAGCGACCCGGGTTCACTAGCCAGCGCGAGCTTCCACTCCTCGCGCTCCTGGCCAAGCGCCTTCCGCGCGTCCGCGACGCTGGCGACCTGCGTGGCCGAGTCCCTCGCGATGTCGCGGCACTCCAGGGGCGCGTCGCCCAGGTCTCCGCCATCTGGTGCATAGGCTGCGGCAGCGAATGCGACGTGCACGCCCATGCTGTCCCGGTGCGCGAGGAGACTCAGGGGCGTCCCCATAATTCCCGGCTGCCGAGGCCTATGCTTCCTGATGCTCCCAAAGGCCTCTCTAGGAACATTATTTCGCTGCCGAGGCCCAGGGGGGCTCGAAATCGTCGCATGCGCATCTCTCCTCCGCGGCTCCTTCTCGACCTCCCCCTCCCACCTCCCCACCCCCCTCGCCGGCGTCGCGGTCGCCGCGCGAGCTCCGAGGCGACGCCTTTCATCGCGGGCGTGCGCTCGATGGCGGCCCAGGCACGCCGGACAGAAGAACGCTCGCTCCTCGGTCTGAACCTCGAAGACCCCCCGCTGCCTCCTCCTGGTGCGGCTGCGTCCTCTGCGCGCTTCTCCTCCCCATCCTGCTTCTCCTCCTCCTGGGCGGCCCGATCGTCCCCATCCGGATGCTGTCCCGGCCGCGTGGCCGACGGGCCCTCCTCGGCCTGCCTATCCCCCTCCTGGGCTTCATCCCCCCCCCGGGCCTCGGTCCCCCCTGGGCCTCGCGCGCGCTCAGATTCAGCGCGAAGCCGGGCGAGACCTCGAACGCCCAGCCAGCAGGCTCTTCGTCCAAGAAGGCATCCGCCACTCACGCCGTCAGCCACCCCGCAGAAGTACTGCTCGCGCGCTCGAGGCTCGAAACTGCACTGGGCGCTCTTGATCCTGCCCGTCGCCGCTGCTCCGAAGGGGGGGCGATTTCCGAAGCATCGCCCCCGGGCCCCCCGCGGCATTCTGGGCAGCTGCCGGCCAGAGCGCCTGCCGATCCTCAGCATTGAGGCCCTCGGCCACGAGCATTGCGCGCTCTCTGGTCTTGACCGCTCCGATCCCGCGCTCGGCCCTGGGATGGGAGTTGGGCTCGCCCCTGGCCGTCGACGTCGCTGCGACGTGGTGCCCGGGCGCCGCGCGGCCCTCAACGGCGCGCCCGGTCAGCTCCCCAGCCCTGTCGCCGCGCAGCCGAAACACAGCGGGCCTCTGGCATTCCAAGTTGACCTCGCTGATGATATCATCCATCGCCGCGGTGCGCTCCCTGGAGGTCTCCCCCTCCAGATGCTCTGTGCAATAACATGTGTTTACCTCCTCCTCCTCCTCCTCCTCCTCCTCCTCCTCCTCCTCCTCCTCCTCAACCTCCCCCTGTCCTGCGGGCCCCCGCTCCTCGGCGGCGCCTGCATTGGCAGCGCCGCGCGCTGGTTCCGCGGGCCCCTCGACCCTGGCCGCTCGTTTGGCACCCCTAACCATGCGCCCCCGGTTATCCACCCCGCGCGTGGTCACCACCTGGTATGCGGCCAAGAGGAAATAGCAAGCCCTCCCAGGGCCATCCTCGGCGAGTGAGCTCGGCCATAATCCCTTTGGGCGGGGGCCGGAAATATCCGCGCTCAGTTGGCCTCCTGGCCGCGTTGACGGGTCGAGGCGATAATGAAGCCTCGCGCGCCCTGCTGCCAAACGGCACTCCCAGCACTCCTGCATGAACCTCGGACGGACCTCGGCCCGGTGCATCGCCGGCTCCGCCAGCGAGACTGCGGCCCTGATCGCCAGGACCACCATGGCGCGACCTCGCGCCAAGCGCGCGACAGCCCGGAGCTACCGCGGCACCTCCGCATCGTCCTCCGCGATGTAGATGCTGCCCTCCGCGCGCCGCAATGCCGAACTTCTGTGGCCTGGCAGCCGCGGCGCGCAAGCCTCTGGCGCCCACTCGAGCCCGAGACGGCACTCCTCGGCGTAGATCCCCAGCGGGGAAGGCGGCTGGAGAGGGTTATCGGACTCCACGCGCACCACGTCGTCCTCCCCCATCTTGGCCACCCTGTTGCCCGTCGCTGTCTGAAGATCGACGCGCCGCGTCTCGACCCCAGGGCCCGCCCCCGCAGGGATCGAGCGCAACTCGCGGGTGGCGCCCGCGTCGGCGAGCAGCGTCCGCTTGCCGCCAACTTTCACCACGCGCGCCGCGGCCACCGCCGCGCGCGGGCCTGCTGCTGGAGCCGTCGACGTCGCCCATCCGTCCAGCCGCCCAGGGCCCGCGCCCACGGACGCGACGGCCAAAGCCTAGATCGTCGCGGCCACGACGACCCCGAGCTGACACCTGCGCCGCAGGCTGCGTCTGCGCAGCCGCCCGGCCCCGAGGCCGAGGAAGAACCTCCTCCAGGCTTCGCGGCAACCTCTGCTGTCTTGGCCGCCGCCTCGCGCTTTGGGCGCGCGCAGGCGTCCTTGGGTCGCCCCTTGCTTCCGCAATTGAAGCACTTCCCCTCGCTGGCTTGCAGCTTGCGGCGCGGCCGCGCGCGCGCGCGCCGCCCTGCTTGCCGCAGGCGTCGGACTCGAAGAACTTGCAGAACTTCGGCTGCTCCGAGTCCTTGCCCTTGTCCTTGACTTTCGTCTGCCCCCCTCCCTGGGGCGCGCTGGCTTTGGCCTCGGGGCCGGGCTTCGCCGGCTGGCCGCCGCCCTTGCCAGCGCCCTTGAGGATGGCCATATGGGCCTCCAGCGTGGCGACCTTCGCCTGCACCTGCGTGTCCAGCTGCTGGGTCTGCTGCGGCTGCTGCTGCTGCTGCCGCTGCAGCTGCTTCGCGCCGTCGGTGGGGACCTCGCGAGCCTCGCGGGCCAGGAAACGCCAGAACTCGTCGATCTGGAACTGGCTGCAGCTCGCAGCGCCGCTGAGGCCCCGCACGAGCTGCCAAGTGCTCATCCGGAACTTGAAGTCCTCGTCGGCCTCAGCCATCTTGCTCACGAGCGCGCGCAGCGTGGCGAGCTGGAGAGCGGGGTCTGGGGCGACAGCCCCGAAGCGCTGCAGCCTGGCAAGGTCAAACTTCCACCTCTGCAGCTCGACGTGCACCTCCCCGCGGGCTGGGGCAGCCGGATTCCCACGGCGCCCCACTGCCTTCAACGTGGCAGCGCTATCCCGCAGGGTGCCCGGGCCCGCCTCGACGCAAACTGCGAGGACGAGCTCGCTGCAGCTCAACGGATGGTGGCGAGCGCCTGGGTCTTGATGGGCTCGGGCATCGCCTGGGGCAGGTGGGGCTGGTGCGCGCATTCCACCTGCCTCTGTGCCCCGACCTCTGCCCGCGACGTCTGAGGGCAGATGCGCGGCCGCTGCGTCGGGCCCACGCGCAGATGCCCGTCGTGCGATGCGCCCACCGCTGCGCGCAGGTTGCCCCGCCGGGCGTCGACCTGCGGGCGCACCGACCAACTTCGACGCCTTGCCCCCTCCTGCCCAAGATGGCTTGGGCACCTCGTCGCCCGTCAGACGGCCCAGGGTCGCAGCCAAAGCCGCTGCGTCGGCAGGCACCCCTCCACCGGCGGAGTTGCTAGCAGCCGTCGCGGCGCCGAACGGCGGCGGCGGCGGCGGCGGCGGCGAAGGCCCACCAGCGCCGCGCACCCCGAGTCCGCCGAACTGCGGTGGTGCGGCCGCCGCTGCTGGAGCACCAGGGGTGGCCCAGTGCCGCTGGGGCTGCTGGGGGTGCTGGTCTCCTCCACCTGCGGCTCCTGGCGTGCCTCCTCCTGCTGCTCCTAGCATTCTTCCTCCTGGCGGACCTCCTCCTCCTCCAGACGGCCCTGGCCCCCGCGTCTGGGGAGCTGGCCCCTGCGCCCACTGCCAGCCCTGCGGCCAGCCTGCAAGGCCTAATCCTGGAGGCGCACTGCTGATGACGCCGATGCTGCCGCGGCTTCTGCGGCTGCTGCCGGAGGCTGCTCGGGCGGCGGGCCTTGCTCCAAGGCAAGCCTGCGCCCGGCCCTCGCCAGCCTGCCCCGGCCTTTCCTGCGCCGGGGGGCCCCCGCCCTGTCCTCGCGCCTCCCCCCCCCTCACCAGCTGGGCCCTGCTCTTCCCGATCCGTCGGGGAGCTGGGCGGCCCGCCGGTCGGCGCGCCCGCGTCGAGGCTCGCCCCTCCTGGGGCGGCGTAGCCCCCGAGCTGCCTCTCGGGCTCCTCGGCCCCCCTCGTCGATCAGGAACTCGATCTGCCGCCTGGCCAGCCGGAGCTCGTCCATCTGCTGGCTGCCCTGGCTGTCGTGCCCCAGCGGCCGCTTAGGTGCAGGCTGCGCGCGTGGGCGGGCAGGCCCGGGGATCTCGGCCACGCCGCCGATGGGCTGCCTCGCGCCAGCCAGCGTTCCGCCGGCGAGTCGAGCGACTCCAGCCCCAAGCCCGAAGGCGGTCGCACCGACGACCTGGCCGGCAAGCTGCCCACCGAAAGCCAGCGCGCGGCCGAACTGCTGGGAGTCGCGCAGGGTAATCGCGCTGCGCCTCGCGGCCACGAAGGCGCCCCGCTCCGCGCGGGTCGCGCGCAGAGGGCCCCGACCGAACACCTGCGCGCAGCGGGCGCTCGCACTCCTGCCGCAGCTGTCGCGCTGCACGAGGGGCCCCGCGACGTAGTCGAAGCAGGCGGCGCACTGGCGCACTTGCGCCCCCAACTGCGCGCCGTGGATCGTGGCAGCGCTTGGGCTCATAATCCTTTTGCAGGACTCCCCTCTCGTCTGGCCCTGCATGGGGCACGACCGACTCATCGCACGCCGTCTTCAAACCTACTGCCCTTCAGCCTCCTGGACAACGTCGTCGAGAGAGGTGCCCTGAGCTAGTAGATGTCAAAGTCGATGAGCTTTGGCAGGGGGCATGGGCAGATAATGGCGGGGATACGAAGATCCTGACTTTCAGTCTCAGGAGGGCGTTGCAGGCGGCGCAGAGCCGGAGGGGCAGTCTGCGACGCTGCGACGGGCACACTATGTTTTCCTTAGGCCGCTCCATCTTGAGCCAGATGTGCCAGCGCAGCTACATAATTTGCATGCGCGCGGGGTTGGCGTTGCCGCTCTCCCCGCGCTCGCTGACGACGTGCTACGCCTGCCATGCCTGACGCACCGCCCGCAACTCGCTCTCCTAAACACTTGCAGAAATGCACCACGCTGCGCTATGCCACGCGCGCCGCACAACACGGCAACGAACATGTCACGAATTTCGGCTCTGCCGAGCCTGTGACTTCTCACTTTCCTGGAGGCCTCTCCAGGAACAGGATTTCCTACGGCCCCGGCCGGGTAAACGCCGCCGCGTGCCATGTCCCGACCGCGTGGCCGATGGCGTTGCTGATGCTACGCTATGCTCCCCGATCCACGTTTTCGAAGGGGAGGGCCGAGCCCCCCCCCCCCCCCCTCTCCTTTGAACGCGAAATTCGGACCCCCCCACCCATCTTTGCGCCGCGCCGCCGCCTGGCCGCACCTAACCCGCGACCCGATCCCTGCCCTGGCCCCTAAACCCAAACCCGACCCCCCACTCCTAACCCTAGACTCTACCCTACGCCGAACCTCCATCTCTACCCAAACCCCGACCCTAACCCTTAATCCCGCCAGCCCTCTGGGCGTAGGGTCTAGAGCAGATCCTCTTCCACCCCTCCCTCCTCCCCCTTGAGGAAGGGTTTACCCCTCCCCCTACCCCCCCCCCTGGACCTGGGCGGGGGGGCCGCGGCGCGTTGGAGCGTCCAAGATGGCAAAGGATGGCTTCAAAAGCGCCTCAGGGGCCCAAGATGAGCTCCAAGATGGCTCAAGATAGCGCAAGATCGCTCACGATGGCCCCAAAATGCTCCAAAGGCCCCAAGACGATCCCAAGACGGCTCCAAGTGGCCAAAGAGCTCCCTAAGGGGACCCCGGCGAGGCCAACATCGTTCCAAAACCTGCGGAAAAGCAATGATGTTTGCTTTCTCGCCTTTTCGCTTCCGACGGACATCCGAGGCCTCAACGTGGCTCCAAGATGGCCCAAAAATGCCCCGCGAGAGGCCCGAGAGAGCCCCAAGACGGCCCCAAAAGCGCCCAAGAGCGCTCCAAGCGCTCCAAGAGGGGCCCAAGAGGCGATGTTTGGGGCTTCCGAAAGGGGGGGGGGGGGGTTAATTGGAGCCCCCCCCCCCCCCCCCCCCCTGCTTTGATCGATCCCCTCCAAGATGGCCCCGAGAGCGCCCCTACAGCCCCCAAGAGCGCCCCAAGAACGCCCCAAGAGGCGCCAAGACGTCCCCAAGAGGCGCCCAAGAGGCCTCCAAGAAGCCCCCAAGAGACCCCCAAGAAGCCTCAAGAGGATGCCCGGAGAAAAATTACCCTGCGACGCACCCAACCCACGCGCATCAAATGGCAAGAGGAGTATGCCAACATTAGCAGGAACAACGACAGTGTAGACGCGGCGATTTGCTGTGCAAGCTACATGGGATGCGCATGCGCTGCACGATTCACAGGACGACGATCGAAAGAACGAGGCGTGAGGCCCCAGGATCGAAGAAGAACGGGTACGGGAACGAGGGGTAGGAGAGGGATGGAATGGAGGGCGGGGGGGGCGAAAGGCCATCGCGGAAGCAGCAGCATGCATGGAGAAGGTGAGGCGGGGAATAGGACGACGATGAAAGTGGCGGGAGGAGACAGAAGACTGCCGCGTTTTTCAAGTGCGAGCTAAACCCGCAGCGCTGCCTGCGCCATGTCGTCGCAGAGTTCCACATGATAAAACTTGTTTAGAGTGCAAGGAACGAGCGAGGCGTAGCTCGCCCGCTAGCTTCTCCGCCTCCTTCCCGCACATTTCAGCGCGGGAGCTGAACGCTCGCAGGCGCGCCGCCAGGTCTGCGGGCGGCCCGCGGGAAAGAAACTCAAGGCCGGGGTCGCGTATCATCAATCGGTTGTCCATCGTCCAAAGTTGCACTGGCGACGTACTGGTTGAACGCGGAGCGAGCAGCATCACGCGCGTGCCTGAACGCCACGCAGGTACAGTGCACGCGCGATTGGGACTTCAGGTCGATCACGCGCGTCTCCACCAGGCTTGGCAACACCACGCGACTGAGGATCTCACTGCGGTCTGCCATGCTGCTGTCCGCGAATGCAATGCGCTGCCTGCAAGTAAGGCGGCGGCGTCCACTTGTCTCAGAAGATGTTCCCGCGGGCCCGAAGGGCGACCGCCAGCTCGAGCCGCGGCGCCGGCAGGCCAGATAAGGATCATGCAACAGCAAAGACGATGACAGAGCAACGAGGTATCGGCGAGTGCATGACCGGCCTCCGTTTCCTGCACTTCTTTCCTGTAGTTCCCCTAGCTCATCGAGCTCAGCAGATGTTTCTGCGGGTCCGAAGGACGACCGCCAGCTCGAGTCGCAGCGCCGACGAGCTGCATCCACATCAGGCAACACCCCAGGAGACACTGGCACACAACGATTTGACGTCAGTCAGTGCCAGACCACTCCATGTCTAGTTCCTCGCACACATACAGTCGATCGCAGATGCGGGATAATCGAAGTAGAATGACGGGTCCAATCTGCGTCCGCGTAGGACGTCACTATGCTGGACCCCGCAGCAGGTCTCGAAAGTGGCGACAGTTTCATGGGCCCCACAGCAGCCCTCGAAAGTGGCGACAGTTTCACAGATCGTAGCCCCCCAGCGCTGGCGAGGTCTAATCTGAGTCCCCGTAGGACGTCACTCCGCTGGCCCCCCAGCAGCCTTCGAAAGTGGCGACAGTTTCACAGATCGCAGCCCCCCAGGGATGGCGAGGTCTAATATGTATCCCCGTAGGGCGTCACTCCGCTGGGCCCCCCACGCAGCCTTCGAAAGTGGCGACAGTTTCACAGATCGCAGC
Organism: Prorocentrum cordatum; assembly: GCA_963575745.1. Taxonomy (NCBI): domain Eukaryota; class Dinophyceae; order Prorocentrales; family Prorocentraceae; genus Prorocentrum; species Prorocentrum cordatum. The sequence goes on along the minus strand of CAUYUJ010015904.1, from coordinate 433,640 downwards.
CCCCCAGGGATGGCGAGGTCTAATCTGAATCCCCGTAGGGCGTCACTCCGCTGGGCCCCCCAGCAGCCCTCGAAAGTGGCGACAGTTCACAGATCGCAGCCCCCCAGGAATGGCAGGTTGGGCTCGAAAGTGGCGACAGTTTCACAGATCGCAGCCCCCCAGGGATGGCGAGGTCTAATCTGAGTCCCCGTAGGGCGTCACTCCGCTGGGCCCCCCAGCAGCCCTCGAAAGTGGCGACAGTTTCACAGATCGCAGCCCCCCAGGGATGGCGAGGTCTAATCTGAATCCCCGTAGGGCGTCACTCCGCTGGGCCCCCCAGCAGGCCTCGAAAGTGGCGACAGTTCACAGATCGCAGCCCCCCAGGGACGGCGAGCACTAATCTGAATCCCAGTAGGGCGTCACTCCGCTGGGCCCCCCAGCAGGCCTCGAAAGTGGCGACAGTTTCACAGATCGCAGCCCCCCAGGGATGGCGAGGTCTAATCTGAATCCCCGTAGGGCGTCACTCCGCTGGGCCCCCCAGCAGCCTCGAAAGTGGCGACAGTTTCACAGATCGCAGCCCCCCAGGGATGGCGAGGTCTAATCCCCGTAGGGCGTCACTCCGCTGGGCCCCCCAGCAGCCCTCGAAAGTGGCGACAGTTTCACAGATCGCAGCCCCCCAGGGATGGCGAGGTCTAATCTGATCCCCGTAGGGCGTCACTCCGCTGGGCCCCCCAGCAGCCTCGAAAGTGGCGACAGTTTCACAGATCGCAGCCCCCCAGGGATGGCGAGGTCTAATCTGAATCCCCGTAGGGCGTCACTCCGCTGGGCCCCCCAGCAGCCTCGAATGCGGCGACAGTTTCACAGATCGCAGCCCCCCAGGGATGGCGAGGTCTAATCTGAATCCCCGTAGGGCGTCACTCCGCTGGCCCCCCCAGCAGCCCTCGAAAGTGGTGACAGCTTCGCAGATCGCAGCCCCACCAGGGATGGCGGGAGGAGGCGGGAAGGAAGGAAGGAAGGAAGGAAGGAAGGAAGGAAGGAAGGTGGAGACCGCAGTGCTCTATTCAAAACGAGTACCCAACGCAGGGGGGTTGGGGAAAAAAAGCATTCAAGACGCTGCTGGCTCTTCGGTTCGCCGTCCTCTTCCTCTTCCTCTTCCTCAACCACCTCTTCCTCTTCCTCCCTCCTCCTCCTCCTCCCCCTCCTCCTCCTTCTCCTCCTTATCCTCCTTCTCCTCCCTATGCCCCTTCTCCTCCTTCTCGTCCTCGCCCTACTCCATATCCCCCTCATTATCCTCCTCATTATCCTCCTCCTCCTCCTCCTCCCCCTCGCCCTCCTCCTCTTCCTCCTCCTCCTCCTCCGACGACGACGACGACGACGACGACGATTCCTCTCCATCCTCCCCCTCTCGGGGTCTGTGACAGCTTCCCCCGCCCTTTGTTATTCTGCATGCTCCCCGACTCCCCTGATCACCTCAACTCCCCTGAGCGTCGTGTCTGGATGGGCTGGTGGGGATGCGCGAAGCGTCAACAATTCAAACCCCACAGCCCACCCTAACCCCCACCTAAGAACTAAGAGCCTAAAACTTTAAATCCTGAAATGCCTCATGGCGCCCATGCGGCGCCCCTTCCGCCGCCCCCCCCCTTCTGGCGCGCCCCTCGCGCAGATCCTCGCCCTCGGAGTGCCAGGAATGGTGCCCCGCAAAACGCAGGGCGCGCCCTTCGCGCAGATCCTCTTGGGGCGCCAAGAATGGCGCGCGCGCGTCGCATCGCCCATGCATGGGCCTTCGCGCGCCGCGTCGCGGGGGGGCGCCCTCGCCGAGCAACGGGCAATCCCACGCGCCTCGTGGCAAGCCGGCCGGGGCATGCATCGCCGAGGCGTCGGTGAGTTGCTGCAGGGAGCTACTCGTTTGTGTCGCGTCGCGCGCGCCTCGCATAGCCCTTGCATCGGCCTTCGCGCGCCGTGCCGCAGCGCCTAGGATGCGAACTGGGGATCCGTCTCCTCGAGGCAACGAGCTATCCCGCGCTCGCCGCGCAGCCGCTCCACGCAGTCTCACCGCCGCTGGGCGGCGCCCCTGCGACGCACAGGGACTCGCGTAAGTACGCGTTGATCCTCAAATTGCGTCGTCGCGCGCGCGGGCCGCGTCGCCGTTGCAGCGGTTTCCCAAAAGACTTTGCGCGACTGTCGTCGCCGTCGTCGTTTTGAGATCAACGCCGTCGACTTCGCCATCGGTATCGTCGTCGTCGTTAGAAATCAATGTGTCCTGGGCCATGGGTCATGGGTGGGTGGGGCACGCGCAACAGGCTTCAAGTTTGGGCTAATGGGCCCTAAACCCTAAGACCTAAGAGCCTATAAAGACTTACAGCCTAAAATGCCCACCGTGCTCCTTATGCGCCCCCCTATGCCGCCCCTCATTTCGGCGCACCCTCGCGCAGATATTTGCCCTCGGAGTGCCAGGAATGGCATTCCGAGAACTATGCGGCCTTCGCGCGCCGTGCCGCAACGCTTAGGATGCGAACTGGGGATCCGTCTCCTCGAGGCAACGAGCTATCCCGCGCTCGCCGCGCAGCCGCTCCACGCAGTCTCACCGCCGCTGGGCGGCGCCCCTACGACGCACAGGGACTCGCGTAAGTATGCGTTGATCCTCAAATTGCGTCGTCGCTCGCGCGGGCCGCGTCGCCGTTGCAGCGGTTTCCCAGAAGACTTCGCGCGACTGCCGTCGCCGTCGTCGTTTTGGGATCAATGCCGTCGACTTCGTCATCGGTATCGTCGTCGTCGTTAGAAATCAATGTGTCCTGGGTCATGGGTCATGGGTGGGTGGGGCACGCGCAACAGGCTTCAAGTTTGGGCTAATGGGCCCTAAACCCTAAGACCTAAGAGCCTATAAAGACTCACAGCCTAAAATGCCCACCGCGCCCCCCATTTCGGGGCACCCTCGCGCAGATATTTGCCCTCGGAGTGCCGGGAATGGCATTCCGAGAACTATGCGGCCTTCGCGCGCCGTGCCGCAACGCTTAGGATGCGAACTGGGGATCCGTCTCCTCGAGGCACGAGCTATCCCGCGCTCGCCGCGCAGCCGCCCCGCGCAGTCTCACCGCCGCTGGGCGGCGCCCCTGCGACGCACAGGGACTCGCGTAAGTATGCGTTGATCCTCAAATTGCGTCGTCGCGCGCGCGGGCCGCGTCGCCGTTGCAGCGGTTTCCCAGAAGACTGTGCGCGACTGTCGTCGCCGTCGTCGTTTTGAGATCAATGCCGTCGACTTCGTCATCGGTATCGTCGTCGTCGTTAGAAATCAATGTGTCCTGGGTCATGGGTCATGGGTGGGTGGGACACGCGCAACAGGCTTCAAGTTTGGGCTAATGGGCCCTAAACCCTAAGACCTAAGAGCCTATAAAGACTTACAACCTAAAATGCCCACCGTGCTCCTTATGCGCCCCTTCATGCCGCCCCCCATTTCGGCGCACCCCTCGCGCAGATATTTGCCCTCGGAGTGCCAGGAATGGTACTCCGGAAACTATGCGGCCTTCGCGCGCCGTGCCGCAACGCTTAGGTTGCGAACTGGGGATCCGTCTCCTCGAGGCAACGAGCTATCCCGCGCCCGTCGCGCAGCCGCCCCACGCAGTCTCACCGCCGCTGGGCGGCGCCCCTGCGACGCACAGGGACTCGCGTACATATGCGTTGATATTCAAATTGCGTCGTCGCGCGCGCGGGCCGCATCGCCGTTGCAGCGGCTTCCCAGGAGACTTTGCGCGACTGTCGTCGTCGTCGTTTTGAAATCAATGCCGTCGTCTTCGTCATCGGCATCGTCGCCGTCGTTTTGAAATCAGTATGTCCTGGGTCATGGGTGGGTGGGACACGCCCAGCAGGCTTCAAGTTCGGGCTAGTGGACCAAAGCCCTAAGACCTAAAAGCCTAACAGACCCTGCAAAACAGGCGCAAATTAATGGCCCAAAACTGACCAGGCCCTCCCCAAACACACCACCTCGCCCCGGTGTCCACACCGCCCTGTAGGACCTCTTGCCTTGCGACCGACCTGTAGATTTGGGACCCCCCACCCGATACTTCCTAGCCCGGAACTGGCCCTGATCCCCCACCTGGACGCCCCACCTGGCCTCGGCATCCCCGACTTCTGGACATGTGGTCTTGGGACTTGGGACCCCCCCCAACAAATCCGCGTCCGGAACCGACCCTGACACCCCACTTGGACACCCCACGTGGCCTCGACATCCCCAACCTCTGGACCTCTGTTCTTGGGACCCCTCACCCGACCCTTCGTCGCCCACAACCAACCCCCACCCACCACTTGGACCCCCCACCTGACCTCGGCATCCCCACCCTCTGGACTTCAAGTCTTGGTACCCCGCACTCCTTGGAGCTCCGTTCTCGACCGACAGCGTCTGGCCTGGAACCGACCGGCCTTCCCCGAGCTCACCACCTCGCCCCGGCGCCCCCACCTCCCCGCACGATCCTGGGACCTCTGTTCTTGAGAAAGACTTCTGTTCTTGGGACCCCCCCCGATAATTCGCGGCCCAGATCCGACCCTGACCCCAGAACTGGCCGCCCCTTTGGCCTCGCCCCCCCCCCCCCCCACTGTCTGGATCTTTGTTCTTAACGCCCCACACCCGACAAGTCCGCGCCCGGAGCCAACCCTGACACCACACGTGGACCCGGTATCCAAGCCCTGTTCTTGGAACCCCTCACCCGACGAGTCCATGCCCAGAACTGACCCTGGCCCCCTGTCAATGGCACAGATTCTGTTCCAATGTAGTAGCTATGCATGATGTAATGATTGCTAGCATGCACGTGTGTGTGTTGCTTGCTTGCTTGCGGTACATACTTGCGTGTAGGTGTGCGCGCGCCCGCTGCCTGTTTCGACTCAAACTGATTCGTAGGGGCCCCTGAGCTGATATTAACTACGAGCGGATCTTATCGATCGCAATCTATCCAATTTCATATTCGGTTTGGAACTTTGTGTGTTCAGACTTCGGTGGTTCTATTGAGTGCTACCGACATTGGTAGCGGAGCTACGGCTCCAGGTCCACGGCCCGACCGATAACGTCCGCTCTTGATTTTCCCAGCAGAGTCGAGAGATGCGGCCCAACGGTCAACCAGGACCGGGACGCGGACGAGGTGAAGGGCGCGGCGGTGGCGACGCTGGACGAGGAAGAGGCCAGCAAGAGGAACGTCGCCAAGCCGAGGAGCAGGAAATACCAGACGACGACAGCGAGCTCCTCGGAGGAGGAGGTGGCCGAGGACGACAGGGTGAACGGCCACCACAGATGGGCGCGGGCTTGGCGAAGTGCTGCCCGGATGCGACGGACCTCAGCCACGCGACGTACAGGAACTTTCGACGGAGAGCGACGGTGTTCCAGAGGTTGTGCGCGCGCCGAGGCGCGCCAGTGGTGAGTGAGGGCGCCTACTTGCTCCTGCAGAGCCTGCAGGGCGACGCATGGGACGCCTGTGATGAGATAAGTTTCGAGAGGATGGACACCGCAGAGGCATTCGACGAGATTTTTGAGAAGTTGGACGTGCTGTACAGGTACACGCAGGAGGTCGAGTTGCCGGGAAGATGCGACGGATTTTTCGGAGAGTTCGCGCGGCAGCCGAAGGAGACGCTCAACGCGTACGTGCTCAGGCATGGCAAGGAGCTGACGAAGCTGCGCAAAGCGGGACTTGAGCTGCCAGATCTACTGGCAGGATGGCATATGATGACGCGAGCGGCGATTCCCCAGTGGCAAGTACCCAACCTCAAGGCGCTGTGCAACAACAGGTTGACGGTGCAGGTGGTCACGGAGAGCCTGAAGACGATGTTCGGAGGCGACAGCGTGGCGCACAAGAAGGACATCGATCGCGTGAGACGTACTTATCACGGACGAGGCAGTCGAGAAGAAGGCTACTGGATGGAAGATTACTATGAAGAAGACGATGATGCTTACTATGAGGACGAGTACGACCCGCATGAAGAGTATCAAGAAGATGACGAATGGTACGAGGATGACGAGGAAGTGCCGGAGGATCTCGAGAACGCCTACGAGGCTACCGAGGAGGCCTACGCAGCGTATGCGGAGGCTCGAGCTAAGATGAACGAGTTGGCAAAATCCCGAGGATTCTGCCCCGTGGTGGCGCTGATCGACGAGAAGCGTGGGCTACCCCCTCCAAGAGTTGGAAATGCCAGGCCGCCAAAAGGAAGAGGACGCAGCAGCAGCGGCAAAGCGAGAGGCGCGCAGAAGGGCAAGCAGAAAGGACGATACGGTGGACGAGCACCCTTCGGCGGTGGCAAGGGTGGCAAGCATTTCGACGGCAGCCCGAAGACGACGCATACTGGATCTACGCAGCAACACGGACCAAGGTTCAAGCGGCGACGAGATGGAGCACCCGCCAAGCACGACGAGGACGCGAAGATGCTGTACGAGATCGGCACGGACAACAAGTTGACTGAGATTGTGCCCAGTATGGAGACGGCGCACGGATTACAACTCGAAGAAGTGAATTTGGCTACGGGCAAAGGAGTTGGCGACAGTGGAGCTACGAAGCCAGTCATGGGACTCGACGAGTGGCCGAAGTGGCGCAAGAAGTTGACGGACATGGGCATGGCCGACCAGATCACGACGGAGCGGTGCCAGAAGACATTCCGGTTCGGCAACGATGCTACGGCGACGGCAAAGCAGATGGTTACGTTCCCAGTCTGGGTTCGCAAGACGAGGCGCGAGATCACGGTTTACCTGGTGCCGGGCAAAGTTTCTCTTTTGGTGGCTCGGCCGTGTCTCGAAGAATGGGGCATCGTGGTGGACTACCGCAACAAGAAGGCGATGTACCTGGACGAAGTACCGCAGACGTGGAGCGACATCGAGACAAACGAGAAGGGCCACATGATCCTGGACCTCTTGAGTTTCCCAGAGGACGCGCTGGAGATCAAAGAGGAGTCTAGCTCGACGGACGCCGACACGGACGGAGATCACGAGGTCAAGAGCGAAGAGGAAATATATTTCTACGTGACCAGCACCCATGGCGAGGAGAAGGAGGACGCGGAGACGACGAACTTCGACGCCGAGCAGCTGAAGGACTGGTTTACGAAGGTTAACAGGACGCTCGACGAGAAACCCAAAGTTAAACGCAAGTTCTGGGATATTTTTGTCAATGAGGGACGTATTTCACAGTATGTCGAGCAGCATGGCGACTTCAAGACGGACAAGTATACGTTGGACACTGGCTGGGATTTCACGAGGAAGTCACATCGCGAAGCGTTCTTTGATAAATTACGACGTGAAAGGCCAGGGGAAGTTTGGATTTCACCGCCATGTACGCTGTGGTCTTCGATCAACACGCTGAACGACGCGAGTAAGGACAACAGATATCGGCAGCAACGCAGACGAGAGCGAGAGAAGCAGAAGAAAGAGTTTCTGAAGTTCAGCCGGGACATCTACGACGAGCAGCAGAAGAACGAGAGGAACGCGCATTTGGAGCATCCCAGGTACGCGACGTCGTGGAGCGAGGACGTCTGGCAGGACATGGAAGGATACGACACGTTCGTGGACCAGTGCGCGCACGGGCTGAAGGCGCTGGACCGCGACGGGCGCAGGATCGGTCCGATCAAGAAGCCCACGAACGTGCGGACGACCAAGTACAAGATGCACGAGGGACTCTGGAGGCGTTGCAGCTGTAAGGAGAAACACGTTATGCTGGAAGGAGCTCGCAACATGCGCGGAGTGGAGAACTACCCGAGGAGTATGGCGTTTCAGGCGGCAATCTGCATCGTGGACGACCCGCAGAACGAGTCAAGCTACGCCGTGGAGGAGATGACGCAAGAGGAGTTTGACAAGATCGAGTACAAAGAAGTTTGGAATAATTTACTTGAGAAGTTCACGCTCGACGAGGTCAAGTGGGTTGAGAAGGTGCATGTGCAGATGGGTCACCCATCGAGCGAAGCGTTGGCGGCAGCACTCAAGGAGATGAACGCGGATGATCGTTTGGTGAGCTGCGCGCGGATTTATATTTGTGAGATATGCTTGAAACGACAGAGGCCTAAACCAGTACGGATCGCCAGGATTCCAAAAGATAGAGGTTTCAACGACACGATCGACATAGACACTTTTCACGTGAAGTGGAACGACAAGCACAAGCTGATTTTTACGATTATGGACGAGAGCTCGCGATACGAGGTCGACACGGTGGTGCCAGACGAAAAAGCGAAGACCGAGATAAAGGCGATCGAGAAAAACTGGATCAATTGGGCTGGTGTGCCAGTGCGTATTCGGGCTGATCAAAGTGGTGCGCATGTGAGTGAGGAATTTTCGGAGTGGTGCGACATGCGGCAGATAAAATTGCAGCTCATACCGAGAGACGCTCATCATCGACTCGGGATCCTTGAAAGGAATCACCAAGTACGACGAGAGCAGATTGCCAAGTATCACGAGGACCGACCGGACGACAGCCTGAAGGTTACGGTGCGAGTGACGTGCGACATGAGGGATCGGCTACGTAACGTTCGAGGGTTTACTCCAGCGCAGCGTGCGCTAGGACGGCAGCCCAGAGATCTGGGCCACATGGCGGACGAGCCGACGACGATGGGCGATCTTGGAGAGCACGACGAGGGATTCTACCAGAACCTGGGTCGCAGGCGAGACGCGGCCAAGGCCTACTTCGCGGCGAATATGTCGAGGGCAGTGCGAGAGGCTTTAGCGGCTCGCAACAGACCCTTAGCGAAGGAGTTCCAGATCGGCGAGTACGTCTACTTCTGGAGGCGCGACAAGGGCGAGAGCGACTTGATCAAGAGTTATTGGAAGGGGCCGGCGATGGCGACGCAGGTCGAGTACACGGACGACCCCGACAAGCTGAGGCAGTCAGTCATCTGGTGCGTGCATAACAACACGCTGCTCAGGACGACGCCCGAGTTGCTGAGGCCAGAGCTACCAGAGGAGCGGCGACAACGCGAGGAGGCAGATGATGATTTCGGTCTACCCTTGTCGACGGCGGAGAGATTGCTCAAGAAGTTGAAGAGCACGACCGGCTCCATCAAGTACAAGGATTGCGTTGGCGACGCGCTCGGGGACCCAGAGGACCACGTAGACGACGGACGGCCCGAGGACATGGACATGGACGCTGCAGGCGTGGACACTGATGGCAAGGTGGAGGAGCCAGTCGAGGAGCGTGCTCATCATGACGAAAGGACGAGGAGCAGCGAAGAAGCCGAGCCAGCCGAGCGCGAGGTGAAGGAGGAGCAGCCGCAGTCAGCGGCGGCCGAGTCTCGACCCGAAACCGATCCACCGGGAGCCGATGGCGGGCGAGAACCTCATCTCGAGGCACCAAGCCAAGAGAAAGAAGAGGACGCTAAACCGGCGGCCATAGTGGAGAAGCGGAAGGTGGACGACAGGGACGAGTTACTGGAGAGCATTAATGCGGCAAGACGGCTCGACGGGCTCAAACCGTTGGCTAAGAGACCAAGGATGACACCGATGGAGACAGAGACCATCAAGACGGACACAGGCGACGACGAGCTGCTACTGCTGTACGAGGACGAGGATATGATCTACCTCACGAACGCGGCGAAGCGCGACGCTGTGGTGGAGGCCAGGCTCACGCCGGACGAGAAGGTGCAGTTCGACGAGGCCAAGACCAAGGCATTGCTACCCTGGATCGAGAACCAGGCGTGGCAGGCGGTGAACGAGGCGACGGCGGGAGCTGGCGAAGTGTGTCCGATGAGGTTTCTGTTGAAGTGGAAGATGAAGGACGGAGTTCGAGAGGCAAATGCGCGAGTGATTCTTCAAGGACTTCACTTGGAGGAGGTGACGAGCACTAACGTGGAGGAGGCAAGCCCTACTCTGACGAGGCTCGCGAGGTACCTCATCCTGCTCATCCTGTGCCAGCAGTCGTGGAAGATGGTGGCAGCTGACGTGAAGAGCGCATTCCTCCAGGCCAAAGACATTCGTGAGCAGGGAGTGCGCATTTTCAGCAGACCGACGAAGGACATCCGAAGGAGGTTGGCGAAGATGATGGGCCTAAAGGACGACGAGATATTGCAGATGCTGAAGCCAGCTTTCGGGGATGTTCGCGCTCCCAGGCAGTGGAATCAGACGATCACGGAGGCCATGATCGACATCGGATTTCTTCAACACCAGTTGGATCGGTGCTGTTTTCTGTCGCACCGCATCGCGGCCGACGGCGACGACCCCTTTCTGGTGTGGAGCGCAGACGACGGACAGAACTACGTACTGGACGGTATTTTGGGTTTACACGTGGACGACTTCATCGGCGGCGGCGAGAACTTGGAGCGCGAGGCCGACCTGACCGACAAGCAGGCCTACGAGGGCACGTTCCTGGACAGGGTGCAGACTCTCAGCAGGCGCTTTAAGTTCGGCAAGTGGGAGTTTCAGAACGGTACTGTTTTCTGTGGCATGGAGACCACGCAGTCGCAGTCAAGGAACGAGATCGAGGTCAAGGCCGAGCAGTACATCCACAAGGTGAAGCCGATTAGCATCGAGAAGGTACGCCGCCAGCACCCGGACGATTTGTGCACGCCGAAGGAGATAAGCCAGCTACGAGGACTTAATGGAGCTATGCAGTGGCCGGCATCTCAGCGCATGGTGCAGGCGGCGGCGACAGTTTCTTTTGCCCAAGGTGACGTGAGCAAAGCTACGGTTGGAAGTTTGCTGGAGGCCAACAAGTCATTGCGGTTCCTGAAGGCGAGTGGCGACGTGGGTATCCGTATTCGTTACGTGTCCAAGTGGGAGCAGTTACGACTTGGAGTGTATTGGGACGCTTCATGGGCAACAAGACTTAACGGAGAGTCGCAAGGAGGCTACATGATCTTCGCGATCGAGGACGACAAGATCGACGACGGCCAGGCCACGTTTTTGGTTATCATCGATTGGACGAGCAAGAAGTTGGTTCGCATTTGCAGGAGTTCTCTGTCCGGGGAGGCTCAGGCGGCGGCCAACGCGGTGGACGCTCTGGAGTTCGCGAAGACGATGCTGACCACGATGCTCTACCCCAACATGCAGCTGACGGGGCCGGACATGTTGCAGGTGCTAGGGCGAAGCCCGTGTATCACAGACTGCAAGGCGCTCTACGACGCAACCAATTCTCAGGCGCCAGCCGGTGGCCTGACGGAGCGCAGGACGGGCATCGAGATCATGCAAGTGAACGAGAAGATGAAGGAGTTCGGCGGAGTGTGGAGATGGACGAATACACATCAGCAGATGGCGGACGGGCTGACTAAGTTGCAGGTGCGGCAGCAGTTCGTGGAGAAGCTGAGGAGAATGACACACGCGCTGAAGTACGACGCAACGTTCACTGCAGGCAAGAAGGTCAGCCAGCAAGAGCGTAACAAGAACGAGCAGGAGCTGAACGACGCGGCGGCCGACTTCGACGAGGCGAATGCAGTGGGCCAGACACCAGATGAAGTGCCAGCGCGAGAGATGGTCAAAGCGACGAGGGCAGGTACCAGGACAGCACAGAGACTCGCGGCGCTGGTGGCGATCACGGCGGCTACGACGACAAAAGCAGAGGAGACATGCCCAAGCCTGGACATCAACGAGACGCAGTGGATCTACGTGACCGTGCTCACGATGTTGCTGGTTGTGATGGTGCTGGTTTGCGGCTGTTGTTTGTGTGTGACGTGCTACATCAAACGGGCGAATGAGCGATTCTGGAGAACAAATAACGCGGAGACGAAACGCTGTTTGAAAGATACGCCAGACTCATGCGGAGACGACAACGCCGAGTATATGCAGATGAAGATAAAGATGAGTGAGCAAGCCGACGAGATCGAGCGCTTAAAAGAAAAGAACGAAGGGCAACGGACTAAGATCGAAGAGAGAGCCAAGCAGATAGTCGACATGCAGCCAGACATGGAGAAGCTGATGACGGATTTCGAGCAGCGCGGCTAGAGCTTGGCGGCCTACGAAGAGAAGTTGACCAAGACCGAGAAGCTACTGAAGGACGCTAATGAGGAGCTTGGATTGTGCTATAAAAGGCTGTCGGCGCTGAACGGTTCGAGCGACAAGTTGGAGCGGCAGCTGAATAACGTGAAGAACGAGCTACGGCAGATGACGCTGAGAGCTCGAGACGTGCCGGAGCCCAAGCGGATGAGGTCGGCGAACACTCAGTCACAGTGTACGTATCGACGAGATCTAGCCACGCCGAGGTTTCAGGTGATACAGTCGATGAACGAGCCGACGGTGATCACGACGGAGGAGTTTACAGCAGGCTCCCCATCGGCGAGCTCGAGCAGTTCATGAACGGCGTGGTGATGGTCATCGTATGTGGGACCTACGATATTCAGGAGACCAGGGCACATCTCTCGACTCTGTAGTTGAAACGGTGCAGGTTTTCTGATTTTTCTTGAGTTGATTTAGGTATGGCAGCGCGTGCGTATTTGTAGTATACTGAGGAATCGGGGCTTAAAAGCTTATTTTCTTTCCCCTGTGTCAATGGCACAGATTCTGTTCCAATGTAGTAGCTATGCATGATGTAATGATTGCTAGCATGCACGTGTGTGTGTTGCTTGCTTGCTTGCGGTACATACTTGCGTGTAGGTGTGCGCGCGCCCGCTGCCTGTTTTGACTCAAACTGATTCGTAGGGGCCCCTGAGCTGATATTAACTACGAGCGGATCTTATCGATCGCAATCTATCCAATTTCATATTCGGTTTGGAACTTTGTGTGTTCAGACTTCGGTGGTTCTATTGAGTGCTACCGACACCCCCGACCTGGACTCCCCACCTGGCTTCGGCATCCCTTCCCTCTGGACCTCTGGTTTCACTCGTTCATTCCTGGCCCGGAACCGACCCTGACACCCCACCTGGACCCACCCACCTGGCCTCGGCACCCCCACCCTGTGGACGTGGCTTTCTGGGACCCACCAGACAATTCCTCACCCGGAACCGACCCTGACCCCCCACCTGGACCCCCCACCTGTCCTCGGCATCTCCACCCTCTCGACATCTGTTATTGGGACCACCCCTGACAATTCCTGGCCAGGAACCGACCCTGACCCCCCGCCTGGAGCCCCCACCTGACCTTGGCGTCCCCACTCTCTGGATTTTTTTTCTTCGGATCCCCAGCCGACAATTCCTCGCCTGGACCCCCACCTGGCCTCGGCATCCACCTCTGGACTCTGCTCTTGGGACCCCCCAGCCGACAAGTCCTCGCCCCGAACCGACCCTGACCTCCTCCCACCTGGACCCCCCACTTGACCTCGGCACCCCCACCCCATGGACCTCTAGCCACTCGACGATTCCTTGCCCGGAACCGACCCTGACCCCCAACCTGGGCCCCCCACCTGGTCTCGGTACCCCAGACCTCTGTTCGTGCTGAGAGGTCGGAGCTACGTGCTACTTGCAAACCAGGTGCAGCTGGGTGTAAGATACTCATAACAATGTGTAACTGTTACAAGTGTCCTAGGCATTGGTAGATGTGCTTAACGGTTGCTCTTGCGGTGTAAACCTACTTGCGATACTTAACGATTTGCCATACTTCGCTGTGCAGGATAACTTACAACGTATCGGGAAGTCACGATTCGAACGTTGGCAGCATTACCTGTAAGCAGGCTGGATAGGGGTAGCTGGGTGCGTCTACAACCCGTTAGGCCGCACGATGCAGTTCGGCAGGTCCCAGTTTCCCTCCAAACCCATCTCCCTAAGCCAACCCCGCTCAGACCCGAATACCACTTTGGCTCCCCATCCGCCTCCTCACTTCGGGTTTAGCCCAAACGTGCTGTTATTGATGTGCACTCACTGACTGGCCACACCCGTTCGCCAATCGTTATCTGTTCAGTCTCCACGGGTGGGTCTTGTGGCGCAACTACTAGCAGGCCGTTTTGTTTGTCGGCCGTCGAGGGCGCAACCAATAGCAGGCCGTACATCTTCGGCCGCCGAGGGCACACACCATGCCACTACAAACATCAGGTAGTCTTATTTTCGGCAGCCGGGGGCCTGACCTATGAGGCCATGGATGGCGCAACATGGATGGCGACATGCACAGCGCAACCTGTGGCGCACCCCGTGAATGGGGCAACCTATGGCGCAACCCATGGATGGCGTAACCCATGACGCAACCCAGAGGGAGCAACACATGGCGCCACCCCAAGGATGGCGCAATCCATGGCGCCACCTGTGGCGCAACCCATGGCGAAATCCATGGATGATGCAACCTATTGCTCAACATGCGCTGTGTTGGCACGGAGGTGTTCAGACTGGCTTCGGAGGAGGCGGGTTTAGCTTCGGAGAACTAGGAGGAGGCAAGGCGAAAGACGACGACGACGCCAACGAGGTTGAAGAGGAGGCCGACACTGGCTGGCCATTGCAATGTTCACGGGGCTAGGCCCGATCTGTGCCCTCCGTTTGTGCTGGCAGTGGTGCCCAACTGGCGAAGTGCCTTATGATTCCCATCCACCGCGTCCTCCTTGTCCCTGCCCCAGTCTCCCCCTTCTCCCCCTGTTGCTCCTCCTCCTCCTCTTCCTCCTCCTCTTCCTCCTCCTCATCCCCCGCCTGTTCTGCCTCTGGCACACAGTCTATCCCGCCTTCGCATCCGATCCCTCTGCGTCACCTTGTTCCCCATTGCCCTCCTCCCTCTCTTTGTTCTCATCACTCTCCTCCGTCCCCGGTTTCTCCTCACGCTCCTCACGTTTCTCCGCTCCTTCAAGACCTGCTCCCTTCTCCTCACGCTTCTCCGTCCCCGGTTTCTCCTCACCTCCTCACGCTCCTCCGCCCTTCCCTGCCATGCCCCTTTCTCCTCACCCTCCTCCATGCCCTACGCCTCCGCTCCCCGCTATGAGACTTAGCTACCCAAGTAGCCTGAATAACGTAAGCATATCCAGATGTGTTCCTTTTGGTTTACTGCCTACATCATGTGATATCATGTGCTCTCCTTTGCCACCCTGACCGCCAGGGCAAATTACGGTAACGAAATGATAGCGCACGATAGCGAACAATCATAAACAATGTAAAGTAGGATATCATATTATCATACATTACCCTTTCGTATTATATCGTTAAACTTTGTTGCCAGTGTGTTATCCGACGCTGCCATGTGTTATCCTTCTCTGCCATGGCGACCAATATAACAAATATGAACACCAACGTATAACAAAGAAAACAGTTGGAACGACTTACGTTAGTCAGGCTACTGATCCTAACCACAGCTGTACCTACGACGATCGCATCCGATTTCTTTGCGATTGCATCCGCTGCCCCCCTGCATCGTCCTCAGAATTCGAACCCTCACCACCCTCACCGTTCTTCCCCTCCTCCCCGAAACGATCACCTGAACGCGATCGCAGTCGCCCCACCATTTTGCCCACCCCGGCGACCGCTATCGCGGGAGGACGAGGACGAGACAGACGAGGCTGAATGGAGAAAGGAAAAAGTATGGCGGCGGCAGGATGGGGAACGAGGACGGGGGGATGGGGGAGCGACGCAGGAACGGGAAGGAAGGAGAGACGGCGGGCGGGCGAGGTTGGAGGGAGTGAGAGTGGGAAGGGGGGGAGGAGGGATGGGGGAAGAGGGTGACGAGGAAAACGAGACTGAGGGTTCGGGAAAAGACGCAGGACGTTGGGAGGGAGGGAGAGGATGGAGGGAGGAGTGAAGAACGCAAAAGGGGAAGGGATGGGGGAAAAGAGCGGAGGGAAGGGGAGGGACATGATAATGGAGGAACGGGGCAGGGAATGAGAGAAGGGGGATGGGCACAACGAAAAGAAAGGAGTAGGAACGGAAAGCCGGCGGATTGAGGGGAGTGGGATGATAAGTTGACAAGGACGGCAACGAGGGGCCAGGCAAAGAGGAACACAATACATACCATCGTTTGGTCCCAACGCCAGCCCAAACGGCGAGCTGAAATCGGGCGCAAACCCGTAGAATGGACCCCGTCGGCCTGCCGCTCGGCATCGGCATCGTCGTCGTTTTCCTCCCCCTCGTCCTCCTCGTCCTCCTCCTAATCCCTCCAATTACTTCCGCTCCTCCGTAGCTGAAGCCGCCTCCTCCGGGGACAGCCTGGGTACCGACCTCTTTGCAAACATAACGAAAATTGGGAAATGGGTTGCCAGCAGGTTGGCCACGCCATCCACGGGCTGCGCCATGGAAGGGGGGAGCGGGACGACAAACAGGAGTGGGCCTCTCAACGCTGAGAGCTAAAAGCGGATAGATACTCATAAGAAACATAGAATCGTCGTTCGAATAACGCGCAAACATATATGTAGCCGAACCGCCTGCCCCTGAAATTTCGGTATAATGAAGTTCGGGGCTCAGGGGATCACGAGCGTTTGCCCAACAGCAGGATGATGGGGATGTCGTCGGCGACGCCGATGACGATGAGTTCGAGATCCCCGGCCCGCGCCCCAGCGATCCTGGCCGCGCGCCCCTGAGATCGCAAAGTTGACCCGCCTCGCCGCGATGCCTCGCTCGCGAGAAATCTGGAAGAACTCCCCCGCGCAGGCTCGGCGCCCCTCGGGGCCGCCCTCGCAGGGCAAGCACTTGGCGCGCGCCCAGGCTGCCGCGAAAGGCTCCCCCTCGAAGGTCTGACGCTTGGGCTCTGGCGAGGCCGGGCACTTCGGCGGTTGGGCCTCGCCCTTGCCGTCGGCTTTGGCATTGGCAGCGCGGTTGTCAGTCGCGCCCTGCTGCTTCTTGGTCCGCTCGTTGCTTCGACCGCGCGACGCGTTGATGCTGATGGGCGGCTCGCGGCCCTCGCCTCGGGTCTCGCGCGAGGCGCGCTCGACCCACCTCGTCGCCCAGCATCCGCAGGACCAGCCATGCACTTGGAACGTCCCGCTGCTCGAAGGGCATTCCTCGCCGGGACCAATGGCGCCGAGTTCTCGGAGGGTCCTCGCGGCAGCCTGTTCGGCGTTCCTGGCCGGCGTCTCGAGGGCGTCGCAGCACTCGGCGGCCGCGCCCCCCTGCTCAGACACAGTGGGGTAGGTTAAGTGCGCGGGGGCCTCGGAGTGCACCGTGACCAGCAGGTGCCCGGTCTTCTCGAGTCTCTCGGCCCAGCGCGTCTGCTCCTGCTGCTGCTCGGCGGCAGGCTCGCCCTCGACCTGGCCGCCTCGAGCCCGGGCGACGGCCGCCGCGCGCCCGACCGCCTCAGCGCTTCCTGGGGCGCCCGCGCGCTCGTCGAGCAGCGCGCGCGCCGCGCCCACCTCGAAGGCGTCGCCCTTGTCGATCTGCTCGCAGTTCATGATCGCGTGCTCCGTGGCGGCCTCGGCGCGCCCAAGCGCCCGCGCGCTCGCCAAGTCCAGCTTCTGCGGCCCTGGGCACCTGTCGCCCTGCTCGATCATTGCCTGCGGGGCTCGGGGGCTCACGGGCACTCGTTAACTAGCTTCCGCCCGGTTCCACCTTCGGGCCCCATGCCCCCTCCAGCCCCCGCCTTCGCTTCCGCCAGCTTCCGCCGCCTCCTGGCCCGGAGGCGGGGGCAGGCGGGGGCTAGTTGAGTGTCTGCGAGCTCCCGAACTTCGGCGCCGTCAGTCTGGGAGGTCGCCGCGGCGGCCGCCTCGCGCAGTCGAGGCCAGCGGGCGCCCTCAGAGGGTGGAAGGCGCCAGGCGTCTTGGATTCTGCCGCGCCTGCCCTCGCGGACACCCCTCCTCGGCGACGCGGGCCACCTTGCGGCGCCAAGGGGGGGGGGGGTCCTCGCAAGCCTCGCGGCCCGCCCTCTTCGCCTTCGCCCTGTCGTTCGTCTGCGCCGCCAAACTGGCCTGGAATTCCCAGGGGAAGATCGCCCGGGCCTTCGGGGCCCTGCCTGGGAGATTCGCCACGCCCGCGCCCCAGCCCAGGTGCTCGAGCGCGGCATCGCCGCCAGACCTGGCCAGCGCGCGCTGCCACTTGCGCTGCAGCTTGCCCAGGGGCTGGCCCGAGAACTGGGGCGCCCACCTGCCCTCGCGTCTTGCTGCGCGGCAGAACTTGACTCGGTTCTCGAGGGTGCGCGGAGACTGGGCCTCCATGGTCCGCTCCTCGAGCGGCCTGAGCACGTCCTACTGCTTCGCGGTGAGCTCGAGGTCCAGGTCCAGGAGGCAGGGGCCGGGTCTCTCACCTTGCTCGCAGTCCTCGGGCATGGCCTTGACGCGGAATGAATGGCCGCCCAGGGCGCTTCGGTCGGGCGCGGGCGGCGCGTTCTCGAGCCAGTGCTGGATGCCCCCCGGGCGCTCGCTCGCCAGCCTCGGCTCGACGCCGCGGCCGGGCTCGACGGAATAGCTCCAAGGCCCCGAGCCCGCGGCGACCTTGAGCTCACCCTGCTCGGTCGGCCGGACCGCGAACACTT
Organism: Prorocentrum cordatum; assembly: GCA_963575745.1. Classification (NCBI taxonomy): domain Eukaryota; class Dinophyceae; order Prorocentrales; family Prorocentraceae; genus Prorocentrum; species Prorocentrum cordatum. The sequence continues at coordinate 415,426 of CAUYUJ010015904.1, read as the reverse complement.
CGATCGCTCGCAGCCCTCGGAGCGGCACCGCCGCCTCGTGCTTCTCGCGGACGCGGGCGTAAGCCTCGGAGATGCAAAGGAAAACGCGCGCAGCGCCCCCAAGCTGATCGGGCACGTGCACTTCTTCTCGGGCTCGGCCTTCGCCGTCTGGACCCAGTCCTGCTCGATGGCCCGGCGCATCTCTACCTTGACCTCCCAGATCGAAGCCATGATTGGGCTGGATGTGCTCGCTGGTGTCTGACCCCCGCAAGAAGCTCGCGACGCCGGGGGCCACGGGCGCGCGGGCCGCGCTCTCCATCGCGCTCGGAGCGCGACGTCCTTGGCCCACTGGCTCCGGATGCTATCTGCGAACGCGAGGCTCTGGCCGCGCTGCTCCTCGATGAAATCGATGGCCCAGGAAGCGACGAGCTCGTCCGTCCAGGCCCTCGGCTGCCCCCGCGCGTCGATGGCCTCGCAGAGCCTCGCGCGGCCTCCCTGAAGAACTCGAGCAGAGCGTTGTGCCAGCCCTTAAGCAATGCGCCGAGGGTCTCGCCTGCTCGAAAACCCCTGTCTCTCCGTCGCACCGCCCGTAGGTGGCGTCGCGCCGCCGGGCGCCCTCCTCGAGGTTCGCGTCGCTCTCTCGGCAGTGCTCGGGGCGGGGGGTGGCGAGGGTCACGCTGCGCTTCTGGGCGGACTTGGGCACCCTGCTCGGGCCGAACCAGCATTCCTGCACAGGTCCCCTGTGCTCGAGCAGGCTTGGCCCACTTGCTCCGCCTGGTCGGGGTGCTCCGCCAAGAACTTGGCCTTCTCAGTGTCGAGAGCTGCCTTGCCCTCCTGGCCATGCGTCTCGCGGTGCTTGCGGCGCGCGCCCGAGCAACCACTGCGGACAGCGCGACGTGCATCATGGGGAACTTGAATGCTCGGCTCTCGCGGGTTGGAGCCGGAGAGCAAGGTGCCATCGGCCCTCGTGCGTTTCAGTGCCGAGCTGCTGCGGAAAACATCGTTCTTCATACGATGTCGAACAGGCGCCTCCTAATGGAGTGGCGCACATCTTGTGCTTTATGGGTGGCAAACACATGCCACGATAATCCACGACATCTCGGGGCGCGAGTTCGCTCAGATAGACCGCGTGCTCTGCCGTCGCGGCGCACCGCGTGCTTCGCGCGATGCTTGGGCGAGCGGGCGGGCCGCTCTAAACACGCAGCATTATCTCACCACTGTTGTTTCCAAGTGGGCCGTCAAGTTCAGCGACGTATCGAACGCACAATACATATAAAAGGCAAGTCTCAAGGGCCCGTGCGTAAAAGGAATATGTGCATCAGCATCCGTTGAAGCCGTTGGCAATGCGGAGCGTGCAAGGATCGATTCCGTTGAGGTTCTGAACAGCAGGATCCAACATGGCGTTGAAGCAACTTCTGAAACTGTGTCCAAACGGGAATTGACTCCTAAGCAGGCGCGGGCAAGCCGACGCACGCTCGATCTAATCGAGCAAAAAAACACTCGTACAGCTGGAGACCATGATACCGAAAAGCGCCTTCATGCATCGATCCGTAAACCTGGAGCGCAAGATCGCCGAGAACGGTTTGACCTGCTACTGCAACATGGCGGTTGGGAAGGGGTTCGCTGTTTGGAAAAGCAAAGGAACATAAAGCATGCAACGGTCAAGCGGCCTGATGAATCACTCGCAGACGCGGCTCATCGGCCAGACGCATTGGTAGACTATTTTGAAGACGTTCAATGGCAAGTCCGGTTTCCAGAACGAACCCCGAAGCGCGCGCGCCCGCAGGACAACCACTGCCGATCGACGCGGAGACATTCAACATGAAAGAGTTGACTGATGCGTTGCGCCGTCTTCGTCTTGGGAGAGCTGCTGGGCCAGACTGCGCCCCCAGAGGCGCGCGAACGTAGTCTTTTATATAAAACGACAGATATCGCATTACCAGAAAAACACAAGCCGATTTCGCTATTACAGGTCGGATATAAAATTATCGCTTCAATGTTACATCAACGGCCGGTTCGCGACGGCGCTGAGAGCGGCGCGCACGATTCTCAATGTGGCTCCCGCCCAGGCGTGGGACAGCCGACGCACGCAGGCTTGTCTGGCGCGCGATCGACGCTGCACATAACAATAAGCACGGCGGCCTTATCCTGTCAATGTTGGATTGGGCCAAGGCTTTCGACAGGCTCAAACCAGAGAGCATGTGCGACGCTCTGCGCCGATTTGGGTTTCCTGCAGATGTGGTAGACATGGTCAAAGGTATTCATGCCGAACGCTTCTTCACCATTGCCGACCACAACGGGCAACCAAAAGAGAGGGGACAAATGGCCGGCATCGCTCAAGGATGCCCTCTCTCACCTTACCTTCTTCATTGCTGCGCAGACAGTCATGCTTCATGACGTTTTTTCAACGCATTGCTTTCGAGGCGGAGCCAGCTTACATAGTAGCACGAGACACCTTGTACGCAGACGACACGTTTGTTGGTCCCACGCAGCAAAGTTAATATTCAAAGCATGCTGACTGCTATTGTACTAGGAGGGCAGAATATGCTCTTGAACTCAATTTGGACAAGACGCCTAAGATGCAAATCTCGACGAACGACGCGGCAGAACGAACTGGTGGAGGCCCGATCAAGGTTGTCCGGGGAGCAGTGTATTTGGGTGGAATGCTTACTTGCGAACGCAAAGCGACGCCAGAGGTCACCCGGCGCCTCGGCGAAGCGCAACGCATCTTCAAACGGATTGCAAAAAATTGGTCCCATGCAGCATTGGGCTGGAAAAGAAAACGCAACGCGTGCGACAGCTGCGTCCTGGGTAAATTATTAGATTTCATCGATTCCCTTTGGCTACTATAAGCTGAAGGCTCGATGCGTTCCGCTGCCGTTGTCTGAGGCGCATGTTAGGCGTCCAGCCTTCCTCTATGTCAAGAGTTGCAAACGCAAACGTTCTAGACAGGGCTGGCGTCGAGCCTCTTTCTCAAGTGTTTTGGGCAGACGAAAGAAATTGCACCGCAAACTATCAGGTGAGCCTGTGTCGCTCGTCCGTCAGATGGTATGCCAACAAGATGGTGCACCCAAAACTCGGGTGGAACATCGGCGTCGCGGCCGGCCGAGACAGCAATGGACTTCAGAAGTATACAAGCTGTATCAGCACAATTGAGCACCCCGTCTGCTACGTAGCTCGGCCTTTTCAGTCCCCCCCCCCCCCCTCCTCCAACGCGATTCTGAGTTGCAGTGTTAGACTTGTTTTCCTTCGGCGGCCCTATGCGGTTAGTCTGAAATGACTCTGGCAGGTCATATTGCATCCAATTCCATGTCGAAGGAATACGATATGGGGTGTGGATGGTTAAGATAGGAGAAGATCGATGTATCGGTCTTTCCAGCACATAGCGAATACCAAGTCAGGTATCCGGGCACATAGGGCGCGCGTGCCTTGAGCCATAAGGCAGCGACGCGCAGGCTATACTCCCGCTTACATATAACATCTCCCACAGAGCTACCCGTAAAGTCGGGAGGGGAAGAGACGGAGAGTGGAGCCGCGCAGTCGCTAGGCTCTCGACAGGCGCGCGACAGCTTGCACGGAAAACAGCACGCGCAGTCTGGTCTACCACCAGACTGAAGGGCGATATTATTCGCAGGCGAGCTTCCTCGCAAAACTTCTCCACGCATTCGCAGGACAGCCCCTTCGATGGCCAAGGGCTATCGGCCCGGCTAAAGGAAAACCAAACAGGCTATTCCCCTCCGGGCAAAAGGTATCAAGACAAAGAGCCTGAACCAAGCTGAGCAGGCTCGTTGCCAAGCGTGAAAAGCATGGCTCGTTTCCGAGCAAGCAAGAGGGCGCCTTCATAATAGGCGCCCGTGCTGGCAAGCTGGACCGCAGGGGCAACAAGGACATACTGAAATTGATTCGACTTCGGCTTTTGTCCTCAGGGCCACGAAAGGGAATAAACTGCCTCACGTCATACTTAAACGACTGAGTACCTGACATTACTTCCAGAAGCAGCTCCCGATCGATACCCCCCTCTGTTTGCCCATCTGCGGTCATGTCCTTAGTATCACACCACTGCACGTTGTGCACTATACCTATATCCATGAGCTCACGTATCCAGCTGATATGTCCTAGCAAAGTACATTACGTCGGTATCTTGAGATCTTTGCTAGATAATGACTTATATACAGACTCGGCGTCTATCGTAAGGGATACATTGATAGCTAGGCCTCCATTTTCACGCATATCCCGTTGTTGTCGTGGAGCAAGGGCCCCGGCTTTGAGCTCGTGGAGGGTGATGAGCGCGGGGTAGCATTCATCGAGGTTGTGTGCGGCTGCGAGTGCCTCCGCGGCGTAGCTGGATCTCACCTGCAGCTGGTGTGACTTGCATATTCCGTCGCAGAGGTGAACGACGGATTTGCCTTGGGGCGAGTTTCCTCGCCTTTGTACGTTAGCCCCGTGAATGCCGTAGCCCTTGGTTTCGTCGTCTTCCTCCCCGGTGAATTTCCGATACCCCGGATCACTGTGTATGTCTACTTCATCAGTCGGTTTCATCCGAGGGAAGGTGATGCGTTTGGGGCTGCTGATCACCTTTCGCGCCACACCGTTCAGTCGTCTGAATTGTAAGTCGGTAGGCTCTTGGATCTTCTGGAGAGACACCGCGTGCACCATGAGCCAGACTTGAGTACGGAGGGCATAGGCGAGAGCTCCTCGCAGGCTAACGAACATGTCGGTAATGAGTTTGGTAGCCTTGGCGTCTGCCGCCGCTCCCGTGAGTTCAGGATGTGTGATAGAACGTAGTTGTTTGATGTATTCGTCCTGGTCCATGATCACATCCCCTTGTTCGTTCTTCGTGTAGCGGACGGCACAGTTAGTGTAGGAGTGTTTGTTGAGCTTGCACTTGCCAAACACCTTTTCGACACGGTGCACGTAATCATCTACGTTTTTCTCGAGGCATGTCATATTAATATCGCCGACGTGTTTCTGTTAATAGGTCCTGGCTGGATTCCAATTCAGGATCGTAACTTGTCGGTGAAAGGCCGATAGCTCGAGTGGTCGTGCGAAGCTTGAGAGAGAACGCTCTTGGGGCGTCCTTCGTACCGGTCCCTGGCTCGAGGCACCTGAGGCAGTGTCGGCTTTCATCATAAGAAGAGAAGCCTGGAAGGGTGCGAAGCACCTGGGCGTTTCCTGGTGGGAGTGCGAAGCAAATCATGCAAGTCTCCTCGCCGGTGGCATGAGCAAGTTCCTTATGTGTCCGACCTTTGAAGAACGCTTTGTCAATGTCCATAGATGCCAAGATCCATTCTGGATGACACGCAGCTTCACTTGCCAGAATCCTCTGGGACTGTCGGCGGGCAGTTCCCGAGAAAGTTTCCACATCGAAAGCTCCCGTGTCCATAAATCCACGGAGGACAAGTCTGCGACGGATGGTTTTAGCATTCTCGGTGCCCACTTTTACAAACTTCCACTTGCATACGTATCTTGATGCCATAATGTTGGAAGCTTTTGACAGGTCGTACATTTCAGAACATCGGTTGTCAAGCCAGATCTTGAGTTCGGTTTGCAAAGCTTCACTAAGCTCTTTGGGATGTGCTGCTATGTCGGCTTTGGTGAGTAGGTCATCTTCCTCAACTACCACAGCACGAGTAGCAGCCGATGTTACGTATACTCTCATCGTTGCGACCATGTTTGGCTCGAGCTGTGCAAGTTGGGCCTGATCCAATGCGATATTTGCCATTTCTGGCGTAAAACACAATTCGGCGCATGGGCCATGTTCATCACTGTCAAGAGAGTAGTCCTCGTTAGGTGTGGTCGAGCATAAGGAGACAAGACAAGGCTCTTGTTGTTCAGGCTCGTCTCCGAGCGTCTCTGACACAACAGTATCTTCCTCGTCCACTAATGCTGAGACCAAGACACATTGGTCAGACAGCATAGTTGTTGGGACGCAGTAGTGACAGTCGTCGGTAACTGTCGTGGGACGAAGGCCCATACGCAGCACATCATACCACTCTTCCATCAGCATTGCCTCGATGTCGTGTTCCTCCCTTTCCTCGTAGATTGTAGACAGGCGACCTTCACTTGGTGATGAAACACCCGGGGTGTCTGGAGAAGGCCTGCTTCCAGGCTGGTCGGGTCTTTCAGACGGTGTGTCCAAGTGTTGATTCTTGACAAGGTCGTCATGAAATCCTAGGGATGGAGCTTGTGACGTCAGGCAATGGATGAGTCTGGAGTGAATGCTACCAGTGATTTGAGAGATGTTGAGGCCGGTGCCTACACACTCGTAGTAGTGGAAGGCTGGGTTGACATCGTTGTCGTAGTGGATCAATGTAGACCCGGTGGCGTACTGAACTGAAGGTAGATTGAGCACGCTCTTGGCCAGTCTCACGGCTACTACGCGCTCACCTCTGAAATAGTTTCGCACGAGATACTGTAGAGCTAAGTGTACGCGCGGGTGGAACTTGCTGTCGTCGGAAAGGTTGAGGTTTCCCTGATAGTCGGGGATGTAGCCGAACACTTTGGCAGGTTTCCCTGCACCCAGGTGTGCCACGTGCGCGGGGGCGGTTTGCATGGCCATGTTATCCATGCCAAGTTCCCTGGCGAGAAGGCATTCAATATATGGCGTGTGGCGAGCATCGGGATGCATTACAATTACCTCGCGCGATCCAGCCTCGACGACTACGTGTCCGCGTTCGAGCACGTTGCGGATCACAGGGGACGGCCATTCCAACCTCCATGATCGCCCTTAATGGCCGTAGGTCGGTGATAGCCGACCAAGTCCTCAGCAGAGTATAGACGAGCACCATCTGGCGCCGTCTTGGCCCTGAGGGCACGGTTCGTCTTCGCTACTGCCGTGGCCTGAGTTATTGTTTCCAGGCTAACTTCCCTCACGCGACGCTCGCGTTCGTGGCCTGACATCTCGGGGCCCTTGGGAAAATCAATGGTGCCGAGGTCAGGAAGGAAAGAGGGTTGTCGCCCAGTGTGCGCTTGGTACGGCGATACTCCGCTGTAAAACGTGAAAGCGTTGGTGACGAAGATACCCTCGGCTCGTACTCTGGAAAATACAATGGGGATGTTGTGTCTGTTCAGCTCTTCCTCAATCATGTGGAGAGTGCCTCTAAGGATGCCATTACGCGACTCGATCGAGGTCGCGTGCTGGCCAGGCGCTCAGATACGCAGTGTCGCACCCTCATTCGCCATCATGGAGTTGGCGGTTTCGTTGTTGAAGGCACCTTCTCCGTCCGAGTACAATACTTTGAAGGGTCCATGATAGGCGGTCCAACAGTAGTGGTAGGCGTTGAGTCAGGTATCCCGTTCTTCGTCGGGGATTTCTTGGCCTGCCCCCAGGCGAATACATCGGTCCATATGATGGAATATGATCCGTTTCTTGTAACACATGAGATCTACTTCGCCTTCGTCAAGCCAATTTCCAGTGAGGCTTACTGAAGGCAACGTGGAGTTACCTGGGCGCTCCCAGGCTCTGCATTCCCGACAAGCGTCGCAGAATTATTTGATCATGTTTCGTCGGACACTATCCAAGCCCAACTTTTCTAGGATCCGCCTCATCTTGGGTCCTTCGCATGATGCCACCGTAGGTGCAGTTTACGGAGTTCCTTCTTGACTACATGAGGTTCATAACTACTGAGGTTCCGTAGACAGTGTTGGATACCAAATCTCGTCCAGTCAGGCAATCGTGGAGCCCCCGAGCCGGTCGAGGCAAGAGGGTTCCTCGTGGCTCTCCGCAGTCGGTCTCCTTCGTCAACTCCATCTGGAGGTGGAGGTGCACCTTGCAAGCGGCCACGGCGGGCCGCTACCTGCGGTGGTTCGCCCGAAGACGCGGGGGGCGCGTTTCCGCTCGAAGACGCGGAAGGCGTGTTTCCACGCTCGGGCGCGTCTCGCACTATGTCATAACTGCTAGCACCAGATGTAGGATCGGCGTTCCCAAAGGCGCGTGGTCGCGGCGGTCTGGCGCGAGCGCCCTGACGGCGGCCCGATGCCGAGGATTGGCCCTCACCCTGTTTGGGCAAAGAATTCCACCAAGCTGGCACAGTGCGTCCCTCTGGGTCATGATCATCTGGGAGTTTGAACGGTTCGCCAAAGCGGCATTTGCCTGGCCCAGTGTCGAAGTGGTTATTCACACCCTTGCTTCTCGCGGGGTCCCTCTGGCATGCAGGGCATGGCCAATATACAGAGATGGAGCCGTGATACTCACACTGTGTAGGATCTCTGTCTTCTCGGACGTTATCGATACATGCTGGGCATGTGGCCACATTTGGGACGATACGGTCACCAATGCGCCCCATACCCTCTCCTAGTTCAGCTTGACCAGGGAGGTCGGCAGAATAAGCATGAGCAGTTCGTGCAGGCGCGTCTCCGCGCGCGTTGTCAATGGCTTTCGCCAGGTAGACGGCTTCCACAAAGGCAGACTGCAGTCGTCGAGTGTATCTCTGTGCCAGTGAAAGCTCCTTGTTGCACGGCTGTGCATGTATATGTTTGCCGTTACACTTGGGTCGCTCAAGCGGTTTAAGAATGGCCTCGTCATTGCTGGTGACATCTGTTGGCTGCTTAATATAGTCACCAGCCGGATCCTTAAGTCCCGTCGCACATTGGTCCATGCGTGCAATTGTAATGTGAGGTCGGTCGGCATGTTCTTTCCAGGGGGGGAATCTCATCCACCCATGTTCCTGTGGGTTGCTCGCGTGTAAACCACATCCGTGCGTTATCCTGTGTTACAGCTATGTTACCACAGTAAGTTATGTGTGGCAGATCTTCGTTGTGGTGCTGTTTCCAAGTGTTGTAGCTGGCCTGGTAGTTCTAATAGGATGGCGGTCCTGTGGTGCGGCAGCTCGGCTGTATAATGGCGACCCGTGCGTAGCATGCAGCAAAGTAATGGTCTACAGCTCGCTGCACCGAGGGATCTTCCAGGTCGACGCATGTGGTCTTGTCTAGATTGCCGCCTGAGGGGAGACCTCTTGAGAAGGCAAGCTTTGAAATGTCACCCTCACCTCCACACGGCTCCAACATGTCCACGCAGTTGTTGTTGCCATAGCATAGAGTAGCCAATATACGATATGTGTCGGCGTGTGTGTGTCGGGCAGAGATGTGGGGAGGGTAAGGAACAGGTCATCTTCCTCGTCGGAGCTAATCAGCCCGACAGGGACGTCAGTGCTCCAGGTCGCCATAAAATCCTGTCCGAATCCTGACAAGTCGTCGCCGCAATCGTCCTTTCCATCTTCAACGTGCTTTTTGATGCGGCGAGGCTTGATGCCTGCTTCCTTTTCGGCTTTCAACCTTTCCTTCTGTTTGATACGCGATATTCCGCTGGTAGAACTTGCTCGTCGTGTTCACCCGTCTGTGTGCCCATCGTCGTTGATGCGTGGGTACCTGCAACAATCGCCAGAGTCGGGAGGGGGGAAGGACAGTCATCTATGATGACGCGTCTAGGTTTCTGTGGTAATTGAGCAAGCTCGTTGCCGAGCATAACCAGTTCCTCGGGCTGCCAGTACATCCGTGCACTGATGTTGGCAACCTCTTCGGGTAGTGATGCATGCCAATCATATCCCGTCGGTTGATCGGCTATCGCGATATCCTGGATAACCGTGTTGGTGTCCAGGTTAATCGTTACACGTCGGATAGCATCGGGCCAGATCCGATCGTTAAGGTGACGAATGAGCGTGATGCGTTTCTGTGCTCTCCATTCAGCATGTCGTACCGTTTGGCCGTACCAATCCAAAACATGTTGTGGTATCGCCTGTTTTCAAGTACGTGCCCATAACTTGGAGCTAATCGGTATTGATGTGGCTACCTGCATATATGTACCACTTTGTGTATTGTCTTGCATATTGAATCTAATACCGAAGTGACACAACCGCATCCGTACTACCGTCAGCTTAAGGTCTTCTCGAGAGTCACGTACTGGAGGCAACTCCCAGACGTATCCTGGGGGTCCAAGCGCTATGACCACCATGCGGAGCTTCCTTGCCTTCGTCAAAAGGTTCTGAATGCGTGGCCAGTGTGGGGCTAATCTTTTACCTGGGGTTCTTACATACCAGCCCCCCGGAGTACTGACCCATATTAGAGCGTGTCCCCACTAATTACCGCCCCCAGATACTCGGTGCCCACAGCTGTCATGAGCTCGTTGTGGGAGATACGGTCACAGGTGCATCCTCGGGTGCGGAGGTCAGCGCAAGCTTCTCTCGTATCTTCGATAACGGAAGCTCTTTTCTTATGGCAGGTTGCCCCGCTGTCCTTGTCACAACCCTGGCCTCTCGGCTACCAGGCAAGGCGACGAGGGGATAGCGTCGCCCTGCCCTCTTCACGATAAAGAAGAGGCGCTTGCCACATCTGCCAGCATCTGAGCTTCTCTCAAATGTTGAAGCTCTGCGTGGCAGCGCGCGGTGGCCTCAGAGGCGGATTGCTCCGCAAACGTGGCCAGCATGGACGGATTGCCCATCAAATGCTTCAGGAGGCCCTTCGACCTCGCGTCGTTGACCGCCTGCAGCTCATGACGCACGTGCCCCATCACTATCTTCCTGCGTGTTCTCAACGCATCCATGGGTGCAACGCGTCCGCCATGCTGGGCCAGTGTCCTGGCTACGAAGCAATCGAACGTCTCCAGATCGTCGATGCTGTCGCCTCATCGTCGCTTTGGCGAGTCTCGCGCGCAGCCCCTGGGGCAGGTTTCCCGGCAATTGTTGGCGCTCGTGCGCGGGGGATGGCTCGCCTGTCGGCACCGTCTGGAACGACGTCGCACTCGTACATGAGGCGGGTTGCCCCGCGGCCCCGAATCGATCACACCTGATTGACAGATGCCCTGATGGCAACTTGGTTCGAGGCATGATCTTGGAGCTCCCGGGGAGTTCCATCTTGACCTGACCCTTCCCAGGGAAGATCAGCTTTTCCTGGCCCCGCTCGAGCACAATCATAGCGCGCTTGTACTGCATACTGTCGGGGCCCAGGATAGCCGGCAGGCCCTTACCGCAACCCGACACAATATTGGTCTTGTACGAGTCGAGCCCTGGTACTCGCAGGCAATGCTGCAAGTGCCCACGGCATCAGATGGGGCAGACCCCATCGCCTACCCCGTTTATGTTCAGCAGCGAACGGGGTTCAAACGTCCAGTGACGGTCGTGTGCCTCAGCAGCCTGAACAAATTTGCGGCTCGTATTCTCTCCCATTATGTTGATTTTCGAGCCCACATCTAGGGGAATCGAGTTACCACTGCCCTCGAGAAATGTTCTGCTAGGCTGCTTGATATGCACCGTCTCTGTTGCGCAATTCGTGATATCTGGCGGGTTTCCCCGCATCTGGGACGTGGCTCCTGGCGGGTTTCCCCGCATCGTTCTGGCACCCTGCCTTCCTGCGGCCATGATGCGTGCCAGATCGATATGTCTGAAATACGACACGTCCCGGGCATTAGCGCCCTGTTCTTCGCGCCAATTAGCATACTCATCACGTCTGCTGGTATACTGTTCCTGAGTGGTACGGCGCGTCACCGTCAGGTATGATTGCAGAGCAATGTCTTGCAATCCCTCATTCATGATGTGATCCCTGTACTGCAACCACTCGTCGAATTCGACGCTTGTAGCTGCGAGCTCGATGGCCCTGGCTGCCGCTACCGTCGTCGACACTGACGAGTCTGAGAGGTCGAACGTCTCGCTCTCAGGGTTGTCTGCGTCCAGCATGAAGGTAGCGCGTGCATTCTCCATCTGGGCCTGGAAGTGGCGAACCCGCTGCTCCCGCAGCTGGTCAGGATCCAGTGGCAGCTGGGCTCCGCCCCCGCCTTGGGGTGACATCAGAGGAGCCACCTGCCCGATTCCAAGCTCGTAGTGAGTTGGAGGGAATGGCACAGGTGGTGCATTGGACAGGTTTCCCTGCTGTGGCGCCGTCATCGGGATGAGCTGATCGAAGTATCCCGTCTCCATCGGCGCAGGCACCTCCTCAGGCGGGTTTCCCCGCTGCTGGGGCAGTTCCACCTGCATGTCCAGCATCCTGCCCGTCATTGATTCCACCATGCTCCTCAGCTCCCGCAGCTCCCTCGCTGCTTGTTCAGGAGCCTGCGTGACGGAGCCGGTCCATGGGAATGGCGACGCTATGATGCCTGGTGCTCGGCAGATGGCCCATACTGGTTGCTGTGGATCACCTTCTCGCTGATTCGTGGCATGGCCCACCACATTCGCGTGCCGGCATTCCTCGTGGAATAGATGGTTGCACCTCAGGCGGTAGATGGCCCCCCTCGGCGTGAACTCCTCGAGGCACACCGCACAGGTGTCTTCCATCCCGGTGTATACCTCCACGTCCGCCATCCTGGGATACACTCGCCGCTGCCGTTCCAAGACCGTCTCAGAGCCCAGGAAGGTAGCTGGAGGATCTCCAGCGGGTGTCTGAGCCTCTGGCGCAGGGGCAGCCACTGCTGGGGCGGCTGCCGCTATGGAGGCTGCGGGCGACGCTGCTGGCGAGTTTCCTCGCATGGGTGAGCCCTTGCCCCTGCCCTTCATTACCTCAATCAAGTGCTGCTGCGCGTGCCTGATCACGTGCACTCTGCACCGCCTGCCGGCGTCCGAAACACGCCTGTTGTGTGTGTGGTGTGTCTGCCTGATGTAGTCCAGCACTCCCCTACTGCCCGAAGATATCGAATGGGCAGTGGGCTGGACATGCACGTCTGGCATCGTCGGTGCAGGCATGAACGACATATGCGGGTGCGTGGCTGATCACTGCAACGCACATTCGTGAGGCTATGAAACTTGTCCGCTGTCTCGCGTACAAACCTGTTCGGGACCCTGGAGCCATCTGGATAGAGTGGCGGGTCCATGGTTGCAGCTGGTGGCCTCTGGCCTTGGGCCATGCTCGGATGGGCATTGAAAGCCGGGATGAAGGCTCGTTGCCGAGCAGGGTCGAGAGGATTCGGACCCTCAGGCTCCCAAGACCAGGCTGGCCTCCACCTCGGACCACTTGGGTGGGGCAGGTTGTGGCTCTGCACCTGCTGTACCGCGGCCGCCACCCGTGTGCGGTAGTCGTCTGGCACTCCTGTATGCATGTTCTGGTCAGTCGGCGGTCGGTACTGCACCGGAGTGCCAGGCAGGTTTCCCCGCATCGTAGATGGCGTGCCCGGTGGCATCATGCCCAGGAGAGCTGTGCCATGGTCAGCTCTGGCCGCAGCGATCCGTTCCATGAGAGTGCCGCTCGGAGCAGGACGCCCTGGTGTCCCGAATGGGGACTGTACTGGCGACGACACTACTGGTGTCATGCCCCTCGGCGTGTGCATGCTGTGCGAGGGGCTCCCTGGCATCTGCTCGAATCGAGCTGGCTCTCCGAAGATGCGGCCGAACGTTTGCGGGTCTCCCTGCGGCTCGGGCACATCGCTCCTCATCCCGTTGACGGGCAGGTTTCCCTGCAGAGCCGGGCGGTTGCGTGTCACCATCGCGGACATAGCTCCCTGACCTGCGGCCCAGGGGTCTTGTTGGTAAAGTCTGTCCGCTAGCTGTTCCACCTGCTCAGGGTTCAGGGCAGCCGCAATTTGATCAAGATCTGCGGTGCTGAGGACTTGCCAAGATATGGCGCTAGGCCCTTGGCTCGGAGCGCGGCTCGGCGGCTGACTGAGGGCCACACTCCCCGCCTCACTCTCATTGATCATGAAGATCTGGTGGGTCTCTGGCTGGTTTCCCAGCGTTGTTGGGCTGCAATGGTCCCCCACCTCTCTCTGGAAGTACGCCGGTGGGGGCTCATCGTCTCGCCAGAGAGACATCCTGCGCCTAATACTCGCATTGCCCACCGATCTCCGCTTGCTTGGCGCCGTCATTTCGGCTGTGGAACAGCGTGCACGGCGACTGCCCGAGTAGTTTGGGTTCCGCCACTGTTTACCTGTGGCGATCTCCTCCACGTAGTTGATGTAGTACGGCTCAATGATGCCGTTGACCCCTTCAGAGAGCAGCACGCCATTGTCGGACCAACCGAACTCGATATTGTTTTTTTTTCAGGGCCTGTTGCCAGTCGATAGAGATGGTAATCTCGGACTCAGGATCCCATCCGCTCTGCGCGTCGCGACGCTGAAGAGTCGGAACAAAGAGGATGTGTGAGCGTCCAGTTCCTTTCTTCTTGGCGTTGTGCTCTTTGCGGCAGGAGAGGCCAACCCACAGGATACCCTCGAAGGCCGCCCACCTTGCACCGTGGATGGCGACATCAGGGCATGGGGCTGGTCTCCCGGCAGGGTTGTCGTGCAGCGCCATGTACTTGTGCAACGACCAAGGGGCCTTGAGCGTCCACGAGTGCCCCTGCGAGGCACGAATGAAAAGATGGGCCGTGCCAGTATCTCGCATCAAGACCTTGAACTGCAACCGCTGCTTCTCCTCACCGTCCGCCTCGCGGACGTGGACGATCGCCATTATGATTGCAGCCATCTGATCGACCGTCCTACCGTAGAAAGCCTCGGCGATGATCTTGGCGTCGTCGGACCTCGGGTAGTACCCGTCGCACCGAATGCCGCCGCTCCAGGAGAACTCGTGCACGAGCTCACGGAGGTTGATCCAACCATCGTGGTCGTCGAACGCCCTCAGCTTCCACACTGGGTTGTGCGATTTGTCGGGCGCGCGCCTGCAGATCTTACGGAGGCACTTGCTTTGCTGCTTGAGCTTGTAGTTAGTGCTGGGAATGATATTCCTCTTCCGGCAGCTCACCATGAACGCCTCGTCAACCGAACGCATGGGTGGAAGCTTCCGTGGAGCACGTCGATCGTTGATCAACTCCTAGCTTCCACTCGTGAATGAAGCGTCGCCTGGGTGGCGCAGCTCATCTTCGGGCGGGTTTCCCCGCAATGGAGCCTCTGCTGCTGACGAGGCTGCGGCTCCTGATGATGAGGAGGCTGCGGCTGCAACGCCTGGCGGGTTTCCCCGCGACATCTCTCGGCTGGCGCTGCTCCTGATCTTAGGCGCCCAGTTGCCCCGAGGCATAGCACCCTCCCCGGATTCCTGGGATCGCGTCGCCACTGGCGATGCAGGCGTAAGGGGTGCACCCTATGCGCTCAAACGCCTTGGCCTTGCTGGCGATGGAGCCACTCCGGCTCGGCTGACGCGGTGGATCTCCAGGGAGTCCTGAGGCTGTTGCCTGGGGTCAGTTCTTTGTGCAGGGCTTGCTCGAGCTGTTGACTTCGGCACCTCGGCGAGGGGCCTCCCCATCTGCACGTCGAACCCGAGCTCCTCGGAGCGGGTGAAGGGGTTCTTCTGTCTTTCGCCTGAAGGCGCCCTGTGTTCACGGGTCTCGCTTTCCGAAGCTTTTGGGATCGTCGGTGGCTTCTTTGCTTCGGCTTGCGACTCCAGCAGCATTCGGCGATTTGCCTCGCGGGTGCGCTCTTCCGCCAACCGCTTGCGTTCTGCCTCTGCTGCGACTCGTTAGATCTCCTGCTCGTCGTCGCTCGTCATCTCGTACGTGTGAGCCTGACTGGAGACGCCAGGCGGGTTTCCCCGCGGAGAGCGAGTCCCCCGGACAGGAGGATCGTTGAGGCGCATGGCCTCGAGACGGCTGTTGACCGCATTGATCTCCTCTTGGGTCATGGGCACAATAGGTGGATGGCCCTCCTTTGCAGGAGTGCGGCCCCTGTTAGGGCTTAGGACGTCGCTGAGGCCGACAGGGCAGCCAGGTCGGTGTTCCTGGAACTCCGTTGAGCACGGGCCGCAAGCAGCGTTCGGCCTGTAGCGGCGGCGCTCCTCGATGATGGCTCTCAGCTGTCTCCGCGCTGCCTCTTTATCAGGTCGTCGAATGTTCGTAGCAATCTGATAACCGCCCCGCATGGACTTGCCCTGGGCGCCCCTGTAGATAGGGTTGCCCTGTCCGAAGGCAGAGTGTTCGCCCGTTCTGCGCCTGGGATCGTTGTAGGCAAGCAGCTGACCCCCACGTCGGGCACCATGCTCTGATGGAGCTGCCTGCCGCCATTCACGTGGGAGCCGTCCTTGGGGGTGTGGGTCGTCTCGAGGACGTGTATGCGAGCGAGACCTCCTGGCCTGTTCGTCGGGTGATGCTGCCGACATGGCCTGGGCAGGAACTGGCATTGTCTCCTGGGCAGGCATGGGCGGCACATCCTGGGCAGGCAGGTCTCCCTGCTGGTGAGGGTCGGAAATGATGAGGTCTTGTGCGGGCGGTTGTGCTTCGGTCTCGCTTCCGTCGAAGTCCACCTCCTCGTCTTCGCCGTTGACGCTCATCATGGGGATGGTGGTCTCGTCTTCGCACAATCCACAGCCGTCCTCATCTTCGGCTTCTGAAGTAGGATTGCCAATGATAAGAATCATCGGCCCATTCGGGACAGGCAGGTTTCCCTGCCGTGGTGGCATCTGGGCGCCGCTGGCCTGTCCCGGCGTCGGTGGCATGGTTGTCGGACCAGGCTCGTTGCCGTGCACGGCGCGCGCCTCAAGCTGAGCATGGCCATAAGAGGGCTGCCCGATGATGTTGCGCATGGCCGCATGGTTGGGGCGTTGCCCCGCCACCTGGAGACCGCGCCCTGGCGGAGGAGGCGCCTGTTCACGCCTCGTGATGGCCCTCTGAAGGGCTTGGCGCCAGCGCCCCTTTGCATGCCATAGGTGCGGCTGTACATCTTCGGGAAGCACACTGTCGATGAGAGAGAAAGCGGCCTTCAGCAAGTCCGAGTCGTCACAGACGCCGGAGTCCTGCAGCATCATGTGGCCGCTCTCAACACTCTGCTGACTTTCTTGATAATCTTCGGCTTGAGCAGCATGCATCTGCATGAAGGTCTGCAGCAACGCGTAGGGTCCGGCAACGCGTAGGGTCCGTACACACCCGGCGCGAGCATACCAGGTGGCTCGCGGGGATTGCCTGGCGCGCCCACGGTGAAGGCCTGAGACTCCAGGTCCATTAACTCGCAGTAATTTGGCGGATGCACTGGAGTAGGCCTGTTTCCAGGCAAGAGGTCTGACTGATGCCGAAGGTTATGTTCGATCTCCGAGGGGGTGGCCTCGACAGCGTCGGCCTCCATCTGGTCCTCGTCGCTGCTCTCGAAGGCCATGATGTTGCCTGGATTGCCGAACATCCAATCAAGGAAGGGAAGGGGCTGGTTTCCCGGCGTTCCGTTCTCCACAGGCGTGAGCTCCATGGCTCCGAAATTGAACCTGCGGAGGTACTCGAGGTAGTATGCGTAGAGCCCGTGGCCGTGTGCCACGATCTCGTCCAGCATGTCCATGTTGCTGACCCAAATGAACAATATCTGTTCCACAGCCTCGAAATATTGGAGGCTAAGATACTCAATAGCAGGTTCACTTGAGCCCAAATGGACTTCGGACGATCTACCCTTTCCATTCCCTTTCACTGGGCAATCCTTCACGAGGTGATCGGTACTATCACACTCATGGCACTTCAAGATCTGGCCGTCTCTACCTCGCGGGTTTCCCCGCCTACCTTTGCCTTTGCCTGAGGTTTCCCTGCGGCCTTTTCCACGACCCTTTCCCCCGAAAAATATCTCATCATACTGATCGTCTGAGAGCCTCTGGAGGAAAGCCGTGATGCCTCGTCCGTTCAACCTTCGGCGACCCCGTTTGCCCTTGCCTTTGCCTTTGAAGCTCCCCCTTATCCTCCTCCTAACACGACGCACTGGTTTTCGTGTAAACCTCCTCCACCTACGCTTTGCTTGCTGTAATGACCAAAACAGATGCTCGGCACGCTGGTTATCACCTTCCATGTGCATGATATCTGACCAGTCTAGCGGTTCGGCACCATCTGACGATTATCGTGTCGGTGTCGGTGCCTGAGTCGAAGTCCTCGTTTCCTAAGTAGGTGGATACTCCGTCGTTGAGGGGGTTCGCTTCTCCCCATAGAGAGCGGTGAGGCTGAGGTTATCTAGGAGGAGGGCTGGTTGCCCAGCTAGGTTGTGATCTGTCCCCTGCCAGTAGAGCAGTAGATTCACCAGGATCGTCGGCCCAAATGTTTTTGGGCCCGTTGCCAGGTTGAGCTTCAGAGGTTAAGGCAGTATAGAAATGTCCACTGTCAGTTCCCCTTCCCCTTCCAAACGCTGATCCTATGTTGCCAGGAGACCGTTCTGACAAATGGCCTATCCAGCGCATCCTCTCACATAGTTATTCATACTGTTGTTGTGTTCGGGGCATTTGGTGGTTGAGTGGTTGTAGGAGCTGCATGGCTCGCTGGTTGCCGACGCCTGAGGCGCGGAATAGGATGGTCGTAAGTAGTTGGAAGTTGGGGAGGGTAAAGCCCACCGATTGTGCCTCAAGACGGGCCATTTCGAACCGGGCAAGGGTCACGTCGATTCGTTCTCCGTAAGGCACGTGGAGGTCGATGAGCTGAGTGCCTGAGGTGAGCGGGCGCTCATCCCCCAGGCGTTCGAACTTCATGTTTAGGAGGAACATGATGTATGTTACTGGGTCGGTGTGGACACCGTCGATGTCCGCGCCGTAGTTCATGATGTCAGGTGGTACCCTCATGGCGAGTGTCCTCGCGAGGCCTCCCAAGCCGCGTTGCATGGCGGCTGCTTGGGCTTGTGGCGTCATGCGCCCACTCGTGACGTTAAGCCATGCGTTGGCCTCATAGACGTACTCGCGAAAGGGTACGTTGCCTTGGGGGTCCCAGTATGGGCCATGTGTTTGCCAATCGGTGACGTTGTCTCCTCGGCGCATGCGCCCGATTGCCGCGCCCAGCGCAAGCCATATATTGGCGAAGATAACCAAACCCAGGCTATGGAGGTATGGGTGGTTATCAGGCGCGTCGCCGCGCTGGGGCGGATATGTTGGCGCCTTGTCGAGTCTACGAGGCGCTTTATCTTGCGGGTCTCCCCGCTTATGCTTCAGGTACTGCGCTTTTGGCTCGTTGCCGAGCGGTCGGTGATAGCGTAGTGATGAAGCGTATATCGTACCAGTGTTGTTGTCTAGACGTCGTACCTCTCGCGTTGCTTATTGCTCTTGGGTTGACCCTCGTAAATGTTGGTGGAGTGGCGGCGCAGGGTAGAGGGTGGTCACGAGGATCGTGCCTGGTAGCGTAAGGATGAGAAGAACAAGAGCTGACCACACGAGTGTGCGGCCAGCTCCGCAACCAAGTCTGCAATGACTTTGGTAGGTCATATTGCGTCCAATTCCATGTCGAAGGAATACGATATGGGGTGTGGATGGGTAAGATAGAAGAAGATCGATGCATCGGTCTTTCCAGCACATAGCGAATACCAAATCAGGTATCCGGGCAAATCGGGCGCGCGTGCCTTGAGCCACAAGGCAGCGACGCGAAGGCTATACTCCCGCTTACATATAACATCTCCCAAAGAGCTACCCTTGAAGTCGGTTGTCGTGCCAGCGCGTCCTGCTGGATGCACGGCTATGTGGTGGTGGCGCTTGCGACGGAGGTTCCTGATGCGCCTCTTGGCACCTGCGGCGTAGATCTCGCTCTCGTGGATGCTCGCTGGCCCCTCGCCCCGGAGCTTCGGCCAGACCGCGGCGGCGTCGACGCAAACCGCGCTCGCGCCCGCCCTCTGCTCGGAGAAGGTGGCAGCAATCAGTGATTTCTCAAAAAGGTTATTGAAGGAATTTGGCGTTTCCGCCTTTTTGGCTCGCCGACGCTACAAAACTACCCAACAGGCCACCAAGACCACCCCAACACAAACAAAGAGGCCTTCAAGGAGGCCCCACGCAGCCTGACTGCGCCCCAGGACGGCGCAAGAGGCGTCCAGGACGGCCCAACGAGGCCTTCAAGACCACCCCAAAACAGCCCAAGAGGCATCCAAAGGTGTCCTTTTCTCTGAAAATCGGGGTAAGATGACAAAGGAATCAAGATCTCATGTTCGCTCTGCTCAGGGAGAGCGGAGGCGGGATGAGTCATTGATACGACAAGTATCCGTTAAGCAAGACTACTCTATCAGGAATGCGAAGGGAGGAGGTCGGCCGAGGACGGACGACGACGAGCCGCCCGCGCACCCCAGCGCGCTCCTTTTCTCTCCTGCCAGCCGAGGTCGGCTGGCTCGAGCAGTCGTATGGCTGCGGAAACGCAGCTTCAGTTCACGCGGACAGTGCAATGCATGCAGACTAAGTTAAGTTCTACTTGAATATGAGGCGGAGAGGAGCATATTTACTCCCCCCGCGGCGGGCCGCGTAGAGCCCATCCAGCCACGGCACCCCCGGCCCGTGCATTTGCACAACCACCGGAGCCAACCCGAAAAAGCTTTTACGGCTCAACGGTGGCTGCCAGGGGGCCAAGGGCAGAAGAGGCTCGACGTTTCCCACCATTGTGATAAATATTTTCTCTCCGCTGGACCGGCTTAGCCGACCAGTAGAGAGGTCCGCGCCCAACGCGCTTAGCGCGTGGGTGAAGTGTTTTGCACGCGCCTGCCGCGGACGGAGTCACGCGGGCCACACTCAGTTGAGGTCCTCAAACAGATTGTGGTTGTTCTATAAATGTTGCCCAGGCGGCGTGGGAGGAGGCGGGTTTGATGGCGCCGATCCTCCCATCTGCACGTCTACGCCGCGAGGCGTCCGAGACCGTCCTCTTTCTCTGTCAATATCACCAACCAGTGCCGTCTCTCTCGGCGGGAAATGGTGGTCATGCTCCCGTTTTGATAGCGTGATCCAGTAATCCAGATTGTACCATTCATCGTCAGTAAGCCACGTGATCCTGTCCCGGTGGACGTAGTACCCTACAAGGATCCCATTCACGTAGGAAGGGTAGGACCTGTTATGGTTGTGCTCGTAGCCGTATCCTGCGACACTGCTAGCAGCATCCGAGGCAGCGCTTGCGGCAGCGTGCATCGCCGCGGACAGCGCAAGGCCGGCGGCAGCATCAGCAGCCGCGTCTGAGGCATCATCCATGGCTGCATCGCGCGCGCGTCGCAATTCCGACCGATCCCTCGTGTTGGGATATTGTAGGTTAGCCTCTCTGGTCGTCACGGCTGAGCCGGAGACAGAACGGGGGGTACCAGCAGCTTCCTCGGATGCCTGAGCATCTGAGATGCCAGGTCGGAGAGACGGCGTGCGAGACAAAGGTCTGGCCGTTGGTCCAGCGGGCGCACGTGGCCCCACGATCTCGGCTTCGCCGTCGTGCTCGGGATCAGTGTTCCTACGATCATTCATAAATTGTATTATACTTCTGGCAGCAGTTGCTGCAGCGACACCATATAACCCGCATGCAGAGCGGAAAGGTCCATCTTGTTTGTCCTGGAGATCGGCACCGGGGTCAGGATACTTACCCTGTAGCCAGGATATGGCATATTGTATTAGAGCACCATGGCAACGGACGTCATTATGTACTTTCCTGCCCGTATTGTGGGCCCATCTTGCTATAATGTTGCCCGTCTTAACAGCCGCGCGAATGCGGCAGTCCAAGGCATATTCGTCGGTCCGTTTCTTTGAATCAATTTCATCCGTGCTCACCATTTCGGGACGAATGATTCGCCCCGGATAACCAATAAAGTGATCTTCCGATATGAAATAGCTGATTATCTCACGAACAATTGCGAAAATCCTTATGGGCCGAAGGCCCAGTTCCATTTGTTGTACTGGTACAAACCAACTGTCATCTATTATGGTCTCGATGATCTCCGGGATCACGTATTCTGCCGTTCCGGCCAGGGTAACCCTGCCGGGTGTAGTAGGGTTTAATCCCGTGTGTTCAATAATGTAATGGGCAGTAGCCGCTCGAACTTCGTCCCCGAACAATCTTATTTTGATGGAAGGGTCATCATGGTGAAAGTATACGTGTCCCTCAGAATGGTCAAGAGTGAAGAATCCGTCAGTTATCGACGCGGCCTTAGGCCCGCTGATCACTTTGAGATCCAGATCCATTTGTGACTGTTCGCGTGCCCTCGCGGCTGAGCCGGTGGCATGTCGCAACATGGGCTCAATAGGACGATGGTCCTGACACTTGCTAATCCTTCTTGAAACAGACTGAGAACTGCGAGTTGGCCTCGCTCTAAAATTGCTCTCCCAGGCGACCGGTAACCTCGCAGGAGGGTTGTCGTTGTCGGCGTTATTTCCATTATCCTCAGGCAACTCGCCGAACCAAGATCTGTCAAACTGTATTGCATCATCTATTGTAGCAAATGTAGGAACAAAGACGTTGGCTCTCCTCATGTTGTCGAACCATTCTACCCAGCCGATTCGAGGAGTGACTAAGTCATCCGGTTCATCAGGCCAGTGAAATGCCTGTAGGGCTGGGCAGGATCTGGGGCGAGCGTACTGGTCAAAATCAGTCGCCCACAATTTCGGCCACCATTTATTAATGGGCGGGGTTTGCCTCCGTACATTTCTGGCCGAGTGTTCAAGCCACGATGCCAATCTCTTTACCAAAGGCCTTAAGCATTGGAAGAAAGGAGCATGTCGCGCCGGAGGCTGAGCCTCGGCGTTTTCTGGGACCCAAGCCGGAAAGTTCCCCTGCTGGCCGTTGCCAAATATAGTGCCAGCAGCCGCCATTGTGGCAAAGTTGGAGGCCCACTTTCGCTCCTGCTGATTGTTGTTGTTGACGTTTCTCGTGACGTTAGCAGAAGCTCTCCCTTGTCTCTTTATCCGCGCATCCATGTACTCATGGCGATTCCATGACAGAGTTGCTTCATCATCCACTAGTATCCACATACCATGTGCCTCAAGGGACTGCGGGATAATTTTGTGCTTCCATGTCTGGGTCACGTAATCGTGAGTAACCCTGTATTTATATCTGATTGGGCAACTACAGACGGGACAATGGGCAAAACCTGTCCTCACCCAGCGGTAACGGAAACAAGGAAATCTCCCATCGTCATCCCACGGGGTAGATATTATTCGATCTTGAACCGCGGTTTCCAACCTTGTCTCGTGGTCCCAATTAACAATCAGTCTCTCGTCTCTATTAACCCAGGCAATAATCGACGCGTTGTCGACAGTGACCTCGTACGAAGACAATTCGCGATCAAAGAGTACCGTCCAGCGCATCTGATTCGCCTGTCTCACAAGGGAGACGGCTTTGTCGATGTCCGTGAATTTCGGCACCTCCCGGGACACCGAAGTCCCGTCTGGGCATACTCTGTATGAGAAGCGGGCGAGCACTCTGCCGGTAAAAACGAGGATAATATCCCATTGCTCATGATGCTTGAGATTGGGGAGACATGGCCAAAAGTGGCGTGTGTCACTCACGTGCAAGGCACCCGCCTTTGGCGGCTCCCTTCCCGAGCCGGGTTGCCCATAGGTACTCGAGCTTTTATGGTGGGCGGTTGTCCATATCTCCTTTGGCTTAGCCACGGAGGAAAATCCGAGGGGTTAGGCATAGCTGGGCTATTGCGCGCCGGAAGCAAACGCAACAAATCGTAATCTGCGGCAAAACAAAGCCCATAGTTGCCCGTCGGAAAGCAAACGTGTTCACTCGTAGATTCCAAAAATGTCTGCGCGCCCTCCTGACTTGGCCAGGGTCGCACGGGACATACATTCTCTCGATCGAAGAAGTGAATGTTGAATGTCCCTGGCATGCCCTATAGAATATAGGTATTGGCATCTCTGTTCCATTGTCCTCTTGCAAAGATATTTTATTATGTTTTTTCCCCACATAGCGTGGATTAGTGTTCCAACAATATTGGGGCTGTCTTGGGGGGAAATTCCCAAAACATCGATCGTCCCTGACGGCAACACAGCTAAGCTGTGCGCAGCCAAGGCGTATGATTGGAAAGTAAAACCGTCATCATATAGTTTCTGCACCAGGTCTCCAAAATAGACCCAGCCCACTGACGATCTTCACAGTCCGAGCAATGCCTCGATGTATACAACACATTGGCCTATCGTTTTGGCCAAATCATCCGCTCGGAAACTCAGGCCACTCCAGGTGTCCGAATTGCCTAAGGCAGCTGGGTTTTCATCGTCGTCTTCTCCAACTATAAGTGGCCGCAGGCATGCATAAACGCCCGGAATAAACCCGTCCGGACCGTCATCGGAATGAAACTCGGCTCTCAGATAATCCTTTGCTTGTGCGAAAGATCCGTCGTCCTGATTGAGACCTGCCAATATCGCAAAGATAAGATCTTCCACACATTCTGCCATTTACCGAAGCGTAATTCCCGTTTGTTTGCAGATGGCTTCGATGTCCGGTGGTACAGGGCCAGTGATATGGGCGTCCTGGAGCATCTGTTTTAGAGGTCCAGGCGTAGCCTGAAGTATGCGACGGCGTTCTTCTGTTGTCACATACAATCGTTTCTCTGTAAATACCGCAGCATGCCCCACTGTTACTTCTCGGTCCCCATCGCAAGGGCCCCATGTACTTCGGCTGCCCCTGTCTTATCTGGAGCAGGCGGAAGACTCGATCTGCGGAACATATTCGTAGACGCCGGTCCATGTGGAAAAGTCTCGTCGTCCATTGACTCCAGAAATTGAGGATCATTCTCGCGCGGGAACCTTGTGCAAGAGTCCTCCGATACTACGTCCATTTCTTGTGCTTCCGGGTGACCTGAGGCCCCCGGTGGCGGCAGAGCTTGGCGTTTGGGAGCATGTTTCGCCCCTTCATCGGGAATATGTAATGTTCCTTCGTCTGACGGTACTTGTGTTGGACTTGATTGCTCATCTTGTGCCTCGCGGCGGCTCTCTTGTTCCGTTCCGGCTGAGCCGGGCGGAAGGGCAGGAGGAGTAGGCGCTCTGACCTTACTCCCAGAACCTCCCGCCTTTTTACGTCTTGACCATCGGGGCCCGCCCGCTATCATCGGAGCGCGCGCAGAATGTCTGTCCACCTTCAAAATTTGTTCGACGATAGCATCAGCAAATTCATTCCACGCGGCGGAATGTGTGTTTAGCTCCTCAAGCTCTTCTCGTATATTCATATCGTAAATGTTTTTCTGTCTTAATGTATGATGCAGCAGCAACTCTGAACCTTTTCATCAGAAGAGTGTTGTCCTGGGCATCATGCGCTCTCGATTGTAGCCCTCGCAAGTGGTGGAAGAAGTCTTTTTCCTTCCTCAACGCTGAACTGGATCTCGGGGACTCAAAATGCAAACACGAGACCTCTTTTAATGTTATTATGATGGCAGTGAAATCATCCTTTCCCTCCAAATCAGGCGAATCCTGAGGTGAATGATCCCCGTCCGACTGAGCCGTGGGGCTAGCGTCGCGCACATTCAATATATCGCCCTTTCCATCTCTTTCAAGAACGCCAGCATCATCCGAGGCAGCCTTCGCCTCCGCAGGCGGGGCATGCGCAGATCGGGATCGTTCGCCCGCGGGGCCGCCATCGCTACGAGGCGGGTCGCCCCGGCGCCTGGTCCAACTGGGTGCCCGTTTGAAAGGTGCTTGTTTGGAGCGAAGCTCATTTGTCTGAGGGCTCCGAGTAACAGACGAGGGGCCAGAGACGTTGGCCCCGGTGAATATATTTAATTCGGGCGGAGGATCAGGAACGCTCGGCCTCCAAGATCTGCTGCCAACTGCGTCTGAGCCACTCGACTTAGCTGGTGGCGAGACACTCATAGAAACAGTGGGGTCTCTATCATATCGGGGCATCTTCGCTGGCGGTTGATCTGAGTTCTCCGACCTGGGATCGAGCCTGTGGAAGAGCCTTCTTGGAAGAAACCTCCTTCGCAGGTGGAGCGTGTGGTTGCTTAATAATGTTCGGCCGTTGGTCCGGAGGACTCGATGGAGTACGAATCGCTGGCGGAGCCTGCCTGGCGGGAATTTCTTCCGGCCCACCAGGAAGAGGAGGGGGGCCGACTGGCAGCCCTGGAGGGCGGCGCTTTGTAGGTCCTATCGGGCTTCGCAGATGCCTTTCCTAGGTCAGGGAAGTCCTTTTTGTCCATCGAAAACGGAATGCCGGACGGCCTAGCCGCCGGCTCCTTCTCGCCCCCTTCAGCTGCCCTCTCTTTCTCCTTTGCACTCTGCTCAACCAACTGAACTGATCTCTCCGAGGCCTCGCCCCTATGTATCGGGTGAATCTTGGTCAGTCTGATTCCTTTCTCATGCGCATCAGTAACCCATAGCGCTGCTGCAGTCCAATGATAGAGTCTCAACTCGTATAAAACATCAGTCTCTGGATTACTCACGTATTGAGTCGGTGATCCTCTAATGGCTTTGGTCGTCTTGGCATAGTTGACAATCTCGGCAACGACCCAAATGCCATCTTCAAAAGTCTCCTCCGCAATGGAGTAAGTTGTGTGAGTGTTGGTATTGTCAGAACATGGAAATGAATACACCCCAACCGCATTTGTTTTCACGCTTCCGCCGTATTTGGGATTTGACGGAAGCAATTGATGGCCCTCCAAAATAGCATGGAGGGCGGTCACTGACGTACCATGTGACTGCTTTGTTCAGCTGGTGGATGAGTCTGAGACTTCCGCAAGCTTCTCTTTTGACAGGAAGAAAAAGGCAACGCTAATTCGACGCAGTGGGCTTTGCCAACTTTGTGGGATGTCAATCTCAAATCGGCCCAGTTCAAGCGGTCAGCCACCGTGGCGTTCCGCTTCGATACCTACCTATCTGCTTTGAACCTGAAGAAACGAGCCCAGTTTGGCACTAGATAGTTCCGTGTCATCGGTGGAACTCTCGTCGTTTCCTGGAGCATCTGGTGGGCAAGCCACGCTTGGCTATTACCATCTTTTAGGATCATTTTCCGTTCCCAGCTATGAAAGGGGATCTCTTCCCTCAGCGACCTCAGCAGCTCGTCCCTCTTCGCCTGGGCATGCGTTAAACGGCGTCATATCCCGGTGAAGTTTGCCGCTGGCAACTGTGAGTGGGCAAAGGATATTATGACGAGTAATCTCTCCTGTCTTTGCATCTTTCACTGGCAGATTCTTTATCTGCTGATATTCCTTATGGATCGGCCACCAATATTCTTCCTCTCCAGGGCATCCATCTTTCGGCCTCCTCGGAAACTTGTGCTTTTGCTTCTTACTGATCATAGTCAACTCACCCTCAGGGCATGTCTCACGGATGGTTCTTTCAGCTGTTTCCCCAGGGGCTTCGATTTCCTTGATATTGGTTGGAGGAGCCAACTGAGGGGCGCGTGGTGATTGAGCCGTCATCGCGCTAGAACCAGAGCCCGTTCCGGCTGAGCCGACGGGTTTGGCCTTGTCAGTTGCAGCAACAGTACCGGGTTGGCCGATCATAACGGACCGCTATGCCGGGCAAAAAGTAAGCATCGTCCTTCCATAGGAAGAAATCACCATAAACAGCCCCCTTTTCAAGGAAGTCCTTAAATTCATCTGAATAGAACGAGTGTATAGCACCTCCGCCAGTTCTGATTGAAACGGCTAGGAACTGTTCATCGGTCAGTGGTTCCTTAAAAGGAAGCGCGCCAAGTATCGACCTGGGAATGTTACCTTCTGTGGGGGACCGGTCCTGCCAATACATGACAAGGTCTCGGACTTTCGCCTCCTGTTTGGCGTACTTGTCCTCCCTCACGGGGCAACTTATGCGGCCTTCCCCGACGGCTGAGCCGCCGGCAGGCTGACAGAAAAATAGTACAGCCACTTTGGCTGTTTTAATCATGTAATCGGAACATAATTCAGCGGCAATGACCTTTCGAGATTTTTCCCCATCAGACACTTGATAGTCGTCATGGGAAGCACTGAAATGGAAAATATCCCCATGGCGGTGCCTAAGCTGGCGGTAGAGGCTGACACCGTCGAGGATCATTATTCTGGGGAACAGTCCCATCGTTTTAAAGTGTTCAATCCGACGGTTCATTCTGGCTCGGACCATAGTGGCAACATCGTCCCACATCGGGCCGACGCCGTTATCACCTACTTGCCAACACTTCGAGTCCCCGCCGACATACATTATGTCTATAGTCCCCTGTTGGGACCGTTTCATTATATCATCGATCAAATCCACGGCGTCCTTTATCATATGCCTGAGGCTCCCTGCGAAAGCAAACGGGTTCTCAGTCCTGTTGCGTCCACCGCCGACACCGTTTAATTTGCCCGACGTATCAACTATGTCATTGAAATTCCAGAAAGGGAAGCGACTTGGAGTGTGCGCCCCTTCTTTATCAGACCATTGCTCACCCCGCCGAAAGTTTGCAGAGGCGGCGGCAATACCGTTGAGTAGTGCTCCACTCTTAGCCGACTGTGCGCTTCCGAATACTGAGTTTCGCAGGTTGAACTCAGGCATAAGGCTCGGCTTAGCCGTCCCTGATGCGTCCTTGAACGTACTTGTGTAGTCAGACACAATATGAACATAACACGACCAACTACGATGCGACCCATTCTTCATCTGGGTCAGCGGTCGGAAGAAATCCGTCACAGGTTTCCCCGTGGATGACATAGCGGCAAGGTCTTCTCCGGTGAATGGAATCCACGAGTGACCATGCACCTCGGCGATCTTTGTAATCGCCTGACATTTCTTGGTAAAATCCAAGCCAGTTGACCAGAATCTCAATTTTGGGTCCGTGACTTCCATATAGAGGTCCAGGATTTCCTCCACCATCGCTCGCCATTCATTCAGGGGGGGGGTTCGGATCACGCCCAAACTCCCCTTGCATCCGAAGATGCTCAAGGACGTTCCATGGGCCGCGACCGATGTAAGGTCTGTCTTCGGGCTCGGGTTCTGACGCTGCGGGCCCCGAGCCCGGCGGCCCACCTCCTCCTCCTCCTCCCCCTGGGGGGGGTCATCTCCTGAGGGGAACCCGCCAGACGGTGGTTGTTCCCCATCGCCGCCGGCTGAGCCGCGAGGTGGGGCGCCACCACTGCCTCCACTGGCTAAGCCAGGAGGACTTTCAATGTAGGGAGGCTGGCCGGCAGGTGGTTCGCCGGCCGCCTGTTCCCCAGTCCCATGGTCATCCAATGATGACTGATATTGGCCCGCGCCTGCTGGTTGGCAATCCTCGGCGATCGGGTCGTCGGGCGCCTCCGTTGCAGTCTTCGGCTTCTTTTGCGGCGAGTCCTCATCAGCATCTGGGTCGAGTCCGTCTCCGGCAAGCCATTCCTCAAAATTATGCGGCCTCTTCCAGGGGCGTTGTCTTTTCCTCCAGTGCACGGCCTGCTTGGGTGCATTCTCGAAGTGCGCCGCCTTTGCGGCGGCAGCAAGGGCTTCCTCAACCGCGTGCACCGGTGCACTGTATTTTCCTTTGACCACTGGAAGAGCGAACATCGTTCCCCACCCTCCCCCAACGGCTGAGCCATGGGGAGACTTTCGAGGGGAAGGCCTCCATATGTCAATCCAGACCTTTCGAGAGCCTTTTCCCCAGTGATCCGCCACTGGTACGCTCACATAACTGCCCCAGTGGGTCTCGCACCGAACGGCTGGGCCAACGGTAGGACCAAACCCTTCTCCCAGCTCGAGCGTTCGCATCATGCCACGAAAACTTTCTTCTGGGGTTCCGTATGCACCCTACTGATCAGCTTCGTCTTTTCGTCAGGATACGTTTGGAGGAACGTTCCCACGGGGATTTTGTCGACGTCAGGAGGGCACAGTCGAAACGGCAAGTGGCCTTCCGCTCAAACATAGTCCAATGTACGGTCCATGGGTCTTGGGAGACCTGGGAGTATAAACGCTGGAATATCGTCTGAGACGTTGATTCCAGGTCCGCCCTCAATGCAATCACGACGGCGTCATTTCTCGTGCAAGGCATGTCGTCCTTCCACATCGCGTAGCGCCAACCCCAGCCCTTTGACGGCACAAGTGTGATGGTCTTTGGGTCCCGCGCGGGACCATTCCCTCAGTTTGTCAGGGAAGCACTTGAAGACTTCTTTGTTTCTCCATGATTCGACGTCTTCAACATTGGGGTCAGCCACATTCTTTGAGCGAGTATTGTCCTGGGGGGCAGTCTCCATTTCAGTAGATTCTCGGATGCAATGTCATGTGGGCTAAAGTGTTCATGTCCAGTCCCGTCCGGCTGAGCCGGTGGGCAAACCTTCCCGCTCGGCTGCGCCGGCGTTAAGGCTTTTCGAATTGTGGCGAGGAGAGCATTCTTGTAAATCTCTTCCTCTCTGCCCTTGTCTACAACAACGTCGGAATCAAACTCATCCACGATGTCGTCAGAATGGATTGAGATCGCGTCATTACCCAGTGACCCGACCGCCTTCTTCCCCAGCGGTCGACACATGGGTTCAGTCGCTGATGTCTCCGGCACGCGGAAACCGCGGCAAGCGAGATTCGAGCAGTCGCCGCAAGGCAACCGCTCGCCTCTACGGGAGGCCGGTCGCGGGGCAGCCCGCGCAGGCTGTTGAGCCGAAACGGCAGCGGCGCATATAGGATTGGGAGAAGAGGTAGGACGACGACGAGACGACACAACTCTCTCTGCGGCGTTGGCGACGGCAAAATGAACCTGCTTGGCAAAATCATCAGTGTAATCTTCAGCGCTCTCACACTCTCGTCCCCTAGCCTCAACATGCTCGTGTGTGCCATCACATCTACGCTCTAACCCCTCCGCAACAATGGGAGAGGCGGTGGCTATCGTCCAAGGCTTTTTCATGAAATTACCCTTGCTATCCTTCAATCCGCATGCGCACCCGTGCAACGCCGTCTTGGCAAATCCCAACTCTCGTAGAAAACTCTGTACCTGAGGGTCTCTCCAATAATTACACTGGGTAGGCCATTCAATACATACAACGCCCCCCGCTTTCTGCACAGCACGGGCAATCTCACGGAAATTCCAAAACAGATAACGGAAGTCAGTTCTAATGCCCCGAAGTCCGCGCATAGCCCTATGGTTTCCAATACGAAAATAAGGCGCCTCGTTCACATACTGCCAAGGGAAACCTCCTGCACACGGCATAGAGCCCCATAACGTTATATGTTTTCCCATGAACGCAACTATGCCGTTTAACGCCATTTTGAGTCCCTCATCCGTCCTCATGTCTTCCTTCTCGGTGCATCGAATCACTTTCTACATGAAATGTCAACGAAATTATTCGGGTCTCCTGTTCTACTTTGGGGGCCACAACAGTACTCCAACACAAATCTTTCCCCGGTCCACTGAGTGGCCGGGGCACAATCTTCTCGGATTTTAAATTCTGTGTATCCCGTCCATTTGCTCAGGCAATAATCGCCGTCGCTAGAATCGCCATCTGAGTCGAATTCGAATGGGTGATGATATCTGCTTTATTCATCACGCCAATTATCGATGCGATCTATCGTCAAACCTTGTTGAGAATTGACGGCGCAGGTGCGACGCTTATCATCCAGCTTATCAAGCTCGACGGGACAATCCCCGATTGCCGGCATAAATGTGACAAGTCTCGGAACATAATGATATCGTGTCAAACTCTGTCCTTGTCTCATCCATTCATCCCGTTTGTCGGAGAAGTTGGCAGCCACCGCGGAGCGCGGATTGTGATGCGGGCGATCTCCGTTAGAAACATCCTCTATATTTTCAGGCTTCCCCGAAGATTCTGGGCCACTTTCGCTATCCGATATCCCAGACATGGCTTTCATTTCACGATCAGAGCTTATTTTGGTTGCATTCTCGATCGCCCTCGTTTTCTCGGAGCTTCTGCCGCGACATTCTTTGCCCATCCGAGGAGTGACATTACCTGCAAGATCAGCTGAGCCGACTGCATTCTTCGTCGTTAACACCCCCTCGGCTTGGCTGGGGGCAGCCACAGCGGGTTTGCCTTCGTTGGGGCGCCTTTTCTTGTTGTTTGACTTTTCCCTAGGCATGGCAGCCCCTCTCCGCAAGGCCGAACTGGGGCCCAGGCGGGGCTTGGGACCCCCCCCGGGTTTCAGGGGAAGTCCGTCAGAAAACATTGAGTCAAGATAATCTTGGTGCCGCTTAGCGGCCCAGAACTTAGGCGTCACTGTGTTGACAAGGTAAAAAAACTTTGACCCATGCCATGGGGGCAACAAATCGTTTTGTTCCAAAACCAGCAGCCTCGATTTGCGATCTTTCGTATTGTAATTGAACTAGACCACGAGAAAATTGTTCGGACACAGCTGCTGCGTCGATTCTATGCGTTCTTGGTAGATGCATCAACTTCATCGACCCACCTGCCTTGATGACTTTACAAACTGCTTGGTTATCTTCCGAGAACAAACATCGCACAGGTCTATCCAGCAGGATTTCCCAGTGGCAATGCCGCAAGCAGCTCCTTGCGTTGCGCAAGGTCGGCCGCAACTGTTCTAATGTCACTCGCCAGGTCTGCATCAGAGCATTGCTTTAACAGAACATCATCCTTTTTGTCACCCACCCACGAGGTCATGCGATAATGAGATGTACATTTTATGTAACATATGAGGCGGAATAGGTCCATGTCTTGCTGTTCTGTCCATTTTGTGATACAGCTGGCAGTTTGACACACAGCACGTAGTAAGTCGCATCTGGCCATTCTCGCCCCGTAAAGTATTTTCATCATCACTTTTGCTGCGATGGTCTGGGGCACTCCCGACTGAGTCGGTGGCTCAGGGTCATCGGGGCTAGCTGCTGCGGCATCAAGGCCAATCACCTCTATCTCCTTGTCAGGAAGGCCGGTATCAACGCTAATATGTAATGCTGACGCTATAGCCTCCTCATCAGGGGAGTAAATATCTCCTCTGGGGCCGCCCTGTCCATCCTCTAAATCAGTAAATTCTGGACCGAACGGGGTGCCCGCGGCCGGATGTGTGGCCGGGTCTGCGTCCGTCAATTGAGCGTATAAGGTAACGCAGGAATCGAAGAACTCTGTCATATCGTATTCGATGACTTTCACTAGTGTTGGTTCTCTCGGCTGGTATGGCTCGGTCGTCTAAGACGCCGAGTCACCCCCCGTTTCCTCCTCACTACTCTCGTCTGCGACGGATGCGTTTTTTTCTTACCTTTGGGAGGAGGCGGGCCAAGTACCGCAGGCAATTCCCCGCGCCACTCAATTGTCTGAACTGATAGTCTACGCTCGCATCCTAAATATCGTCCAACAGCCGTTGGAGGATCTATTGCTATGCCCTTAGGGCAATTGTCCGAAGGTTCTGGAAGCAACTTCCATCCCTGGGCTAGCTTGTCGGCGGGTCCCGACAATTTGAAATCATCGACATACATGATCAAGAAACTTTGCAGTTCTTTGTGGAAATAACAGCTACGCCACGGACTACATTTCACAAAACCTTTAGCCGTGACATGCCCCTCGCAATGCTGCTCCCAATATCCGCCCGAATCAGGAAGTCCGTACAGTGATAAGTACAGTGGACACACGGGGTTCCTCATGTTGGACCATGCTTTGGGCCATTCGTCACGAGGCAAGAAAACCCACGTAGGAGTGCCTCCCAACTTCGATTGTGTGTAAGCTTGTCGAGCATCAGCTTGTTCGATGCTATGGTCTTCAAACAGCCCGTAGGCATCGGCTGCTTTGCCGGCCTGCATTGTCGCGGGGCTGCTGGAAAGTTCCTGAAATAGCGCCACGTCCTTGTTTTGATCTCTAACACTTGAACCGTCAAAGACTACCCGACCTTTGTACTTGCGGTCTTTGTGTCCTAGCGGCGATACCGAGTTCTTTTCAACAAGGGTCGCAAACAAACAGCCAAAATGGGCAGTTTTCCCTTTGAGATCGGCAACAACATCTGAATATTCCCTAACGCCATCTTCGATCCACGTGCCAATGTCTCGCAGTCTGTCCCACTCTTTCCTCAAGGCAGCCTGAGCGTCTTTGTTTGCCTTGGCCTCGTCTTTCGAGACAGACCTGGCTACAGCGGCATCTATGCGGGCGCAATGCCAGTCACTGGGAAGTTGGAAGGGCTCATCAATGACAGATATTATATCGGTACAAAGATTATAGAAATTGTGCAAATCAAATCGTTCTTTGTCACGATGACTGGTACCTGTATCTGAGTTATCTTGTAACGGCATTCGAGGCACGCTTCGCCGAGACGCGGCGGCCGCCGGACTCGAGGTCTGACTTGCCTCTTCGTTGTCCTCAGATTTTCCGTTATCATCATCGGACAAGAGATCCCTGCCGGCTGAGCCGGAGGGTAGCCCGTCTATTGCAATAGTGCCTACATACCATGTCTGTTTCCACCAAATGTCCTCGTCATCCGACAGGTGTTCGTTAGGAACATTTTCTTCTGATGTATCGTCAGTCTGAGATGTGGATTGCCAGCCCTGGGTGTTTCGCGACGCCGCCCCTCGCCCACTGCCAGGGGTGTAGCACAGGCTGCCAATTTGTACTCGACGTAGCTGCTCAGCCACCTTAGGTGCGGTTAGCCTAGCTTCGAGGAGAGCCGCAAGTGGCTGAGCCACTGCGGGATCGGGCGGGGTCGGCGGGTCGTCCACATCTAGACCAATGTCACGCAGAAGACCAAGGCAAGGGCCGATGTCCTCTATACCGAAGAATCCTCTCTTTTCTGCCTTATATTGCTCCACGGCCTGTCGGCGCTGGGCTTGGATCATGTTGAACCACCGTCCAGGATATATTCCGGGATAGGTAGACTCAGGTAATTTCTTTAACCATTGGGCGCTGTATTTTGGGTCTGGGTCTGTGACCCACACGCGGGTTACAGGCGCATAATCAGGGTCATAATAAAGAACAACTCGTATGCTACATGTCTTTCGACGGCCTGTCAACAGGGGCCTTTGAATTAATTCGTCCTTTGTAAGTCCAGCAACGATCCGTCTGTCTTCAAAGTACTCCATCGTATCGAAATTTTGAATTGTTCGGGCAAGAAGTTGCCCTTTCCCTGGAACTTTCTCACGCGGCTTAGCCGCTGAGATATTGGACTGTCTGTCCAAACGATACTCGAGTTGTGCGAGTCCCAGGTTTTTTCTTGCATCTGCAGGATGGGAGTCGCGCTGAGGGCCCCTGCCGTCAACTACCAAAAGCACATCACCCACGTATAAACTCCCAGGACCGTCATCATCAAGATCGGCCTCAGAGTCAATGCATAGCGCGCCCTCGCCTTCTTGGGGAGGCGGTGGCACCATAATGGCAAGATCATCAGCATTAAACGTGTTGTCCGGTCGTGCCCCTGTGGCTGGTTGTGGTCCGTCTGAGACGGCCGCACCTTCTCCTGTTTCTGTAGGGATTGTGACGGAACGCACCTCCGTCGCCGCTTTCTCGTATGCTTTTCGCAAAGGACACTGAAGCGATTGGTCGTCAGCGGTACCATCTAAGATGTTGCTGTACACTTGATCGGATTTCTCGATCGTGGGTCGTTTTCCCTCTGGTGTACGTCCTGATTCCATATTCAGTCCGTCCAATTGTCTCAGAGGTATAACGTAACTATCAGATCAAACTAATCCCCCCGCTTTGTGCACATACCCCAAGCACATTCCTGGAATCATCGTCGCTCCAGTCTTGGCAGTGCGAAAACGGGATTCAGGCGGAGGCGCATAACGGACAAGTGGTCCGAAGGGAAGAAGCGGAGCATTGAACTGGCATCCGAAGCGTCTTTACCAGCTGGACTGCCCTTCAGCAGGGGTCCTGGTATTGTAGCATAGACAGAAATATCGAACAGCGTAGGTCCAATATGGTGGTGGAAGACCGGCCTGCATGAGTAAGGCTCTGGCTCCCATCTGCACAACACCGTTCGCACGTTCTGCGACAGCATTTTGTTTCACATTTCCTGCGCTGGTAGGATCATGGGCAATATTGAGCTCGTAACATGCCCTGGCAAGCTCTCTTGCACCATCTGTATAGAAAGATTCGAACTTTTCCTCCGGGCTCTAAGGTTTACTTAAAATTATAAACGTGAACCGCGCACTTGTCGTGTACACTCTGAGCGGCGAGAAAATCCGTAGCTCGGTCGCGAAAAGTCACACACGCGGTCTCGTCGTGGAGCCCCCGCGAGAGTTCATCCATCGCAAACCAATGATCCATCGTCGTCAGTTGTCCGAACGAAGTGGGGTTAGCGTATGGGCGAGGAACCTTTAGCCCTTTGTTCTGCGCTTTGCGCTGTTGCTTTCTGATAGCTTTGGCCCAATTGCACACTGGACAATATGGGTTCTTGGGAGTATGAGTTAGAAGGTGCGGTAGCAGCCTTTTTGAGCCGCTCGGCAAGGGTCTCCGACACCTCAACCTCCGCAACATCTGGGTCTAAATCTGGCAGTGCGTCGACGTCGACTAAGTCGACGCCGCCAGCGTCTCCAACCTCGCCCTCCTCGGGTCCTGGGGCCGCGTTGCACGCATCGGAGTCCAATCCTCTACTTACTTCGTACGGGAGGTATCCTGAAACTCCACATCCATAATGGCATCTATATGCGGCAGCGCAAGCCTCGGCTTTGCCGGGCTGCTCGTCGAATGGGCCGACGGCTTGACCGTGGTCGGGCAAAACTGGAAGACTTTTAGGGGCAACAATGCCGGTCGGCGTCCGATTCCAACCGCATTCGCTGGCCACTTGAGGCGAATAGTAGAAGTAGGTGATGGTATCCGCAGAGTCTATCGAAGACGGGAATACGGGCGCGATCTCAGTCGGCCGCCAATCAGCGTAGCTGTCTGTGGGTACCAATCAGCTCATGTGTGTGCAGGTCTATGGTTACGCGAGTCTGGACAGCATGGGGCGGAGGGCCTCCCGCAGATTCCACGTTGCCCAGGAATGCCTTGGCGCCCGGCGTCACGCAACGCCACCGCTCGGGGGGCTCACTCCTTCCGGCGGCAGCTGCGCACATCCACTGACCCAGCGCCTCTTTGCCTGATAGGGTCAAGTATGGTATCTTGCCCTCAACGGCCAGGTCCACTCTTTGGCCGTTGGGCAACAATAGGTATGGCCTTTTGCCAGCTGGCCAAAAGAAACTAAAGCCGCGATCCATGCGCCGCTCTCCTACCGAAATCACGCAATGGGTCTCCGGCATGACTAAAGCGTTTAAACTACCACCCTTAAATTTGGGACACGCGATGCGAACTGAACCGAGGGCCTTGGGTTCTCCTCCAGCAGTGTTCAGAGTGATCGATTGCGGAATCTGTCGTATCAATCTCATTGCACCTGCGCTCCTAATGTATTTCTCCGCAATTAGGTTGTACCCGCATCCGGTGTCTATAATGAAGCTCAACGCCCCCAGGTACGCAGCGTCTTTGTCTGTGCATCCAGCAGCGGCTGAGCCGTGCGGGCTATCTTTCCCCTCTTCGTCCATCAACCAGAGATGCCAGACATGATCTTGCAGGTCTGATGCTCTGATTAGGGCTTCAGCGACATATGCCCTTGACTGTACCGACATATGTCGACGTATCTCTCCTGGGAACTTCCATCTATCTTT
The DNA here is from genome assembly GCA_963575745.1 of Prorocentrum cordatum. Lineage (NCBI taxonomy): Eukaryota > Dinophyceae > Prorocentrales > Prorocentraceae > Prorocentrum > Prorocentrum cordatum. The sequence continues at coordinate 378,451 of CAUYUJ010015904.1, read as the reverse complement.
GCTACTTGAGGGCAACTCTTTCAAGTCGTGGCGAAGCGCCTTCCTCCAAGTGATGGTCGGCTCTTCAGTAGAGGGGTGAAAACGGACACGGAGATTGCGCCGGCTACTATCCCGATGTCGCATGGAACTCTTACTAGGGGGAACGCACCAGTACTTTTTGATCGCGCCCCGAGAAAGAGGGTACAGGAAATTCGCAAGGACATTGACGAGACTCTCGACCTGTTTCCTGCTGTCCTGGTAAAACTCACCTCTGGAAGTATCCCAATAGTCTCCTCCATCGGCACTAGATGCGACAATCAAAAACTTAGGCCTGTTTTGCTTCTGCCCTGGAAAGCCCCGGAATAAAGGGGCGGGGCACGCGACGGCACCCAAGCTGATGGAATCAGTGGGTCTCTTCCCCCCCCCCCCCGTTTTCTGCTCAACCGACGCAGGCTTCGCCACGTCTGCCAAACAGGGACGGCAATACATAATACCATTAACAAAATTATGCCGGTCATTCCTCCGGCACTGACGGCCGAGCCGCCAATGTGGAGCCATTGTCACGTAACTGGATGACCTGGAGTGGTCTTGGCGAACCAGCATTCCTTTCCGCGTGAGCATTTTCCCGTTTCCTTGTAGGAACGGCAGACCATGTCTTTGCCTTTTTCCACCGCCTTTGTTTTTCTCTCCATCCTTTTTACGCTTGTCGGGAGTAGCACTAGTGGCTCTGGATCTACCATTGCTTCCCGTCGAGGAGATGTTGGCAGCGGCAACATTGGCCTGCTTGGACGTACGCTCATATCCCAAAGATTGTCCAGCGCCAAGTCTCGCTTGTTCCCACTTGTCGCGCTTTAGCTTCTCAGCGTCGGATAGCCCCCTGTGGGCTTTGTTACATCCGTCTTCTGGGCCTCGACAATTCTTGGGGTCTCGGGAGCATGCGTAACGCGGAATGGTACTGTCTTTCCCACGTGACTGACTTCTATTCTTCTGCTGTCCTCCTTTCCCGCGGTTGCCAGTCGGGGTCTGGGATCGGCCCTGCCCCTTTCGTTTCGGCCCCTGTCCTTCGATCTACTTCTAGGGTTCTTATCCTGAGCAGGGGCGGCGCTGGACTTTCGCCCCGCACTCGGCTGAGCCGGCGCGGCATTCTTGGGCTTCTTATGATTGAAGGGACAGCCCTTTCCTGCGCACGGGCAAGTTGCGCCCTTGTTCACGTATCTGCACGTGGTTTCGCCCTTAGCCTTCCCGCTTTTCATGACATCCGAGGATTTCCCCAACTTGGCAGCAATCTCTGCCGGGGCGGCTTTACTGCCTGTATTCCTCCAGTTGTCATTGCCTCCGCCTCCGCCGAATCGCGCTTGCCTAGCACGTTGGTTTAAGGCTCCCTCATGCACGCTGATGTTCCACTCTTCTTTTTCTCGCAACATCATTTCGTCGATCTGCTCCATCAGCAACTCATAAGTCTTTACGCCTTGTCCCATTTTATCCTTTGACAAGTCGTATAATCGACATGCGAAGTTCAGTTTGTTCGGTGTTCTGCTTTGTTCAAGAAACTGTGCATGAATCGAGGCCCTCATCTCATCGGACGGAGTTCTAGCTCCGTAAAGCTGTTGATACACATCTGTCCATTCATTGTAAAAATGATACAGGTCAGCATCGGGCTTGTGCGGGTCAATGATCACCCTGAAGATGTCACGTGAAATGCGATGTTGTCCCAACTCTGACCTTACCGAACACCAATGACAAATTGCTCGCACCATCTCGCGTCCAGTCATGAGTCGTTCCCCGATCTGGGCGCTGAATTCCACCCGAGTAATCTGCTGGAGGAAATGAGTATGATGACCAAGCTGATATCGACTCTTTCGCATCTTGTTGAATTGTTCGATAAGATTCGTTGCGATCATAAGGTCGAGACGCTGGAATCGCCCGGCATCTTTGGGTTGCTCATCCTCCACGACTGGATCCATAGCCTCGGCAATCCAGTGCTGCGCTGCCTGGCTCTCGGGCGATGACCCAACGTTTGCGCGTACGGCGTGCATTTTCCACTCACGAACGCTCGTGACATCAGGGATGTCCAACACATCAATTTTCTGGTTGTTACCAACCTGTCTCCACTGATCTAACGGCGTGCTCTCGTCAATTACTATCGAGTCGCGCGGTCCGCAGGGGCCTTGCGGCCCCCTGCGCCCACCCCCGCCAGAGGGGTCCGATCCCCCTGGACTTCCCGGAGGCGACCCACGTGGTCCTCGACCGCGATCATCTTCGTGCGAAAATACGATCTCAGTGTTGGGAGCGTCGCTCTTGTCGTCTCCTTCTCCGCCCTGTCCTGCATTGCCCGACGACTTCGTCGCCGTCATTCCCTGAGGGCCGTCTCCATAGGTTGGGCGGAGATTGGCGAGAGCGTTCTCTTCGTTGAATCCAGTTAGCCTCATCCCTGCAGGGGGCGCATTCTCAGCGGCGCTCGGCTTAGCCGGACCTTTTAGGGCAGGGCCTGGAACAGAATAATGTCGACGCAACAGCGGCCTCACGGGGGTCTCTCGCGAAAGCATCGGAAATCCGAACGAATTCGATGTGAGTCCAGCTTCACGTTCGTATACGGAGTCGGGTCGGTGACGATAGCCTCAAGCCTCATCTTTCCGTTCTCTACATTAGCCGCGTTCGAAGCAATCTCTTCTTCTCGCATGTTAGCCGCTGACCTTTCACTCTTCCGCAGGTCGCATCTAGAGCATCCCCTCGCTCTCGCATCGATATGTTCGCCACGCGCCGAGCTGCCACATCCGACGCCGCAGTTGTCTGTCTTTAGACGAAAACAAACGGCGCAAAACTGATCCACGGGAAGCGTGCACCCTTTCCCATCGGGAGGAGGACGTGTTGCACCTCCTACCAGCATGGTCGATGCTCCCGCATTTGCCAAGGTCGCCTGATCGAATTGCGCAGGCGCGGATACAATGCTCGACGACTGAGCCGTCGACAGCTGGTGTATATTCGATCCGGTCGGCTTAGCCGGCGGGCATTTCGCATTGCTCGACATAGCGCGCTGGAGGGGCGATCTAGCTTCCTCATGCGATTTAAGCTCTTCCAGATAGAGATTGCTCTGGTTGGTTATCTTCGCAGCTACGGCTTGGGTGTTGATTGCTTCCAGCCTGGCGGTCTTGAGCTCTTCTTGTAAGCCCTGTTTTTCTCGTTCCGCCATGATTGTCGCGATTTGTTATCCTTCTGTCCTGGCCGCCGCGACGGCAGCGGTAACCGCGCTGGCGTCAGCAGATTCTTTGTTTGCCATCGTGACAGCCTGTCTCATCGAAGTCAATAACTCTCTGTAATTATTTTCAGCTTTCCTCTCCACTTGCCATTTAACGGCCTCGGTCTGATTGTGCGTATGTTCTATCAGCGCCTGTTCGCGCTCCCTAGCAGCCATGGCTAGGGCGACGCGCTCAGCCTCGAACGTTTTTCTAACTTCGCTTACAGTTTCAGTTAATTCTTCTCTGCCCAACCGAGCTCTTTCGGCCAGCTGCGCTTCATTGGTCAGAAACTCTCCTTGAGTGTTGGCTTCCGCCAGCCTGGCCTGGCCCTGAATAGACTGCGTAAGAATAGATGTGCAATTATGATCGCCCATTGGGTAACACTCCGCGCACAGCCATTGCACGTTGCACTTGTTGCAAACGTCCGAGCAATTCTTACACGCTTGGTTCCTACATGCGCCTTATGGCCTGTTGGCTTTCCCTGGGCATCTGCTCTCCGCCTGAGGCGCGCAGTCAGGGTTGGGGTTCCAACATGTCCCCATCGTAAAAACCGCAAGATTGCTCCTTGAAGTAGATCTCGCCCCTGATCTTGGTATCTTGGGTCTTCCCCTGCTTTAAGCATTTGATCTGGGGCGAACGAAGGTATTTTCTAGTGGTTTGGGCGCATTTAAGAACTCCTCATCCTTTTCGTCTCGTGTTATTAGCTGAGCATATGTAGCTAGTTGTCCGACCAATTCTCCATCCTCAACAACAGCGGGAATAGTGGGTTGCCACTCACCTGAGGCGGTGGCACTACGGAAGAAACCTTCCTTCAGCGGTGAGACATTTAGCTCGTAGTCCTCATCCCGTTGTTTCTTAAGATTAAGCGCAGGGGCTCGTCCTGTGGATTCCCTCTCGCGCTTCATCTGAGCCCCCGTCCTGTCCGCCTGAGGCGTCAGGATACTAGTGTCTTCATCGGAACCATTGGGGGACCATCTTTCGTCTTGAGCAGGGACGCCTTCTTCCTTCATCACGGACAATGCTCGGCTCAGGGAAATATCATTATTGATACTATCAAAACCTTCCCCCATGGAATATATTTCATGACCTTTGTATATTGGATCATCACTGTCTTGACCGAATTGTCCGTTGAGTGCTATCGGAATTGGGGCATTGTTACTCATGCCCATCCACTCGGTCGGGATATCAGGAAACGCATTCATATTCCCTCGGACTTCCCCTGGCCGGCCGGCTTCGCCAGCGGCAATGGCAATGGCGCGTGGGGCATTCTGAATTGAGCTTATCGGCTCCGTCGATTTGGCACTCCAGGACGAGAATGCACCTCGCCCGGGTCTTGATGTGACGCCATCCCGCCCGTGCGGGCCCGGGGTTTGCTCACGATCACCTATCGGAGCTCCTTCGGAGGATACGTCAGCCGACATTTCGGTTATCCCCTCGATACTTCTTCCCCTCACGACCCGAGTGGCGATATGTGAGGGAGGGATCCAGTCCTGAACAGGACCGTCTCTGTTTGCGTCGTGTCCATCATGTTGTACAGCGCGCTCATCGGCGCTCCTCGAGATATCGGACACGACATTAGTCTTATCATAGCTCTCCCCCGCAGCGACTGAGTCGCGGGGCACGACTGGAAGATCTTCTCTTGTATCTAATGCCCCCGCGTCGACTGAGTCGCGCGTTTCGGCTGATAACCAGTCTTTCCTCTGAGAACCGGGGTAAGATGTCAAGGGGATCAAGATCTCATGTTCACTCTGCTCAGGGAGAGCGGAGGCGGGATGAGTCATTGATAAGACAAGTATCCGTTAAGCAAGACTACTCGATCAGGAATGTGAAGGGAGGAGGTCGGCCGAGGACGGACGACGACGAGCCGCCCGCGCACCCCAGCGCGCTCCTTTTCTCTCCTGCCAGCCGAGGCCGGCTGGCTCGAGCAGTCGTCTGGTTGCGGAAACGCAGCTTCAGTTCACGCGGACAGTGCAATGCATGCAAACTAAGTTAAGCTCTACTTGCAAATGAGGCGGAGAGGAGCATATTTACTAAAGGGGCCCCAAGACGGCCTGAGAGCGCCCCGAAACGGCGCAAGAGGCGCCCAAGACGGCCCAAGAGGGCCCCGAAACGGCTCCAAACGGAGCCCAAGAGAGCGAACACGTACCGAAAGTCCGGGCCTTCCGCCCCGAGAGGCCCCCAAGAAGACCCAAGAGGCGCCCAGGAGGCCCCAAGTGGCCCCCAAGAGGGCCCATGAAGTCCCCAAAAAGGCACCAAGAGGCTCAAAAGAAACCCAAGAAGGCTCCAACACGGCCCCCAAGAAACAACCAAACTGCCTCCAAAAGGCTTCCGAGAGGCCATCCGCGGGATCCCGACGAACATCCAATAGTCATCCTTCCCACAACCCAGGCACGGTGGCGGGATTGGCCGAAGGACAATAGAAAACCACCATCATTACCACCACCATCACCATCACCATCACCATCACCATCACCATCACCATCAGCATCATCATCATCATCATCATCATCATCATCATCACCATCACCATCATCATCATCATCATCATCAGCAGCATCAGCATCAGCATCAGCATCAGCATCATCATCATCATCATCATCATCATTATCATCATCACCATCACTAGCATCGTCATCATCATCATCATTATGATCGTCATCATCAGCAGCAGCATCATCATCGTCACCATCATAAGACTTCATCATAATCAACAACATCATCATCATCGCCATCACCATCATCATCATCATCGTCGTCTTCGTCATCGGCAGCAGCATCATCCTCATCGTTATCGTCATCGACAGCAGCATCAACATCATCATCATCATCACCACCACCATCATCACCATTACCAACAACAGCAGCAGCATCATCGTCATCATCATGACTTGATCGTCATCATCACCATCACCATCACCAGTGCATAATCATGTTCCTGCTCCTCATAATCCTCCTCCGTTTCTTCATCATAACAACTATCATCATTATCAGATTCATCACCAGAATTACTATCACCATCTCATCATCAGCATCATCATTAGCAGCATCATCGACATGATCGTCATCATCATCATCAGCATCATCATCGTCTCCATCATAATTCCCATCCATATTCCCATCCCCGTCCCCGTCACCGTCCTCACCACCACCATTATCATTATCATCATCACCCTCATCACCATCGCCATTATCATCATCACCATCATCATCAACAGCATCGTCTTCTCTATCATCATCGTCACCATTATGATCATGACCAGTATATTTTTATGGTTACAATGACTATAACCATCACCATCACGACAATCATCATCGTCCCCGTCCCCGTCCCCGTCCCCGTCCCCACCAACACCATCGTGGCCAGCATCATTAGCATAATTAGCAGCATCGTCATCACCACCACCGACACCATCACCAGCATCATCAGCATCATCATCAACACCGCCATCATCCTCACCACCTGTATCATTAGCAGTACCATCGTCATCGCCATCGTCATCGTCACCACCACCACCACCACCATCATCATCATCGTCATCATCATCATCATCAGCATCACCGTCATCACCCCCCCCGGGGAGGGGTCCCTTGGGCAGTGGGGGCGGCGACGGGCCGGCGAGGGTCCTGCTGCGATGCCGTGGGCGTGCTCGTCTGATCCGCGTCTTCTTAGCGGTGCTGGGCGGGAGACCCACAACTGCGTTGCATCCGCCTCGCACTCCCCACAGGACGTGGAGGGAAGGAGGGAGGGGAGGATGGAAGGGAAAGATCGAAGGGGAGGATGGAGGGGAGGATGAGAAGGAGGAAGAAGAGAAAACTGTTGATGATGGCGAAACGAGATGAAGGCGGGTTTCCGGGAGACATGGCCCTCTCAGAACTTGATCACGGATCCCTCGTCGCATATTTTTTCTGTATGCCCATATATTCCATCACATGTTGTGCCATCTGACGTGTAATGTCCTGGTCTCTCGTCCCAAACAGAATTATCACACATAAATGCTCTCCCGCGCGCTGTTGCGGTTCCTGTCCTTATGTTCCAGTATTTCAAAATGTCGACATGATGCTGGCGACGGTCTGCCATCCAGTCGGGTCCACGGCACATGATGGCGCGGTGAGCCACGCCCTCCGTACGACGCCGCGTATGGGAAAAGCCAAAAACGCACTGCTCCCACATGTTTGAGACCATTGTCCCAATTTGACTTTACTCGTGATGTCAGATCTTCTGGATGAAAACGGCTTGATCGACTCCCCCAACTGGCATTTGCTCAAAGCTTCGCATACATACCGCGACGGCGACCAGGCAGCGGCTCGTGACCGCATGATATCATGGGCCCTTCGATTCAACATCTTTGCCCTGCGCGCCGGGTCCACTGTTTGATTTGCCAGCAAACAAGACCTCTTGACATATGCTGTGTCTACTGTTTTGATGGTCCGATCCATGTCTGCTGCGGGGCTGCCGGCGCATGACACCAAGGGCCAGAGAACTCTGCATACTAGCTGTGCCGCCCACCGCAGAATTGTACATAGAGAACGACACACATCCAAATCTCATGATTCCATGGTATCATCCTGAATCTGCAGCCCGTGTAGCTTTCCCAATGCCGTTTCCAAATTCCCCTTCACCTCAGCAGCGAAGTGCTCCGATCGAAGGTGAGAATGTAAACGGACCACCTCGTAACCGAGTCCATCAAAACGCAATTTTTACCAGCAGACCGCAATTGTGTCCTCCGCCGCCACCCGGGCAATTTGCCAGCGTTTGTAGCTCCAGCGAGTAAGCCTCTGTCCCGCGCGATCGGGCTTCATACAGCATCCCCCGCGCGCAGACTGATGCGAGGTCGTCTGTGTATCCGAACGGCGGCTAATGCGAAGCTGCTCGTGAAACCTCGGCGCAGCAGAGATGAGAATAGCGGGACGCAGATTATGCTGTCACGGTACGCCTTCACGTCGGCGATGGCCACGGCTACCTGGCCTATCCTATCCCGGCCCATTTCCAGCGATTGAGATACTGCCGCAGTGATATCATTTACTTGCTCCCCTCGGCGGCCCCTCAAAACAAGTTGGTCCAGGTGTTGTAATTTACTGTTGTCGTCGAGCTGCTGTTCCAGCTTCTTGTCCATCCAAGCGTGGACGTGTTGTACGTACTGTCGTGCGCGGTTCCGTTGAAGTCCGCACTTCTACCACCGATTTGCTGTTGACTATACCCGCAAGGACTGCGAGATCCCACTCCCCGTCGTGATTCAGAAAATGTGTCAATGTGACGGCTAAACTCTGTTCTGTCCTAGACATCCTGAGCAATTGAACGGATGTACCAGATTCGTCAGTTTTGTCTTCTCGCCTGATTCCAAGAATAGCTTTCTCAACTTCCAACGTTGAGATGCTGACGTCGCCAGTTTCCAGAGCACCCTGGGTCTCCAAAGTCCGTTTGTCGTTTTCGCCAGCTTCGCTGTCGGCGCTGCCTCCTGGTGAAATCGCGCCGGGCCAATTTCGAAAACTCCTCGTGACAATCCTCCACCGTCAAGTCGAACGCATACATGGGTTTCACAGGTTTAGTTGCTTCTTAAATCCGGTGCCCTTGGACTAGATATTTTTGTGAGCTAAGGTCCTTGTCCCATGTGGCATTCAACTTTGAAGCAATGTGTAAGAGTTCATGCCCACGGTGTCGTTCAACATCGTCCAGGGCACATCGCACCCAATTCCGTGACAAAAAAGACAATCTATAAGCTCCCGCGGCAATTGGTCCAAATACTCCGCGCATGCTGTAGTTGCGATTGGTCTGCCACTTCGGCGTAAAAAAAAGCTGGCATGGAATGGAATCCTCAGTTTTCTCCCGGCACTGTGGTGGATCTGGAGCGCGCGAGTCCTCGTGCAGCATCCGACCCGAACCCCCCGCCCGCATATCCGGATCGGGCTCATCTGCAAGTCCGAACTGGTCACCCGAAAGATCAGAAGCTATACGTGTCCTCGATCTGGAACCCGTGGCCTCCCCGTCGCGGTCCCTGCTGGCGACCTGCGGCAAAAGGCCGAATATCCAAGAGTACAGTCGGATGTGAGTCGGCAGGACACCCGAGAGGACATAATTCTTTCCCCGAAACACCGAATGACATGCGGCTTGCACAGGTTGGGATGGACAGGAAGCAAGGGTACCCTCAGTTTGGCACGGTCGACCTACCAATCAGGGCCAACTGTAGCAGCCATGGCATGATCTCCGCACGCGCCCACCCACTGGACAGCCGCACGGAAGGGCGCTGAATCCATTCCAGACGACACATACATATGGCCGAACCACGCTGGCTCGCCGAGTTCTTCCTGCCCGGGGGCCCTCGTGATATTTCTCGGCTACCCGGGCGCGTCGAAATCTGCATCCAGCACTCGTGCAAGCAGTGTTTTTTTTGACGCGCCGAGACGTGCTTCCATCTAGGAGGATGAGGAAAAGAAGGAAGAGAAGGAAAACGAGGAGAAAGAGGAGGAAGTAAGGCAAGGTAAGGTAAGGCGCGCAAGGGGAAATCCGCGGCGGCAGCCAAAACACTACCGCTTAAGACCTTGTAGCCTCTCTGCGGTGGAGACTGATGGGGCCCTGCACTGGTGGGCCTGCCCGCGGGAGCGGGTGGCGAGGTCCGCGCCTCGCGTTCCGCTGCCACCCTCAGCGGGGGAGCCCCGCTAGACACATTCACTGCACACTCCCGAAGTGGGGATCTCTGGCCTGCGAGTAGGAAGCGCGAGCAACTCCTAGGAAGACGGTCGAAACGAGGAGGAGGAGGAAGAGGAGGGCAAAGAGAAATGGAGGGTGGCCGCGGGGGGTGGCAGTCCTTGCATTTCAGGAACGGCCGCGCGCGCGCGCCGTCGCTGCTCGCCCGATCGTCCCCGACCTCCCCCCACTCCGGCCCCCCCCCCCACCGCTATTCACTACAGGACAGGTCCTGTATTATAGGCAGCGATGGCACGTTGGATGGCGTCACTGCAAGCGGCAGGAGTGGCGGCAGTCGGTGTGCAGCCCCTTATTTCCCCACGAATCGTGATAATAATTGTCCGTTGTAGTGTCCAGTCGATCTCAGCTCGTTCCTCTGGCATTATTTGTCCATTGTCTACACGCGTGGCCGCTCGGGCAGAGACGCTCATCGCCTTCTGTTTCTCGGGGCCGTCGTGAGACCATAGTAAATCATTGCATGCCGTGGTGTCTCACGAAAACCGACATGGTTCCCAATGCAATAAGCTGGTCTTTCAAGCTTTGACCAAACGGAAGAAGAGCGAGCAAGCGCACGCGCGCGAGGCGGAGGCGGGCGCGCCGCATGGTTCCTCGGAGAGAACCCTCCAGGAAGCAGCTTGGGCGGCTCTCCCCGCCGCGGCCACGTTTGTCAAAAAATTAAGTCGGATCGTTGCCTGCCGCGGGTAGCCCGGGCAACCGGCATTCGGCGGCGAGCGAAGGGGGGAAGCGCGAAGAGGAGACGGCCTCCTCAGAAGGTTCGGAAGCCCCACGGCCTTCTGACAAGTTGTCCAAGCCTCGCTCGCCGCCGAGGCGTGGACCCACTCGCTCGCGCGGGCAGACTGTAGAACGTCAAAAATTGCATGGAGAAAAAATTAGCCTGGCGAAGGACCCAACCATATGCAGTTGTGAGTAACGCAGTTGTGAATATCATCTTCGGTGGGGCTCCCTATGGGGCCACGAAACGTGTGAGGGGTGTGCCGAAGTGGGTGGGGGTGACGCGCGTGGACGGTGGCACTGGGGCCTTCGGTGGAGCTCCCTATGGGGCCACGAAACGTGTGAGGGGTGTGCCGAAGTGGGTGGGGGTGACGCATGTGGACGTGGCGCTGGGGCCTTCGGTGGGGCTCCCTATGGGGCCACGAAACGTGTGAGGGGTGTGACGAAGCGGGTGGGGGTGACGCATGTGGACGGTGGCACTGGGGCCTTCGGTGGAGCTCCCTATGGGGCCACGAAACGTGTGATTGGTGTGCCGACGTGGGTGGGGGTGACGCATGTGGACGGTGGCACTGGGGCCTTCGGTGAAGCTCCCTTTGGGGCCACGGAACATGTGAGGGGTGTGCCGAAGTGGGTGGGGGTGACGCATGTGGACGGTGGCACTGGGGCCTTCGGTGGGGCTCCCTATGGGGCCACGAAACGTGTGAGGGGTGTGCCGAAGTGGGTGGGGGACGCATGTGGACACACTGGGGCCTTCGGTGGGGCTCCCTATGGGGCCACGAAACGTGTGAGGGGTGTGCCGAATTGGGTGGGGGTGACGCATGTGGACGGTGGCACTGGGGCCTTCGGTGGAGCTCCCTATGGGGCCACGAAACGTGTGAGGGGTGTGCCGAAGTGGTGGGGGTGCATGTGGACGGTGGCACGGGGGCCTTCGGTGGGGCTCCCTATGAGGCCACGAAACGTGTAGGGGTGTGCCGAAGTGGGAGGGGGGTGACGCATGTGGACGGTGGCACTGGGGCCTTCGGTGTCCCTATGGGGCCACGAAACGTGTGAGGGGTGTGCCGAATTGGGTGGGGGTGACGCATGTGGACGGTGGCACTGGGGACTTCGGTGGGGCTCCCTATGGGGCCACGAAGCGTGTGAAGGGTGTGCCGAACTGGGTGGGGGTGACGCGTGTGGACGGTGGCACTGGGGCCTTCGGTGGGGCTCCCTATGGGACGTGTGAGGGGTGTGCCGAAGTGTGTGGGGGTGACGCATGTGGACGGTGGCACTTGGGCCTTCGGTGGGGCTCCCTATGGGGCCACGAAACGTGTGAGGGGTGTGCCGAAGTGGGTGGGGGTGACGCATGTGGACGGTGGCACTGGGGCCTTCGGTGGAGCTCCCTATGGGGTCACGAAGCGTGTGAAGGGTGTGCCGAAGTGGGTGGGGGTGACGCATGTGGACGGTGGCACTGGGGCCTTCGGTGGAGCTCCCTACGGGGCCACGAAACGTGTGAGGGGTGCGCCGAAGTGGGTGTGGCTGACGCATGCGATGATTGTGATGATGAGTGCCATGATGATGATGATGACGACGACGATGATGATGGTGGGAAGAGGGAAGAGGGAGGAGGCAGGAGGAGGGGGAGGAGGAGGAGAGGAGGAGAGGAGACGCGGGGCGCTGTCTCTTCAAAACGAGGACCCAACACCACAGGATGGTTGGGAAAAATATCGCGATGGTCCTGTCCTCCTGAGCCACCGGCCCAGTGGCGACCGTCCGGTAGCGCAGCCGCAAGGCGAACGCCCCAACGAGCCCCCGACAACAATTAACAAAAAAATCGCGATAATCTTGTCCTTCTACGCACTCGAAAACTCTCAACGAATTTCCGCACAATCCCGCTTTCCTCCCCACCAGCCAACGCGCGACCCTCTGAACACGCGAGCGCAAAGCGAACGCTCCAACGAGCGCAGAACACAGTTTCAAAAACTTCGCGATGGTCCTGTCCTTCTGCGCCACCGACCCACGTGCGAGAGCCCGATAGCGCATGCGCAAGGCGAGCGCCCCAACGAGCCCCCGAAAACAAATTCAAAAAACGTGCGAGGGGTGTGCCGAAATTGGGTGTGCGGGACGCATGCGGGCACACCCACTGGGACCTTCGGTGGAGCTCCCTCTGGGGCCACGAAACGTGTGAGAGGTATGCCGATATGGGTGTGCGGGACGCATGCGGGCACACCCACTGGGACCTTCGGTGGAGCTACCTATGGGGCCACGAAACGTGTGAGGGGTGTGCTGGCATGAGTGCCGAAATGGGTGTGCGGGACGCATGCGGGCACACCCACTGGGACCTTCGGTGGAGTTCCCTATGGGGCCACGAAACGTGTGAGGGGTGTGCGGGCATGGGTGTGCGGGACGCATGCGGGCACACCCACTGGGACCTTCGGGGGCCTTCGGTGGAGCTCCCTATGGGGCCACGAAACGTGTGAGGGGTGTGCCGACATGAGTGCCGAAATGGATGTGCGGGACGCATGCGGGCACACCCACTGGGACCTTCGGTGGAGCTCCCTATGGGGCCACGAAACGTGTGAGGGGTGTGCCGCGGACGCATGTGGGGCCTTCGGTGGAGCTCCCTATGGGGCCACGAAGCGTGTGAGGGGTGTGCCGAAATTGGTGTGCGGGACGCATGCGGGCACACCCACTGGGACCTTCGGTGGAACCCCCTATGGGGCCACGAAACGTGTAAGGGGTGTGCCGAAATGGATGTGCGGGACGCATGCGGGCACACCCACTGGGACCTTCGGTGGGGCTTCCTATGGGGCCACGAAACGTGTGAGGGGTGTGCCGAAGTGGGCGGGGGTGACGCATGTGGACGGTGGCACTGGGGCCTTCGGTGGAGCTCCATATGGGGCCACGAAACGTGTGAGGGGTGTGCCGAATTGGGTGGGGGTGACGCATGTGGACGGTGGCACTGGGGCCTTCGGCGGAGCTCGTGTGCCGAAGTTGGTGGGGGTGACGCATGTGGACGGCGGCACTGGAGCCTTCGGTGGAGCTCCCTATGGGGCCACGAAACGTGTGAGGGGTGTGCCGAAGTGGATGGGGGTGACGCATGCGGACGGTGGCACTGGGGCCGTCGGTGGAGCTCGCTATGGGGCCACGAAACGTGTGAGGGGTGTGCCGACGTGGGTGGGGAATAACGCATGTGGACGGTGGCACTGGGGCCTTCGGTGGAGATTCCTATGGGGCCACGAAACGTGTGAGGGGTGTGCCGAAGTGGGTGGGGGTGACGCATGTGGACGGTGGCACTGGGGCCTTCGGTGGAGCTCCCTATGGGGCCACGAAACGTGTGAGGGGTGTGCCGAAACGGGTGGGGGTGACGCATGTGGACGGTGGCACTGGGGCCTTCGGTGGGGCTCCCTATAGGGCCACGAAACGTGTGAGGGGTGTGCCGAAGTGGATGGGGGTGACGCATGTGGGCGGTGGCACTGGGACCTTCGGTGGAGCTCCATGTGGGGCCACGAAGCGTGTGAAGGATGATGACAGCGATGCGGATGATGATGATGATGATGATGATGATGATGATGATGATGATGGTGATGATGATGATGATGATGATGATTATGATGATGATGATGATGAAGATGAAGATGATGGTGATGATGATGGTCGTGAGGATTATGACGATGATGATGATGATGATGTGATGATGATGATGATGATGATGATGATGATGATGATGATGATGATGATGATGATGATGATGATGGCGGTAATGATGACGACGATGGTGATGATGACGATGTTGATGGTGGGAGGAGGGAGGAGGGAAGAGGGGGGGGAGGAGGAGAGGAGGAGAGGAGACGCGGGGCGCTGTCTCTTCAAAACGAGGACCCAACACCACAGGATGGTTGGGAAGAAAAGACACACCAAGGAGCAATCTGACAAACGACTTGATGACGAGGGCGCCACGGTGCTCATCGGATGGAGGGCCTCCGCGGGGCTACATGGGCCGCTCATCCCGTCGTCGCTGCCGGCGCCGACGTCCTCGTTGAGGTCGTTTTGCTTCCTCTCGAAAATCCGATCTTGGCGGCGATCTCGCCCGCGCCGCCCTCTGCCTAAGCGCCGCGGCCAGCCCGCAAGGTCTCGCTCTTCCGCTGCCAACCGCAGGCGCGCGCCCCGCGCTGCCGATCGCCATGCGGGCCGCGCCGTGACCGCTGAAGCAGGGGGCCTGGGGGCCTGCAATCTGGCCGCGGCCTGCGTGTCCACCGAGGTCGGGCGACACTGGCTGCAGAGCCGCTCGAAGAGTCTGAGCCTATGTAGCAGGAGCCGGAATCGTTTTTCACATGTGGTTATGAAGTCGTTCCGGGCGGATGGGTCCGTCGATCTGGAATAGGAACAGGAGTCGTCGGGGCCCTGAGGGGCTCGATGGGGCCTTCGGAGCACGGCTCGGAGCAATCTGGAAGCACTGCTAAGACCAAGGTCGTTTCCTCTTCATCGCCGTGCCCAGGTCGGCGCATGCCCTATTTGCACAAATGTCAGCATGCCCAGAAGGGCAATGCTCTCTGAAAAGCGGGGGTCGATCTTCCAGCCGGTTGATTTTCCCAGCCTTGTAAGAGCCCGCCCCAGATAAAATGCCCTGCCTATTGCGCCCGCACCTCGCCGCTGAGCCCCTCATCATCAATGGTAAAAGCTTCGTTTCGCTCTCGAGCTCTGCATTTTCCTGGAGGAGCCCCCGCGGGCCGATTGCACCCAGGCTTCGATTGGGAAAGATCTCGAGCAGACTCTCCGTGTGTTCAATTGCCCGACTAATCGCATGCGGCTGGCCACAGAGTGAGTCGATGGCCCGAGCGCGCAATCTGATTGTCGAAAGTCCGACATGCCGCGTTGGAAGGCCCAGGCGAATGTCGAGGCGCCGGCGCTTGCAAATCTCCAGGCCCCCCTTCTGAATGACAGGAGCAACCTTTATCATCCTTATCATCGACCAAGCCACCCCCGTCCTTGCGGGCGCTCGCTTCATCGCATGAGCCCCCGAGTACCCGCGAAAACGATCGTCCCGCCAGGCCGTCGCCCTGCCCCCTTCGCCCCGCGCGCGCCCCCCCCCCCCCGCGCGATATGCGCAGAGAAAGGCAGGCGCGCAGGGGAAGCTGAGAGCCGTGGCCCAATGAGAACTGGCACCGACCTGCAGTGCTTTGAAGAGTAGATAACCGGTGGTTCAGCGAGACCCATCATAAATACCCGCCCGCCACTGCAGCATCAGAAAGCAACTGCATACCTGCGCGCCGCCCCCCCCCCCCCCCCCCCCCCCCCCCCCCCCCCCCCCCCCCCCAGGCCATCGCAACGTCCGCGGACCCCCCTGCCTCATGCCCTGGGGGGATGGTCAATGTCGCTTGCGTTCTGGATCGGTGGCGCATTACGAAATCGTATACTTGTTGCTCGTTGTTCCCCTTGCTTAACATGCGCCACCGGGTGCGCATGCCGCGGCGGGTCTCTGCCGGTTTCTTCCGCCAACTTGTTTTCCCCGGGTGGGTGAGCAGGCCGGCCTTAGCCCTGCCCCTTTCCACTCGGCAATCCCTGCAGACATCGCGCGGGGCCCGGCCGGGCAGCTCGCGCGGGCGCGGTCTCTGGCTGTCGCCTGCATTCCTGCCGTCTCTGCCGCGAGCGGAGGCGCCTCTCGATCGTCCTCTCGAGCTCCGTCTCGGGGCCAGGCCCCTCCGCCCGCGCGCCCCCGCTCGCGCGGGCGCCGCGGCCCAAGGCTGCCTTCGAGATGATCGGCGGGGCGGCGCCAATTCTGCCGACGCCGCGGGCGCCCCTCGGCGCCAGCCCGATGTTCAGCATCGCGCTTAATGAGTAGGTGATCTCTCCGCGCCCGCGCCGCCCGCGCCCGCTTTCTCGCGCGTCTCGGCGGACTTGCGCATCAGGATGGTCTCCGCTACGACGAGGGGCCCGAACTCCGCGTCGATCGCCCCCGCGTGCTCCGGGACTGCCCGCGGCGCCTCCGCGCCCATCCTGATCGGCCCATCTCCCCCTCCAAGCGCCTCTTGATGACTTTGGCCATCGAGCGCGCGCGGCGGGGGCCCGGGGCGCCGAGCGCGCGCCCGACTCCGCGCTGTCGCGCTTGCATTGCGCCGGCTCTCCCCGCGCCCGCCGCCCCGACGACGACGTCGCGAGCCGCTAGTGCCGGCGAGAAATTGGCGCCGAGGCGCGCCAGGTCGCGGACGTCCTGCCCGTCGCGGAGACCGAGCTTCCGAATGGCGCCCAGTTGGTCCCCGAACCCTGCTGCGACTGCGCCGCCCCCTCCCGGGAGCGACTCTCCGCCCCTCCCCCGCCCCCGCGATCTACTTGCCGCGCCGGGCCGCCGCCGGCCCCCCCCCGGCCGCTGTCGCCGCGCCGCGCGCCTGGCGAGCTCCCGCGAGAAAACGACCGAGGGGCGGGGGGGGGGGGGCGCGCGGCGATCGCGGGCGCGGAGCTGCCACGCGCGCGAGTCTTGAGCATCATGGCCACAGGCCAGGCAAGTCAGCTTCGCAGATGGGGCAATCTCACGCTGCCACTTGCCGCGGTCAGTATGGCACGCTCCGAACAGGTCAGCAGATCTCGCGACGCAGTCGATATCTGCCCGTCGATTGCCGGGCGCGCCGGGGCGCCGCGGGCGTTGATTCGTCGCGGCCCGCTGCGCCGCAAGTGCGCGTGCGCTGCGGGCCTCCCGCCCGCGCCCTGCAAGCGCTTGGGCGATGGCATTTCGTTTTCCGCAAGCGCCCAGATTATCCCCCACTTCTCCTCCTTCGCGCACGCGTGATCGCGCCAGATGGGCGGGTCTACTTCCACTGCCCCCCCCCCCGTCGCCCCCCCCCCCCCCCCCCCCCCCGTGCCCAGATTGTAGCGGTGCTGCCTGAGATGGCAGGGCCAGACACTGCCCGCCCGCGCCGATCCCCTGCCCCCGGGGGCGATGGGGGCCCCCGCATGATTGTCGGTCCGCATGCCGTTCCTGCGCGTCTTCAATCGCGGATGCCAGCGCATCTAAATCTCCCCTGTGCTGCTGGGCCCACGGGGTCGACCTATATGTTTTTCATCCCTGCGCTGCCCCCCGCCCCCCTTCTACCGCGTCAATGGCTGAGTTTCCAAATGCTGCTGCGGAGACTGCCCCGCGGCCCCTGGAACAGAGAGCCCGTCGTCTGCGCGGCCCAATTGTGCGCGCGCACGGCAAGCGCACCGCTCGAGCTTCAACTCCTTGAAACGCACGGCCGGCGCGTCGACGGCACATGCGATGACCCCTCCTCTGTCATCTCATGCGCCCCCTTGCCTGCGTTCGAGGATACTTCGCACGCGCAGCGTCGAGCGCGCCCGCGCGCCGTCTGGGCGGCACAGAGGCTGCTGGGCCACCTGGGGCGGCACCGACTGCTAAAGAGGTGAGCATCAGTGCGCGCGCTGGATGGGGCGCACTGCTACCCCAGAAGAACCCCCTGTCTCCGCGCGACGTTTCCAACCTCGCTCACTCTATAGACTTCGCCTCGGGGCCCTGCTCGCTGGGGGGGCGCCTCGCGTTCGCCTCGAGCGCACTGCGCGCCCCTTGGTGTCCTCGCATATGCGCGGCGCCCTGGCTGCCCCGAAGCAGCCGTCTCATTCTACATTCAGAAAATGGTTGATCTTTAGTGGCCCGGGGCACCGACTCTCTTTCTGCAGCGTGTTTTCCAGACGCGCGGACCGCGCCGTCGCGCGGTGAATGCGCTTAATAACGTCGGCGGGACTCGTCACCGGTGGGGGCGCCCGGGCCTCGGCAATGTCGACCGAGAGCGCAGTCAAAGTAAAATATTGGGCAATGCCCGGCACCTGGCTCTCTGCGTCGCGCAGCGTTTCGAACCCGTCGCCCATTTCGCGCGCGCGCGCCGCTGCGCCGCGCAAGTGTCGGAGCAAACGCCAAACCGGCCAGGGGCCTGCGAGATGCCCATTCGCGACCCATGCGACGTAGCAACGTGCGTAGGTCCGTCCGACGTTCCCATAGATGCGCAGGCGTCGCTGGCGGCCCCCATCGCAAACGGCGCGCCCTCGACAGAGCGAGCCCCCCAAGCGACCGCCCGGAGCAAGCGTTGATCAGCGCTGGCAACTAGGGTTGCGCAGCCGCAATTGGAATGAACCGCGCTGCCACCTGCCCGGGTAGCTCTCGACGCGCGGCCCGGACGGGCGGCGCGCCATTCCATTTGCAGCTGCGCGCGACTCCCCCCTGGGCACTCGGGCGCCTCTCGCCGCAAGATCTCCGAGTGCCAACTCATTCCAGAACTACCGCGCGCGCGATGCGCTCGCCTGCGACGCCGCGCTCGCGGCCGTCCTTCGTTCCCGCGTCGAGCGCCGCGCTCCTGCGCCGCCCCGGCGGGGTCGTCTGAGTGGCGCTGCGCACTGGGGGGAGGGGGGTCTTATCCATCATCGACTCAAACCTGAATCCCCCTCCTTCCCCAATGATAATCGACGCGCTCTGCGTCGCATTCTCTGCGCGCCCTGCAAAGCGCGGCTGTGTCCGCGCATGGCCCAGCTCCGCCCCGTCCAGCAACCCCCCTGTTCTGCCTACTTTTGCACTGGCAAGACTTTCCAACTCGCTCGTATAATTGTCTACCCTTCTTATATGCAAACAGGGTGGGGTGCTTAGCTAGCCCCCCCCCCGCCCTTCCTCTCCTCCACCTTGCTGGCGCCTTGCTACTCGCGTCGGTCGCTTGCTGCCGTCGGCCCCCGTCGCGCCCGCGACCATCTCCGCCCCCCCCCCCCCGCCCTCCTTCGCGCGGGCGCTTTCGGGTCCCCTTCAACCGTTGATCCGCCC
This sequence comes from Prorocentrum cordatum, assembly GCA_963575745.1. Lineage (NCBI taxonomy): Eukaryota > Dinophyceae > Prorocentrales > Prorocentraceae > Prorocentrum > Prorocentrum cordatum. The sequence continues at coordinate 359,052 of CAUYUJ010015904.1, read as the reverse complement.
AGTAAGCGGTGCATGGAGAAGCGCGATACTTCTCGCTCTGCCTTTGCCATTCATGTTGCGCGCGATGCGCGGCCCGCCGCGCGCGGTACTCTCCCGCAAGATGTTCGACGAGGGCCGAAAATTCTGCCGGCCCGACGCGCGCCCCGTCGCGTCCGCGGGCAGTCAGGGTGGGGCCTCTGCTCAAGCGCAACTTTCGGCGGCGCGCCGAGAGCCCCACCCTCTTCTCTCTCAGCGGCAATCCGCTTTCGTCGATGACGCGAGGGGCCTTGCCAAACGAACAGCGCATCTGCGCGCGCAGCTGCAAAGCGGCCCTGCCCCGCCCCCCCCCCCCGCCGCCCCTCTCCGCAACCGCCCCGCCAACTGGCCAACGCGGGCCCCCCTGTCGTCGCGATTCCGCCTGGGAGGGAGAGTCTGAAGGATCCCCGCGGGGAGGCGAAGGGGGGCGAGGAGGTGGCCGCGGTGCCATTCCCTCCTGATGAGCTGGAGCCGCGTGGAAGTAGTGCATAAGCAATATGAATAGCAATCGTATGTCGGGCGCCCGTTGGTGCTAAGATGCGGTTCGTTCTAAAAACATGCACCGTGGGGCCGCAGCGGGTCGGCCCCACGTCTGCGTGCGCGGTCGCACGTGCCGCATCCCTCGCATAGTTGCCCCCTCTCTCTCTCTGCCATTGTCATGTTCTGCTATTGGGCTATTGGGGCCTGCGTGACAACCTGCGCTGCGCTGCGCGATGCCAACGGGGGACCTGTTGAAACCAAAGTCGCTGTTCACGTCGCCGCAGACAATTGGAGACGTCCCACGTCGTAATATGTCGCACTGCTCTGCAATCAATTTCCTTAGATTGTGTGCAACGGCGCCGAGTCATTTGGAATGTGTTGGAAGTATGTATACCGAGAGTATCAACATGTCGGTCGCGTCTGTCTGCAACCGCATGCCCGAGGCCCGCCCTTGCCGCTGCGCGGGGGCGCTGCAAGGTTCAACGTCGCGCGTGGGCATTCGGGCGGGAGGCGCCTCGTGAACGCGAAAGACGTTCCACCGAGTGTCGCCGCTCGTCACCCACCTGCCCCTCCTCCGAACCGCACTGCCAGATGTTGCGGTAAGTTGTCATTCCCGCGTGCCCCGCCTATCACAACTGGGCCCCGGTCCTCGAACGCTACGCGGATGTCATCAAATCGCTCCGTTGCGCTAACCGCGAAGGGGCTGCATGCCGTCATCCTCGCTGCAGCTCTGTGACCGGTTGGTCCAACATCTGCGGCGCTGCAGCCCCCCCCCCCCCCCGGCCCTGTGCGACTGGTGGGCGGGGGCCGTGGAAGCGTCAGCACGGCGCACCTGCCGCGCGCGACTCAATCGGAAGCCGTTCCCTGAGCCACCCACGCCGACTAGGAGGAGGAGGAGGAGGAGGAAGAAGCAGGTGGAGGAAGAGGAGGAAGGATAAACAAAAAGGAAGACAAATCATTGCGAGGAGCGCCTCATTCGAAAACAGCCGCCTGAGAATCCCCCGCGGCGCCATCAAGAACATTCCTGGGGGCGCAACGCCGCGAATTCGCGCGAGCGCTGCGTCTGAACGCCCGTGCGTCGCGCCAGTGCAACCTTCCTGGGATTTCAACCCTGCGGGCCTTTGAAACGGCCGCGCATCTTGCGCCTTGCGCAGTAGAAATGTGAGCGGCGCGACGGCGACAACATTTTGAACGCAAAAAAAGAACCGCCCTCGACTCTCGAAAGTGCCGCGCATTTTTCCGCGACGACTGCGCGCGACGCCATCGCAAGAGCAACGCTGTGAGCGGGGACCGCCCCCCGTCCTTGAACACGCGGCAAACGTGCAAAACAAATGCGCGCGGCGCCAAAGCGAGAGCCGCATTTTGAGGGCGGGCAGCCCTCCACCCTTGAAGCTGATGCACATGCTCAGTTTCATAGCGCTCTCAAGAGAAACGCCCTTCCCGCCCGGCCGAATCGCGCGCAGGGGGCGCGACGGGGAAGAATTTCACATGGAGAAGTTCTGGAGCAGGGGGGGGGGGGAGCGGGGGGGGAGAAACGGGCAGCATTATGCCCCGCGGGCGGCGACCCACCCAGCCATTCACCTGCGCCGACGCAGCGCAAGCGCTAGGCGGGGGGGGGGGCAAGCGAGGACAGGGCGCCGGGAAGTCTGGCGTCAGAATGTGTCCTTTTGCGGGGGGGGGGGGGGGGGGGGGGGGGCGCGTGGCCCGGCAGCGCGGCATCACGGGGCTTCCAAGTAGACAACACATCGGTCTTGTGGGCGTGGACGAACGAACTACGGGGCCCGAGCACGGGCCCGCCTGAAGTCAGAACCTACGACAGGGAACGCTCTCGGGGCGAGCGTGGGTTCAAGGCCCGAGCACTTGCGCGGATTGGTTGACGCGCCACGCAAGCCAATGGCGTTTCGGTGCGGACGTCGGGGGTGGAGATTGTAGAACGCCCCGGATCTCCAGGAATCGGGCTCCCACGGAAATCTGGAGGCCTCTGGGGTCCACCTCCTCTTCGGTCCTACGAGATGTTCGTCGGGGGATGGTTTAGTGCCAAGCTTCGAACGTGTCGGTAAAGTCTTGAACTGTAGGCGACCGAATTCGTTGATTTCGCTTGTCTTAAAGCTTGGGGAGCGAGGTCATTCAATAGGACCGCGCGCGTCGATTTGCCGCCACATTGCGCTCCCTGTCCTGCCATTGCTCATCACGCCTTTTGTTTCGCAAGGCCTGACAGCAATTTGTCCACTGATCGACGCGCTGTCTGCGACGTCTCTTCTGAATCACCCGGAGAATACAGGATGATTTGTTGCCGCAGCGGCGCTGGGCGCGCAGCGCGGTCTGGGCGGCAGACCAGGGCGCAGAACTGGCGTTGGAGAGGTAACGTGCCTCGTCTGCCCCCGAAATGCACGCGATCCCCGTGAGGCGACCCCCCCGCGAAAGCTCCTTCTGCGCACGCCATCCCCCAGCCAGGCTATCTTCGGTGCACCATGCGCCCGCGGTGGGGGATCTGTAGCGCGCGTTGGACGGGGCCGCCCAACAGCAACTGCTGGCGCAAGAGGCGCGGAAGAGGGGATGAGCGCGCGCCTGGGACATGAAACACCTCGCGGGGGCGGCTGCCATGGGCGCAAGTGCAAGCGGACCAGCGAGCGAGGCTGGTTGGGGACCAGGCAGCATCGAGAGCGCAATGCACGCTACGCCGAAGCGGTGTCGATGGCGGCCGGACAAGACCAGGCTCTGGGATTGCGAGCAACTGCCGGGCTGACGATCAGCTTGTCCCAAAGCAGCGCCCTGTCCTGGGCGAGCGGCCCACGCGGCCTGCCACCTGGGCGCCCCGGGGTGCTGCTGCTGCGCACGGCCGAGAAATCTTGCAGAGGGCAAGCGGAACGCGCAACTGTCATCGGGGTGCCAGGAAATGCTGGCGCGGCGCGCTGCGCAGGGCGACGCGGGAAGCCCGCGGCGCGCGCCCGACGCGGCAGGCCAGCTCGAAAAGAGGGGGGTGAGTAAGGCGGGTGGAGCCGTGTTCCGCGAGCTCGCTACACTCTGCAAACACAGAAAACCAACGTCAGTGGTGGAATATATGCAAAACAACATGTTTTGGGTGTTTATGTTGATTGTATAAGACTGCCTCAAACAAGCCTCGCCCCCACACCAAAAAAAAGGTCGAGCGCGCGCTATGGATGTTGGTTTACGTTATGCCATGAAACCAACTATCCCACGGCTGTCTTTCAGTCATGATACGGTTGCTGCGACGATGGGGCGCGCGCGCTTCAAAGACCAACGGGGGCCATAATGGAGCTATCTTTGAGAATCTCGCGATGGAGCCACCCTGGGAACATCTGTGACCACCTGGAATCCCACTCCTGGGTGGGATGAGGCCGTCTCGGAAACATATTTGACCACCTTTGACCACCTAGGAGCCGCGTCGTGACGATGCCATCTTGGAGGCACCCTCTCCCGCTCCGCTCTACCTCCCGTCTGTTCATCCTGCTCCGCCTGCCCTTGCAATGTTGGGAGATTTCATATCAGCTTAGGCTCGGCAGCTTCCGTTGCAGAAGCCAGCGTGAAAATGTTCCTTTATATTTCCCATATCAATGGGGTTGGCGGCTTGATTGCCGCTGACGCCATGCGCCGCCGCGGCGGCGACGTCCGCATTGCTCGGCAGGCCGCGGCAGCGGCGAGAAAAAACAGAGACGTGAACAGAGAGAGGTTCGCAGCCAGCCGGGCCCCTGCATCGCCGTTCGCACGCCGCTGTCCCAACTGTCCCAGCGGGATGAATTGGATGTCGAATTTCCCCCGTCTCCGTTGGTATCAGAGCTCGGCAATGCTTCCAACACCTGCCATCGCGGCGCGCGCGTTCGCGGAGACTCCGCCGAGAGCTCGGCGGTTCAGTTCTTCCTTGGTGGCGGCGCAGGGTGCGCAATATCAACCGAGGCGGCAGCAGCGGAAAGGCTCAATCTAGATACTGCAGGGCTTCAGCTGAAGATGACAAGATATCCTTTTGCAGCGTTGACCTTGGAGAAGTGTATTCGAAGGTCGTCGGTGAAAGCATTCGCTGCGCATTCATCGACTCGGCCATGCCACGTTGTGGATTCCATTGGCTTCAACGGTGCATCGTTTCATGTGAGTGGTACTTCTGGCGCGCGGTTCAAAAAAGCAGTCGGTGAGTCACAAATTGTGGTTGCAGATTCAAGCCTTGACAGAGTATTCGCGAAGGCTCGCGGTGCCAGTCGACCAAAGTTGTTGCACGCAGAACGTTCATATGGCATGTCGGCGGCAATCAAACGCAATGGCAGAGAACGCCTCATAATGGCCACAGCTCGTATCGCCTTGCCATCGCAAGGGCTGAAGAGCAACAGCACGACTGACATCATGCCGGCGCTGATGGAAAGCGGTTGCACACCCTTGAACGGTCAGCGCAGCGAGCCCCAGGCCAGTCACGCAGTGCGACCAGCGCCCATCAAATATTCAAGCCCTTCGCATACTCGACCGTCGGAGGAAGCGCGCAGTAAAGACATGGTCACAAGTTCCTTCCTTTTGTTGCGCCCGCCAGGTTCCCCACATCGCCGATGGAGCAACCAGCCCGAGCATGTTGAAATCAGCGCGACAGGCAATCATGCACATAGGGTTATGTCTCGTGGACTCGAATGCCCAACGCGACCTCAAATAATGTTTCGACGGCGCCATGGAGCACATCATTCACATCTAGCACGGCTATTGCGACGAAGACGACGACAAGTGACGCCGTAATATCTTACTAGCAACGGTGGGGGGCGGACACAAGGCGGCTCTCAAGCGGATGCTGCGCGACGTCGCCGCGAACGGCCCCTGGGGGCCAGACGGCTGCGTCGACGCGCGGTTTCGCCCAGGGGCCGCGGTCATCGAGGAGGCAATCAAGATCAAGGTGGCCAGTTGCTTGACAGAGGCTTTCATGGGCGGCCAGCGGAGAGTCTTCAATCCGAAGAAAATGGCCACAGGCGAGAGGGCACTACGCGAAGTTTGCCTGCCACTTCTTTGTTGCAACGTCCTTCCCCGAGCGTGGAACGAGATCTGCGCGCGCCAGCGGGGCCAAGGGAAAGACGCTGCTGGCCCAGCAGATCCAGATGGGCACCCTATTGAGGCTGGCGGCGACGGCGGCGAAGTCTTGGGCGACGCTGGAAGCCTCGGGGCCGATGGGGCCTCTCTGTCGGCCGACTTCGCGGGGAAACAACAGAAAAGCAGAGGGATCGCAAAAAGCTTTTAAATCCCAAGGGCGACGAACCAGTGCAATCTCGCGGCGCAGCGCGCGTTCCCCGTGCCATCTACTCGATTGTCGACGGCCTCTCCAAGCATGTTTCCACAGTGAATGGGGTAGCTTGGCGGGCAAAACAAGGAACGATTGCAGTTCGACTGCTAGCGGCTTCTGGCGGCGGCGCTGCCCCTGCCCGAGAACTTATTCGAGGCTACCCTGCCCCGACGCACGCTCGGCTCGAACCAGAAACGAAGGCTTTGCAGCGGATGCGCCGCGTCTTCTGTGATAAGGTGTTGCGGTTACGGGGTCTTGCGCCGAGGGCAGAGCGCGCGGTCGAGTCGAACGCAAACGCGTTCATGGGCTTATCGGAGCGCGGGGGGGCGCATCGTCAAAGAGTTGCCCGGTCCGCGCTCTCGTCCTGCATGGAAACAACTTCTGACTGCGCAGCGCCCAAGAGCTGGCAGGTCCTCTCAAGCAAGACCTGCGCGACAACCCCCACCTGTTCGATTCCTGGAGCAAGAAGTTCCTGAGTGGAAAATTTCGAGACAAGGCTGAAACCGACGTCGCATCTCGAGCTGCCCCGGATGGACGCGCTCGACTTGGAGAACGACACTGCGCAGATGAGGCGGCTGGAACACTCGCGCGTGCAGCGCGCAAGGGCTGACCTTTCGACGCTGCCTGGTAAGTGGGTGCGTCAGCAATGTCGGTCGCAGAGCTTCGCCGCAAAAGGTCGGCGACAACGTCTCTTCCCAATCGCGTGCTGGCCCCGAGCCTGAGGCTGCGGAAGGAGATCCTGGTGCTGCTGATCAGCGCAAGCGCGGCAGTGGCGGGGGGCCTTGGCGGCGCCGCGTCCGTTGCCAGCGCCCCGACGACCTGGCCGACGTCGCGAAGCTCCACAGGGAGTCGCAGACCCGCCACGGCGACAACTTCCTGGCGGAGTGCTTGCGAGAAGGCAAGAAAGCAGCCGAGCGACGTCGCCAGCCTGGGTGCGAAGGGAACTCGTTCGGCCCTTCAGCGGCAGAGGTCGCTGACCTGCATCAGAAACGGGCCAGGTGTGCTCGGGGACCGGCCCTGCCCGCCAACCCAGGCGAGACGGAGGAGAGCGCGGCGCTCACGGAGAGGGCGGGCGCCTTCAACCACGACTCGGAGCAGGCGCTGCGACTCGCCAAGTATCTCGACCTGGACATTCCCACCAAGAAGCGTGAGTCACTACGGTCGGACTTGCAGCGCATTCGGGAGTGCGCCGCGGCCAACGAGACCACCGTCAGAAGCGAGCTGGCCTCGGCTGCGCCGCGCATCGGGCCTATCGGAACTTCATTTCAAGCATCGCCACCTCCATTGCATGGTGTCTCCCACGTTTCAACTGCGAAGGACAGCGTTGTTCGCCATGCCGACGAGCTCATTTTGTGTGCTGAAGAGCCTGGCAAGCGGCACTACAGTCTTTGACGAGCGCTCGATGCGAATTGGGGGGAGGTGCATACGTTCCACGACAGGGCTGAGACGTCGAAGCACGAATCGTCTGAAGACGAGGACAGCGATAAAGAAGATCTCCCATGCAGCCGCCTAGAAATGTGCATTCACACAGAAAAGGGTCGACAACTGTGGTCTCTTCGCAACCAGGTGATCCGGTTCATGCAGGACACGATGTCTGTTGCAGCCACTCGCGCCCGAGGCAAGCTGAAGCAAGGACACATGTTCATCAAGCCCGTGAGTTCCCCGACTGATGAGGCGGCTGCGCTCGCAGACTTCGACGGCCTCGAGGAGCGGGATATCATCCTGCACGTGTCCACGCACGACTGGTCGCTGCACCGCAGCCACGTCCAGCCGATGGGAGTGCCCGCCGAGGAGGAGGCCGCGGCCGCCGCGGTGACCGACGGCGAGCTGGCCTTGAAGGATGGAGCCTTGGGGCCTCGGGACCTAGCGGAGGGGGGGCGAGGAAGGGCGAGGGGGGGCGGACGCGGGAGGGAGGAAGGAGGGGGGGGGGAAGGGGGAGGGACGAGGGAGGATGGAAGAGGGGGCAGGGGGGACGGAGAACGAGGCAAGAACACGAGGAGAAGGTTTCGCGTGAGACGGACTCGCAAAGGAGGTCACCAGACGAGGAGTAGCGGTCGTAACTGATGCAAGCGCAAGTTATAGTTTAAAAACGCGGACGCCTATAATTTGCCAGCACAATTGCCATGTTGGTGCACTTCGGTTACGCATGCACACGTTAGGGAAAGCGCAGACGCATTGTCATTGTCTCGCAACCTATAAACACGTCAAGCGTGTATACGTACCTGCCAATACCTGTGACATGCATGTATACGTCGTCTCCTCTATCCGAGCCCTGGGCGATTCCTTGGTACACTCCGATGCTGTGATAGGGTCATACTGGGTTGAATTTAACAAAGTCAGATTACTCTGGGTTGCTCAGGCTTTATTTCAATGAGCAGTTCAACTTTGGGTTGTTTTCATGCAGTTGCATGGGGCATTCAGTTTTACCATTTGGGTGATCTCAGCGTGTATTCCATCAACTGTTGTTATTTGTATGGTTTATTGCCGTGTATTCATTGCAGTTGTGGGTTCATTGTGCCACCCACGAATTCCCTCGAGTATAATGTACTCTCATCTGGGTTGTGCAGGTCTCTCCGTTGCCTGCCTCTGCGCTCCCTCCCCCCAGGCGCGTCTGGCGCTCGGTGGCTGTCCTAATCATTCGGATTGCGGGCTCCCGTCTCCAAGGGCGTTTCATCAGCATCATCATCATCAACATCATCGCCATCTTTCCCGCACGGTATACCTACACATGCTACCCAGACACAATGCATGCTCACGCTCTTCACATATACCTGTTTGTGCATATGTGCAACGGCGTCATACTCGCAAAACTGCACACACGCAAGGTGGATATATGTTTATGCGCACAGGTACCTGTGCGCGCACATAACCAAGTATTGGGCACGGATGAGAACGGACAGGCTGCCGCGATTCACGCTGCTGCGTGGATTAAGTTGCGGATCGGCCCTGCTTCCAGATCGGGCCCGTCGCCGTCGTCGTCGTCGTCGTAGTTGTCGTCGTCATCTCCGTCGTTATCGCCGCCGCCGTCGTCGTCGTCGTCGCCGCCGTCGTCGTCGACGCCGTGGTCGCCATCGTCGTTGCCGTCGTTGTTGTCGTCGCCGCCGCCGCCGTCGTCGTCGCCCGCCGCCGCTGCCCGTCGTTCACCGTCGTCGGCTGCGTCCGTGAGTGGGCGCGCCGGTCGTGAGAAGCGTTGATAATGGAGCAGTTCAATTGCACTTGCGCGCGTCGTGCAACGCAATGGCGTGACGCCGCGCGGCGAACGCGCGGCCGCCGCAGACGACTTGACTGCGGTACTCCCGAATGCGCGCAAGGCCCAAAGCGGCTCGGCCAAGCGCCAAGATGCATGTGGTGCTCTGGCAAGTCTTGCCCCGCGCCGCGGCGCGCGCCCCCGCTTTTGCTGATCTGGTCGTTTCGGCCGATCTCGTCGCCAATGCCGAGTTCGTTTCTTGGGCGGGATCGCCGCGGCGCCGCCGACGTCGGCGCGCCGCGGCGCAACGGCGGGGCATTCAGCGCGCGCGGGGCAGAAGAAGGGGCGCGCCAGATCGCGCTCGGCCGCGAGCGGCGGAGGGCCTGCGCAAGGCGGCCCCCCCTGGCGCGGGCGACGCTTCGGACGCGGCCAACGACGCCACCGCGGGGCCGAAGAGGTTTGACGGGGCTCCGAAGCCGCGGGGCGCAGCTCGAAACCCTGTTCAGCATCGCGGCGCTTCCGCCGCACTTCAGCATGCAACATTTCGCGCGGCCACGCGCGCCGCGCCCGTCGCGCAGGCGGCCCCAGGCCACACACTGGGTGCACGCGATTGGGCAGACCAGACTGGCTACGGTCACCCGCCTCACGTGACCTGACACTTTGGAGGATCGGCTGGCTACCATCCTGGAGCACAAACCCAACGCGCCGCGAAACAACTTCCGCAACGTTTCCTCCCCCCCCCCCATTACCCCGACCCACCCTCGACCCCCCCCCCGCCGCCACCGCCCGCGCGCGCGCGCCAGCCAGCCGCAAGCCAGCAAGCCACAGGCCAGAAAACCATAAGCAGCGAGCGCACGCCAGTAAGCCACAAGCCACAAGCCAGCAAGCCGCAGCGCAAGCCAGCAAGCAAAGCAAGCAAACCACAAGGCAGCAATCCGCATCTCCCGTCTCAAGCCGCAAGCAGCGAGCGCTTGCCGGCAAGCCACAAGACAGCGAACCACAAGCAGCGAGCTTAAGCCAGCAAGCCGCAAGCAACAAGCCTGCCGCCGCGCCACGCCCGTGCGCTCGCCCTCATCTGCCTGTCCCTACGCCCTCTGTCTTCTTCAACCCCACGCGCCAATCCCCCTGTCTCAGCCCCCCTCCCCGCTCGCCCAACTCAAACCAACAAACCGCAAGCCAGCAAGCCACAAACCAGAAAGCCGCAGGCAGCGAGCGCAAGACAGCAAACAACAAGCCACAAGCCACAAGCCGCAGCGTAAGCCAGCACGCCACAAGAAGCGAGCGCAAGCCAGCAAGTCGGAGGCCAGCAAACCCCCCGCCTCAAGCCGCAAGCAGCAAGCGTCAGCCAGCAAGCCACAAGCCAACAAGACACAAGCAACGAGCGCCTGCAAACCGCGCGCCGCTACCATGCCACCACGCCACGCCCGTGCGCTCGCGCCGTGCATGCGCCGCGCGGCCCAGTTCGTCGAGTAAAAGGGATGAAGGGCTCCTCCTCGCCCTGCCCCCCCCCCCCCCCTGGTAAAGTGCGAAAGCGTCTCTTCGGCCCGCTGTGGAAGTGAGGCATTATTGATGCCCCGCCCATGGCTTAGGCTTCTACAACGCCCCCCCCCCCCCCATCCCCCCCAATGCCCCGTTTCCCCGTTGCGCCATGCATGTGCGAACGCGCGTTCGTCATCACGCAGCTGCGCCTACTCCACCTCCGTTCGACATGCATGGCCTTCACCAGCACGATGCACGGATTGGCCACAACACGCGCATCAATAGTGGCGCGCACTTGGGACACAGATAATATCCCTGGCGCCGGCGCACAAACGCGACGTTTTGTTGCGCGTGGTGCTTGTAACGGAGGGTTATATATATAGACATAAGCATAGACATATACATATACATATATATATATATATATATATATATATATTGTCACATACATATGCATATACACATACACATGTAATGCGTTCTTCGTCCTGCAGTGTACGTGCTAGTGCCTTGGGCGCGCGTTTACGATGTTCTGAGTCACGCTGCGCACTGCGCGTGCCCACCGTGGCACAGCAAACCAACGTATTCAAACCCTGTATTTACACCTTAACCCTATACTCAGAGCCAGTCTGGGGGAGGGGTTGAAAACCCTTGAGGGGGGCGGGCGGAGCAGAGCCCGAGAGGGCTGGCAGGAATACTGCAACAACAACTGATCGATGCTGACGAGACGATATTTGCACCAGGGCGCGGGCTGAGGAGGTATTCAACCCCAGAATACTTCAAGAAAAAGAACGCAGCTCGAGCTGGCTGCATGAGCACAGCATCAGACCGAGGCCAGCTACCTGAGCCTTCGACCTAGGTCACAAACCACAACACTTTTTCGACCCCTCCCCAAAGGGAGGGCGCGGTGGGGCCGACTTGAGCCCAGAGGGACAGAGGGGGACGGAGGGGGGAAGGGCGGCTAACAGACTACGACGGGTAGTGCAACATAAAATTCAAGAGCAACGATTTACACCTTAACCCTATACTCAGAGCCAGTCTGGGGGAGGGGTTGAAAACCCTTGAGGGGGGCAGGCGGAGCAGAGCCCGAGAGGGCTGGCAGGAATACTGCAACAACAACTGATCGATGCTGACGAGACGATATTTGCACCAGGGCGCGGGCTGAGGGGGTATTCAACCCCAGAATTCTTCAAGGAAAAAGAACGCAGCTCGAGCTGGCTGCATGAGCACAGCATCAGACCGGGGTCAGCTACCTGAGCCTTCGACCTAGGTCACAAATCACAACACTTTTTCGACCCCTCCCAGCCGACCCGACTGGGCCACTGGCCAAAGGCCTTCAGGAGAAAAACTGCCGAGCACGGGCGACGCGGGCGGGTGGGAGAGCGAGGCAGAGAAAACCTGAACTTGCTGTGTTCAAAACCTCACGGCCTCCCCCCAAGGACCCCCTCTCCAGACATGGCTCGATATTCATTAGGTGGGGAGAGGGAGCTGGCCTACGTCGATCCATACATTACGACAGGCACCTCGCGGCCACGGGCGCACGCGAGCGCCCCGACGATGCGCCTGCCGAGCGGCGTCCCAGCGCCTGGCCCTCTCACGACGGCGTCGTGCACCGCCTGACGCGGGCGGCGCCAGAACGCACAGCCCTGCTTGATCTGCATGCCGTCTAGCTCACTGAGCTTCTCCACCAGCGCGTGGCACTTGGTGTAGCGCTGGAGGCCAGCGGTGGAGGCCCAGCGTCCCCGCCTACGCGCCGCCTCCAGGTCGCCGCTCAGCGCCACGAAGCGGGCTGCCGCAGCGTGGCGCATGCCGTGCGGTGGCCCCATGGTCTCCAGGCCCACCGCCTTCAGCGTCTTCATCCAGACCTTGCGGAAGCTCGGCTGGGTGAAGGGGAAGACCTGGTCATCAGGCTCCCGATCCTGGACCAGCACCTTCATCAAGAGCTTCGACAGCGGCCACTCCAGCACGGCGCCCTGATTGGCGCCCGCATTGGTCGTCTGCCCCATCATGCGGTCGCCGAGCTTGAGGCCCACGCCGCCGTCGGGCGTGAAACTGACGTGCTTGGCCCGCAGCATATCCCAGTCCTGCTCCCGAAGCCACCCGTCCAACTGCGCGATGCAGGCATTCGCCTCCAGCAGGTGCCCCATCTCCAGCATCCTCGCGATGATCACCCCCATCGCCTGGAATGGGATCGGGTGGCCCTCACCTCCGAACTGCATGCGCTCCCACGACTTCAGCGCACGATGCGCCGTTGGGAGCCTCCCTCGATGATCCTCGAAGATGTGCATGAAGCCGTTGAAAGCGAGGGAGGCCTTCATGTAGTTGTCGCCCCTCAGGTAGCAGAGGTCACTGATGTAGTTCCCCAGCGCGCGGTCCCTCTGCTCCAAGGTCGTGAACGGCACCTCCCCGCGCTTGCAGTTAACGAGGAAGGCCCTGACCTCCCGCTCGCAGACGACGTTGGTGGAGTCGTCGACGGCGTGGACCACCAACCTGTTGTTCCACCGAGGGCGGTCCTGCTTGGCCTGCTGCCAGGCGCGTGCGCCGCGCTTCTGCAGCGGCGGTGCAGGCACCCCCCTTCGAGCACCGTTGGCCACGTGCAGCATTACCACCAGCACGACCCAGAGGGACAGCCTGCCGCCGTTCCTCGCAGCCGAACCAGCTTCGCCGCCCGCGGCGGCCCAGCGTGACGCCCTGCAGCTCCTTCTCGCAGTGACCGTCGCCCCCGATGTGGCAGCAGTAGCAACCCACGTCGCCGAGGTAGGCGCCCAAAGCCGCCACGTTCTCGCTTGGGAGGCCGATGCATCCCTGCTGAGAAGGTAGTCGAGCCCCAGACGTACCGCCAAGGTCCCGCGGGTCACCGCCGCCGTTCCAGCACCTGCAGCAGCGGCCGCACCGCCCTGGGCGTCGTCCTCATCCTGTGCGCCTGCTTGGTCTCGTCCGCTGCGCCGATGTCGACACCTCTGCTCGGGCCGTCCGCCATGTTCCACTGGCTGGGCACCCACCGGTAGTAACCCCTGATGCCCAGCGCCAGCGCGATGCCACATGCCACTCGTACCAACCTCAGAAGCGACGTCGCTGATGAGCGACCCTTCTGCAGCACGCCCATGGAGACAACAGAGTCCGTCATGATCACCACTCGCTTGTGCCAGCATCTCGAAGATCTCGCCAGATGTCGCAGCACGCTCACCACGCACCGCAGCTCCAGCACATTGTTGCGTTCCTCCGCCCCCCAGCGTCCCCTGAAGAGCTCGTACCACCTCGACTCGTCGACCCAGGAGGCGCCGATGGGCATCACCTGCCCCCTGCTCCGTACCACCCGAGGTCGACCCCGTCGCAGTCGCACCTGCGCCCCCTTTGGTACCTCGCTCCAGGCGTTGTCGAGCTGCTCTAACCTCGTGGCGTAGTGCTCCAGAAAGACGTCCCCATAGTTGACGGCGACGCCCGAGGTCAGCGGGAACTCGTCCCACAGCCCATCGTTCTCCACGAGCCTCGCCAGGTTGGTCAGCACCACCAGCTCGCCCACCTCCAGGGAGAAGACGCCCTCCGCCTCGGCAAGCCTGTCCCAGGGCGCCCACTCCAGCATCTTCAGCGCCACGGGCCCCAAGATAATGAAGCCGAGCCCCTCGCGGACCGCGAGCCTGGCGACCTCGATGATCACCTGCGCGAGGTAGTTGTCCTCGTCGACCTTGCGCTGCATACCCTCGCTGAGCCCTTCGTAACCCCAGGGCGTGCGTGAGTCCCTGTAGTAGTTGTCCGAGAAAGTGTCCAGGAACAAGGTGAGGTGGCAGATCCAGTACCACCGCCTCCGCAGACGGCTGAAAAGCCGCTCCACCACCGCCACGTCCATCAACCCCCTCATTCGCACGTCCTCCATCCGAGCGCTCACCTGGTCCCCGAGGTCCCCCTTCAGGTCCAGCAAACCCTGCTGCAGCGTCAGTATACCAGGGCGTCCTTCGCTCGGGTGCATCATCTCGTCCTCCTCCAGGCCCTCCTTGCTCACCTCGTCCTCTATCTCCGCGTGCGTCTCCCCTACCCGAATCTGCCACGCCTGCTCGGCCCCGCGGTCCAGCTCGCCCCTGATCTCCTCCACGCTTGACTTCGTCGCGACCGCTGCGAAGCCCTCGTCGATCGCGTCGGTCAACTCCTCCAACACGGGGACAGGGATGCGCTGCGTCTTCTCGGCCTCATCGTCCGCAAAAGCCCCGGCCCATCGGTAGCAGGCTTCCAAGATCGCGAAGGCAGGCCGACAAACCAACATCGCCCACGCCCAGCAGCCCACCACCGTGGCAAGCTCCCGAGGTCGCACGGACCGAGTCACCGCAATCGCCTCGGTGCAGATGATCAGGTCCTTCATCTTCTCGGGGTAGACCTTCAACGTATAGGGCCGTCCAGATATGGTAAGCCCAAGCCCGCGTCGCAGTCCTTCCCCAGCCTCCCCCTTGTGCACGGCGAGCCCCTTCGCGTTCAGATAGCTGCGCACGTGGCCCTTTGTGACCTCGAGGCCCACGTCCTCCCCATCTTTCACCAGCTTCAAGCCGATGTAGTCGTCGATGTACAGTAAAAGGAGAAGCTCGGCCTTGGCGAAACTCGGACACGCCCTGCCCAAGGTGATCTGCTCCGTGACCAGTCCCTCCATAGACTCGAAGAAGTCCACAAGCGCCGAGTGGGCCAAGAAGACCGCCCAGGCAGCCCCCATCACAGGCGCCACTGACCCCACGCCCGCGGCACCCGCAGGCGGGGCTGGCAGCTCCACCCCCGCATCCTTCGCGAAGGCGTGGAGCTCCTCGGGCAAGACCCCCTCCAGCGTGAAGTACTCCGCTAGCCCGTCCGGCCACCTCAACCTGTAGAACCAGTCGGGCACGCCCCCCTGGAAACTGCCCAGCACGCGATCCTTCAAGATGTCGTTCGTCAGCTCCAACTCGGACAGGGCAGAGGGTGACCCCAGCGGGGTCCACGGTGGTCGCCGAAAAAGCATATTCACCTTCCGCGCGTCCCAGATGAGGCGGGACTTGATCACGTCCCGCCCGTCCTCGCTCACGTCCTTGGCCGCGCAGAAAAGGCCTACGGTGTGCGTCACCTCCTTGACGTACTGGACCATTCCTGCCCGCATCATCCTCATGGCCACGGTGAGCCTGGCGTGACGATCCTTCCAACCTGGATCCGAGTAGCTCTTGATACCATCGTATCTCCCCCAGTCCACCTCCTTCGGATCCTCCAGCATCCGACTCTCGAAACGCTCTAGGTATGGCGCCGCGGTGGTCGAGAGGTCCGTCAGAGACAGGCCTGCGGCCCCTGGAGGCGGCAGCGAGACCTGGTCCGCCACCAGCCTGCAGAGGTCGCCCTTCTTGATAAACGTAGTGGTAGATGTAGTCCGCTTGTGGCCGCATCTTCCACCCACTGCGTAGCCCGAGCTGTCGGGCCCCCGCAGACGGCGAAGCGCCGCCTTGCCGTCGCTGACGCCCCCCCGCGCCCCGAGAGAGGCGCGGCGATCCCAGATGTCGTAGACCACCTTGCGCTGGAGCCCCGTCGCGCCCCCCCGCGAGCTCGGGGCAGTCGACCCATCGTCTGCCCCAACACGCCCCGCCGCCAACGACCGTGGAGCCCGAACTGTCCGACAAGTGCGCAGCCAGGTAAGCCTCAGCTGCTCCGTCGCAAAGCCTGAACTCGCAGCTCGCGTGGCCAGGGGTCCCGTAGGAGAAGGCAAACTCCGAAGAGGGTCCCGCTCCCGGAAGTCCATCATCATCAGGCCGCCGTAAAGGAAGCACCTGCTCACGTGGAGCACGACGTAGGTTGAGCGCACTGGTGCGGTTCAGGTCCGAGATATACAAGCCACGGCCTGAGCAAAAGAGGCCTCGCCCTCCAGCGTACACCGGTTGGGCGAGGGTCAGCACGGCGAGCCCGAGGAAGCCCCCCCTTCTGCTCCACCCTCGACCAGGCGATCTCCCCGCTGACGAAGCCCACGCAGCACAGATCCACAGGAGTGAGGACAGCAGTGCGAGACTTGCCCAAGGGTCGCCACTCCAAAACGAACCCTCGGGCCACCCCTATTCCTCGTCCCTGGGCGCCGCGTCCCGCACTGACGTCAAGTGCTTCTGGATCTGCGCCCTCTTCCTCAACTTGTCCGTCACCTCCTCGTCCGCGAGAGTGTCCTCGATGGTGTCGTGAGATGTCAGCCCCAAGTGCTCCTCACCTAGCGACCAGTCGACCTTGGACTTCCACTTTGCCCCGCTAGAATTGCGAGGCCTCTTCCAGTCATGTTCGCACGTCACGCCCTCGTAGGCCTTCATGATCGCATACATCCTGAGGCAACTCAGCTCGCTGGCCTGGGAGTTGATCAAGCCCTTGAAGTCGCCTGAGACCATCATGCGGTCCAACGTCATGGCCAGCACCAGCATCTCGTTGGCGATGGGAGCGTTTGAAAGCTCCTTGCTCCTCAGCCACTCCTGAACCTCGAGCTTCGCGGGCCGCCCCCCCCTGTAGATCTTGCTCAGCACCGTCGGGGCCACCCGCGTCCTGATACCCCCACACGCATGTTGGGGACGTGCTCGTAGCTCTTCAAGGTCTGCAGGAGGGCGCCCCTGGGATTCTTACTCTCCATCTCCAGCTGAGCGATCGTGTCCGAGACTGACCCAGACCCTGGCGATGATGGCAGCCGCTCCCAGTCCGAGTCCGAGGCGGACTTGCCCGCCTCACGTCCACTGCCTCTCGCACCACGGTCCGAGTCGCTCTTCACCAACTCCTCATGCTCATTCAACTTGGCAATGAACTGGCCCAGCTGCGCAGTCGTCGGGGTGGCCTCGTCGGTGGACCCGACGTGACCCCCCGTAGCCTTGCTCGGAGGCTCCGCCTTGTCCTTCTTCAGCGCCTCTGTGATCGCCGTCAGTCCAGCCCGTAATTCTTCCTGTCCACGCTGCAGCTCCGCATAGAGACCCTTCGCGTCGGGCTCGTCGTCCGAGTCGGGCACTGCGGTGCCCATGATCAGCTCCCCGTCGGACGCGTCGGACTCGGAGTCGGAGTCCGAGAGGCCCTGCCACTGGCGGAAGACGTAGTTCAACAAGAACACCCCGAAGATCACGCCTCCGCCCGCCATCAGCACGGCCTCCAACTCCCCCGACTCCCAGGCCTCCAGCAGGAGCCCCCAGTAGTCGGACACCTCCTCCGCCGTCTCCTTCGCGGCCGCTGCCGCCTCGAACACCCTGTGGAAGAGAGGCCCCAGGTGGAAATACCTCCAGATGCGCCAGGCGGCGAAAGCCCCCCCAGCGAGCCCACCCCAGGAGCGATGAAGCCACCCGTAGCAGACCAGGTTCGAGCCCATGGCCCACACCCAGTTCACCAGGCCCGCCTTCGTCGAGGTCTTCCGCTTCCCGCCCAGCTTCCAAAAGCCCTTCTTCCTGTCGGCGGCCTTGGCCACCTTGACGCTCTCGGCGTCCAGCTCCTTCCGTGCAATCAGCCTCGAAGAGGCCGCCAGCACCATGTCCCGTGTCTTGTCGTTCAGCCCTGGGAAAGCCGTCCACTGACTGATGCCGCGTGGCGGCTTGCTGTGCACCGACTGCTTATCCTTCAAGCATACGATCTGCACCCTGAGCGACGGGTCCACACACGTCCACGTCTGGTCGCTGGCTTTCCCAACCCGCTCGACCAACAGCATGACCACGCCCGCACTCTGTCCTTTGGGCAGGTAGTAGATCCTGTTCCACTGCGCCCAGCCCCCCATGACGAGCGGGCTGCTCCCGACGATCTTAGTCTCCTCCGCAGCGTCGATGAGCTCGACCTCGTCGACTGTCGGGGCCCTCCGCCTCGGTCTCCTCGACGTCGTCCTCGCCCTCGCTCTCGAAGCGCAGGCCGAGGAAGTCCAGGACCTGGTCCTGGCTGAGCCTGCTCCCCACGGCCAGGGCCTCCTCCTGGAGGTCGCCCGAGAGGCCCAGGAGCGCCAGCAGCGCGCCCGCGAGCGCGCAAGGCCGCGGAATGGCGCCGCGGTGGGAGGCCGTGCCCAGGCACGACCGCAGAGGGGCCCGCCTGCGGGCCTCGCCCGTGCCGGCTTGAGCCCAGAAGGGGCAGAGGGGGACGGAGGGGGAAAGGGCGGCTAACAGACTACGACGGGTAGTGTAAAATAAAGTTCAAGAACAACTATTTTTTAGATATCATGCCAGCGCATCTCTTCGTCTTTAGGAGTGCAAGGGCGCGCGTACTGCACGCAACATATGCGCCATTACCAATGAGATATAAAGTGCCTGGCGTCACGCACATAATCACAACGACGTGCGCAATGCACGATTAAGGCCGCTGCTCTTCGAGGGAGGGAAGGAGAGAGAGAGAGAATGGGGGGGATGGAGGAGGATGGATCCTTGAGGGGAAGGACCAACGTTTTGGTTACCACTTGTGTTTTCTGTGCATATTTGGAACTGGTCCGTTTCAAAGGTTTTCTGGAAGAGGTCTGGGTGCGGCTTCAAAGTTTGGTTCCACCAAGCGTCTGGGAGGTTTCACTCCTTGCTGTGGGTGTTCAGGGCCGAGGAGTTGGACCTGCATGATGTTGTATGGAAGGCTTCTTGGATGGAGATCTGTGCACATAAAGGCCGGCTCGCTGGTTTGACTCCTGGCATTGTGCTGGTGAAAGCACTCGGTCCTCAAGGCGGCATTGTCGTTTGGCCTCCACCGCCTAATCGGCGCGCGAAGGCTGGCCGCGCGAAGGTGGGCGGCGGTGGTCGCGGTCACGGTGGGCATCCTCTCGGTAGAGGTTGCGGCCGCAGCCGTGGTCGCGGCGGGCTCCCTGCTGCTCTCGGCGACGCGCCTGCACCGCTCGCTCTGGCCGACAAGCCCGCCGACGCAGACAACGAGTCGTCGAGGGGCGAGTCTCGGTCCGAAAGCGGTGCCATCAGCTCTTCCATTTCAAGTTCGAGTTCTTCGGCTTCCACCAGGGGGTCGTCGGATTCAGGTGGCGGGGGCCCCTGGTGCACGGAACTGCTACTTGAGCTCAGCTTCGTCGAAGCACGACGCCAATGGCACGCCCCCCATACAACCCCCCCCCCCAACTGGTGGGGGGGCGCCTTCAGGGGGGGTGTCATAGACGTCGTGCTTCGGAGATGTTAACAGGTAGCAGCTCCGTTGGCAGGACGATGCCGCTGGCGACCCTGGCGGCGATGCCGGTCGCGGTGGCCACGGTGGCGATCCAGGAGCTTGCGAAGGTGTCCCGCCTGATCCTGGCGGCGGTGATCCCCCGGGGGACGCTGACGGCGATACCGGCGGAGCGCCCCCACCGCCGCCGCCACCGCCGCCGCCGCCAGGGCCTGCAGTTGGTGAGCGTGGTGAAGCTTTGGAGAGGCTGTTTACGCCGCGCGGCTTCATTGCGTTCGACCGTGGCGGGTAATTTTTTGCCCAGTGCACCATGCCAAACCACTTCAAGTGCTCTCAGCAACGCACGTCGGAGCCGTGCACTGCTGGCCCACCGCGCGGCCAGCGCGCAGGCCAGGGTAGACCCATGGCACGCCTGGCGGCCTGGCTGGATTTCGGCTGCGACAACAAGGCCCAGCATCAGGCCCACAAGCCCGAGCTGCCAGTGCGCCGGGCCAAGCGCGCACAGCTGCAAGGCGCTGGGCCGATCGCGGCGCGAATGCTCGCGTTCGAGCGCCCCCGCCGCGACGGCGCGCCAGAGGAACCGCCAGAGATCAACTAACTGCACTGTGGGAGCTACTGAGCTGACCAAGAATGAGTTGGCCTCTGCGGGGGCCCCTGCCCATCCTTACCCTCATCTTCCTTCTCCTTGGCCTCTGCAGAGGCCATTCCTCCTCCTCGCCCTCATCCTCCTCTCCATGCGGTATGATGATATGGTCTCAGATTGGTTGCGAATCACTCTTTAGTCTCGCGCATCCTGCTACTTACTCCTAGCTCCGACTACCCCTTCAGCCCCTTGCTCATTGATCCTGCGTTGGACTCGCATGGGCCTGGCTTCCCAAGTAAATCCGGCCGCAGCGACGGAGGCCGCGTCCGACCGCGGCGACAATGCCGAACGCCGGGGGGGGGGGTAAGAGGGGGAAAGGGGGGGGGAAGGAGGGGGGGGGGTAGGGGGAGAAGGGAGGAGGACGAACAGGCGGACGAGGAAGATGATGAGGAAGAGGAGGAGGAGGGAGGAGGAGGATGAGCTAATACAGTAGATGGTTATCTATTTTCCTTCGGCATATCCCGCCACCGTGCCTGGGTCGTGGGTGCGCGGCCTTTTGGGTGCTCGCTGGGATCTCGCGTTTGGCCTCTCGGCAGCCTCCTGGGGGCAGGTTCGAAGCCTCTGTGTGGGGGGGTGGGGGGGGGCAGGTTTGGGGTTTCTTTTGGGCCCCATGTGCCCCCCGGGGCTCTTTTTACAATAATATATTATAATATATATATATATATATATAGATATATTATATATATATATATAAAATATATAACTGCTGGGGGCCCCGCGTGGCTTCTTGGGGGCACCATGGGCCTCGAGGCGACCTCTTGGGGCCGAGCGTTCGAGCCTCGAGTTTTCGATCCGTGGCCCCCCTTTGGGCCCCCTCTTGGGCCTGTCCTTCACCGCGCGCCCCCCCCCCCGCCCCCCCCCCACACGGTCCTCGCGCCCTACCCCCCCCCCCCCCCCCACCCCCCCCCCCCCCACCACCCCCCCACCCACCCACCCCCCACCCACCACCCCATCCACACACACACACACACACCCACACACACGCACGCACGCACGCACGCACGCACGCACGCAGCACGCACAGCACGCCGCCCCACCACACGAACACACACACTCATCCCTCCCCTCGTCCTCCACATCCTCCCTCCTCAATCCTCCTCCTCTTGCGCCCACTTCCTCCTCCTCGCCCTCCTGCCTCCTCCCCTCCTCCCCTCCTCCTCTTCCTCCTCCTCCTCCCATTTCCCCCCGCCCCCGCCCCCCCCCCTTTCCCCATCCTTCCCCCCCGCCCCCCCCTTCCCGCGCGCGCACGCACGCGCACGCACGCACGCACAACACGCACCACACGCCACACACACACACACACACACACCACACACACACACACGCGCACGCCGCACACGCACACACGCACACACACACACACACACGCACCACACACACACACCACACACGCACCACCGACCAACACACACACACACCACCCCCCACCCCCCACCCACCCACCCACCCACCCACCCAACCACCTACCCAGCCACCTACCCACCCACACACACACACACACAAACAAACAAACAAACAAACAAACACACAAACAACCACACACACACGCACGCATTTCCTTCCCAACCCATTTCGCCAGACCGCGCGTCAGCACGGGGGGGTCACCGACCCCTCGCACCTATTCCGCCATATAGGCGAGGAGGGTCGCAGTGCATCCCAATACCTACGCATGACTCCTAACAGGTGTCGTTAGACTTATGTATGACCCTTGACAGGCGTCAAGACTAGGGCCAAGCGAAAACACCATTCGGCGAGGAGGGTCGGGGACCCCTCTGACCTTTCAACGGGGGGGGGAGGGGCGCGCAGAGGGGTCAACACCCCTCCGCGTTTGCCGCGTTTGCAACAAACGTGCGTCGGTGATGCTGCGTGGACTTTCGTGGCACCCTTGTTTGGACGCCTATGTGACCCTCTGGTTGACCTGTGGTTGGCCCTATGGTTGGCCCTTGTTTGATTATTGTTTTAACCCTTGTTTGGACCCCTCTTTGACCCTTTCTCTGGCCCTTGTTTGACCCTTTGTTTGACCCTTGGCTTTGCCATTGTTAGACACTTTGACCCCTGTTCAGTTCTTTGTTTGACCCTTGTTTGACCCTCTGTTTGACCCTTGTTTGACCCCTTGACCCCTGCGCAGACCTTTTGTTGACCCTCGTTTGGCCCCTGAGTGGGATTTTGTTCTCGCGTGGCCCCTGTGTGGGCCCTTGCTTGGCCATTGTCTGGCCCCTGTTTGGCCCCTTGGTTGAGCCCTGTGTGGCCATTGTTTGGGAACCTTCGTTTGGGCTCTTCTTTGGCCCCGCGTTTGGCCCTTAATATTTGATCGGGGCACGCCCCAGCCAACGCTCGAGCTTTCTGATCGGCACAAGTGCGCGCCAGCGCACGAACATCGCAGGTGGGCAAAAGTTGCCGCCGGCGGGCGCGGCTCCGAGCCAGCGCTCAGCATTTTCTGGCTGGTGCTAACCCGATTCAGCGCCCGCGGATTTCCAGGCGGCGCAAAGCCAAGCCAACGGTCAAAGTTTTCTGGTGCACATCCGACCCAGCGCCCGCAATTTCTGGTCGGTGCAAATCCGAGCCAGCGTCTTGGATTTCCTGGTCGGTGCAAACCCGATTTAGCGTCCAAAGATCTTGGGGCGCTGCGAGGCCGAGCCAACGCGCCATGTTTGCGGGTCGGTTCACATCCGACCGAGCATTCAGAGCTTTTTAGTCGGTTCAAGTCCGAGCCAGTGCCGTGGATTTCTGGTCGGCACAAATCTGATTCAGCGTCCAAAGATTTCGGGGCGGCACGAAGCCGAGCCAGCGCTCCATGTTTTCGGGTGGGCAGGCGCACGCCCGACCGAACGCCCGACAGGTTCTGGCCGGTGCAAACCCGGCCCAACGCTCATGCTTTTCTGGACGGTAGAAACCCGAGCCAGCGCTCAACATTATCTGGAACTATGTGAGCACAGATGAGCATATGACCGCGCACAATCAAGTAGAGCGTCAAACTGTTGTTGGTCTCTCGGCATGTGGTGGTTCAGAGGCTGCAGGAGATGTTGCGCACGCGATGTCCCCACTCCATGAGCTCTGAATACAATTGCTGTTAGGATTTAAAGCCGGCTGTTTCAGCTTCATAGCAAGCTATCTCAAACCGTGCTACCGTCTGGTCGATGCGTTCACCAGCATGGACTCGAAAGTCTAGATGAGCAGTGCCAGTGTTGAGTTGGCGTTCCTCTTCTAGGTTCTCGAATTTCGTGCTTAAGAGGAACATAAGGTAGGTGGCGCCGTCGGTGAGGCGACCGCCTATGTTGACGTCAAGATAACTAACTGCTGGGGGGGCTCTCATGGCTCTAGTCCGTGCGAGACCTCCCAAACCTCGCTGCAAAGCTGCAGCCTGCTGGGAGGGCGTCATATTGCCTGTGATCACATTGATCCAGGCATATACTTCGCAGACGAAGTCGCGAAAAGGTACTTGACGGGCGGGGTCCCAATGAGGGCCGGTCGTTGCTGTGTCGTCTCCGCCACGCTATGTCCTACCGCACGCTGAAAAGCGACCAATGCGAGCCCAAAAACAGCAACGCCAATCCAATGGCCTCGTAGGTCGTAGTCGGGTGTAGTCGGTTGGGACTTCTGTGGTTTAGTCGTAAGTCTGCGCGGGGTCGGAGGCGAGAGTATGTCGCATCGCATGTTTCCATGCATTATGTTTTCGAAGAAATTCTCAAGTGGAGTAGGTGGGTGGACTCCAGGAGTGTGATAGCGCAAGGATGTAAGATGTAAGCAAGAGACCTCCGCTTGGACAAAGGTTTCGCTGCAAGTTTCCTTGCGGTACTGCGTAGTTGCATACACTCCTCCGCGCAAGCCCACTGCACCCTGATGTTCCGCCATATCTGTAGCCCACTAGATAGCGCCGTGGATGGTGGGGAGTAGAGCAAGAGCTGACCACCATTGGCCAGCTCCGCTACCAAGTTTGAAGGGGGCTGGTGGGCCCAGCCAGCAGCTTCGCCTCAGGCGAAGCCAAGTTCCCGCTCTGTTGTACCGTAGTAACGATAGTCCCAGTACGAGAGGATGTGCCATCTTAAGCAGTAGGAATATCCTTCTGGTCTCGGTAACGATTGCGTGCCTCGCAGTGAGGCGCAGTCATATTTGGGCGGCCGGCCGCGCGAGCCGACGCGGCCGCGGGCGAACGCTCGCTTCCACCCCTTACGTCCCCCAGCTCGCTTAAGAGTGGCGCTGGGGAGCTTCAGACGCTGAAGCGCGCAGCGGCAGCCGTGAAGGGTCGCGCGGTGCCGACTGATATCCTGGCACTGTGCGTGGAGAAGGCGGCCAAGATCCAGACCAAACGCCTCGGGGATTCGACGGTTGACGACGACTTGGACACAACCGACAACTTCTTGGTGGGCGCGACGGCCGAGATGTTCAACGCGTTGGAGATCTTGGGCGAAAAATTGCAGCGACGAGTCCGAAAATGAGATCAACGAGACCACTGGCCTCATGAAAGCTGCCTGGACCTCTGTGCGCAGCGTGCTCCATGTCCAGGACGTCAAAGAGAAACTGGCCTCGGACGCCCAGCTGCCGGACCCAATGTCACCGAGTAATCTGGACAAGGCGTTGACCGACCTCACGTCCAGCTACCACGAAGCAGAGATGGCAATCAAGAGCTGCAAGCACCACTACCAGGACACCGACGGCATCATGACGATGAGCACGAAGCTGACTGAGCACGCCAAAAGTGTCATCACGGAACAAGGGAGGGCCCAGCGGGATGAGGTGATGGAATCCGTCGACAAGGGCCTGCAGAGTTTGAAGGCCGACCTGGAGAGCAACGCGACCTTGCAGGATTTCTTGCGCGAGCTGGGCGCCCTGAACGACCTCGCCGACATAGTGAATCTCCACGTGGACACGGTCTCTGGCCTGGACGCGAAAGGCTTCGAGAAGCGCGTGAGCTCGGTGGAGGAGGGCCTTCAGAAATACGACAGTACGTCGGACAGGTTCTACCTCAAGCGCGACGGCGGGTACGAGGAGACAGTGAAGGAGGGGCTCGCCCAGATCCGAGTGGTCACGGCGACGGCCCACATGGTTGCGATCTTCGCGGACCCCAAGACGATGAAGAACAATATTGAGATGCAGTCCCTCGCGAAGGGAATCGGCAACGACCTCAATAGCTGGGCGTCAAACCAACGAGCTTCCACGCGACGATCGCGGAGAAGTACCAGCTCGCACTCAAGTACCGCTAAGCTCGGGAGCGGGCCTCGCGGCGAGCCTCCCCAGTGAGAGGCCCAGTGAGATGATGGAAGTGGTGGGAGGTAGTATGAGAAGAGTAAGTATGGAAACGATGAAGGGGGGAGGAGGGCGGCGGAGGGGGGCCGGGGGAGGGGGGGGGCATGCTAGGTGCGCTCGCGTCATATCTGACGTCCTACCCCTCCCTCCCATCCCTTACCATGGCGCTGATTTTCTCTATCCGCGGACGCGTGTCGTAGCGGACCTGTGGCTCCGCGCGCGCGTGCGTAGTGGGTGGTGGTGCACGTGCGTGCGTGCGTGCGTGTGTGCGTGGTTGGTGGTGGTGGTGGTGGTGGTGGTGGTGGTGGTGGTGGTGGTGGTGGTGGTGGTGGTGGTGCTGGTGTGGTGGTGGTGTGGTGGTGGTGCTGGTGGTGGTGCTGGTGGTGGTGTGGTGGTGTGGTGTGGTGGTGGTGTGGTGGTGGTGCGGTGGGGCGCGGTGGTGGCGGGCGGATGGGCGCGCGAGAAAAAGGCCCGCGCTGGGGCGAGAACGCCATCCTGAACGACGGAGGCCAAACACCGATCCGAAAATGAGGCCCACGCTGCAGCGGGAGCACGATTCGGAATGATTCGGGAGCAGAAATGAGGCCGGCGCCTCAACGAGAGCAGCACTTCGGGAAAAAATGACGCCGGCGCCTCAGCGAGAGTCGTTTCCCGGGATTTCCCGGGCATCCTGTGTGTAAAAAACAATACGCGGAGGGTGCGCGGCCATCGCCCGGACGCCATCAGGGGAAGAGGGATAATATTTTCATATTGAGTAATTGTGGAGAGGGGGGGAGGAGGAAGAAGGGATGATGGAGGATGCGGCGATGGGGCTCAGGGGGAGGGGCAACGGAGGGAGAACGGGGGAGGGGGGACGGAGGAGAGAGGAGGGAGAAGAGGAAAGAAGACGAGGGAGGATCTCGCTCACGCCTCTGGAGCTCGCGTTTCGCCCACCTGCATGGGGGTGGTTTTTTTCGCGCCTGCAAGGGCACGGGAGTGCGCGCTCCGCCTCGAGCGCGAGGCGAGCGCGAGGGGCCGCTCCGCCTCTGCTCAGAGGAAGAAAACCCATCGGGGGGGGGTCGCAGATTGCCCCCTCGTTCGAGGTCGGTTTCGGCCTTGTCTTGATCTCGCGCTCTTCCTGTGGACTCTGTGTTTCGGCCTTGCCTCGATGTTCGGTATTGTCTTGATCTCCCCCGCCCCCCTGGATTCCTGGGGCCCGTGGCTGAAACCGACGCCGAGCGAAAACAATGAAGCCCAAGACGATGGGGGCAGTGGAGGAGGTAGGTCACTAGGTGCCTCAGGAAAACGATGTCGAGGTCAATGGGGTCATACGTCAAGGACCAAGGTCGCCGAGAGTCGCGCTCATCTTAATATTCATCCGCAACCACATCGAAACTGTTTCGGAAAAAATGGCTGACAAAAAACACATAAACCAATGTTCAAGCAACGCTCAAGCAATGAAGCCTTCAATGTTAACATGTGCGTTTAGGCGATGTGCGACCTGTTTGCGCAATAACCTTGCTGTGCATAACCTAGCCGACATAGGGCAACACGGGGGTAGAGGAAATAATCCAAGGCAAACTCAGCCGCCCATGATTACAGGCGCGGGCTTATCATCCCCCCCCTCCTACATGTCCTGCACGTATCCTTCCTCTGTCTCACCCTCCTGCTGGACGGATGCACAAAAGCGCGCGTGGCAGGCGCAAGCGCATCCATGCTGTCCAGGGGGGCCCTGGGCCATCCGTGAAGACCGTTGACAGGATCGCCAGGTCCGCGTCTTCGGAGTGACTGGCACATGTCGGAGTGAAACATTGACGAGGTAAGGGGGCGCCTCCGATTGCGCAGAAAAGTCACGAGGCCCCCGAGAAGCCACGAGGACCGTCGAGGAAATGGAGGCCGAGAAGAACCGACTTCAGAAATGGAGCCGAAATAAAGCGAAACCGACCACCGACCGCTAACGCGACCGCCAATGAAAGCGGCCGCCGGCGACGCCGACTCGCACTGGAGCAAACAGGG
The DNA here is from genome assembly GCA_963575745.1 of Prorocentrum cordatum. Classification (NCBI taxonomy): domain Eukaryota; class Dinophyceae; order Prorocentrales; family Prorocentraceae; genus Prorocentrum; species Prorocentrum cordatum. The sequence goes on along the minus strand of CAUYUJ010015904.1, from coordinate 331,671 downwards.
TCGGAAGATCGCGCCGCGTCGCCGATTCGAATAAGATCGGGCCTTGCTAGAAGTGCCCCTGGCCGAAGAAGCCCATAGGATTTCCAAGGCCCCCACGGCCTTTAGAGCACCCCATCACGAGGCCCACAGGGCCCCAGGGGCTCCAAAGTGGAGCGAACAGCCTAAGGGCACCTTGGGCCAGGGGCACCTCAGAAACACCCAATAAGAGCCCCGCTAAGATCATGACCGAATTTCGGACAAAACCTGCAGGCGCGACGAGCGGAAGCCCCCTTCTGGCCCCAATCGACCAGCACATGGCTCCCCGAGCCTCCGCGCTCGATTCCAAGATCGCAAACACCGAAACCAATATTTAAGAAAACCGAAACCGAGATTTCAGATTTCTTCGAAACCCCAATCAAATATCCTGGCGAAGGACCCAACCAGATGCATTGCGAGCGCCGCAATTGTGAGTATCTTCTTCGATGGCGCTCCCTATGGGGCCACGAACCGTATGAGGGGTGTGCCGAAATCTGTGCGGTGGGCGCATGGGAGCGCAGCCACTGGGGCCTTCGGTGGAGCTCCGTATGGGGCCACGAAACGTGTGAGGGGTGTGCCGAAATGGGTGCGGCGGGCGCATGGGAGCGCAGCCACTGGGGCCTTCGCTGGAGCCCCCCATGGGACCACGAAACGTGTGATGGGTGTGCCGAAATGGGTGCGGTGGGCGCATGGGAGCGCAGCCACTGGGGCCTTCGCTGGAGCTCCCTATGGGGCCACGAAACGTGAGAGGGGTGTGCAGAAATGGGTGCGGTGGGCGCATGGGAGCGCAGCCACTGGGGCCTTCGGTGGAGATCCCTATGGGGCCACGAAACGTGTGAGGGGTGTGCCGAAATGGGTGCGGCGGGCGCATGGGCGCGCAGCCACTGGGGCCTTCGCTGGAGCTCCCTATGGGGCCACGAAGCGTGTGAGGGGTGTGCAGAAATGGGTGCGGCGGGCGCATGGGAGCGCAGCCACTGGGGCCTTCGCTGGAGCTCCCTATGGGGCCACGAAACGTGTGAGGGGTGTGCCGAAATGGGTGCGGTGGGCGCATGGGGGCGCAGCCACTAGGGCCTTCGCTGGAGCTCCCCATGAAACCACGAAACGTGTGCTGGGTGTGCCGAAATGGGTGCGGTGGGCGCATGGGAGCGCAGCCACTGGGGCCTTCGGTGGAGCTCCCTATGGGGCCACGAAACGTGTGAGGGGTGTGCAGAAATGGGTGCGGTGGGCGCATGGGAGCGCAGCCACTGGGGCCTTCGGTGGAGCTCCCTATGGGGCCACGAAACGTGTGAGGGGTATGCAAAAATGGGCGCGGTGGGCGCATGGGAGCGCAGCCACTGGGGCCTTCGCTGGAGCTCCCTATGGGGCCACGAAACGTATGAGGGGTGTGCCGAAATCTGTGCGGGAGCTCCCTATGGGGCCACGAAACGCGCGAGGGGTGTGCCGAAATGGGTGCGGTGGGCGCATGGGAGCGCAGCCACTGGGGCCTTCGGTGGAGCTCCCTATGGGGCCACGAAGCGTGTGAGGGGTGTGCCGAAATGGGTGCGGTGGGCGCATGGGAGCGCAGCCACTGGGGCCTTCGGTGGAGCTCCCTATGGAGCCACGAAACGGTGTACTGGGTGGGTGAAGAGGAGAGGAGGAGAGGATAGGAGGGGAGAGGAGGCGGAGGAGGAGAGGAGAGGAGACGCGGGGCACCGTCTCTTCAAAACGAGGACCCAACAACACAGGTTGGTTGGGAATGATGATGATAATGATGATGATGACGATGATGGTGATGATGATGATGACGATGAGGATGATAGGAGGGGAAGGGGGCGGAGGAGGAGAGGAGGAGACGCGGGCCACCGTCTCTTCAAAACGAAGACCCAACACCACAGGATGGCTGGGAAAAAACATCGAAATGCAGATTTCGGTTTCAGACACCGAAATCGATATGTCGGTGCTTCTGATTGGGAAGTTCCTCCTCCTCCTCCGTTCCTTCTTCCTTTTCTTTCCTATTCCTTCTTTCCTCTCCGTTTCATTATTTCCCGTCATAATCATTATTTCCTCTCCGTTTCCTTATTTCCATTCCGTGTCCTTCTTTCCTATCCGTGTCATTATTTCCTCTCCGTTTCCTTCTTTCCTCTCCGTTTCCTTATTGCCTCTCCGTTTCCTTCTGTCCTCTCAATTTCCTTGTTTCCTCTCCGTTTCCTTCTTTCCTTTCTTGTATCCGTTCCGTTCCGTCTCTTTGTTTCCGGTATACTTTCTTGTTTTCGTTCCTTTCCGTCTCCTGCTGCCGTTATCCGCTCTTGCGTTGAAACTTATCTTGCCAGTCTAGGCGGCATGTATGACAACTGATGGGTTTTGATGGCCCGAAACGACCATCGAGTTTGAAGGCGCCCACCCTGGCGCCAAAGTTGGGCGATCGCCACCCTCGGCGGGCCCCCAGAAAGGTCATCAACACTTTCCTGGGCAGGCGAAGGGCTAACAACATAGCCGTGACATTAGGGGCGGGTTGTCCACTAGAGGGCCGATTCCAAGACTACGCTTTGACGGGCAAACCCATTGGCACCGCTGGATAACATATACATCAGAATCAAGAGAACTAGGCCACGGAGAGAGGGGGAGGGTTGGTGGAGACACGGACGAGGAGGGAGGAGGAGGCAGAGGGAGGAGGAAGAAGAGGAGGGAGGAAGAGGCGGAGGGAGGGCGGAGGCGGCAGCGGGAAGGAATCAAGAGCAGAGAAGGAAGAGAGAGGAGGGGGGCGGCAGCTCAGGAGGAAAAACTTTGTCGGCAGCATCGGCGGCGCCCCTCGTCTCCGTCGCGCGTTGCTGGGCGGCCCCCCCCCCCTCTCTCCATCCTTCCCCCCTCTTCCTCCCTCCTCCTCCTCCTCTCCCTCCCTCCCTCCTCTTCATCCTCCTCATCCCCCCCCTCATCCTCCTCCTCCCCCTCCTCCCCCCCCCCTCTGGGCGCGGCAGCGGGGCGGCCTGCCCCTCGCCATCACTGCGCCAGCTTGCGCTGGACCTCCGCCCAGAGCGCTGGCGGGGCGCTCTCCGCGGCCACGCTCTTGGCCTGCGTCGCGTCGAGGTCGCGCTGGATTCCGCCCGCGCACCGTGGCCCCTCTGCCGACGCCGCCTGAGCCAGCGACGCCACTGTCACAGTCAAGTGCGCTTTCGCAACGGTCGGCTGCCAGCGATCGCGGGCCTTTTCGAGGCCGGCCTCCGCGACGTCGCAAACCTTTGCGGCCCTGTTGAGGTCGGCCTGCTTCTCGCGAAGTTCCCGCTCGAGAGACTTGATCTTGTTGCTGATGCCTGTCTGGCGAAACACAGCGGTCCGCGCGTGCGCATGCAGCGCCGCCCAGCCGGAGCCGCCTCCATCGAAGCCGTCGGGCTAGTCGCCACCGTCCGCCATGCCGCCTGCGATGGCCGCAAGCTTCTCGTTGACCTCGTCCGCCGCCTTGGCGGCGTCCTCCACGCGCGACTCGGCGCGCGCCTTCAAAGCAGCAACGGCAAACGGCTTCCAAGGGGCCACCAACTCTGAGAACGCCTTGAAGGCGTCGAGGTCGCAAATCGTGAGCACATCGTCGAAGTCGTCGGAGGCCGTCGCAGGAAGTGCATTGATCACCGATCCGAGCTCATCGAATGCGCCCTTGATCATCGCGTAGTCTGCATTCGGGCCCACCGCCGTACACTGGAACCTCTCGAGCAGCTGTGCCGCCAGCAGGCTCGATCTCACATCGTAGCCCCTCATGTTGATGGCCATCCTGAGGTTGCTCCCGTCGCCGTCGTGCGTGATCGTCTGCACCAGCAGGTCTCCGATGCTCTCCAGCAGCAAGCCCCCGCGGACCAACGTGCTGAACTCAAGTCGCTGCACCGGCCCATCGACGTCGATCGACCTCAGCAACTCGATCTTCTGGTGGAGCAGGGCTGCAGTCCTGGCGATGACGGCCATCTCAGTCCCCCCGCTGATGGCAACTTTCGTGTTGTTCTGGAGGGTGCCGTGCAGCGCGTCTGCGTTCGCCTCGGTGGGGTCGCCAAGGTACTTGCGGGCCGCCGCCAGGATCTCAACCTCGCTCCTGCAGATCTCGGCAGCGTTACGTTTGCCCAGCAAGGGAGCGCACGTACCCTCCAATCTACAACCATCCCCAGTCAGCGCGAAGTCCGCAGCCACAGAGAAGTGGTGCATGATCACCTCGAGCTTGACCAGGAAGTCCAAGTTGACGAGGGCCTCGGAACTGTCGACGATCGCAGTTGCCAGCCTCTTGATGGTGTCCTGGACCGCCTGCTCCGCTTTCAGTGTCGACGACGCCTTGCCACGGCACGTCTTCCTCCAATGGCCGATGGACGAGATCGCAGACTCAAGAGCATCCAAGCCCTCTTCATCTTCGGGGCAGCTTGGAGGTCCGTCGACGCAGCCCGCCGAAACGAAGACTTCCATTCGGCCCATGGTTCGTGCTTCCCGAAGGCCTCCGAGAAAGGCTGCCACTCTGGACCCGATAACCCCCCTGTCAGCAAATCCACCAGCAATGCCAGATGCGGAGCGCCGTCCGAAAACGTCTCAGGGTCGTCGTTGCCCAAGTGGGTCTGCAGGAGACCCACGCCCCTAACCTTCTCGAACTAGTCCTTGACGCTGGCGCTCCACTCTGGCATGGTAGCACTGAACTGGTCGGTCAAGCTGACCCCAAGCGCCTGCATGCGCTCGACCAAGGCGGGCCACGCCAAGCCAGGAAGCACCGCGATGTCCATGAGGATCTCCCGAGACACCGCCACCATCGAGTCAATGTCCCCCGCCGTGCTGGAGAGCTTGGGCTCGCGCGCGTTGAAGGCGTCGGAGCAAGCTGCGACAGGCAAGATCGCATCCGTGATCTGATCGATCGAGGGCTCGGCCAGCTGCAAGTACTTCCTGAGCAGGTCCTGTGAGAAGCTGTAGGCGCTTTGGACCTCCTCGTTTGAAAGAACCTTGAGGTGCGCACAGAGCTGATCCCAACTCATGTCGTCCAGGCTGTTCGCTAGCAGCGTCGCCGTCTCAGCCTTCTTGTACAATGTCTCAGCCATGATTGCGATGCTGGGCGACTGAGGCTTGAACCTCTTCAAGGAGCACGCGCGATCGCCCTTCGGCGTGCCGTCGAGGATGTGAGAGATTACGACGCCCTGCTTCAGCTGCCCACACCGCGCCCCGTCGTTAGCCAAGGCGCCCTGCGCCGCCATCGGAACAACCTTGCGCCCAGAGCTCAGATGCGCCACGTGGCTCGGCGCTGGCGACCTCGAGCGGTCGCGAACTGGAGCAGGTGATTCCGATGCGCCTGCTGGCGAAACCAAGGCAGCCAAGGCACCCGACGAAAGCCTCCCGATCCGCGACGGCGCAGGAGTGGGAGACTTGCCCTGCGTCGCAGAGCTCGCGCCCGTAGCTCGGCGAGCGGTGGAGCCCCTCGCGGTCGCAAGCGCCGCCGTGGCATTGGGGCCAGCGGGGCTCAGCGAGACCGCGCCCTGCGAATCGCCGTCGCCATCGCCTGCGCCGCCCTCCAGCGCGTCGGCGCCCCCGCCCTAGATGGCCAGAAGATCCGAAGCAACGCGCCTTGCACCGGGGGCCTTTGGCGGCGCCGAGAGCCCACGAATGGCAGCCTCCGAGGCTAAAATGTCCTGCAACTGGGCGAGCGCCGGCACTTTGGCATTCCCTCTGAGTATCGTCGCCTGCTTCTGCCTGATATTCGTGATCTCCTGCTTGAATGTATGTTGCTTTCCTCCTGGGGCTGCCGCTTTCGCGGCCGTGATCTTGACCGTGCTCATGCGTACTTCCGCCCTGGTGTAATTCTTGATATCCGTGCTGGCTTCGTCGGGTGCTGACAGACGACGCCAGTCGAGCTCGCACCTGGGTGAGTAGCGGAGCCAACGCGAGTCTCCTCCACCTTGCACATCTCAGGCGACATGCCAGCCACCCCCATTCGGGCAGACCTTCTCAGTCCACTGGTACTTGTATAACTGTATCGACGTCTTGCTGATCTCCTGGCCGCATGTCACATCTACCTCGGCGGTGCCGTGGCCGCTACTGGCGGCACGCTCGACGTCGGCCTGCATCTTCATCTCGCAGTCCTTGTTGAAGTCCTCGTCCTCACGACACCTCTCGACGTAGTCTTGCCAGGCCATGTCCTGCTGGAAATGGCGAGCGAACCCCGTGTAGCACTGGTCGCAGCCGCACATCGGTAGACTGCCGCGTCCGCTGGCCTTCCCTCGAAAGCCCGACTGCCGATCCACGGGCTCGTCGCAGCGGGCGCAGGCCGCGGGATCGGCGCCGCTGCCCGAAGCCTTGCCGCGGCGATGGGGGCCCAACCTTGCTTGCTGGAGCGCCCTCGCCGTCCGCTGCCGCCAGGCGCTTCTTGTTAGCCATGGCGGGCAACCTCGGAGCCCCCGACTCCGACTCTAGCCTGGCACTCGTTCGGGCCCTCGCGGGCCAAAGAAGGGCGACGACGCCGTCGCGCCGCCGCAAACACCGCGCCAAAACGGCTCCAAGACGGAGGAGGGTGGAGGTTGGAGGGGCCCTGCCACGGAGGATCCTGACTGGCGGTGGACATTGCCAGGGTGGAGGTTGGATGACTTTACCAGGGTGGAGGGCGGAGGGTGGATGTCCTAACTCAGTCGCAGGCTCCAAGCTGGAACCCCAAGGGAAAGGTCGCAAGGGGGGGCCCAAGGGAGGCCGCATTGAGGGGCAGGGGTCCCGGTGAGAGCCCAGGGCGCCACGATGAGGTCCCAAAGTGGGTCCAGAAGGAGGGTCTCATCGCCACGCCTACTCCTGCCCTCCTACTGCTTTGCTACCCTATCGCGTTGTATGTTGTGAAACCTGTAACCTACAGTGCCCTCAGTTATGAACCGCGTCCTGCGGCATGACTGGCTTATGTTACTTGGCCTGTCCTACCCTTGCCTGGCGTGCCCTACCTGAGCCACGACGGCATCGGCTGCCCCGACCTGAGCCTGCCCCACCTGAGCTGAGACCCTGCAACCCAGGCACGTCCACGTATTAGCGCGATATCCTACTTACTTGTTGGGCTCCAAGGGTGAAGCCCTAAGAGGCAGCCTCAATGAGCTCGAGGGGGGGGGGGGGGGGCGCCATGATGGGCAGAGCCCAATGCATGAGAGGTCCGAGGGGCCAAAGGAAGGGGGCCCAAAGTGAGGTCCAAGGAGGGCGCGCCAAGACGCCCCGAACGCACCTGCCCACCTACTCAACCCGCCGGCCTACTCACGCCACTCAACCCCCAGGGGCTCGGGCGCAGGGGGAGCACGAGGAGCAGGGCGAGAAGTAGGAGGCGCGGGGGGCACAGGGGCAGGAGTAGGGGGGGGGGGGGAGGAGGAGGAGGAGGAGGAGGAGGAGGAGGAGGAGGAGGAGGAGGAGGAGAGGAGGAAGGAGGAGTAGGAGTAGCAGAGAGGAGTCGGGGTAGGAATGGACTATGAGTCGGGGGGGCACACCGTCGAGGGACGGAGGGGCAGGAGTGAGAAGAGGAGGAACACTGGAGGCAATGAGAGTAAGTAGAGGAGGATGCGGGGGTCATCGCTAGGAGGGGCCGGGGAAGGATGGCGGAAGGGCGGAGGAAGATGAGGAGGAGCAGGATGAGGAGCAGGAGCGACACAACATTGGCCTTCTATAAAACGACGGCGGCTCCGCCGCCTCCCCTGGCCGCCCGCCATAGTGCTACCTACGTGCGCTTTACGCGAGCAGGCCACAGTTGAGTGCGATGCTATGTTATGCGATGCCATGCAATGCGCTGCTGGCTGCTCACGTGCACACGCCCAGCCTACGTAGCTTTGCAGACAACGTTGGTTGCCGTTCGCATAAGCGAAATCGTTGCCGTTGCTTGTTCTACGTGTTGCAGTCGTCGTCCGCTCTTGAGGCCATGCGATCGCCCTGGGTATCCCTGCTCCTCCTACACCTGCCCCTCCTACACCTCCTACTCCTCCTCCCCCACTCCTGCCCCCCCCCCCCCCCCCCCCCCCTCATCCTCCTCGCACTCCGCGGCCCTATTCCTCCTGGTCCTTCTCCTGCTCCAGTGGGCAGAGACGCTGATTCAGAAAACTGAGCACTGCAATTGGATGCAACAAAACAAGATCGCACGCCGAAGCTGTCATCAACGGATAAATGCCGACAACGTTACAAGAATATTGGCCAAGTGACGTCTGCGTTCAATCGGAACCTGCACGCACTGAAAAGAACACCCTCGGTAGCAATTTCTACCATGCAAAGGGCGAGTGTACACTACACGACGCTCGAGAGCCAAACCATTATGAAAATAATATGCGCCCTCCATCGCGGTCCAAGCCGCCAAGTGTCACACTGCGATCGTTTGCTGCGCGTAGACACGCGCGGGTCATTCAACACATGTGCGGGCGTGGCTCCAAAGACAAGTGCCCACCATTCAGGTGGTCTTAAATTTCAAGACGACAGACACGCACCGCAATCACGAAGCAAGAAACACTTGAGCACCCGAGTGCGACAACAACCTCTGATATTTCAAACGACCACTGCCAAGGCAACGCGCATCGGTCACCACCGCGCCTCTGGAATATATACATGGCAATGCGGGGCGACGCTTCACAAATGACTCCGAAACGTGCCAACCGTGAGCAATCATCGTTGCGCGTGCATGCGCGCGCGCGAATCTATTCAAATGCGTTTACCAAACACGGTGCATGCCGTGGCCTTTCCGACGCGGCGTGGATGCAAATGGGCGCCAAACATTGAATGAAGAACAGCAAGGATGCAACGGGTTGGGGGTGTCCAGAAACGGCCAGAAACTGAAATGGCACAACGACAGTGTCCAACACTGGCAGATTGCCTATCCAACCAATCTCCGCAACCCATGAAGGGCACGCGGCGCGTGAGACCCTTCCTACGCAAACGCGCGTCGAGTCGAGGAAGTAAGCCTGGAATGGCACGCAGACGGCTTGTGGACGCAAGCGCGACCAATGGATGCATGGCCGCCACGTGGTTGGACGCGCTGAGGACATCCCCCAAACGGCAGCTGTGGGGCCATCCCGTGGACTGGCATGGGGTCCTGATGACGGGGCGGCAGACAACGCAATCTACGTGGCCGCTTGCCATGCAACCAGCACGCGCCTCGCGCCTTAAGTGTCAGGCGCACCTACCCCCCCCCACCCCGCCACCACGACCACCACCATTCCCCGCCCGCGACCGCGGAGCACGGAAGCCGCGCGTGGACTTACATACTTACATGGCACTGCCAATCGCGTTGCGATCGGCGCCGCCCTATTCATCTCAGCCGCGCATCATGGGCGGCAGCAAGCGCGCGAAACCGATGGCTCCTAAGGGCACCGAAGGTTTGTACTAACTGCGCGCGCCTGATGAGGGACGCTGGTCAAACCAATCGCGCGCCACGGCGCGCGACCCCTGGGATTGCACTGGCAGCCGCCAAGGTGCGGCGCCGCTGCGCAAGCAGCCAGAACGCGCGCGCGCGCACGGCGACGCGCGGCGCCCTCCCATGGATCGCGGCGACATGCGACACCTCCAGGATGTTCATCAACCACGGCCGCAACAACTGCAGACGGCAGCAGAGGCGACGCTGGCTTCAATCCATGAACAGCGGCGCGGAGGGCCCGAGCGGCGCTCGGCGATTGCGCCCTCTTTGCGTGGAGCAGCGGCCGCGCCTGAGCGCCAGACTGGCGCGGCTCGCGCGCGCGCGGCCGATGCCGCGCAAGCGCGCGGGGCCCCCGGCGCAAATTGCGCGCGGCCGACACCCCCGCGAGCAATTGATGGACCGCGTTGGGCGCGCAGCTCTGGCGGCGACGTCGCGCCGCGGAACAGCCGCGCGCGCGCGGCTGCGCCATCGAACGCGGCCGATCGGCAGCGAACGCGTCGGACGCGCGCACCCGAATGCGCCAGGGCCCAAACAAACCCCGCGGGCGCGACGCCGCGCGCGCGGAGACGACGGCGCGCCCGCGCGCCCGACAGATGCAACGCGATGCCAGCTGGGTTGGGCGCAGGAGAAGCTCACGCGCACGGGCGCCGCGCGCAGATGAAACCGCCGCGCGAAGCGCGAACCGACGCCAGGGGCGAGGGGCCGCGCGATTGCAGAGGCACGCTACCGCGCGCAGCGCCCTCCCCCTCGACCGCCCTTGGCGCAGCTTGCGCCGACGCGGTCTAACTCCGCCGCTCTGCGCCGCCAGGCTGGCTCTGCACTTGGCCCGCGCCCGAGAGGGGGCGGTGGCCGATGGCTGCCCACGTGCGCCAAGAGGGCGCCGCCCTATTCCGATATCCGACAGCGCGCGCGCCCGCGCCGCGCCGATGCGCGGAGGCGGGGCGCTTGAATTCGCGCCGCGCTTGCTTGAATGCAGCAGCGGAGCGCCCCCGAGGCGCGCGAGGCCCCCCCGACGCGCGCGCGCAGCGCAGCTATTTTTTCGCGCGAGCAATCGGGCGCCGCCGTCGGCAACGACTGCGCTCCGAACCGGCCGGGCGCGCGAGCGACATCCCGCCGCGCGCCGCACTTTGTGGCCCCTCTGTTCGAACCCCCCCGCTGCGAAACTTTTGGGGGCGCCCCTGTAGATTGCAAAAATTCAGGGCCCCCGCCCCCCAGCTTGGCGACTTACTTGCGATGCCCGTAGCGTGCCACGGGCGGCTTGCGAGCGTGCATCCCTGGCAAGTTCCGAGCATGCGCGCCGTGATCAGGCGCGCTTGGCTCGGCGCCCCCGCGCCGCCGATCGCTGGGCGAAGGTGCGATGGCGGAGCTGGTAACATGGCCGATAGGCTGGAGAGGGAGAGGGCGGCGCGCTGCGAGCGCGGCGTCGGGCGAGCGCAGCAGCGCGCGCGCCGCGCGGTGCGTACTCGGCGAGAGGGCGCGGCGAGGTTCGGCGGGGAGAGGAGGCAGGGCAAGCCCCGCATGCCCCCCCAAGCCGCCTCAGGGCAGCCCTGCGCCGCAGGCCGAGGTGAGAGGGCGCCGAGCGCGCGCCGCGGCGTGCGCCAGCTGCCCCAGGGGCCGCCCGCGCCGAGCTCCGACGGCGCCTCGGCTCGCCACAGGGCCACGAGGGGCGGCGCACGCAGTTCGCAGACGCGCGCCACGATCCGAATGGCGGTCGCGGCAGAGGATGGGGGGCGGGGCCCCGATGGCCGCGCGGGGGGGCTTTGCCCTCTGGCGTGGAAGGCCCGATGACCTGTGGATGAGTTCTGATGACCCCCCGCGCGCCGTCAAACTTTGGTGATGACCTTTCGATGACCTTTTGATGACCTTTCGATGACCTTTGGATGAGTTTTGATGCCCCCCCGCGCGCCGTTGAAATCGGTGATGACTTCTGATGGGTGTTGATGGCTTTTGATGGGTGTTGATGACTTCTGATGACGTTCTCGGCGGCGGTTTGCCGATGGGTGTCTGGTCGGTTTTGGTGAGGTTTTGATGGGGGGTCGATGAGGTTTTGATGGCGCCGCTCCTGGTGTTGAAACATTGCCATGACCTTTCGATGGTGGTTCGATGGCCGCCGCAACGTGCTCGCCCCGCCAGAGTACGTCTGGCGATGCTCCAGGAAGGGGGGGGGGGCGGCCGCGAGCGTTGCGGCGCGCGCGCTACGGCACGGGGTGGGCGGGGGCGGCGGGCGGGGATGATCCGAGGATTGATCTGCTCACCTCAGACGAGACGAGCTTGGCATGCGGAGGTGGCGCAGCGACGCACCCCGCTGCGCTCGCAGATTGCCACCCTCTCGCGCCGCAGTGGCACATTGACGTCGCCGCGGCCCTGGGTCGGCGCGGTTGCCGCGAAGAGTGGCGCCCGTTGCCCATGGAACCGTCGGCGGCCCCGCCAGCGCTGGGCCTCGGTCGTTCAAGCCATTGCCCAGCCCACGCCGCCCCCCGTTGAACCACGCAGCGGAACGTGGCTACACCGGAGCCGACGCGCACGCGGTCGCTGTCGTCGCGCCCGCCGTCGTCTCGCACATTACTATTGTAGCCGATGCTCCGCGCGCGCGCAGCCGCTCCGCAGGTGGCTGCGCTCGCCTACGACGCAGCCGCAACTGTTCCAACTACCGCCCGCGGCGGCCACTGCGCCTGCACTGCGTGCTGCGCCGCCGCTGGGCAAGCGCCCGCCCCATTCGCGCGGCGTCCTATTTATCGCCGCAACGCGCGATGCGAACACAGTCGCTGTCGCGGGCAATGGGCGATAGCGCCGCGGGCCCTCGCGGCGGCGCGCCGACTGATGCGCAGCCCCGCGGCCGCCACTTCAATCGCGCGCGTTGGCATTGCATCGCGCGAAGGGCCCGACGGCGCGAGCGACGCCGCGGCGCCGCCGATGGCGCACCGCGCCGCTCAGGCACAGCAGCAACGCAAGCGCGCGCAGAGGTTGCGCGGTCGCGCGCACGACCGCGGGCGGTTCAATTGCGGCGTTCGCGCGAATGCGTCGGGCCACGCGCGGACGCGCGCGACGACTCGCCCAAAACCCCGTCCCAACCCCTTTCCAGCGCGTCGGATCTGAACGCGGCCAGCGCCATAGGCGGAGATGAAATGCGAAGGTTGCACGCCCCGCAGACGGTGCGCCACGTCCCTGCGAGATTCGTCTTCACGCTCGCGGCGGGGAGCGTCGTTGCTGACTCCCTCGGGCAACAAGCCCAATGCTGCCGCGGCGCGTTGCTCGCGCAACTCTGCCGCCCCTTCCCGCTCGACCGACGCCGTCAACTGCGCCGCCGCGGCCCCCGCTGCAACGCCCCAAGCAACTGGCGGCGGCTGCGCTGCGCCGCGCAGCACATAAGCTCCTCGACCAAGTGTTCCATCGGCCGCCTGGCAGCGGTGGTGGCCACGGTGGCCCGCCGCAGCCGCCAGGGGCCGCCGCTCGGGAGAGGGCGCAATGCTTCCGCGGCGGCGTCGCTCCAAAGTTGGCAGCGGCGCGGCGCGGGCGCGGCGGGTGATTGGCTACGGAGGGGAGGTCGATCGACGCAGGGCGCGGCTTGCACGCGGCGGACAATACTTGCGGTCGGGGGGTCGCCCCACAGTCAACTCTTGAATATCTTCGTTGTTGTTGCGAAGAGGCCTGTTACGGTACAACGTTCGCGCGTGCCCGCAGACCGCATTAAGTTTGCCAGCCTTCGGGCGCCTCGGGCACTCCTGCAGCGGCGGGAATTCCGCAGTCGAGCTGAGTCGCTGCATTCTGGCGAAGCCGCGCGATGGCGGCCGCTGCACCGACGGCGCTCAGCGACGGCTGCGGTTGCAACGACGGCGGGACGGCTGCCTGCCGCAGAACGCGATGACGGCGACCGTCGGTCGCGGCAACGCGATGCCGCACAAAACCGCCGCGCCGTTGAACGCCCTCCCGCGCCGTCGAAGCTGTCGCGCCTTAACGCGCGGCCATGTCTCATACTGCAGCGCCGATATAAAGCGCGATCGCCCACGTCGCGCGCGACGCCGTGCCGTGAACGGCGGCCTTGCCCGAGAAAACAACGCCCCCGCTGAAAGCCGACATCGGGGCCGACAGTCGGTGGCGTGGAACGCGCAGCATGCGACTGTTAAGCGCGACGCGTGATCAACGCCAGCCGTGGTGCGCCATGCGCGCTGCGGGTGCACTCCGCGCTGCTTGCACACGGGGCGAGCCGCGGCGCTGCGGTGCGACGGTGGCGCGGGTTTCGTTCGCCGTCCGTCGTCGTTGTCGTCGTGGGGGCCCCCTTCTTCCCTGGCGCGCAATCCACGTTGCCCTTGATCAGGATGGGTCGCGGCGCCAGCGCCGGCCGCCGCGCCGACGAACGCACCTGCGTCGGCATGCGCCACGCTGCGCGCGCGCCGCTAGCTGAGCGCGCCGCGTTGCCGCGCTGGCAGCGCGACGGCGCGCGGCAGCGATGTCGCGCGCGCCGCGGCATGCGCATCCACAATAGATCCCCCCCCCCCCACACAAACCACCACCACCACCCCCAGCAGCCGCGCTGCCTGCGCCCCCCATCCACTGCTGGCAAGGATGGCGCCGACACGGCGCAGACACACCCAAGATTGGCCCAAGAAACACCCAGAGCCCCAACTGGTGGCGCCATGACGTGGCCTTGAACCGACGACCGCCGCCGAGAAACGCCATTGGGCTTTCCCCCAGGAAGCGCCGAGAGGCCACCAAGAGCCAGAGCAGTCACCACGGCTCCCCCAAGATACCCGTGGAGGCCCTGACTGGTCCCGCCGAGGCCACGAGAGACATTGAGCGCTACGCGTTGCACCGAGGGGGCCTCACGCAAGCACCCGCTACGCCTTGAAAGCCACTCTTCCCCTCACCCTCTCACCTTTACCCACCCGTGCCCCATCGGCGCCACGAGACCCCAACGGGCGCCCAAGAAGCACCGCCGCAAAACCCGGCACCGCGCCCCCTTCTTCTCCCTTCCACATGGCACATCGCCCCCCATCCTGACCATGATGCCCCCCTCCTCACCCTCTTCCCCCCCGCGCCCCCATCTTCCTCCTTCTCCGCCACCTCTCCTTCCCAAACCCCGCAATCGTCCTCAGCGTCGCCCCTCTTCTCGTTCGTCGTCCTCCCTCCCCCTCCCCCCTTCACCCATCCACCTCCCCAATGTCGACCACTCCTCGCCCTCGTGCCCCTCTGCGTCCACCTCGCGCGTCGTTCCCCTTCACCCCGCAGAATGCCCCGAACCTTCGGCAGTGCCATCAGCTCGGAGTCGGCTTCGGTTTCCTCATATGGGTCGGCGGCGCTACAGGCAAAGCCGCATAGGGTCATCGGAAGTTGCCGAAGGGCGTGTGAAAACAACCGGATGCAATAACCATCATTAGCCTTAGGGAGGAGAAGGCTGGGAGGTCAAACTAGGGACGATGCGTGAGCTAGTTTGGGGCAGACCCCTGAGAAAACCCTGAGGTCTCGAACGGACGGCCCCTGGGATTGCCCTGGAAGTCTCGGTTGGGGGGGGGGGAACTTTTTTGGGGCATCGACCTCCCCTGGGATCAGCCGCAGGTTGACCTCCCCCCTCTCCTTCCCGCCACTGTTGCCATCTTGGTTCGCACATGTGTCTACTTGGACCAAGGCGGAGACGAGCCCAACTTGTGCCCGCCTCCACCTGGGCACCATCACGGCTGTCCCAAGGGCTCGCCACCTCGGTCACCACCATTCTCACCACGTTCCTTGGAGGCGAAGGCGGCAACCAGATCAAGGCCAAGGCCCATCGCCTCCTGCCTCGCACGCCGCCGATCCTCCCAGGATGGCTTCCAGCTGTGAAGGTGGTCCCAGCGCGCAAGGCCAGTCGCCTCCGTGACCTCCAGCCAGCTGCAGAGCAAGCCAAGGCAACGGCCCTCGGCCTTGCTGGCAGGGCTTGGCCTCGCCGACAGCGCGAGGTAGCAGCCTGGCCCTTCCAGGTGCGACGGCACGAGGCACTGCGCCACCATCACCTTCGTGGTGTCGTAAAACCTGATGACTCCATTCTTGTAGCGCCAGACCAGCTCAGCTGGAAGCTTGCCGACGCCCCTCGGCACCGGCGCAGGCTCAACTGGTTCAGGCGGCGGAGGGGGCGTCAGCGCCGACCGCAGCTGGCAGGGCGGGCGGCGGATGGCCCGCGGGCGGCGGCAACGGAGGTTCGTCGCCACCGAAGGCGATGCCGATCGCAGACTCGATGGCACCCTCGACTGCAGCCTCCAAGCCGTCGGCGCCGACAGGGATCCAGTCGCCCCCGTCCTCGCCGTCGCTGCCGCCCTCGCCCTCTCCGCCGCCCTCTGCCTCCGCGCGGTCCTCGGCGCCTGCGGCGCCTTCTCCGTCATCGGAGGATGTAAAGGCCTGGCTGAGAGGGCTGAGATGGCCTAACCAGCTGGAATGGATCTCGCGCGAAGGCCGCCCGAGGGCAGCGCATCAACCAGGGCGTTTGTCGCGACGCGCGCGCCGCTTCTGACCAAATCGTAAAAATTTGGCCACTCACAAAATGCCAAGCACTGCTGTATCCACCAGCTGGCGCGGCGCCAAGTCAGCCACAACGGCGACCGATGGCGCGCGAAAGTTCAGAACTTGTTTCGGCGCCGACTGAAAACCTAGCATGGCATCCGAACGAGCCGAACTGATTGAAATCGCGCGCGAAACCCGCGTGCGAGTGTCCCCGCCAGAAACGCGGCGCGCGAGTATAACCGCGCGCCACAGCCCCACCGCACGATGGAAACAACAACAACCATGATTGACGACGCATGCGAACGCCCCCCACGGAGCGTCGGCACGAACGCCAACCGCGAAGTCTGCTGAAGCCAGCGCCGACCTGGCGCGAGCGCGCTGACGCGCCGATCGTTAACGCACGCTTGCGTCACGACGCCGTAAGGCGCCACGGGGCCATCAAATCGAACAGCGGCCAACCGATGCCCGAAACGTCGCGAATGCGACGGCACGCGCCCCCGCTACGCCAGGCCACCCGACGTGCGAGCGAATGCAAATCGCACCAGGTCGGGCGCAGTGAGCAAGGCCACTGCCGACTCTCAGAATAGAGGCCGCGTCGGAGCAATCCGAAGATCACAACAACAATGGCAAATTTGAGCCAAACTTGCGAAACGACGCCGAGGGTGAAGACGGAGAGGATCGGGGGGGGGCACGGGGAGGCCATGAGAATCACGGGCGAGGTCGCGGGGGGAGAGTAGAGTGAGGAGAAGGAGGTGGGAGGCACAAGCGCAGGGTAACATATAGATACGTTAGGAAGACCCGCGACAAGAAAGGAGGGGACGGACAAGGTCGGGAAGATCATGGCCTTCAGGATGGCGCGCTCCCGAGAAACATAGGGTGGCATGAGATCCAAAAGTGCTGGGGCACACGAGGTGGGTCGACGACCGCCTGAGGGAACGCCAATTCTCTCGCGGGGAGTGCGGATGCGAAACGTCGGCCGCCAGGCTGGCGGCGGCGGGCAGGGCGAGCCAGCAACTTCGATGGCAAAGCCTCCAACGGCGCGCCGACGGAGCGAGGCACCCAGGGGTGGCACGGTGGACGAATCCTCTTAGATGCTAGCTCTCATCCTCCTAGTCGCCCTCCCCGCCTCCTCGTCCTCCTCCTTGGTCTCGTGGCCATCTCGCATTCGTCCCGTTCGTCATCGTCGGGCTCTGTCCCCCCCAAGGTGCGAAAAGGAGCGGCGCCGCCCGAGGCCGAGATGCGCGGCCTCACCGCTGAAGCTCGGGGCGGCGGCCCTCAGCGCTACCCACGGTGGCAGCGGGCGACTGCTCGCGCAAGGCCAGCATTCGACTGACTGGCCAACCAGCGCGCCCACGACGTAGCCAAGCAAGACGCCCCATCACCCTGCAGGCCAAGTTCAAGAGCGCTCGCACTGAGGACTCGGTCTGCCATCGACCCCCGATGGCACTATGGAGCCCCGTCGGCACGCCAACAACATCTAGTCGAAGTCCTTGCTAGTCTCGTCGCGCAGGCCCTCGCCGCACTTCTCGAACCACTTGCTGACCTCGGGGTTCGTGCGAATGCTCTCGGGGAGCTGCGAGTTTTTCGTCTGGGCCCACGCTGCAGACGCAGCGGCGCGCGCCTGCGGCGAAGTCTTCTCGAGGACGCCGTCCTCTAAGAACAAGGACACGCCGAAGCAAGCGCAGTGCTTGACCTCAGCGGTTGCCTTCGCAGTATCCTTGAGGCTCGGCTGCTTCGAGTCCCAGTTCACGTTCGGCGGGGTGGGCACCAGGAAGGGGACGTACCCCATTGGCACGTACAGAGCGCTGCCCTCACGAAGAATACAAGTCGGGACCTTGTAGAGAGCACCCGAGTCGGCCGTCTCCACGTAACCATTGAAATCTACATGCTCGGCAACCCAGGCAGGATCAGCGACTGCGACAAACGAGATGCCCACGAACTGTTGCATCCAGATGGGCGCCTGACCCCACGGGAATGACTGCACGTTGCTCTGCCACTCGCCTGTGCTTCGGCAATAGACCGCCATGCGAAGATCCTTCATCGGCTCCGTGGTCTGCGATTGGCCCTCAGCGTCGCTGACATCGAAGGAGAAATGCGGCGTGAACTGCACAGCCCCCCAGCTTGAACCCATCCCGTGCGTCTTCATGAAATCACGAACCTCGCACATCTTGGAAGTTGCATCCTTCTGGTGGTTGTTGTAGATGTCCGCGAACCAGCGCTGGAATTGGTCCTGATCCTTCTCCGGCACCGTCTGCGGCTTGAGGACCACGAATGGCTATGTGAAAGAGGCGAACGTCAGTCCGCTGGCATCGTGCGGCGGCACCAACGAATAGTCCACGGTGATGCCGTACTCGGACACGGGCATCCCGAGCTGGGTAAGCCAATTCGCCGCAAGCATGGCCACGGAGTCTGGCAACTTCTTGTTGGACAGGAAACCGCGGGTCTTGTCGCGGACGAAGCGCCACTCCCGCGCAACCTTGTTCTTCTCAACGCCTTTCTTGGCGAGGACCGCCTGATGCGGGAAGCTGGCAAGGGAGTGGCCGCAGCCCCCGCCCCCCGCCCCCGCGGACCCAGAGTGCGGAGTGGGAGGAGAGGAGGGCGGCATAAGGAAGAGGAGGGAGAGGAGGAGCGATGAGAGAAACATCAGGAGGAGGCAGAGGAGGCGGAAGGGAATGGAAGGCCAAGAAAGAGGGCGAGGTTGAGGAGACGAAGGAGCGGGGACCAATGGGAGGAGGAGGAGGAGGAGGGGATGAGGGAGGGTTGAGGAAGGAGAGAAGAGGAGGCCTCCGAAGGACGGCAAGGCGACCACGCCCTTGACGCGAAAAGTAAGGGCGAACGACGAGAACACTACATGGATGGGCAGCTGGAGGGGGTGGGGCCGCGCCATCCCTCATTAAGTTGTGGCCCGCGCCAGCCTGCAGCCCAGTCTCGTGCCGACGGAAGCGGCCCACCTCCTCGCGCCACTCGTGGACGCGCTTCAAGATGGCCTCCCTCTCCTTGCCGAAGTCCAAGCCGTCCTCCCACGAGTCGGAAGCATCCTTGATGCGGACCAACGCGTCCCTGGCCTTCTCCAACCGCGCCAAGCAGTCGGGGAGCTTCAAACGCGCCGCGCGTTCCTTCAGGCGGATGGGCCAGCCGATCTGCAGCAGCATCCGCAGCAGCAAAAAGAGGGCGCAACAACTGACGGGCGTCCCTCCCCCTCCTCCTCCTCCTCCTGTCCGATCTCTTTGACGTGTCGTCTCGTCGCCTTCCTCCTCTTCCCTTTCTTCGTCTTCCTGCTCTTCCTCCTCCTCCTCTGCCTCCTCCTCCCAAAGCTCAGCATCCTTCTCCTATTCCTCCTCTTCCTCCTCCTCCTCATCAGCATCATCAGCATCGTCGTTTGGGTCGGCGGCGCCTGCCGCAAGGCCTCCGCAGTCAGAAAGGCACGAGAAAAGAGCACATCAGGCGGAGGAGATGAGGAGGAGGAGAAGGAGGAGGAGAAGAAAGACGATGATAAGGGAAGAGGATGAGGAGAAGGAAGAGGAGGAGGGCGAGGAGGAGGAGGAGGAGCAGCAGCGGCAGCAGCAGCAGCAGCAGCAGCAGGAGGAGGACGAGGAAGAAAGGGGGCGCAGGAGGAGGAGCAGAGGGGGGAGTTGCACCCGAGGCTCCTCCTGCCCGGCCTCTTTGATTTGCAGCTTCAGCCACTCGATCACGCCGACGTTGTCCGCCTGCGAGCAGCGGGCGCTCACTGGCGATCTCGCCGACCCCATCACGGCACGACTTGGCCCAGGAACGGCAGCGGGCCTCCTAGACGTCCAAGCCCGCTTCCCCAGGCAAGTCCACGCAGCCGCACTGAGTCCAGAGCAGCTACATGAGCCCCCGAGTGGGAAGTAGGTTTGGAAGCCGCTGGCACGGTTTCAACGTCGACCCAGGGACCTCCGAGACGGAAGCGCGGCAACCGAGCCCATGAGGGCCTGGGCGCGCAACCGAGACACGCGCGAGGTCAGCCATGTGAGCCGCCATTCGTTCCTCGCCAGCCAGCCCAAGATCGAATCGGTGCCCGTTGCGGAGCCTGTTCGGAAGAGAGCACGTTGTCAATGTACTCTGCGATCCAATCCTGGGCGTTCCACATGTCGACTGTCTCCTCGAAGTGGTCGGGGAGGCTCGCGAGGCGCTCCTCCTGGCTGCGCACCAGCTGGTCGAGAGACGCATGGGCGGCCTCCTCGCGGGCGAGCGCTGCCGCTGCCCCCCTGGACGACCCACCGCCAGCCCTGGACGAGCGGGAGACGCTCGCGCCGCCCGCGCGAGACGAAGCCCTCGGCGGCTGGGGAGGGGTGATGTCGACGCCCTCGGCGTCGGATCCTGGCGGCGGGGACTCCGAACCATCGGAGCCGCGGCAAGAAGAAACCGCGGGCGGCGACGCGCTCGGCGGGCGACGCGTGCGCGCACCTCCCGACGAGCTGCGGGGCCCGCCAAGCGGCGACGGTCGGCTGCGGCGGCCGCTGCGGCTGCGGCGGGGCGGCGAAGTCGCGCGCCTCTCGCGCGAGCGGCCGCGGGCGCTGGCCCTGCCCGCGTCGGCCCCGCCGAGCGCAGACCGAAAGTCACCGCGGAGCCGCGTGCCGAAGACTGCCTGGGCCTCAGCGGAATCGACGGGCCTGGACCGCCCTGCGCCAGTCGTCGTCACGCGGAGGCTGTCGATGGACGCCCTGCTGCGCAAGCCCTCCAACACGAGGCACTTCTGGCCGCCGCTGCGCACCTCCCGCAGACTGTTGCCGAACTCGTCGACCTCGGCACGGTGGGGCGGAGGCGCGGAGGGGGGCGCGATGAGGAGAGGATGGAAGATGGGGGCGCGGGGGGAGGCTGAAACGGGGAGACGGCGGCGAAGCTGCCCGCAGAGGATGAGGATGGGAGGAAGGAAGAGGGGACGATAGCAGAAACAAGACGTTGCGAACTAAACCAGGTAAGGCGTAGGACGGGAGGCGGGCGGACGGGAGGGCACGACGGGAAGGACACAAAGGAAGCGGGGATGGGGAAGGGGACCACCTCACATAATAAACCTTGTAGGGACAGGGGGGAGTGTGAAATTACGAGGGGGGCAGAACAACTCATTTCTTCTCCTCACCCTCCTCCTCCTCCTTCTCCTCCTCCTCCTCCTGCTCCTGCCCCTCCTCCTCCTTCTCCTCATCCTCATCTTCCTCATCATCCTCTTCCTTCGTCTTCTTCTCCTCCTCCTCCCCCCCTTCCCATCCTCTCCCCCCTCCTCCCCCTTCTCCTCCTCCTCCTCCTGCCCCCCCTCCTCCTCCTCCTCCTCGACTGGGGGCGACGACGGCGAAAGAGACGCAAGCGCTACCTTGTTCTGCCAGCACCTCTCGGCATCCTCGGTCGTCACGCCCGAGCCCCTGAGAGCGCGAACGAACCAGTCGTGGCTGAGCCCCATGTCGCGCGTCTCCCCCTGCTCCGTCTTCTCGCGGGCCAGCGTGCGAATCACCGACTCGAAGCCTGCGAAGTTGCCCGTGGATACGTACTCCTGGCGCAACTTGCGGGCGCGCTCGGGATCCTCGGCCTCCAACTCGCCCCGCGCGTCCGAGACCGCGGAAGGGGGGTCGGAGGACAGCGAGGAAGTGCCGAGAGCGTCCCGCGGGCAGAAGGGGAACAGCTGAGAACAGCAAGCGCTGTAAAACAAAAAGGTCCCGACCTCCAGGGCCCGCTTGAAGCCAAACAACGTTTCCCGACCTCCAGGGGCCGCCCAGGCGGGGAACGTTTCGACGCGAACCCTGTTGCTGGAGGAAGATGATCGTTAGCAGGCGGGCAAGGGAAACGGCGGGGGATGCGAGGGGAGGGTCAAGAGGGGGGGGAGGGGGGGGGGGGGGGGTAGGAAGCGGGGGGACGGAGAGGATGAGGGAACGATCAAGAAGGAGGTGGGCCTCTCTGCTCTTGTTGAGGTTCCACTGGAAGTCCGCCAACCCCCGCGGGCGCGGATGGTCGAGGCGTTTCCCCTTCCAGCTTCCGAGTCCAGCCTAGGAGGGGGGGGGGCGAGGAGGAGGAGGAAGAGGAGGAGGAGGAGGAGGCCGTCGTCGCCAGGTGTAGGTAACGCAGCGACAGGGGAGGCGCAGTAGAACAGGAGAGGACAAGGGGGAGCAAGAGGAGCAGGAGGAGGAGGAGGAGGAGGAGAACAGGGAGGGGCAGCAGGAGCAGGAGGAGGAGGAGGAGGACGACGACGAGGAGGAGGAGGAGGAGACAGAGCCTTGTTCGTGGCAGAGGCCGAGGATGAGGAGGAGGAGGAGGAGGAGGAGGAGGAGGAGGCGGAGGAAGAGGGAGGAGGAAGATGAGTTGGTGGAGGGGGAGGAGGTTGGGGAGGAAGGAGGAGAGGAGGAGTTGGGGAGGAGGAGGCGGAGGAGGAAGAGGAATATGAGCTGGTGGAGGTGGAGGAGGTTGAGGAGGAGGAGGAGGAGAAGGAGGAAGATGAGGGGCATGAGGAGGAGGAGGAGGAGGAGGAGAAGGAGGAGGAGGAGGAGGACGAGGAGGAGGAAGAGGAGAGATGGAGGAGAGATGGAGGAGGAGGTGGAGGAAATGAAAGTGCGGCAGGGGGAGACGCGCGAGGGAAACAAGTTTTCGAAACAGGAGGAGGATGAGGAGGAGAATGAGGAGGATGAGGAGGAGGAGGCGTCTCAGGTGCACAGATTCGGCACCGAATCGGTACACCTGAGACGTCTGGTCGCCCGCCGCTTCTCGTCACTCCCTCCTCCTCCTCGTCCTCGTCCTCATTCTCATCCTTTTCCTCCTCCTCCTCATCATCATCCTCCTTGTCCGCCTCCTCCTCCTCCTCCCTCATCCACCTCCTCCTCCCTCCCCTCCTTCTCCTCACCCGCCCCCTCCGCCTCCTCCTCCTCCGCATCATCCTCCTCCACCTCCACCTCCCCACCCTAGACGCTGCTTTTCCTGACCTGCGTCCCCCATCCCCCCAACCTCGCCCCAGGGGCCCACCTCGTGCTTCGGGCAACTGCTCACATCAAATCCTCCTCCTCCTCCTCCTCCTCCTCCTCCCACCTCCGCCTCATATCCTCATCCGCCTCCTCTCATCCCCCCCTTCCTCCTCCTCTTCATCCTCGCCCTCCTTCCTCCATCCTCCGCCTCCTCCCCCTCCTCCTCCTCCTCCTTCCTCTCCTCGCCCCCCCCCCCCCCCCCCCCCCCCCCCCCCCCCCCCCCCCCACCCCCCCCCGCCTCCCCCCCCCCCCCCCCTCCCCCCCCCCCCCCCTCATCCTCATCATGCGCGATGCGCGAATGTTAGCGCAACCAGCGCTGCACGAAACCAAAACGTTACCCCTGCAAGCCTCGCAGAAGATGAAAAACTGCCAACGCACGCCTAAAGTACGATAGGATTCTCTCTGGTAGCTCAACACCGCCATTTCTAAAAGCTACCAAGGCACCCCCCAAGATCTCCCTGGGATACCCCCCCTCCTTAACCCGCTCATGCATAGATTTGTCCTCGTCCTCCTCCACCTCGCCCCCCTCCTCAGCACCCCCCTATTCCTCAGCTATGAGAAAACCAGAGTCATGGAAACTGCGATCTTTGAAACTCCCCTGTGATCCCCCCCGCTCTTCCTGGCTGGTTTCAAATCAATGGCTCCTGGATAGGCGTCTGGTGATGCGCGAAGCGCCAAGGATTCCTGTCTCGGTGCCCGCATTCGCGATGCTTGCTGGTCGTGCGGTACATCACCTGCCCGACGCGCACGGTCTTCTGGCAGGTGGGGCACTCGCGCGCCCTGGTGCACACCTCGAAGCGAGGCGGGGGTCGCGAAGGAGGGGGTGGCGGCAGCAGACGACTGACCTCGCCCCCCCCCCTCCCCCCTCCTCCAACTCTGGGGGGCACAGGGGGCAAGGGCGTGGCCCCGCCCCGCCCGCCCCCTCCACGCCCCCTGCGACGGCTCCCGTCGCTTCCTCCCCCGACCGCGCCACTCCCATGCTCCGCAGAGCCAGAACACCAAATGGGAGCGGGACCCCACTGACCAAGCGCGACCCGGATTTCAGATCCGACCGCACAACGGCGGCGCCGACAAGGCCGCGCCAGCAAAGTCGGTTCCCCCCCCCTCCGCCTGCTCCTCCTCATCCTCTTCCTCCTCGTCCTCCCCCGCCCTCCTCCTCCTCGCCATCATCATCATCATCATCACCGTCGTCATCATCACCGTCGTCAGCATCATCATCATCATCATCATCCAAGCTCCACGCCGTTGTCATATTCCTGTCCTACCCCTCAACCCCCCTCCTCCCACCTACCCGTCCACCCCCGTCATATGTTTCATCGTCCTCCACGTCGGCGCCCCGTCGTTCCTCTGACCGCCCTTGCAACTCCCACCGTGCGACCTTGTCGAGCGCACATCCGCCCGAGTTGCGCTGGCGACCCTCTGGAAGCTGCGGCGGCTGGGCACCCTCGTGCTGGCGCAAAGCCGCTCGGGTGAGCTGCTGCCCGCCGCGGCGCCCCGCTGCTGCTGGCGCTGGCGGCGGAGGCGCCGCGCCTCGGCCGCCGCCTCGACCGCGCCCGCGGCCCCTGCCGCCACCGCCACCGCGAGAAGCGGCTGAGCCCCTGCTCTTGGCCACCATCTCGCGCAGGGGCGGCGGCGCTGGCGATCGCGGAATCAGCCAGAGCCAAAATGGCTGCAAGCGCATCTTCGTTCTCAATATGTTTCTGGGTCCTGACACCCCGTGGATACCGCGCTGAACGACTGGCGGCCTCCGACGGCGCTCGCGGTTCGTACAGCCTTGAACGCCCGCCGCCCCTCACCCCCCCACCCCTGGGACCCCATGGAGAACCGTCGCCCGCCCCCCGCCCCCCACCCCCACCGACCTGAACGGGAATGGCCCGCCACGAATCCCCTCGGAACCCCATGGAGATCCGTCCCCACCCTGGAAGCGAGCCCACGGAGACCCGTCGCCACTGGAAGCTCACGGAGACAAGTCGGGACCCATGGAGACCCGCCGCTGGTCAGACATGCGGCGCCATGCGCCCGCATGTCTCATCTTCGGAAAGACGCGCGAACCCTTCCAGCGCCGCTCGGCACTGAGACCAAAAGAGAAACCTGACTCGAGAGAGCCGCCTCAGAACACCATGCTCGTCCGAGAGAGCCCCCCTATGGGCGCGCAGAAAAATTGTCGTGGACCAAGAACAAAGACCAAAAAATTGTCGTGAGCCTCTAACGCGACCCCCGCTCGAGCGGGAACCCCTGTATTTTGTGTCGCCATGAAACCTGTTTTTGTCGCAGAGTAAAATCACTGTGGCCCCCTGTGGGCGGCTGGGCCGCGTTCCCCGAGGCCCGCTGGGCCTTGCTCAGGGCAACTGTAGGTGCGTTTCGGCTGTATGTGGCCCCTGCGTGGCAGATGTAGGTCTGTTTCGGTTGAGTGTATGTTTGTTTTGGTCGGGGTTACACATGCGCCTGGTTTAGGTATGTTTTGGGTTGGCTTATCCATTGCTGTGTCTGGCTTAGGTATGTTTGGGGCTGCTTTAGGTATGTGTTAGGCTGGTTTAGGTATGTTTTGGGCTGGTTTAAGTATGTATCGGGAGGTGTTAGCTATGTTTTGGGTTGGTTTAGGTATGTGCTGGGTTGGTTTAGGTATGTTTTGGGATGGTTTAGGTATGTGTTGGGTTGGTTTAGGTATGTTTTGGGCTGGTTTAGGTATGTGTTGGGTTGGTTTAGGCCTGTGCTGGGTTGGTTTAGGTATGGTTTGGGCTGGTTTAGGTATGTTTTGGGTTGGTTTAGGTATGTGTTGGGTTGGTTTAGGTATGTTTTGGGTTGGTTTAGGTATGTTTGTGTTGGTTTAGGTATGTTTTGGGTTGGTTTAGTATGTTTTGGGTTGGTTTAGGTATGTTTTGGGTTGGTTTAGGTATGTTTTGGGTCGGTTTAGGTATGTTTTGGGTTGGTTTAGGTATGTTTGGGTTGGTTTAGGTATGTTTTGGGTTGGTTTAGTATGTTTTGGGTTGGTTTAGGTATGTTTTGGGTTGGTTTAGGTATGTTTTGGGTCGGTTTAGGTATGTTTTGGGTTGGTTTAGGTATGGTTTGGGTTGGTTTAGGTATGTTTTGGGTTGGTTTACGTATGTTTTGGGTTGGTTTAGGTATGTTTTGGGTTGGTTTAGGTATGTTTTGGTTTGGTTTGGGTATGTTTTGGGCTGATTTAGGTATGTTGTGGGACGGTTTAAGAATGGTTTGGGCTGGTTTAGGTGTCTGTGTTGGCATGGCTTAGGTGTTCGGAGTTGGTTTAAGACGTGGTCAGGCATTGTGTAGTAGGCATGTTCTGGGCTGATTCAGGCATGTACGGGGCTGGTGACTGTAGATCTACCTGGGTTGGCTGGCGCGAATCTGCCGCGCATCAGTCCTCACCTCGAGCTCGGTAAAGCATGCTCCTGGATCGCCGAGGCCAGGGGCATGGCGGACGCGGGCGGGGGAGAGGCCGGCAGAGAGACGAGGGGCGATGGGAGGCGGGTGAGAAGGAATGGCGCACAGGAGGAGGGCGGGAGGGAGAGGAGGAGGAGGAGGCGGAGGTGATTTCCGCCAGACCCCTTAGGTCAAGTCCTTCACGAAACCTCATGCCCCCGAGGGCTTGGAAAACCAACCCTGGACCCCCTGAAAAAAAACGCCTGGCGCCGAACCGTGGCGAAGGAAAACCAATCTCTGAAACGAGCGCCTCCGACGGCGCTACCCTCGTCCGAGGAGAGGGGGGGGAGGAGGAGGAGGAGGAGGTGAGTCGTTCGGTCCCCTCCTCCTCCTCTTCCTCCTCCTCCTCCTTCTCGCCATCGTGCCCCTGGGACCTCTCTCCGCGCATCGTTTTAGCACTCTGCGCGGGGCGGCTGCGTCGGCATGCGCGAACGCCTGCGACTTAGACTTCAAGTGGAGTCAGCAGCGGAACACCCGCCATCTGACGCATAAAAAATCGAAGCTCAAGAGGCCACTCGAAACACATGGTCGCTACTCGCTGCTGGCCCTGCTGTCGCTGTCAGACATGTGCCGTGGCTGCCGCCCCTGCTGCTGACCCAGTGCCCTGAGTGCATCGCGCATCCTCTGATCGGTGTTCATGGCTCTGTTGAGCGCGGTGGCGATCGATCGCTGGATCCTGTGCAAGTCCGTGCGAAGCTCTTTTGATTTCTTGCGCTCGTGCGTCAATTGACACTGAAGCTGGCCGACCTTATTCTTTAGATTGGTAATGACGCGCCGCTCATGTCCCGAAGGGGGAATCCCGCCACCAGCACGGGCGACAGCCTTGGGGGCCATGGCGAGGGAAGTGCCGACGCGCCCAGCAAGCTTGGAGAGGGGCCGATCTTCCCAGCTAAGAATGCAAAGAGCCTGCATGGCAACGACACGTAAAACCCAAGGTATCACATGAACCGAAGGACTTGGGCTGTGGATGCTGATATCCTAGCGTATGGCTTTGACGCCGTGCTTTGCATGCTGTGATGCTGACTGCCTTGCTGTTGTCCGACATGTTCGCGGTGATGGCTGCTGGCTAGGTTGCTGCTTGCTGCTACCCTAGTGCTACCCATAGCTAGGTCATGCTTGCAATCACGACATGCGTCGACATTACGTTCGTCGTCATATCCGATGCTGCCTCATACGACTAACGCTCACTTGCTTCTACCTGTGCCACGTGATCAATGCAAAACTTGAGATGCTACCGTGAATGGTTATGCGTGCGCGCGTGCCCCCCTCCCCTGGATCTTTTCACTCTGGCACCAACAAGCGCCGCAAACCCTCGAGCTCCCCACGATGGCTCTCCAAGTAGGCCCCAACGTCCGCGAGCTTCGGGGACAGCCTGGCGTGAGATCGGCCCTCATCGGGCTGCAAGGTCAGCCAGGCGCGCAGGAAAGCCAACGGCTCCAAGGGTCCGAAGTGCGCCTTCGCAGAGTCTATATATCCACGTGTCTTCGCGCAATCTCCGTGCGCTGGGTTGGTGCATTTAACCTTGAAGTTCCTGTGCACCGAGCCCTGCCGCGCGACGTAGATCTGAAAGGATACCTGGCAACCGTCCAGACCAGGCACCCAGTCCCAGCGATGCCGATCTGCATCGTGGCGCGCACCAACGCCAGGCGGCGGCGGCGGCGGCTGGGGCGCATCGGGGGCGCCACCCATATCCTCGTCGGGCGGGAGCGCCAAGGGCGGCGGATCCACGGGGCGTGCCATCGCCCCCCCAAGCTCGTCGCCTCCGCCGTCAGCGCCAGCGGCGCCGCGCCCAGAACCAGCGTCTGCAAGCGGCATCGCAGCGGCTGCCGACGCAGGAGGCCCTGCTGGCTGGCCGTCCCCATCACCTGCGTCGCCATCTCGAAGAGCGCGAGCCTGGCGGCGCCGACGCCGCGGAGGGGCATCCTGGAGAGGAAGCGGACCGCCGAGGCCATCGTCGTCGCCGTCGCCGCCGAAGGCAGGCAACGGCTGCAAGGCGGGCGCATCCTCCACAGCCAGATGCTGCGCGAGGTGTCCCTTCCTGCCAGACTCTCGGTTAAGGGCGATCGCATATTGCTTGCTCCCCTGGCCAGGCTCAACCGAGATACCCTTCAACAAACATTCGTAATGGGATGGGATCCTTGCCGACAACAACAAACACTTGTCGATGACATTCAACACCTGATAATACGGTTTCATCCGAGTGGCCTCAGTGCCGTCCATATCGCCGATGGCACCGCTGGTGTGCGTCGCCTGGCGCTGGACAGCTCGCCATCCTCGTGACCTCAAGTGCTGGATCACCGCATAAGTTGGGCACCTCGAATCCGTGATGGCGTATGGCTGTCGAAGGGGAACGTTCCCTGAGAGGACGAGAGCGCCTGGCTGCGCTGCCGAACTTTCGCAACGCTGCCACAGCTGCGCAGCCAAGACGAACTCGCGGAATGGTGCAAGTGTAAATGGCTTGACCCACTCAGGGCTGGCATCAGGAACGACGGTCCTCGACGCAGACGCGCCCGCGCCTGGCAGCCCAGCGGCCTCGGCGTGGCCCACGACGTGAAACGCGACAGGCGCGATCAACTGCAAATCGTCCGCGCTCTCGGCGGTGGGCATCAGATGGGCCCGCGACCGCCCGTGGGCGACCTCCAACACCTTAAAGAAAACATCCCGAGTGCGAACAACTTCTGAGCCGTCCGACTGGATCCCGAAAGGGCGCGAAACCGCGAGCAGGGCTGACATCGAATCGTGGCAGGTTGTCTAAGACAGGGGGAGGGGGTGGCCGACAGGGAACAGGGAAAAGGAACCTGAGCATAAGCGGATACAGCTTGAAATGAAAAGGCAAAGTGTCCCCGAAGGTGCAGAGAGACGACGGCCTCGGAAGGGGCACCCGTGAGAACAAAACGCGGTTTCCAGAAAATCCCAGGAGGCACCCTCCCCCGACCCCTCCCCCCAGCCCCAAAATCAGAGGGAGCGTCGCGCACGAGGTGGGCGAAGGGGCGAAAGTGGCTAGCTCAAGGAGGGAGGGGGGCCGAGGCGCGGAAGGAGAGTGAGGGAGGCGAAGGACTGGGAGCGATGGGGAGGAGGCGGAATGCCGATGCCACGTCGTCTGGCGCGGCGGGTGAGTCTCGGGGAGGCCACGACGCGTTAGCTCGGCTCGCGGTTTCGCGCCCTGGGCTCGGCCTCAGGCGCGGCGACGCTGTAGTGCCTGCCAGGCTGAACAGCGGCCACGATGCACTCGACCTGCAGCCGCTGGAGCTGGTCGACCTGCTGAGCGACGGCGGGGCGAGGGTCGGGCTGCGCGCCCGTCACCGCGTTCCAAGCGCCCTCCGCCATGTCATCTTCGCGGTAGACGCGCATGAAAAAAAGCGCCCAACTGCATCCGCACTGGCTTCCACTGGCTCTTGCCAGGAGGCCGTGATATCCTCTTGAATCTGTACCATTCAAAGCGCAACACTGCATCGCCACGCTGGCCGTACGCCTTCCTGAAACTGTCAATGTAATCAAAACATGCCTTCTGTCTGACACTCTGCTTAAGATGCTGAGGCGTGCTCGAAGGCGCACGCTTTTTCTCGTGGGTCGTGCCACGGTGGCAACCCTCCCCGCGGGACTCGTCAAGGGGTGCAAGCGAATAGCGGCGCACTTGATCCGCGTGCTCTGGGCGCGGAGGGTGGCCATCCGCGACTTCCTGGAGGTGGCCCTCATGCGCGGCCATGAGCCGCTGCGTAACAAGATCGTGCTGCTCCAGTGGTATTCGGCGAACCTTCCTCAGGAACTCCGTAGCGCCACCTGGCGACAACGCGTGTACGAATGACCACGGAGGCGCCCCCAAGTACTTGGTCCTCGTCAGCACATTGCCGCCGAGAAATCCCACCAGCCCTCTGGGCACGCGTGGGCTGTTGCGAATCCCCTGCAGGTTTGCTATTCGATCCCCCCCCTCCCACCTCCCATCGGGTCTCACCCCGTTCGCCCTCCCACCCCCCGTCCGCCCCCCATCCAGCACCCTCCATCACGCCCGCCCCCATATCCACCTCCTCCTCTTCCCGCCTCCCGCCCTCCCACCGCGCCGCCCTCGAGCCCATCGCGCGTCGACGGGAGGTTCGCGGCGCCGGTTGGGGGGGGGCTCCAAGACAACTCCGCGAGGGCCCCAGGAAGGCCCCGAGAGAACCCAAGTGGAGCCCAAAACGCGCGTACGCCATAGAGGCATTGACATGCTAATCCTCCTCCCTTCGCCTCGCGGTTGGGCGACCCCCTTCTTCGTAGCCTTACTCCCTCGCATTGCCTCAACTCGCCTGGGCGTCGCTCCTGGACGGGGTGGCGGGGGGCGCGAAGCGTCCAGAGTTCAAGTATGGTCACAACTGCATTGAAAGCGGCCTCATCACCGATGTCACTCTGCGTGAGGGCCCTCGCCCTCTGAAGAAACTCAGCCGACGAGCGCTGCACTTCGTCGAGAGCCTCTGGAAGCCTGCGTGAATTGAAAAAACAATCGATGCTCACAGCGCGGCCCCGTGCTTGGGCGTCCCTGCGCGCCTGCGCGTGCTCAGGGCACGTGCAACACATGCCCCAATATCGATTGTGCTCAAGTGGCGTAAACACATGCGCACCAGCATGCACGATGAACTCCCACAAAGTATCGTCAGCCAGTGCGTCAAAAACAGAAGCGATCGTTTGTGAATCCTGACAAGTGCGGAACCACTCAGGCTTCAAATATGTGCGAATCGGATCTAAACGAGACAGCTGGCGCAATACAGTCTCTAATGTGCCGTATCTCCACTTGGCGAAATCCGCCGTGAAACGGTCAAGCACGCATAAGTCCAACTCGGGATGGCTCTCACGGAGCATGCGCCTCAAGTGTTTGCGCCAAGTGGCGTTTTTGAAAAAGGTACAAAGAGCTCGCAGTCGTGCAAGTTTCTCTGGCCATTGCGTCCACGTATTACAACAATGCTTCGCAAGATTTCCAAACGTGTGTCCCCACCCACTAAGGCGGATGGCGTTCGGCAGAAGTCGCTCCGCCTGCCTCGCGCATGGCAAAAGATTTCCAATGGATTCGCCGCCGAGCCACCGCCAGAAAGCATCCCGCACATTCGGCATTTGGATGGTCATCCGTTCTGTTCCCATATCAGTAGTCACTGCGACCACACGGTTGCAAAAGTACTCGAGGTCTTCCTCGTCCCGCCCAGCAATCAAGAAAATTCCCCAAAGCAAGGCAATGCCTTTCGAGACTAGATCTGCTTGGCCGTAGCAGAGGGAAGACCCTGGAAACGTGATGTGGTAAGACGATCCGTCTTTTCTTAGCACTGACGCCACTGTGCCCTGAAACTCGTGCCCGCAGTTCGGACTGGCGTCAGAAAACAAAGCTATTGCATCGATTATGTCATGAATCCTATCTGCGTGCCAAGCACGACGGCGAAGCAGCATGGCGACTATATCGACGCGCCGAAGCCCATTCTCAAGGCTCGTCCTGGACCGCACCATCGCAGCCCAGGTCCAGACCGTCGAATTCGCCACCCCCCGTCCAAATACACCTGCCCCCACTGTTCCACGCCCCCCCCTCGAACCACGCCCAGATGCCCTGCGACCCCCACGAAGACCACTATCCCTGGCGACATCGATTCTGGCGCATCGGCTCCAGAAAACCAGGAGGGGGGGGGCGAACTCACCAGTCTGGGCTGGGACAGCGATAGTGGGCCCGCGGCGTCCTGGCGACGTCATCGCTGACCTCCCTGTCCTCGGGCTCCTGGTCGCAATCGTATGCGTGGGCGTCGGCGAGAGCGGCCGCGAAGTCATGCGATGACCGCAAATGGCGGCGGAACTTCAACGCCTTATATACTTTCACGGCGTCGAACTTCCGCTTCCCAGTTGGGCCGCCACCGCCGCCGGCAGCATCCGCCCTCGTGCGACGCCGCTTCGGCAGCGGGAGCTCTAGCACGATCTCCTCGTGCAAGCGCACCTGTCCTGCAAGGCGCGTCGAGGCTCTCGCAGCACGCACCCTGCGAGGTCCACGAAGCCGCCGCCATCGCTGGATGACGCTCGTCGGAGGGAAGCATGGCACGAAGGATGCAGGCGACGGCCGAGCACAAAGCCTGCATGATGACAGCACGCATCTCGACGTAGTCGAGAGGAGGAGCGCCAACACAGATACAGTCAACACGAACACGTGGCGCACGCCATTCAACACCGCGCGCGCAGCATAATCCCCATTCGATCCGAAACAGGCGTGAACTGCCTTGTCAGCTACAGCTTCGAGTAAGTGTGGAAGATGTGAAGGTTCACGCAGGTCATGGCAACATTCCTGCGGCACTGGCACGAAAGCCAGCAGCTCCCACAAACCAACGACCCCATAATGAATGAAGCCCCAAGGCGAGCCCGAGGTTGAGGCGGCAGTGCGCAGAGACGAGGAATGACGTTCCTGCGACTCACTATGCACTGTATCAAGTGTCCACAAGCACCTGCAGAAACCCGCAAGACACATCGAGCCTCTCTCAAGCCGCCCCTGCAGCGCCAGCGGCGGCGCATCTATGCCGCGCGCATCCGCGACAAGAAGAGCAGAAAAAATAACCTTGCCTGGGCGGCGGCGCAGCTCGGCGACCGCGCGGCCGCGGCTGCAAAGCGCCAGCGCCAGCAGGGCCAACCGCCGCAGGCCCGCGCACGCCATCGCTGTCGCTACTCCTGGCGCCACCAGCGATTTCATCAACGTCGAGCGGGCCAGGTCCGCCAATGTCGTCAACCAAATCGTCGCCAAGAGCATGCAACACGCTGAAGCGATCAAACAAACCCGAACGCTTGAACCAAAACAGCTACGGACACGAAAATGACGGCGGCGTTCGACCTTGAATGCCGCCAGGAGCGTTGCGGACAGCCCAAAAAGGATTGTTCCAGAAGCAGCCCCTTCAAACCAGCTAATCTCTGACTGCAGATTCAATCAGCAAGGGTG
This sequence comes from Prorocentrum cordatum, assembly GCA_963575745.1. Lineage (NCBI taxonomy): Eukaryota > Dinophyceae > Prorocentrales > Prorocentraceae > Prorocentrum > Prorocentrum cordatum. The sequence continues at coordinate 298,523 of CAUYUJ010015904.1, read as the reverse complement.
CGCAATTGCAGAGCACATGCAATCAGGAACGACGTAAGTCAGCTGCAATGCGCGCCGCCCTCCTGCTCGGACAAAGTACAACGGACTGACCTGAACTTCGAAGCGACCCTCGGCCCAGAAATGCAGCTCGAAGCAACAGATCATACATGCTGAAGGCTTCAAAAAAATACACCCACGGGAACCACATGCGAAACGCGTTGGCAGACCTTCCTATCAACGCCAAACGACCCCCGTCCACGCGCCGCATGCGTGCCACTATGCGATCATTATCATCAGATTGGCAGGGATGTTTCACGGCGGAGTGACAAAGAAGAGGGCGACGCCACGAAACTGCCACCACTTCCATGGACCGACGCCCCCCACGCGTGCAAACAACTGCGCCAGCGCGCCACCAACAATCTGAAATGAGCATTGTCAACGGCGTTGTTTAAGCTATAGCTGCAACTTTCCGCTGGCAACATCTTATTTAACGTCGAATGTCATCCCCCCGCTTTCAATGACAAAATTGGCCCTGCGCGTGAATACGCGTGGCACTGAAAGACAGCGACGCATGACAATGAACACGATCGCAGTGGACAAGCTCCACTTTAATGATCACGCTCGCTGGGGCTGGCGTAAACGATTGGCACGGCGGAGCCAATTCGGGAGAAGACGTGACGAACACATGAGATGTTTGCCGATGGCTTTGGTTTTCGGATGGTAGCCCCGACCTAGTGCGAACGCGTTTCTTTCTGGTGTGCAACGCAACAAAACTTCAACCACGCCACCCATGCGCCGCGATCCTTCCGATTTACAACGAACGTTCCTGGCGCCGCGCTCGTATTTGCGAGTTGACGCGCGCCCGTCTCCCAAACTTTAAAAAAGGCGCAGGTGCACTTAACGCCTGGTGAACAAGTTGCGACCTTGAACGCCAACGCAAAAATGATGTCTCGAAAACACCCTCACGCCAACCTCACGCCAACCTCACGCCAACCTCGCGCCGAACTCCATTAGTGGCGGGTAGGACCTTGCCCAGGCCTTTACATCGGAGGATGTCGCGTTCGGGCCGGGGACGCGGCCGCCGTCCGAATCGTCGGCGTCCGAGCTCGAGGAGCTCGACGACGATGAACTCGACGACGTCGAACTCGACGGCGAACCCGATCGGCTCGAAGGCCGGGCTGGATCTGCAGAATGCCTCGCCCGCCCTCTCCCCCTGGATCCGCCGAGGCCCGCGCCCGCGGCCTCGACCCCGACGGCCTTGGCCTGTCCGCCGAGCGCGCGGCCTCTTCAACTGGGGCCCGAACTCGCCCGACCATTTCTTGACGTGCAACTTCCACGGCTCGATCAAGTGGACGCGCTTGGATCTACCAAGAAACAGCAAAAAAACTGACTGACATAGAAGACTCAGGAACACATGACTTGACCATCTCCCACAACGAGCGCCAAAACTGCGTAGGCTCGTGCGCTCGCATGGGCGATACACCAAGGGCCTCTGCAGCATCTCTCGAAGAATCCCGCACCAACTCAACAAATGTAGGTCCAAATGGCTTCGAATAATGGAATGCAACATGGAAATAACGATGCTCATCACCATCGCCAACGGCCAACGCGGGCCCATCGGAGAACAATTCAACATCATGTAAGTCGGCTAGAGGGGCATGAGCAGCAACGAAAGTAAAGCGAAGTACAACCTCACCGCTGGCGAGAATGCCCTTGGTCTGCTTGCGGTCAGCACTGCGCCGCCGATGAAAACCAGACCTGATGTGTGCTTCGAACTTCGCTAACTCCCAACCGTCGCCCTTGCGTGTGCAAAATGCAGCCTCATGGCATCGCCGACGAACGATGGGAACCTTAGGGTAGCAGGGGGGGGCAACTGGTCGCCGTCACAGTCTGGCGCATCGCCTCCCACTCCAAAGCCCTCTGCGCTGCAGACAGACCCCCAGCCGCGCTGATAGCGCGGGTCGAATCGTCAGCAACAAGTAGCGGCCGCCTGCGGCACTTCACAACAGCGCCAGCGTCAATGTCAACATCAGCATCTCCAGTCGGCGCCAATGCAGCATCCACGATCGCAAACGTGCCGTCAGGCGCTGTCCCCCGATCATGTTTGATCGAAGTGCTCGCTCTGCTCACCAATCCAGCGACGGAACCCTCATGCGATGCCCGCTGACGCCGAAGAAGGAAGGCGCGACTTCTAGCCGCGAATGCAGCCTCCAGAAACGGCGAGGGTGCATCTGCGAATGCGGACTGCTCTCGGCGGCCCTCTGCTGGGAGAGCGCCCTGTCGGTGCCGCTGCTGTTGATGCGGCAGGAGGCCCAACGCAGGCACGCCGCGATCGACAGCCGACACCGCGTTGGCACGCGGCTTCCTCTCGAAATCGCGCTCGCCATCACGGCGCCGACCCCTGGCGATCGCAGCGAGCAAACGATAATGCTCCAGCTCCTCGCCGCCCAGCTGCCTGAACTGATCCGACAGCGCGGCGGCCGTCTCCTTATCGAGCCAGCGGTCGTTCGCGTGCACGAACGCCCGCCGCATCCACAACCGCAGGCTGCCCCGCCCGCGCTCAGGCCGGCGTCGCGGCCTCGGCGCCCTGGGCTCGCACGAAGCGCGGCCTCGGTCGTGGCGTGATACGTCTGGCGCCCAATCCCCAGCAGAATGAACTGCAAAATGTGCGCTCATCTCCTCAACAGTCTCAACGTGCGTCCAAACTCTGAAACGAGCGCGTCGCTGATTGACCGAATGGAGGCGCTCCACGTCGGCCGTGTCCGCGTCAATCAATACAAGAGCGCCCTTGAGTTCGGCCATGGCCGTCGCCGAGCCCTCGGCGCCCCTGTAGAAGTTCAAGGAATTCTCTGTGCACGAACCCAGCAGGCTCGGCTCTGCACGCAACAGCTCGTTGATAATAACAGGATCCCTCAACGCATAAAACAATTTCATCGGCCACGAACGGTTTTTCCTGAAATCAAGATGGCACGCTGTAGCCCCATTCTAGCCAGAAGCCGATAAATTGTCACAGCGGTCTCTTCAGAACGATTCTGCACAGGTGCCCAAGATGACGAATCGAATGTGGCAGTGTACACATCTTTGAGCAGGCATCTGGCGTCAGCGTCTTCATGCGCCAGCCAAACTTGGTATGTTCGCGCTTCGCCCCGAGACACCTTAAGCTGCTGCAGCCTTTCGAAGGAAAAACCAGACATTGCCGACTGCTTCAGCAGGTAGGCATCCGTGAGAGCTACCGTGCGGGACGCGATGAACATCTCATCAGCCAACCTGCCGCCGCTCATCCACGCCCTGGCGCCGAGGATCCTGACGTCCTGCTCCCCCCTGAAGGCGCTGAGCTCATCAGCACCGTCGCCGTCATCGTCGGCCTCGCGCCCAGGAGCTGGGCGTAGCCCTGGAGGCTAGGGCCCCCCGTCGTGGCCAGCAGCAGCCAGCTCCTCGGGCTGAGCTCGCGCCTCAGGTTCCTGCTGGCGCCGCCGCTTGGCCTGGCGAGGCTCTGGCGCGCCGCGCAAGTAGGCCTGCTGGAAAAGCCCGTGCACTGCAGAAGGGAGGCCGATGCAGCGGTGGCTCTTCATCTTGTTCGCCCAGTTAGCACGGTTGAGGACGCCCACGGACCCAAACAGTGCAGCCACGCCGTAACTGCGCATCAAAAAAACAATATGGTCACGATTGCGGCAACACCCGTTGCAGTAATGCTCGATGGCACCAGTTTTCCGAATGTCGCCGTTGTAAAGCATCCTGCACACAGCTGCTCCGAACTGGAGACTCGCGCCAGCGGTGTAGCTGAAGTAAAGGCAAAGGTCGAACACCGCCTCCCTGTGAGCCGTCGCCTCAGCAGAACAGCACCCGACGCGGACGACAACCTGTTCATGTGGATGAGCCTGGCGTTGTGCCGCACAGTGATGAGGCGTTCAGAGGACAAGGTCAGTTGACACCGTATCATGCTGCTGTCGGTGGGGCGGAGGACCGCGTAGCCCTGCTCGGCGACCTTCTGTTTACCGCGGGCGCGACAAACAACCACAATCTGGGCGCGAAGAGGGCGCTGCACGGCCATCATGCGCTCATTTTTCAGGTTGCTGCTTGCGCCGTCGCACCCGACGACATCCACTGGCCGAGGGATCCGTTCATCCACCAGTTTGTCATACACCTGGTCCAGTTGCCGATGCAAGCACACATTGATGATCTCCGTTGTTGGCGACTCTAACACCGATGTGTGTGGGAGTGCTGGCAATGGCATGGAGGGAGTCGCCCTGTCACCGAAACGCTTGCGAAGCACCATGCTGAAGCCAGCTTTGATGACAAACAACTCTCGCGTGCCAGCACATGGTTCGACGATGGTGTCGGTGTCATACTGCCCTGCTCCTGGGACACCCGATCCCGACGAGCTGGTGGCGACACCTGCCGAGGGCCAAATGGCGGACGGCGAGGGATCCCGACACACTGCAGGTCAATCCACCGATCCTCTAGTGACTGTCATCATCGACACATCGACCATACCACTCACAGACGAGGAAAGAGCAGCCAATGATACCATGAAGGCGGATATATCGGCGGAAATTCACGCTGCTGAGGACGTTGGCTCGTCCATCCTTGACAACATCACTGGTCCGCCAGGTGATTTCCTCAACCATCCCGGCTATGACCCAGAGGACCATACTAAATGGATTATATCTTCTTACGACCACCGCGTATACCGCTGGAAATCGGAAGCACTGGTGGACTCTCCAATGATAGAGGTGAGACAAATTATCGAGTTACACACTGGCAGGACCAACCTTGTGGTGGACAAGATAGAGTCATGCCTGCGATTTGAAATACAATTCGGGCCAACAACGAACGCATACCAAATCGATGTCGATCATACCCATAAATGGGCACGCGACTTACCCATATGCACTGCAGCTTATTTCTTTAAAAAGATGGTGCAATATCTTGACCCAGAGGTCATTGAGGAATCAACCACGGGCATATTTCAATGGATTCCCAAAGTGTACCAGACTATATTGTTGGACAGCATCAAGGAACTGCATCAGTTCACCAACGGTGCCATCAATCAGACAGCGGCAAGGGCAAGACGCACAAGTCGGACAAGTCAGGCGGGAAGTCGGGCAGATACCAGAAGGGTAAGGACTCGAAGACCAAGTCTAAGGGTCGTGACGGCGGCAAGCACGGCAAGAACCAGACGGAGCACTTTGACGGCGAGTGCGGCTACTGCGGCAAGTGGGGCCACATGCGGGCAGACTGCAGGGAGAAGAAGGCCGACGACTCGAAGGAGCCAGGTCACACGCGAGCGGTTCAAGGTGACTCAGCCTCGTCATCAGGCCAGCTGCCAGCGGATGGCACGGTGAAGGCGGCGTCGGGCTACTACGACGGCAAGCCCGATGGCTGGGTGTGCGCGGTCACGGCGCAGACGGGCGGCAATGTGGCGAAGGTCCGCGGCGCCATCCTGATCGGCAGCGGCGGTGACGACCATCTCTGCAGGCACAGAGTTGTCCCAAAGGCCCCCATCAGCGCAGCAGTGGACGCGCCGAGGCTCTTCGACGTGCAGCAGCGCCCACTACCGACGGCAGGCTAGAGGGGAGTAGAGATGACCATGAGGGAGGGCATCGCGGCGACGGCGGACTTCCTCGTCGCTGACGTGAACGACGATCTGCCGAGCATGGGGAAGCTGCTCAGGCAGGGCTTCAGGTTCAACCTCAGCCCGGAGGACGGGCTCTACATGACGAAGGGCCATCGCAGCGTGCAGCTCACGCTGGAGAGGAACAGCCCCAGGCTCCAGATTGTCGCGGCGGGCCCCGCAGCGGAGGCTCATCACTGCCGCGGCGCGGCAGAGCGGCAGGATGCGGCGACGGTTCCTGTGCTCAACGCAGACAGCTCGGTCGGCACGATGAGGGCCAGGCTGAGGGAGTTGCGCATGCCCATCTACGGTGCCAAGGCGGAGCTTTGGGACAGGCTCGTCGTGGCGGAGGCCGCGGCCAGGCGATCGGAAGCTGAGAGGGCGCACAAGCAGGCAGTCAAGGAGCAGCTCGGGAACCAGCACGACCCAGTCGAGGCTAGGGAGCTACCCGTGCCGAACGAGGGCTCCGAGCGCCGCGGAGGGGAGGCAGCGCCGCCTCACTCATCTGCCAACCGCGCCCTGGCGCGAGGAGTGCATCCGCGGCAAGGCGCCCGATGCTCCCCACACTCAGGTCACGCTCGAGGACTCCGAGCGGAAGGCGCCGCTCATCAGCTACGACTTTGGGTTCTGCAAGACGGCTGATGAGGACGGGGACTTGACGAAGGTTGAGGACACCTACTCGACGCTGCTCGTGGCGTTCAGCTCGGACGCTGGAGTAGTAAAGGTCATTCCATGCCCATCGAAGTCGGCACCGCCGTGCGCGATTGCAGGCACCAAGCAGTTCGTGCAGCGGCTCGAGACGGGCAAGAGCAGACTCAGAACCGACTCTGAGCCTGCGACGAAGGCGATCCTGGATGGGGTAGTCGCAGAGCTGACGGGCGAGGTCATTCCAGAACTGACGCCCAAGCACAGCAGCCAGTCCAACCCAGCGGAAGCGGCGGTGCAGATCGCCGAGGGCCAGACGCGGGTCCTCAGAATGGATCCTGAGAAGCGCTACGGCACCAAGATCACGGCGGCGATGCCGATCTGGGCCTGGATGATGCGTCACGCTGGATGGCTACACGAACGGTATCCGCGACGAGCTGGAGGGCAGGCCCCACATGAGATAGCGACGGTCACGCCCTACAAGGGCGACATCTGCATTCTCGGCGAGACGGTGTTGTACCGAATAGCTCGTACGAAGCATCGAGGACTTGGTGGAGGACGGCGGCTACGCCGCGGGGGGGCGCAGTGGGGCCGTGGGATCTGGGTTGGCAGATCCGACGAGTCCCAGGAGCATTTGATGATAACGCCGCAGGGGGTCGATCGAGCTCGGACCGTGCGACGGCACCTGCGGGCAGACAGACCGACAAGGATCTCCTGTCGGCGACGGGCCTCCCTTGGGCGACGAGGACGGCGCCCGAGAGGTCAAGGCGACCACGGGCGACCCCGCCCGTGGCGACAGAGATCCCGAGGGCGGATCAGCAGCAGCAGCAGGCACAACCGCCGGCAGGGCCACCCGAAGGCCGAGCGGACCCTGCTCAACCTCAAGCCCCGCCGCAGGCCCCAGGCCCAGCGGTGGCGGCAGGACAGCCACAGCCACAGCCGCAGCCCCAGCAGCCAGCGCAGCCAGCGCCAGGAGATGTGGCCATGGGGGCGCCGCCTCCGCATGCGGAGAGGCGCGGGCTGCCGCCTGAGGCGGAAGCCTCAGAGAGCAAGCGAGCGCGGGTTGCGGCGGTTCACGAGCTGGACGTCGGCAACATAGACGACCGACGCGTTCTGGGAGGAGATCTCGGATGAGGTCGAGGACCCGACCGAGGTCATGTTCGACGTGGACGCGCAGGACGAGCTGGACAAGAAGCTCACGCTGGAGCACCTGCAGAGTCTCCTGGACCACGGCGTCGGCGAGCGAGGACATCCCCAAGTCGGAGGCAAGGGGAACCGAGCACATCGCCACCCCTGGGAGAAGCAGTGGAGGTGGAAGCCTGCGCGACAGGAGTGGCAGCGCAAGGTGAGATTCGTCTGCCGTGAATTTCGATGGCAGGATTGGCGCGACGACCTGTTCACGCCAGGATCGGCCCCGATCTCCAACAGGCTCATCGACTTCGTGGCTCTCAAGCGCGGCTTCGAGGTGATGACGCTGGACGCGACGGACGCCTTCTACCAGGCGCCTGAGCACGAGGACGCGGTGGTGGATCCACCGCAGGAGTACCTGGACAGGCTGCAGGCAGAGGGCAAGAACACGGACATCTACTGGAAGCTGAAGAGACAGCTACCTGGCAAGCGCACGGCGGCGCCTGGCTGGGTGGAGCACATGGCGGGCATCCTCATGGACGAGATGCGCATGGTGAGGTGCGAGGTGGCTCCTCAGTTCTTCAGCACTCAGAGACCGAGGTGGTGGTCGAGCTCCACATGTACGACCTGCGCATGGCAGGGCCGAGGGACGCGCTGGAGGGCTTCCGCGACGAGCTGGGACAGCACGTGACCTTCAGCGGCGGCGAGATCCACGACTACGGCACCACCTACGTGCACCTGAAGAGGCTGAGGACGCGGTTCGAGCACGGGGCGGAACTGAAGGCGAACCCGAAGCACCTGGATTACGCGGTGGAGACCATCGGCCCCGGGAGCGCGAACACGGCGCCCACGCCAGGGGTGCCAGCTCGCAAGGCGTTCATGGGGAGCACCTCTGCTCTGTCCCCCGTTCAGGCTGGCATCTACCGATCGTGCGTGGGGGCGCTGATGTACTGCGCCCAGGACAGGGCGGACTGCCAGTATGAGTTGAGCCTGCAAGGACGGATGCTGTCGGGCCTCACCGTCGGCGCCTTCACCGCACTCAAGAGGCTCATCAGGTATCTGATGGTCACGAGGGACGCGGCGAACTGGCTTCCGAGGCCGACGGAAGGCGCGAACGCGGGGCTGGTGGGCTACGGCGACGGCGACTGGGCAGGCGACCTGCAGACGAGGAGGTCGCAGTCGAGCGGCAAGGTCGAGATTGACAACGTCCCCATGCACTCCTTCAGGCGCCAGGGGATCGTGGCGACTAGCTCGGGAGTGGCAGAAAACTACGCGGCGACGGCGGTCGCCGAGGATCTCCTCTACTTCAAGTCGCTCCTGGAGTTCATGGGCTTCACGGTGGCGGCTACTCTTTTGACGGACTCGTCGGCGGCCCGAGGGATTGCCAAGCGCGAGGGAGTTGGCAAGGCCAGGAGCCTGGAGGCGCGCGTGCTTTGGCTCCAGCAGGCGATCAAGAGGAAGCTGATGGACCTTGGGACCGTCGGCACCGACGACAACAAGGCCGACCTGGGCGCGAATATCCTCGGGCACGAGCGCTTCGTCAAGCCCAGGACGATGAACGGCATCTACGCGGACATGGGCCAGGTCGCGGAGAGCGACCACCAGTCGGAGGTGGAACTTCGACGTGGGCGGCGGCTCGGGTTCGGCGCGCCCCAGGCGCGGCCGCTTCACCGAGCGCGACCCGCTCAGCGGCCCTGGCGATGATCACGGCGGCGGTAGCGCTCCTTCAAGGGTGCGAAGGACCCGCCACCAAGGACGGCGTGGTCGCGAGCGACCCGACGAACAACTGGCTGGTGCTGGTCGTCTGGACGCTGGTCGCGGCCACCGTCTTCGGCTGCGCGGGGTTCCGCTACGCCGGCTGGGGGGACAGGAGCGGCTCCTCGCCCAGACCGAGCCCGATAACGCGAAGGACAAGAATATCGACTCGGGCATTGGCTGCATGTCATCCACGTCGACCAAGCCGACGGTGGATCAGAGCAACCGCATGAGGAGGGCGGTTGGCACTCAATCGCAGACAACGTACAAGTGGAGATGGGCTACTCCACGTGTTCAGCCATTGTCGATTAGCATGCACGGTGTTTTCCTTGGGGTGCATGCTGGGAGTGACGCCAAGGCTAGAGGACGTTTTCGGTGCTGAGGCTCAGGGTGAGGACCTTGAGCGGCTACGCGTTGCACTGCGAGGCTGAACAGTGCGAGATTTGCTGAGCTCACGTTCCATTTGCCATGCTTGGCTTTAGTAATTTTCTCATGGCCTGCTCAGACCCGTTGTGGCATAGCGCGCTGATGGCCATGCTTATTTTGCCTGGGGGCGCCCCAGCCTAGTTTACATTTTCGGGAGTCGGTTGAAAGCTCGACTCTACGCACGCGCCGAGCTTCCAAGGGGGCGTGTAGTGCATTGTATTTGCTGGGGTCGGAGACCCCCCTGTGCAGGAGTAAGCATCGCATGGCGTGATTGGAGCATCACTGACAGGTCCTCGTGGCTCAAGAGATGACAACAACATCAATCTAGCTACAGGAACAGAAAGGAAGAAAGAACGAAGAAAGAGGAAAGGAGGAAAGGAATACGGAACGGAGAAAGAGGACAGGAAAGGAATAAGGAACTGAGAAAGAGGAAATGAAAGGAATAAGGAACAGAGAAAGCGGAACTGACAGGAAAAAGGAACGGTGAAAGAGGAAAGGAAAGGAAAAAAGAACGGAGAAAGAAGAAAGGAAAATAATAATGAATAAAGAAAAGAGAAAAGAAAACGGAATCCAAAAACGGAAGAGAACGGAAACAAACAAAACATAACGGAAGAAAGAAACCACAAGGAACGGAAGCAATAAAGGAAAACGGAAGAAGGAACAGAGACAAGGGAAGGGACACAATAATTGATATTTACACGCCCTGTCTATCATGTATTCCTTTATTTGGTGGGGTTTGATGGCCCCCAGGTTGTGTTTTTCAGAGTTGGTAGTTCGATGGGATGAACACGCCGCTTCTCTATTTCGAGTTGGGGGTCTGATGGGTGGGCCAACGCCCCCAACAAAAGTTGATCACAGTTTTGGGTGTCCTTACATACCATCAGAAACATACAATACAACTTAAAACCTATGCTAGGAGCAGCGCCAGCAGCTGTGTGTGCACTTACCGTGCGTGCGAAACTGTTTGGGCCCCTCCTTCGGGACTCCCTTGGGGCTCCCCAGTGGCTCCTGGACCCCCTATCGGACCCCTGCCCCTCAAGGCGCCTCCCCTTGGGCCCCCTCTTGCGGCCCCTCCCTTGGGGTTCCAGCTTGGAGCCCAATAGTAGGTGGGGCAGTATGGCGTTGCATGACGGCCAACGCCGCGGCGCAACCTGTGGTGCAACCCTTGGCGCCGAGTAGGTTAGATGCTGGTGCGATGCAGCCAGCGCGCGTGCCACCATCAACAACAACAACAGTTCTCACGTTGACATGCGGTTCCGAGAGTTGACGCCCTTCCCACCATGACCATTCTTTGTTATCGAACCGCCGACGGCCTGTGCGACTTCGCAAGTCATGGCGTCTCCTTCGCCTGAGCATCGGCTCAGCGACGAGGAGCTCATCCCTTTCAGCCTGCCGGCGCCTGTGCTGGAGGCGTCGCCGCCCGCGAGGGCGGGCGAGGACAGCTGCAGCCAGGAGGAGAACTGGCTGGGCGCGGCTGACGAGCCGCCTGGGCTCGTGGAGGGCGGCGCCATCGTGGCGCTGGAGCCGCCGGAGTCTGCGCTGCCGTTGGTGGAGCGCCAGGCCGCAACAGGGCCGCCCTTGGGGCAGCGCGCCGCCATCGGCCCGACCGACCCCGTTGCCAGCGTGGCTAGTGTGATGGTTCAGCGGGTGTATCCAGACACCTTGCAGCCCGTTGCCTTGGAGAGCGTTTCGCGAATGTTTTCTCGACTCGGTCTCTTCGCGAGCCGATTTCGTTGGAAGGTGTATGCCGCGGGACATGCCGCTTGGATGACTGGCCAGAGACATGTTGCTGCCATCGTGCCGAGGCTTCTGGCCGTCTGCAAGGCGTCGCGTGGCCCAGAGGCTGCCGGCGGCCCTCGGACGGATGCTGCCATTTTCTTCCGCAAGAGGAAGTACGGCGGCACGCGCAGCCGAGTGACGACTCAGGTCGCCCAGCAGCGTCTGGTCGGCGTGCGTGGGATGAGTGGTTTGTAAATGCTCGGCATTCCAAGATATGGGAGATCACCTGTTTGTTTAGAAAGTCATTGATCTGATCACTGCATGAAGATGGGCCCTGAAGTGCGATATTCAAATCAACAGGGTCGATGTCAGCGCGTACGGGCAGAGCGAAGATGACTCACCTGAGGGGCATATTTTTGTCGCAATACCATCTGTTTACCCATCGTAAACCGTAGTTGAGGAAAGGTATTTGCACTGCAAAGAACTGCTCGAAGACTCCGAAGTGTATGACTAGTCCGTAAATATGGCCCTTGTTCATGCGGACCTTCGTGTTGTAGTTGCCCTTGGGGTAGTGATTGTCGTAGTGAGAGCAATTGGTTGAACCCCAATTTTTGACGATAATGAAGTCCCACATGCGGACGTCATTGAAGATAGGCCGTCGATCCCACTCTTTCTGTGTAATATTTGCTGTAATGGGTCGGAGAGCCTCTCTGCAATATGACATAGCGACCAACCATTATTTATCCTATGTGTTGTGCTCGCAACTGCTGACCATGGCACGGACGATGGCCTCGTCCAAGGCGTCAGCGTCAGCTGTATGGCCAGCAGGGGTCGCCCCCAACGGAGGGGCGATGGGGTGCTGGGCCGATGATGCTGAGGCGGACTGTGTCCGCGGCTGCTGGGCCGTGTCGTAGGCCTTTGCAAGTTGGGGCAATCCCAGGAGGATCATCAGTTGTGTCAGTTCCAGGAGGAACAGCGCAAATCTCGCATTTGCTCAATGGTTGTCTCGGAGCCAGCGGCGGATAGTCCCACATGGGGCCCATTTCTGGCCACAACTGCTTGCCTGCCTCGCGGTGTGGTGCGAGACGGCGAATGGCGAGGATTGCGGCGGCTGGAACCACCTCCTCAGTCATGATAGCGCCCTGCGCTCCGAGCCAAAATCTGCATCCAGCCTTCGTGGCAATGTGCATCTCGATCACGAGCTCCACCTCATTCTTATAGCGCTTGAACTTGTACGGTTGAACTGAGGTGTGAGGATTCTGTTTGGCGATATGCACGTAGGTGCTGGAACTGTAAATGCCTCCGAACGTTGCGATCATTTCTCACGTTTGTCTCTCTGAGACTGGTCGACACAGCCTGGAATAATCCCTGTCTTGAGGATGCTTCGCCAGGCACAAAGTGTCGTGCCGTGGTGCGTGGTGGAGGTATTTGACGTCTGTCAATTGCAAGCTCCCCCAGCCCATGTTCCATGGCTTGGAGAGTGGATTGACGCAACTGTGGCCTCCAACGCATGTGATAGCGATAGCGCTGTTCCAATCGAAACAGCTGGGATCGCGCCCGTCAGGGACTGGTTTGGCATATACCTCAATCCGGTTCTTCTCTGGGTCGATGTGCTTCTGGGACGCACGAATGACGAAAATCGGATAGTAGTCAATCCAGCACTCATAGCCGTCTGGTTCACCATCTTTATGAAAGTGTGCTACGGCCGCCTCGGTGGATGGTCCGTTGTTATGCCCACGACGCTCTTGAAATTTCCATTGAACCATGTCCCGGAATGATTTCCAACGGCTGGGAACCTTCCAGGATTGCTGCGCCGTGTTCGACCAGAGGGTGACCCGTCGGTCAAACAATTGGTCATTATGGAACGGTTTGTAGTGGTTCCCATGGCGAAGCATTGTCGTGATATAAGTAGGATCTCCAAGCCACTCATCAAGCAGTCCGGGTCCGTGGCGTATCTCATATTTTGGCGGAAGCGACATCCATTGCCATTCTGGGAAACAGCCAGACTGAGCAATGTCAGGCACATGGGCGATCGCGCAGTCGTCGTATGTCAATTGGCATGCCCAATCAGCGTCCTTCAAGCAAGCCATGCCATTTGGCGCGGGCGTGCCCCGCAACGGAGGAAGCACATATGGATGGTCATCCGCCTGACCTGCTTGAAGCTTATACTCACGAGGAGTGCACGCATTGTCGAATGTAGGGATCTGGCGTGTGTCTTCATGGTAAGATCGCTCGCAGCAGTCTTGCCACGACAGGATATGCACCGTATCCGACTGCTGACCAGGCGAATCGGGAGCGGACCTGGCGGCAATGGCTCAGGTAGCGGGTCGATCGTAAGCGGGCCTGGCGGCAGTGGCTGCCTGTCCTCACCGTGCTGGTGTGTCCCAGCTGTCGCGGAGCCATCGGGTGGCGCTGCGGTGGGCTCATCGGCGATGATAGTGATTGGAGCGTCAGCCGGGAGCCCCATGGCGATACGATCCAAGGCATAATGCGTGTAGAAACCTCTGCATGCCAGAATGGCATCTGAATTGTCAATGCGAGGGCCGACACGATGAGAGCTCAGTATGTTGCGCTCTGCAATGAGGCGTGACTTCGTCGCATCGTCATCACCTGCAGTGTTGTTGATCTGGAGCAGGAACTGTTCGTAGACAACCCAAGTAGCCGCGTGTGCATCCTTGGCGTCCTTCACTAGCGTGGGGTGAAAGAGCTCCTTTTTCTCATCTGGCTCCCAAGATGCCCACGCACCCGGGTAGCCGTTGATCAGGAGAAGCAGCTGGTTGAACAACTCTTCGTATGTCTCACCATATGGATCATCAGCATGACTGGGTTTCGTTGGATCCGGTGCTGGTGGCTCATTTGCGAGTCCAGGGATAGGCATATATGGATCGCTTGTTGCCAACGGCGTCGATTTCGGCAACGTGCCACTGGCGCAGGAAGCCATCCATGCACAATGAGCCATCTTCCCTGCGGTCTGAGTCATCAGCGTCGTGAGGCTGAGGTACCTTTTCCATTCATTAGTCATTTTCTCACGAAAGTGAAGAGCATCCATGATCTCTTTGGCCTGTGTGTAGGCCTGTGAATCCGTGACGGCTGTCAGGAGAGGAGGTCTGAATGGAATGGCTGTGATGCTAATGACTGAATCAACGCACAGAAATTGCGATAGCATACTGCATCACAAGACTGGGTCGCCATCATCGCCAGATTGTGATTCTTCTGCTTTGAATGCCAAGCCGTAGGCGTGACTCTGTCGCACGCGTCAACCCAGTGGTCTGAGGGAAGTACCGTAATACCACGACATTGCATAGCCCTGGTCAGGTCGCTCGTGTGATGGTCGAAGTTAGGGTGTACGCCCCATTATGCCGCTTTGCCTGGCCCCATAACGGTGGGGCAAAGGAAGTATTGCATCACGCCGATGAAACGTGATAGGTCCACTTTCACGTGCACTGGCATGAGCGTCGGGGCGCCGCCCTGGCACTCCATCTTCATGAGCTCGCGCACATTGGTGGGAGCGCGATACTGGTGGCGACGGGTGTCCAACCAGTTCTGACCATGGTTAGCGCAAGCAATGTAGTTTGCGCTCCAGACCACCATGGCGTTGACACCCCTGCTGCAGTGTCTTTGTTTCACGTATGCAGGAAAGTCTTTAGCCCAAACGTCCCATATGATCTCATTCAATTTACGCCACTCAGCCATTGAATGATTGTCATCCATCAGTGACAAGGCTCTGGCCTTGCGGATCATGATGATCATGTGTCGCTGTTCGAGCGTAGACTCACACTGCGACTCCAGAATAGCTGCGATACGGTTGTCCTGCGCCTTGGCAGGCCGCTCGCGGAATTGTGCCATATCGCAGCGGGTGTCGCCACCAGCCCCTGGCAATAGAATGCAATCCTGACCTACCGGTGTGTCGTTCTGTTTGAACCATTCTCTGTAATTGCCGAATGAGAACGCCCACATCATGATGTCGTCGCGGATAAGTGTCGGCAGATGCTCGAGGGTGGCGCCACCCATGTATTCTGCCCGGTTAAGGCACGGCATGAAGAGAGGTACGAGGCCAACATTGGACGCCCTGGCGAGGGCGTCTCGCTGCTGTGGGCTGTTGAGCTCGTCGATGCCGTACCCTGGGTACTTCTTGTGTGGAGCGGTTTGGGAACATTTCTTGTGCATGATCCACGTAAAATCCGTGTGCACATTTGTCCATGTGTATGCATGCCCTGACGGGCCGAAGGCATGGTGAAGGAGAAGTCCCAAGTCCTCGTGCATGATCCCATGCCATCCGCTGTCTAAAAGAAGAGCGGAAACCAGTCGACCACCACAAAACGCACTGTATGTTGCCGGTGCTAGCTCGAGCGGATCTATGGCTGATCCTGGAGTAAGACCGGGGTCCTCCACGGGAGGCGCTTCTCCTGCGAGCACAGTTCCCTCCTCGTATGGCCGCCAATGGCTCTCGCCATGCTCTGGGGGGGGGTCCAGCCGTCATGGTGGTCAGATGGCGTCGCCAGCCACCGTCTGAGGGCTTGAGCCGATTCCTCCAAACCCTCCGCGTGTAGTCTGCCACGTGCTGAGCTTGCGGCGGAAGCGGCTTGTCTGGTGGATGCCGGAGAATGCCCTCATTTCGGTGACGAGATGGTCCTCGACGACGTGGCCGAGGTGCCCCGCCGTGTCTGATGTCCTGGCCATACCAGGTGGACGCACGGGTAGTTTGATCGCAGCGCGATCAAGATGCGGAGCGTAGCTCGGGGTGGATAAACCGTGGCTGTACACATCTGGGGGCGCAAGAAGTCCCTCCTTGTACACCTGACTTGCATCCTGGACGCACTGCCCACTCTTGACCAGTCGTTGTGCATCATCATCCACTCTGCTTTCAACACCACCGTCGCAAGTTCCATTGGCGGGCACTTGCGGTGTGACCCAGGAATCACAGCATGCAAGTGATCATGTAAACCACGAGTGTTCTCCTGGACGGATGTGTTGCGCGTGAAGAGGCCGGAGATCATGCACATGGCCTTCATGAATGACATCCACGGTGCGGCCGTGGTCGTACTGTATTCATAGTGGGCGTTGCCGCCGACTTCACCCACTTCTTTGCCGATGCAACCCGTCACGTCGATGGACGCGGAGCGGGTAACCTCGACAATGGCGGACTCGTCGGGCGCTCGTAGATCATACTCTGTACTATGATCGGAGCGCAGATGATGTACGTAAATGAAGCCGTCCTCGGCATCGCGAGGGCGACCCGTCTGAGCGTGGAACATGAAGCCCACGCGGTCGTCGTCCGCGGCGTTCGGGTCGTGGTTGGCGTCGCAGGCGATGGCCCAACCGTTGAGGTGGAGCGGCGACGCCTGGTCCATCTCGGGAATGGGGGGGCCGGGGTTAGAACCGATCTCTCGCGATTGAGTCTCGCGCGCAGCAAGCAAGATGCTGGTAAGCTTCGTCGCTCGAGTGGTAAAATAGCTGCGGCGCGATCGTATAATAAGTGTCCTAGACCCCTCTGTACCATGCGATGGCGGTGAAGGATGACGAGGGTGTCTACCATGTGGTGAGCAAGCCCTCGCTCGGGGTGTTTGCGAATCGGTCGCCGCCGCAGGAACACCGATATGGTACACACATGCATGTAATCCCTCGTGGTTGGCCTGTCCAACACACATGAATGCGCAATATGCCCCTGTCTCGCCCCATTGTTCTTTGTCGGTAAGTAATATCTTACATGTTTCCGGACATCCATCCAGTTTTGGAGGTTCTGCGACATGAGGTAAACCATCGGGCCTCTGAGGCCCTCGTAGCGGTCTCCATGGATTCTACTGCACAGGGGTAATAGGGAAGATGAGCGAGTGTTCCAATAGATGCCTCCAGGTCTGCTTTCTTTGGCTCAAAATGTTTAGTCATCATATCTGCAATTTGTTCTTTTGTACCTACATTCTTGAACTCAATATGTTCAAGTTGGCATGTCTCACATATCCAATCCAAGTTAATACGATGAGTACGACGAAGGTGACGAAGTGCTGGTGTACGTCCCTTTTGGACAATATTGATCACGGCCTGGTTGTCCTCGAGGACGATGATATGCACTTTGGGAGAGCTGCTCTCCTGAGCAGGCTCTGGATCCACGTGTAGCACGGTACCCTCATGGGATATCGTGCGCCTCTTAAGAGGCGCAAGTAGCTCCGTCCTCAGCGGTAGCTGCCTACGGCTAGGAGAGGATCCCCGTGTAAGGGATGCCTTGCGGGGCGATGGTTTACGCCTCTTCTTTTTGGCGGCCAGCGTCGGACAGATCGCCGTAGTGGTGCGCCCCAGGCAGCCCAGGCATGTGGCCCTCTCTTTGCAGGTGCTGGCAACCTACACCACGGCCTCCCAGAATGAGAGTAGTGGCAATCCCTCCAGTCGAAGCGCCGAGTCAAGAACAACGATCTCGGACTCTGTGGATGAGTGCGATACGACCGTTTGTTTCTTGCGCACGGCGTTAACGGGGAAGAACGCATGGGGCCCAACCAGCGCCGCGAAAACGCCAGTGGTGGACTCGGAGGAGGCAATGCAATCGGCGAGCGAGGCGTCAGTGAAGAGCATGGTGGATAGCTTATCTGAAAGATCGCCAATCCATCCATGTAAACAATGGGCACGCGTCGTTTTGATGTAGCATAGCAGCCGATGAAGGCGTTTATCACACGTGGTATTCCATTTGGTAGTCTCTCTGGCTAGCATGCATACTGGGTGTAAAAGATCGAAACGACAACAGCGTGCCAGGTAGAAAATCTTCATCAATACACTCGCCGCGTCCTGGCCGAGGATGCCCTCGTCGGAGTAGTCGGACTCGGTAAATGAGGTGTCCTCGATGCCAGGGGTCTCTGCGTCGGGCAGGTCATCGTATGTGACTGTCGTTGATTGCGTCGCAGTGGAAGGTCTGTCGACAGACCCAGCTGGGCTGGGTGATCGTGACCGTGCGTTGAGCGCGCTAGTGTCTCACGACCGACCTGGAGGAGCTAGGCGGCGTGGATCGCGAAGCCCTCGGTGAGTCAGACCGTTTACGACGTGACCCTGGCCCATGGGTACGATTGGAGGCGCACTCCAGGTAGCGCTCAATACATCAGTAAACCCAAGCATGTCATGTCGTATTCCACGAACTTGTTTAGCTGTATGATATTCTTTGTCAGTTTGGGCAGGCAACAAAGGTCGAATGGTAGACATTCTTTTGTCGAAGACATTCTGGGGGACGTCGCATGCCTGTTGTCCACAGCCAAGGTATTGAGAGCAAGGAGTAGGCGGATCCAAATCAATGCCGCTTTTGCGCATAAGATCCCAGCCGGCTTGTAGGTTGATGGCTGGTCCTGCTAGTTTGAAGTCGTCCACGTATACTGAAAGTATCAATCCCAGTTTGTCGTGTCTCCACACACATTCCCAGCCTGGGAAAGGCTCAAATCCAACACTTTCCAGACACGTGCGACACTTTCGTTCCCAAAACACGCCTGCGAGAGGGTGTCCGTATAGTGCCAAGCGTAGTCGGCACACGGGATTCTTGCATTTAGACCAGGATGCAGGTTGGCGCCACTTGGGTATGGCAGTCCAAGTATCGACTGGGTCGATTCGCCCATCTCCGTATAGCAAGGCCTGCGTGCATGCGCCAGGTGCATCGCTCTGCTCGCCCCCATAAGTTGGCAATAGCGCGGTGGCGTCACAGAGCTTGGAAGCCTCAGTATGCGACGCACTGGACGCGGCGTCGGCGCAGATGGCGGCCAAGCCAGTTTCGTCTTTGCCAGTGTTGCCCTGAACCACCACTCGGCCCTTTAACTTACGTAGTTCAGGAGGAAATTCTTCGTGTTTGACTGAAGATAGCTCCAAGATGTTGAAGGAGTGAACCTTCTTCCCCCTGCACGAATCTCCTGTGGTTCAATATCATCTTTTTCAGCGGCAGTCTCTAACATCCATGCTTGCTTCTTTTCAAGGCGCTCGAATTCTTGACGTAGGGCCTCCTGTGCACGTGGCTCTGCGGCAACTTCTCGCTTGTTCAAACTTCTGGTGGCAAGGGCTGGGCGCGCCCATGGTGAGTCAGGAATATTATCTCTGTGTGCTGGTGTGTATGTTGGTCCACGCGGCATAGTGGGCACTGCCACCGACGGGGTGAACATGCGCGTGAGCGGGTTCACGGTCTCGAAGTCGTTCCCCTCACTTTCAATAAGCACCAGAGTGCGTGCGACTCCAGCAGGCTGTGGTGAGGGTTGGCGGTAGTATAATACTGTAGAGATGTCACGTGGTTCACCAGGTAGTCTGGCATACAGAACTTCTTTGTTGGTCACGCCCTCGACGTCCTCGTCACGAATGACAGCGCCGCTGTCCATATCGTAGGTAATCCGTCGTTCCACGGTATTCCATGTGGGTCCACCAGCTGTAATGGTACGGAAATTTGTGGCTTGTTTGTCCTGTCGGGTCCATGCTCGGAGCGCAGCTCGTTCACGAGTCTCGCGGGCTTGTATAATGTCTTCTGAGTGCTCAATCTCCTTCTTTTGTTGTCCCCGAGACAAGGTCTTCCAACGCTCGGGAAGAATGTGGTCTGGACGCGTAGTGGTCTGTACGCGTGTCTCACGGCCGCGGACAACCATTTTGCCGTCCGGCAACATCTTAGGGAACTCATAGACTCGAACTAGGCCGGTCCAAGGCTCGCTCAGCTCTCGGTGGTCTGATGCGCTAGCACCACCCCAAACGTCACGAAAGGCACCTTCTCCCTCGAAAATAGAAGTCGTCTCGAAGTCTCGCGTCACATCGGGCTGATCAACAAGCACAGGTATGTTCATAACGTTGTCTGTTGGTATGAAGAACTTCCTGCGCGGAGTACGGATGCGTCGGATGATGCAATATCCAAGCTGCTCCCAGCAGTCGGGCTCCGGTGCTGGTGCAGCAACCTCTGAGGCCGATGGGTGAGTATCAGCGGGGCTGTCGTCCATCGTCATCATAGATGGATCATCCCACTCCTTTGGGTAGGCAAGTGGAAGGTCGGGCATAGGTTTGTCGCCCAAGGGACGAGAAGTAGATGCCTTGACCTCGTCGTGTGCCTCCGGGTAGTGATGTCGTAGGGTACCGTCTTTCACAGGGAAGGTGAACTTCCCGTCGGGATTAATAAAATCTTTGACTCTGTGTACGCGGCACAGGTCGCCGTCTGGGTTCTTGGCGTATGTAGCCGTATCCAGGGCGAGATAATCACCAGACCAACGTCCACCTGAGTGTAAATGGTAACCCATGAATAACCCTTCCCGAGTATTCTCTTTGAACTCCGCAGTCTCGCTGTTGATCTCGGGCCTGAGGCATTTCCAAAAGAGCCGAGCACCAAATGGAATGCAGTGCCCCGGGAAACTTCCACCAAAACGTATTTCATGAGCTGTCTTTTCTTTATGTTCATCGCTAAGAGCGGCAACGCCCGCGGATGGATGCACAAAGTTATGTCCACAGCAAAAGGCTTGCATGGCCTCTTTCCACCATTCGTGTCCCAGACCAGACATGTGCAACACAGCTCTCGTACCGAGGGTGACGATCTTGACAATGCGCTCGATCAATCCGTTTGTCTGTGGACGATGAGGGGTACTGGTGTCATGTCTCCATCCCAGTTGGCGGCGTGCCTTCTGAAGCTCTCCAGAATTCTGCATAGATGTGCTTCACCTCATCTTTTGCGGCGATGAGCTGCTGGAAGGATGCCTTTGTAGTAGCTGCGTCCATATGCAATGCTTGGTACGCCATGAAGATGCCAGTGTATCTGTCCAGTACGACAAGTGCGCACTTGTCACCGTGCTTGTCAGCGGCATCGCCTTTGGCCAAAACGATAAGGTCGGCAGTTAGGGCCTCCCCGAACTTCTTCGGTACGAAAGCCTCGTAGGCTGTGTCCTCGTCGGTGGGGGCTGCCGGTGGGCGCGGTTTGCGCTGTCGTCTGCACGGGGCGTTCTGCGCCATGGTGCGAGAGCAGATCTCACAGTCTGGATGTTTTGGACTGTGGCTCATGTAATGCATAGGGTCGATCGGTTTCTGCTGTCTGTTTGGAAGAACGCGATCACTATCATGGTGCACTTTGATGAACGCCTTCATCTGCAGATCCTCAACGGAGGTGGACGTGATGTCGTTATCTGCTTGAGATGTATCTGCGAGCCCCCCGCATGTGGGAGGAGAACACTGCTTCTGAGGCGTAGGCGAGTCGCTGTGTGCATCCACGCTGGACTCGGCATTATTTGCGTCGGGAAGTGATTCGACCGTGGCGGTCCGTGCTCCTCCTCCCTCACCGACATGTGGTCTCTTGGGACAGGTCCCTATGTGGGGCCGCAGCACATCTGTAGGTGGTGACTGCTCTGTAGTCTTGCAACGCCAGCATATGTCGTTGCAGCGTGCAGATGAACGCTTGCGCTGACGACGTCTGGGTGCTGACGAAGTGCACAATCGTGGTGGTGGTATCGTCGCCAACTCGTCGAGGCGTAGTTCTGGAACTCTGTCATTGACGGGAACCTTAAACCATTGGCCCCCCGGATCCTGAAGCATGCAGCCCAGCTCTGGATCCCAAAGCTGCCGAAAGCCATCAACTTCAGTCAATTGTCCAACTGAAAATAGCGATGGGCAATATGGCAAGGCGAGGGCTGAACTCTTCAAGCCCACTTTAGGTAGTTGTATGTCATAGTGCTCGTTGACAGTACGATCACCATTGGCAGTTTCCAGAATATGCTCCTCGCGAATAGATATGCGATCAGACTCGGTCTGCGTCAGCTCGTTCTTCTCCTGAATATGGCGCGCAGATCCACTGTCGAGAACCCAGGAGCGTGTCAGTGCAGCGGTCGAGCGTGGTAGGTCGCCTTGCGGAGTCATTGTCTTCTCCTGGTGTGTCTCGGAAAACTATGTAGTAGAGCCGTCGGAATCTAGGATCGCAGTTGGTGTCTCCACCGACCCCTTGTCGTGTCGGTAGTCATGTAGGTCCTGATGCCATAATTTTGCTTCCCGTTGGCAACGTTGTAGGGCGTCTGCACTCTGTTTCCACCACCATTGTGGCAGCGGATCTGGTACTTTGACGACATCGCCCTCGTTTGGCTTCTCCATCCACTTGTCCAGAGTGGACTTGCCAGAAACGATGCACGGGTAATATTGCACGGTATGTGTGTCGGAACGTATCCGACGCCGTGGTTTGGTAGATGCCGTCTTGGCCTTGCGGGCGGCCATGAGAGTCTTGTCGCGCATGACGCAACTGCGGTCGGAGTGGCGCGGGCGGCGAAAGGTAGCGGGACATCGCGCCCTGAACTTGGGAGAACCACGGGAAAACCGCGGCTCGTGGATCGTCGGTCACGTCCTCTGTTGCTGCCGCACGATCTGTCGCGGCCGCGTGGGCTGCAACGCCCTCCGCCGCGCCCGTCTCGTTCCTCGGGAAGAGAATCGCGATGATCTATCTTAACGACTTCTCGACTGACTGCGAGAGTCGGTAGACCTCCTGGAGGATGATCGAGAGCGGTCGCATTGGCGTCGGTTGTCACGTCTATTTCGAACACATCTACAACTACACGCAGCAAAACTGCACCTTGTTGCGGGGACCAGGGGTGGCAATCATAATTAGATTGGGCGCGTCGGTCGGTCTGGGTGGACGGACGCCGCCTCACGACCTACGATGGAAGGCGACGGTCGTGCCGACGACGTTGCGTGCCAACCGTGGAAACGATCGCCATGTTTCACGGCGCGGCTTGGCGGCAGCCTCGAGGAAAAGCATAACGCGAACAAGCGTTTCACCCTCGGACGGGAAATCCGGCACGAAGAAGAACTCGAAAGGGCAGGAGATCGGATCGCGAATTTGAAATTAGGCACAGGCGGGGGAGGGAAGCGGGCTGCGCGAGGTCGAGGCCCCCAGGCATACAGCTGGCTTCGCTGAGCCAGGGGATGTGGGACGTCGGCGGGAAGCGGCCCAGGGGGCGGGGCCTCGGCGATGGGCAGCGCGGGCAGCCGATGCTTCGCGAAAAAGAGACACGTACAGAACGGCACTTAGCGGCAAGGGCGCGGCACACGTTGGGAGCGCGAGTGGCGGCGCCCGACATGCACCCCGCCCCGCCGGCTAGGTGTAGTTCTATAAGTGCCCCGTTTTGTGGGGATGTCTGCGGCGAAACCAGCGCGCACAGAACTGCACCTAGTGCCTTGCGAAGTGCAGTTCTGAGCGCGCTGGATGTCTCGCGCGGGGCGAGCGCGCATAGGCCGGCACCTCGCGAAAGGGACGGGGCACAGGTCGGGTGCGTCGTCGCGCCCCGCCCGCAGAGTCAGGAAGGCAAGGGCCGCTGAACCCCCTGCCAGCCTCCGGGCGGAGGTGTCTGAACGTCCCAGGGCTTTCCGAAGGAATTCCAAGTGCGGCCTCCGCCCACATCGCCCCCCCTGTCAGAGCATCTCGCCTGGTCACTATGTCCCCCATTCCCGCCCGCTGTTTTGCCCTCCCCCTCCACCGTTTTTCCTCTACCTGCCGCCCTCCATTGCCCGGAGCGTTTCCCAATTGCCCCTGGCCCCTGCGCGGCGGCAAACGCCCGCGCCCCCCCGCAGCTGAAGGGCCCACCTTGCGCCCATCCTCCAATCCTCTCGTGAGGCGCAAGCCTTGAAACCACACTGACGCTGGCAAGCGAAGTCGAGGCCTCGGCAAATCCGACAGGCGCGATCGGCCCCCTCGAACGGCGGGCGAACCAATGCGTAAGACTATGTCGCAAAAGTAAGTTTGGAATTTGGGGGCCCGCGCAAGAAGCTGATGCACTCACCCAAAGTGTAGTTATGTGCCTGTCCGACTATTGGACGAGCCCCCCCGCGCTGCGGGACCCCCCGAGTTGTGGAGAGCGTTGGCTCCCCGATCCGCGGGACGGCGGTCGGCCGCGACTGCCCTGACTGGAGGTCCGTGGGCGGCTGGGGCTTCGCTCAGGTGTCTTCGTACCAGGTGCCAGGTGAGCGTATTTGCATGCGTCGCCCTTGTGACACTTGTTCTGTGCGAAGTCCCTGCACTGCGCCACGCGTGGGAAGTTGCACTTGTCGCCTCGTGCGCAGGTGCTGCACTTGGCGAACTCGAAACAAAACGGCTTCGATGCTGGCTTCTTGGGACTCGCAGGGGCTGAGACGCTGCGGCGAGCGTTGCCGCCAGCGGTCGATGCTCTGGAAGATGTGCTGCTCTTCCAATCCCTTGAAAAGGTATGTAAAGCCTTGCAGCGCCCCCCATTGCGACAGTTGCTTTTCTTCCAGGCAGCGCAGATGTGCACCTGAGAACGATTCTCATGCTCGTACCGTAACTTATTTTGGTTCTTCTCGAGTTGTTTGAGCTCCAGTACGTCTAGAACGCGCTGTCGGAGCCAATCATAAGTACGATTTGGGTCGCTGATCTTCGTGCGCTGGTATTCGTACATATCCTGTTTCATCCAAACATGTCGGCGAATCCGCGTGCGAAACAGAGAATCCAAGATATTTGGGTCGGGTGCCTCTCGGCAATCCAATAGTAAAACGCCCCAGTCGGTAGTGAATCGTTGCAAATCTTCATCTCTCATCTTCAGTTCTTTGAGGCGCTCGAAATCATGTAGGTCGTCATCAACCTCGGTCACTTTGTAGGACTGTAGGATGTGCCAGTAGATCTGGCGTCCTTTGAGCATGCGTCCTGCTTTGTGCTCTCTGGTTTCGATGAGCCTGATCTGGTAGCGCAAGTCGGAAGATAACATGTCGCTGAGAGCGGTAGCGAGTTTGCAATCGATGCTCTCGAAGTGTCCGCTGTCTCGTAAGTCTTCGAAGGTGCATTCGGGATGTTCAGCCACGCATAGAAAGGCATATGCTTTGGATGGTCGCCCTGGAGCGGCCCCAAATTTCTTCCGTACCCTTTGCTGCCACTCAAACAGCTGTGTGATCTTAGGCAAGACAGGGACTCGGACGGTGTCTGACTCCTTGATCGGAGTAGTAGTATTGACCGAAACCGCAGACAATGGTTGTGAGGGTATCGGTACACCGTCGGTAGTTGGTCCTGCGCGCACAGGAGACACGTGACGTGTCTGCGCCGAAGCTGCCGCGGAGGCTGCTCCTGGTGACGTGCGTCGTTGTTGTCCTGCAGAAGCGCGCGGTGCTTCAGCGGACGCTGCCGTCGGCCTGGGCAGGTCGGTTGCAGGCTGAAGGTGAAGTGTGGTGTCGTTGGTGTGGTCAATCAGCTGTTTTGTCCAGCTCGTCATATCTTCGTGTATCTGGTCCACTTTTTGGCGTGTGCACTCGTCAGTATCCCGAGAGCGTTGCGAATACCGAACAAGTCGTTGCTCGTAGGCTCGGAGACGGGCGTTGTGCGTCTCCAACTCACTGTCCAGACGTGTGAGACACTCCTCGACACGTACCTTTTCAGCACCTCTTTCACGAATAACCTGGGAGAGCTCAGACTGCGCGTGGCCCGCCGCCTTCTCAACCTCCGGCAACCTGTCAGTGAGGCGGGCGAAATCGTAAACCGTGGGAGGAGAATCCAGCTGGCCAGTCTGGGCTCGTCCGACACGCAACTCTGCCAGGGCGTCCTGTACACCAGGGAAACGCTGCTCGATTTCAGAGATCCGGTTAGTGAGTGGCTGCACGACAGCGTTGGTCGCATCAAGCCTTTAAGCGATAACTCTCTCAGTGTTTTGCAACGTGCCGATCAGGTTCGACGAGTTGGCGTGCGCTTCAGTGCGAAGCGTCGCTGTAGCGCGGCCCGCATGGGATCGAAGACCGTTGATCTGAGACTGAACATCGCCAAGGTCAGTGGCCTCGGCTGGAGGCGGTCGGTTGCGGAGCTGGTCATGGATCTTGTCGTGGAGGATCCTGACTGCTGAAACGCCTGTGTCGCGGACGATCACAAGCTGTTGCTCCATCTGCGCAAGGTAGTTGCGCGGGTGCTCGACCGTCGCTGATCGTTCACCTGATCATGCAGATCCACATGGGGGTGGCGTCGACGGGGGGGGGCGAAAGTTGAGCGCGCCGTCCGGCGCGAGATGATCTTTACCTTCCTCGGAGGGTGCCCATTGCGCGCGAGTTTTTCACCGTCGCGGTGCCCATGTTGCAGTTTGGTGATTGGGCGGGTTTCGTGACGGCCGGCTTCGTGCTCGGGCGAAGCGAACAGGTCTGGGGCGCGCGCGCATTAGCGTTCAGGAGCGGTCGTCTGGCATGGCCATTGTCCTCGCGCGAAGTGATGCGCCATTATGGTCGCGCTCTCGAATGATCCTTAGAATTGGCAGTGGATTGCATGGCTCATTTCCGAGGAGTCGCGCAGCGCGCCTAAATCTTGAAGGGCGCCACCTTCTTCAGCCACTACTGGAGGGCGCGGGGCCACGTCGCGCCGGGGCCCCGGATTTCTTGATCCTAGGTCAAGGCCCATCGTACTCTAGACGACGCGTTCTCTGAGCAAGGCCGCGTCTGAATCCTCGTAGCTAGAATGGCACACGATGTAGTGAGACAACATCGCGGGGGCGCATGGTTTGACCCTGCTGCTCGTTTAGACACCGCCCCCGCTATCTTCACGTTTCTGGCGTTCGCGACTTGTGCGGGACGGGCGCATGCTAGCGGGCCCTTTCACGAAAGTACTTTGGCCCCCTGTCCGAGGCCCCTCGCACGCCCCTCCCCGCCCCGTTGCCCCCCCCAAGCCCCTACCTGGGCAGGCCAGGGTCATCGCTGCACCTCGCGTTCAAAGCGCATCGCCTCTTACTGCTGTCGTCGTTGCCCAGGGGGCGGGGGGAGGCAGGAGGAGCGAGGAGGAGGGAGGAGGAGGGGGCGGGGGGGGGGAGGGAGGGGGAGGAAGGATGGGGGGCGAGGAGGAAGGAGTGGAGAGCGGAGGAGGGAAGAGGAGGGAATAGAAGCGAGGATGGCGTCCGGGTGCCACTGCGCGGCCGCGGTCCCGTGAGGATCTCCGATGCGGTTTGCCATCGAACACGCTCAGCTGCCTTCGCCAAGTCAGGCTACGCGGTCTCAATTGTCCTGAACCAGACGGTACTAGTTGTCTCAATTTGTCTCAAAGTTTCTCACCAAGCGAACCTTTCTGTCTCAATTTCTCTCAATTTGGGTCGTCCCCGGGATATTATATCTCAATTTCTCTCAATTTCTCTCAGTTCCTCTCAAAATCTCCCAAATATTCTCAATTCCTCTCAGCATAGCTTACCATGAGAAAGCGCTACTACACAACAGCATCTTGATGGGCCGTTGCTCTCTCAAAAGACCTTTTCGCGACGTCCCTGGGAATGCCCTCGGCTCCCCGACCCGCTTCCTTGCCTCTCGAGGTAATCGAGGATAGGGCCCCCGTCCACCCTCTCCCCCCCTGCCTTGACTCCATCCTCTCCCTCCCCGCCTTGACTCTCCATCCCTCCCTACATCACTCCCCCCTTCCCTCCCCTTCCCTTCCTGCCTCCCCCCTTCCCTCCCTCCGTCCCTCTCCTCCCCCCTCCCCCTCGTCGTCGTCGTCGCGGCGGCGGTTGGCCGGCGCCCGCCCCTCTCGCCCCCTGGGCCCGCTGCTCGGGGGAGGGCGGGCTCCCCGAAGCGCCGGTGGGAAGCCCTTCGGCGTGGCCCCGTCGGAGGCCCCCAGCGCTCCTCCTAGGGCCGCCCCTGGAGTCCTTGGCAGTCATGCGAAGTCTTCGGCGTATGTCCGAAGCCTCTGCAGGTTGTCGGCCGCCCCTGGAGGCTCTCGGAAGCCCCGAGCCTTTCCAGGGTCCTCAGGACCCTTGGAAGCCGCCAGGGCTCGCGGTCCTGGTGATCGTCTTGGGGGCCGGTGGGTTTCGGGGGGCTTCGGCTGCCTCTGGCGGCTTTCGGTGGTCTCCGGGAATCCCCCTTGCGATCCTCGGAGGTCCATGGCAGCCCTCGGAGACCCTTTGTGGTCCCTGGTGTCTGCTTGGGCTCTTCGGGGGTCGTCGGGGATGTCTGGAAGCCTTTGGATGCCTCGGGGGGCTCGTCCTCCGGGGGGCTTGCAAAGTGCAAACGCACAAACATATGCACATGTGCATGTGCAAATACAGATGCACATGCCGAAATAATGATGATCCGGATTTGTGGTACGTTGTGCGTTGCAGGAACGATGCGTTGCTGTCGTCATTTTGCAACTGGTTTATGCTTGCAGGCGCAGTGGACTTGGGGATACCGCCAAGGGGTCCGATCAGGCTTCTGGCGGCGGTTCGCTTGTGTAAATGTACGAAACCTCTGCGTCGTTATATCTGTTACGCTGTTGTGTGATTGCACCGAAATATTGTTGCAAAGCGCCCATTCTACAGACCCGCTGCGTCGAAGTGGTCTCGCGTGGCGGCCCTCCTCCATAGCGGCATCCATGGACGTTGCGCATTGTTGTGAAGCCGCGTGCGTTTGGTTGTGTGTTGAGCGTGTTTGGTTGTGTTTTGAACACCCCTTGGCTCACTCAGCGGCGGTTTGATCGCCCCCCCCGTCTCCGCCACCCCCATGTGGATCTGAAGGACCTGAGTATGACATCTCACGGTCAACCTGGTACTGCAGCGCACCTAAGATGCGGCGAGCTTCAGCGATCCTGGGATCTATGATCGCTAAGGCGCCGTCGAAATCTTGACGTAGAGCAGCAGTATTGGCAGCGTTCGTCTGAACGCTCTGCATCAGTCCTGAGTACTGCCTGGACACGAAGGTTTCAACCTGGTCTCTGAGCTCAGCTATTTCACCTGCAGCGGACGTCACCGCCGGCAGGTCGTCTGAGAGGGGGAGGTGGGGAGCGTCAGCTTCCCTCTGCATCCTCTCGCGAGGAGCGCGTGGCCTCTGAGAGGCGGCACGCGGGCTCGACCTTGACTCGTCGCATGGGCCTGTGGCCCCGCGACGGTTTCGCAAGGACGAGATGCGGCTAGGGCCGCGTGTGCGCGTGGTGTCGAATGAGCTGATACCTGGGGATACTGCGTCTGCGGCTGCGCCGCCACTGGTCTACTGAGTTCCTCAAACGTAGCAACGCGCTCCGCTACAGGAACGGTCGCAGGGCTGGCCATGCCAGCACCTGTGTTCCATCGGCGGTTAGCGAGAAAGCGCCCTGGAGTATCAGGACCAGCGGGGCTGGCGCCCGACGCAGTTGGGATTGCCCCCGACGGAAGAGGAGATGGAGGATCGAAGGTAGGCGTGTGAAACTCTCGACTGCCTGCTCCTACTCCTTCTCCTGTTCCCCCGCGGGCGGCGTGGCGGTGAAGTTCAGCAGCTAGCCGCGCCTCGGGCCCGCCTGCGCTGGGCGCGTGCGCGCGTGCGCGGGGGGGGGGGGGGGGGGGGGGTGGGGGGGGGGGGGGGCCTGGGGCACCCACACGGTCCACACTAAGGCTCTCCAACTCATCACCGAGCCGTCGCGCCGTCGGAGAGCTCGGACGCGAGGCCCCGACGGACCCCTTTACGGCGCATGCGCCGCTTGGGCTCCATCGAGGCCGCGTGCGAGATCGCGACGCGGGGTTCGATGAACTGTGAGCTTTAAAGGGCTGATAACCTGTGTATGGGGTTGGAGTACAAGGGCACAGAACCCCTGATCCGTTGGTAGAGGAAAGGAGGGAAAGATGGATATATTTTCCTCCTGCACGATCAAAAGTCTGATCGATCTATGCCAACACCTGAGCCCAACCGGCCAGGCGCAAGAAAATGAGGATAAGGAATATATATGACGGTATTCTACGGGTTCTATTCACAGGCGGTGAGCGACTGAAAGAAGTCGGTGCCCGCCTCGCGATCCTTGGCCCGCTTGTCCTGCGGGTTCAGGATGAACCGCAGCATCGCCGTCCAGCGATTCCCTGAACGACTCTCGTATTCACTCTTGAGCTGGCGCCACGCCTCGAGGCCATTCTTGCGCGAGAGCTTGACCACTCCCATCGCCTTGCCCTCACAATACGTGATCAACAGGTACCGCAACCGGTGGCTGACCTGCCTCGCGCGCTCGTCGAGCTGGTCGTTCAGCAAGGGGTCCTGCCTCTGGCCCGCCGCGGCCATGAACTCCTCGAAGCCGAGCAGCGCGGTGTAGGCCTCGAATCGGAGACTCCAATCTCCCCACTTCTCATCCGTGCCGTCGAACCGCTGCAGCCGCATGCCGGTCCGCACGTCGACCACCTCGATCGCCGCCATCGCTGCTGAGGAGCAGCCATCTCGGGCGGGGAGGACGCGTGGCGCGCGAGCTCAGCTCCCGCGGCGTGGGAACGGAGCTCCGCTACCATGTAGCTAGATTGATGGTGTTGCTGTCATCTCTTGAGCCAAGAGGACCTGTCAGTGATGCTCCAATCACGCCATGCGATGCTTACTCCTGCACAGGGGGGTCTCCGACCCCAGCAAATACAATCCACAACAATTTCTCTTTCTCCGTTCCATCGCCTTTTCCTTTTCTTTCTCCGGGGGGGGGAGGGAGAACCGGAGGGGAAGGAGGAGGGAGGGGGAGGAGGAGAAAAAGGAAGAGGACCAATTTACATGGAATCTCCGTGTAAACGACAAGGGAGGAGGAGAAGGATGAGGAGGAGGTGGCG
The DNA here is from genome assembly GCA_963575745.1 of Prorocentrum cordatum. NCBI lineage: Eukaryota > Dinophyceae > Prorocentrales > Prorocentraceae > Prorocentrum > Prorocentrum cordatum. Next base: position 267,824 of record CAUYUJ010015904.1, on the reverse strand, counting down.
GAGGAGACATATGAGGAGAAAGAAGAGGATGAGGAGCAGGAGGAGGGCAAAGAGGCGGGGGAGGAGGAAAAGGAGGAGGAGAAGGAGGAGGAGAGAGGAGGAGGAGGAGGAGGAGGAAGAGGAGGGGGAGGAGGAGGAGGAGGAGGAGGAGGAGGAGGAGGAGGCGACAACGTAACAATCTCTGAACGCCACGATTCCCAATGATTGCCTTGTTCGGAGGACTCTTGGAGGCTTTTGGGAGTCTTTGGGGGCTTCTTGGGGGCCTCTTGGGGCCCCCATTGGGGCTTCTCTTGGAATGTATTGGGGCCCTCTTAGGGCGCCTCTCGGGGCTCTCTTGGAGCGTCTTGGGGGCATTTTGGGCCGTCTTGGCCTCTCGGGGACGTCCTTGGCAAGCTCCGCGGCCACTTGGAACCGTCCTGGGGCGGGCTTGGAGTTTCTTGGGGCCCTATTGGGCCGCTCGTGGGCGCCTCGTGGGCGCGTTTGGGGCCGTTTTGGGGCCCTCTTGGGCTGTTTTGGCCGCCGCTTGGGCCGTCTTGGGGCCCTCTCGGGCCGCCTCGGGGCCGCCTTGGGAGCCTTTTGGGCCGTCTTGGGGCGGTCTCGCGTGCCTTTTGGGCTGTCTTGGAGCTTCGGGAAGCCGAAAAGGCGGGAACGTCAACATCATTGAAAAAACGTAGGGACAATCTATGAGTTTGGCTTTTTGGGGCCATCTGAGGGCGCCTCTCGGGGCTCTCTTGGAGCGTCTTGGGGGCCTCTTGGTCCGTCTTAGCTTCTCGGGGGCGTCCTTGGGAGTTTCCGCGGCCACTTGGAGCCATCTTGGGGCGGTCTTGGAGCCGCGTAGGGCCCTCTTGGGCCGCTCTTGGGCGCTCTTCGGGGCGTCCTGGAGCCGTCTTGGGAGCGCGCTTGGGTGCCTTGGGGGCGGTCTTGGGGCAATCTTGGAGGAGATCGGTCAAAGAAGACGAAAGCATTTATTTAGCCCCCCCAGGGGCCACGATCCCTGTGAAGGGTGCGAAAAATTAGCTTCGTCCAGGCCCAGTGGGAGGGGGTGGGGGGGGAAGAAGGGGATGAACAGAGCGGGATCCCTAAACCACTCGCGCCCAGAGGGCTGGTGGGATTCGGCGCGAGACCCCAACCAGAACTTAGGCCGACGAGCACCGACATCGCGATTTTGGTGCGAAGCCCCAACCAGAGCTGAGGCCGTCGAACATCGAAATCGAGATTTCGGTGTGGAGCATCAGCCCGAGCCCAGGCCGACGGACACCAAAATCTAGATTTCGATGCGAACCCCCCACCGGATCGGAAGAGAGGAGGCGGGGGGAGAGTCGAGGCCGGCAAACACCGAAATCGAGATTTCGATGTTTCTTAAATCTTGGTTTCGAGCTCTTCCATTCCAAGACTGCCTGCCGTGCGGGATCCATCCGCGGAGTTCTTCGCGAGCCCAGAGGGAGCTGTGAAGAGCACAGTCTTGACCTGCCTCGAGATGACAAGCCCAAAGGCGATGACAATCTTGGCGATGCGCCCTCACACACCGATGGGGTCTTGAAGACCGGCATCGGAATCCGCCGACCCCTTGTGGGTCTCTAGGCGCGTGGGACTCTTCCCCCGTACAATGCCCCCCACCCGGGGCTCCCAAACAAAAGATCCCCCCCCCCCCCCCCCGACGGCCCCCAACGAACGCGGCATGGGGGGATAGAGGGCCCCCCATACGCCTAAGGGAGCCGCAAGACGCACCAAAGCCAATCCAAGAAGGCCCCGATTCGCTTAAACATCATTCCAAAACGCCCAACATAACCTCCACAGGCCGAAAGAAATGCCCACAAGACACCCTAAAGTGTCTTCAAGAGACTTCCCATGATAATCCCAAGAGCCACGCAGTCGTCCAATGCCGCTGGGAAGCGCACAGCTTGAACATATACGACTCTCCGGCCTTCACGGCATTAAAACCTGCTCGTGAAGGCCCGCAACACTGTTCCAATAATGTCGGAAAAGACCTCCGACACGGCCCAAGAGGCCCCCCAAACAGCCGAAGGAGTGCCCAAGACACCCCGAGGAGGAGTTTGAAGGGGGTTGGGACGCCCAATCAGAAGCTTCGCCTCTGGCGAAGCCCAGCTGCAGATCTGTTGTACCGTCGTAACGATAGCCCCAAACGTACGGGTCGTCGCGGGAGCGACGGGCCATCTCAAGCGAATGTGTTTTCGGTCCCGATGGCAAGTAATGTGCCTCTCGATGAGGCGCATTCATATGTCGGCAGCCGGCTGCTTGAACACAAGCGGCCACGGACAAACGCTCGCTATCTCTCGCCCTTGTCCCAGCTCACTTTAGAATCGGGAGGGGCGAAGCGTGAGTCCGCCGCCACTATACAATAAACGCTATATGTACAAAAGACAGCAAAAGGTAGGTTCATAAGGAAGGTGAACCCGCAAGCAAATGTCCTTTCGCGCAGTTTGCCTTGCGAGCAAATCGCTGCATAAGCGAAAGCTGCTCAGGCGGCCTCAGAAGATGTTGCCTGGAGGGCCCGGTACGGAGTATGACGTTGTAAATCATGATTAAAGGACTGCGTTCCTCCCATGCCATGTAGGAGCATGTCTCTATCAATGCTCCCCTATGTGTGACCGTCCGCAGTCATGTCGCGAATGTCACACCACTGAATACCATGCACGATAGGTCGCTCCATCATCTGTCGTATCCAACTGATGTGTCCCAAGAGTGTACGCTCGGTCGTTTGTGTTTGTTTTGTTTTGCGTTTTGCTTTGTTGTTTTAGAAGCCTTTGCTTGACAAGGGCGCGAAGACAGATTCGGCATCAGTGGCCAAAGTGGCCTCAATTCTTAGGCCACCCATCTCAACTATGTCTTTCAGCTGATTGGGTGTCAGTGGTCCTGCGTGGATTTCGCGCAGGGTAACCATCGTGGGATAGCAGCCCCCCCAAAGTACGCGCTGCTGCTAGTGCTTCTGCTGAATAGCAGGAGCGGACTTGCAAGCGGCGAGACTTGCAGTGCGCATCGATCAGATGGATGACAGGCGCACCAGTTAGCGTGTTTCCACGCCGTAGCAGGTTTGCCCCGCGAATACGTCGATCGCCAGAGTCACTGTGCAGGTCAACTTCGCCCGTTGGCGCAATCGATCGATAGGCGATCTTCTTAAGGCAGGCCTGCAGCATCCTGGTAACCACGCCCAGTCGTCGCACCTGAATACTGGTCGGTTCTCGGACGCGTTGCAGGGGGGCCACAAATGCCATCAACCACGCCTGCGTGATTAATGCGTAAGCCAACGCGCCTCCGAGGCTGAGAAACATGTCAGCAACCATACGTGGTGCTCTGGCGTCGGCGTCTGCGCCCGAGAGTTCAGGATGTTGTATAGGACGGGGCTCTTTAATGTATCCATCTTACTCCAGCGTGACATTGCCGCCCGCACCCTTGGTGCACCTCACGGCGCAATTGGCGCGTGTGTTTGTTGAGTTTACACTTTGCCAGAAAGTGCCCTCGACGCACATGACGCGCTTGTCGATGACAACATGTTTGGCTGTGAGATGGCCACTGCTTGTCTCTAACTCCTCGTCGTAGGACGTGGGTGTGAGACCAAAGCTTCTCGTTGTCTTTCTGAGCTTCAGTGAGAGGGCTCGAGGTGCGTCCTCGGTGCCGGCGCCTGACTTGAGGCCCTGCAAGCAGTGCTTCGACTTATCGCAGCGCGCGAATCCTGGGAGGGATCGAAGCACCGATGCTGATCCAGGCGGCAAGGTAAAGCACACCACTTGTGCCTTTTCACCGGTTGACTCAGCAAGTTCCTGGTAGGTTAACCCACTCAGGAAAGCCATGATGATGTCAAGGGGAGTCATGGTCCATTGCTTCTTGCACTCTGCCGCGCTTGCGAGTGATATCTGACTTGGCCGCCGCGCTGTTCCTGAGAAAGGTTCCACATCGAACGCCTCGAGGCCCATGAAGCCCCGAAGTGCCGGGCGTGATCTGATGGTGCGTTCCATCTCGCCCTTTTCGCCCCTTACGGACTTCCACTTATATGCGTGCCTCGAAGTCATGATGTCTGACGCCTTGGATACTCGCGCATCTTGAAACACTCGTTGTCAAATCATGTATTGATTTCGATATATATATATATATATGTATACATACATATACATATATATGGCCTTTGATACCTTAACTGGGTTCGCCTGAGTGTCGGCCTTCGCGACGATGCCGTCCTTCTTGACGACCGCAGCTCGTTTTGCGGCGACTGCATATGCTCGCGCGGTGGTCGCGCGGTCGAAATCGAATGTCCTATCTTGTTGTTCGGATGGGGCTACCTTGGACACTCCTGCAGTAAAGCAGCTCTATATATTGACCGTTTTCGTCCGAGTCAAGTCCGCAACTATGATCTTCGTCCGTGATGGGACATGATACGTCTCCTCGACGTCGGAGTCACGTGGATGGCCCCACGCAGGCAGGCGCACCCGCTGTTCTTCAGCTGCCGTAGCCAGCACACTGTTGTCGGCGATCGTATCTGTGGGTGCAGTGTACAGGTCATCGAATGGAGTTGCCTCCAATACTTCCCTTTCTTCATGTAACTCTGCGCGCCGCACCTCCAAACTATGTGCCTCAAGGTCCGCTTCTGGTTCCTCATAGATTGTAGGCATAGGTTGTAGGGAGCCGTCCATCCTCCTGTGGTGGTTCGGCTTCTGGGGCTTCTCTGGCGATGTTGTCTTGCGTCGGCGCGCCAGCCAGTTCCTCGAGCTTCGCCATGTCTTGATCGAAGCCCGCTTGTGGTTCAGTGGACTTTAGGCACTGGATGACCCTCGGATGTGCTGATTCTGTCACATCGTATGTATTCATGGCAGCGCCTTCGGCTTCATTGCAATGGAAGCCTGGATTCACGTCGTTGCCACAATTCACCAACGTGCAGCCGTCAGCATCAGCCACCGGAGGTAGATCGTGGATGGTTCCTGCCAAGGTATTGTAGAGCTAAGTGTACTTTGGGAGATATAGCCGGCTCGAACTTGTCATCTGAAGCGTTCCCTCTTGGTCGGGACATAGCCAAACGTCATAGCAGGTCTCCCCGACGGTAGACTGGCGACACATGTCAATGCTGTTCGCAGCGCAGAATGGTCAGAACCAACCTCTCGGGCTATCAAAGCTTCGATGTATAGGGAATGTCGTGCATCGCCGTATTGGACTCGTACATCGCTGTTTCCCACTCGAAGAATGGCATGACCCCTGTCGGGATCGTTCTGTACAGCGGGGAAAGGGCCTATCCAGCCTCCCCCGTCGTCCTTCGTAGTTGTGGGACGATGATCGTCGACCAAATCTCCTTCGTCGTAGTAGTGCTGACGGGTGGTGTTTGTCTTAGTGCGTAGTGCACGATTGGTCTTGGCTACTGTAGTAGCTTGTGTAAAACTTCAATGCATGCCTGGCGAATCACCTGTTCTCGGGAATTATCAGATGTCCTTTTCGGCTGCTCATGGTCCAGGACAGGCAGGTCAGGAAACATTGCTGGTTGTCGTCCAAATAAAGCGTTGGATTGGAACACCTCGTTGAAGAAGGTGAACGAATTGGTGGCAAAAGAAGCTTCATGTAGTAGTCGCGTGATACAGAAGGTATGTCTAATCTTTTGAAATCCGTTTCCATGACGCGAAGAACATGGCGGAACCTGTCAGTTCTAGCTTCAACTGTCGTAGCGCGTTGTCCACGCGCGCGTATCCTTAAATTAATGTCATTTGCCTTAAGGACTGTCTTAGCTGTGTCGTTGCCGAGGGCACCCTCCCCATCTGAGTAGAGTACCTTGGCAGGTCCGAACTGCATCCCGCACTGAAGGTGCTCATTTAAGATACTGGTCACTGCTTTCTATGGTTTATCCACTCCAGTAGCATATCGAATTCAACGGTCAAAGGTATAAACTATCTTATGTTTCTAATTGTTGGAAATCAGGTCGCAGTCGACTTCTCGTTAAACTTGCCAAGTAGCGCAGTGGATGGCGCAACCGCAAACCCTAGCTTGCCCCGAGCCCTGCGCCCCCGACATGTGTCACAGACCCCTTTGATCAGGTTAAGCTCGACTTTGTCCAGACCAGCTTTGGTTAAGGCGAGTCGCGTCTCAAGCTCTTTTGAATGGAGTCATCGCGAAAGTATTTCCGCAACTCGCGTGTTGCCACGCTTGGGTCAAGGCTTCGTAGGTTATGTAAGCTGATTTGGATATCGAACCTTGACCAGTCTGGGGGTCGTGGGCGTGCGGCAGGTTATTTGCAGGTGGCGGTGGAGGTAGATCTCCTCCCTGGTCCTCCCTGTTGTCGGCCACGTCTGGTTCTGCTCTGTGGCAGTCGTCTGTGGTCATCCGAGCTTCCAGCTCCGCTCGGGGCAGGTTGCCCCGCGGCAGGTCCAGCAGCATGTCAGCCCTACCGCAATATCGTGGCTGCTGGCGCCAGCTGCGGGTCCAGCCCTGGGGCCAGGTCTTGGCGCTCGTAACCGAACATGTGGTGGTGCGGCCTGCGCCTCGGGCGGTGGCGCAGCCGGTTCGGCGGGGGCCGGGGGCCCCTGTCCACGGCCGCCGGGCAACTTCCATGGCTTGGCAAACTTGCATCTGCCAAGCGTCCGTAAGTGACCAGGTTTGTCATGGCTGTAGTACTGCTTGCAGCTAGGACATTCCTAATGGTAATCCTCCTTGTCGCACCACCCACAGCGTTTGGGGTCTCTGTCATGCAAGGGGGGGAATGCGCGTTTACATTATCCGCGCATGCAGGACATCCTCATCACCCCGAAGGCGGCCGTTTGATCGAGCCGTCGGGATGTCGAGGGATAGTTGGGACATCCAAGTCAAATCCTCGTGCGTTTACAACGAGAACGGAAAAAAATAAGGATGGCCATGGGCAGGGTCGCGGTTCACTCGGGATAGGTCGCGTGCGATCTGGACTGCGTCGACAAAAAGGGACTGCATATTCGGAGCATCTCGTGCAGCCCTGGGTCAGTGTTGATAGCGCACCGAGGCGCGTTTCTGATGGCCGGTGCACCGCTTCCGTTCAAAGGTACAAGTAGGAGACGGCGGTTAGCCATTATCTCAATAGGTTCACGTATTATTGCCCCATGGGGGTCACGGGGGCCAGATGTACATTGGTATATACATTTACTTTGCGAGTGTCCTGGCATTTAGTTAATGCCGTCCATGGCGGTACTTTGTCAGCCCAAGTACCCATCGGTTGTTCTCGTACATACAACCGTCGGAGGTCACTTTGACGCGTGGCAACATTGCCACACATCTTGATATATGGAGTCTTCTTTATGGTGTGCATGCCACATGTCGTAGTTGACTTGAGCGTTGAAGTAAGATGATAGTCCAGTCTTTATGCACATGGGTTGTAGTATAACAGCATTGACCAAACGCTCGTCCAAGTATATGCATCACTGCGTCCTGGAAATCCTTGCTTCCGAGGTCGACATATGAACGTTTGTCTAGGTTTCCTCCTGGGGATCGTCTTCGGCCGAAGGCTAACTGCGACATTCCCCCGCTTCCCCCGCGCAGTTCAACCGCATCTACCTCGTCGTGTCGCCCGTAACACAAGGTTGGGATTATGGAGAACACATGGGCATGTGCATCCGCAAGTAACCCCGCAGGCAACGCGATGGAGGCTTCCTCTTCGCCATCGCTGTCGGTGTCGGAGTCGAGGGGAGTGTCGGTGCAGTGAGCGCCTCATCCGAGACCTTTCAGGTCTTCACCGCAGTCATCATTGCCGTCTTCGACTACTTTGGGTATCTTGCGTGGCTTGATGTATGTTTGTGTCGGCCTTTTGCTTTTCTTTCTGTTTGATCTGGGCATATGTTGGTAATGCTGTCTGTTGTTCTGTGTCGGGCGAAGTGTCGGAAAGTCGGGAATAGGGGGGATCACGCGGCCGCGCTCAATCGAGGGGGGGGAGCCGATCGTCGTCGGCGAACGCAACCCACCTTGGGCGTCGTCGCTGGCCCTCGTGTCCGATAAGGACCGGTGCGGGAGGCCCCCAGTACAGTCGAGTACGGATATTTGTCACGCCATTCGGCAACGCCGCAGTGTCATTGCACTCGATAGGTTGGTCCTGAATATTGCATCACAGCATCGTCGCCAAGATTATCACCCATCTCGCAACATGGCCCCATTTGGGGCCATTCCTAGGAGAGCGAACGAAAGTTCGAGCTCCTTTTATCCACCCTTGTGTGGACACTAGATCTGCACAGCACGCGCATGATTTTCCATTGCTTTGTGCAAATCTATTTGGTCAATTAGCCTTGCAGCCATGGTAGCAAGTGTTTTGTTGCGCCATTCTGCCATGTGAGCGCCCAGGCCACGCCGGTCCAATGCATGCTCAGCACGCTGTGCGGGCCCCCCTGCAGTTTGGCATGTGCATCGCCGCAAGTTAGTCGGGATGCGCGTGTAAGTGGTCGCCACCTGCAGGTAGGAAACGCTGAGCGTTTTGCCTGAGCGGTCAAACTTTAAACCTAAGTGGCAACATCGCATCCGCATGACCTACATGCCTAATCCTAACTAGTAACTAGTATATCATTTGAGGGAGTTTCTGTGGAACTCACGTCATCCTCACCCCCGGCGCGAAGAGCACGAGCCCAGAGCGGCCTCCGGCACCGTTTCCGGACGGATCCGGTGGATCCGCTGGATCCGGTGACGAATCCCAAACCGGCGCCCTCGCCTGAGACATCCTCACAAAACGGGCCCCGGGGGGATGCCCAGAGGAGCCCAGAGCGGCCTCCGGCACCGTTTCCGGACGGATCCGCTGGATCCGCTGGATCCGCTGGATCCGACGAATCCCAAACCGGCGCCCTCGCCTGAGACATCCTCACAAAACGGGCCCCGGGGGGGATGCCCAGAGGAGCCCAGAGCGGCCTCCGGCACCGTTTCCGGACGGATCCGCTGGATCCGCTGGATCCGCTGGATCCGGTGACGAATCCCAAACCGGCGCCCTCGCCTGAGACATCCTCACAAAACGGGCCCCGGGGGGGATGCCCAGAGGAGCCCAGAGCGGCCTCCGGCACCGTTTCCGGACGGATCCGCTGGATCCGCTGGATCCGGTGACGAATCCCAAACCGGCGCCCTCGCCTGAGACATCCTCACAAAACGGGCCCCGGGGGGGATGCCCAGAGGAGCCCAGAGCGGCCTCCGGCACCGTTTCCGAACGGATCCGCTGGATCCGCTGGATCCGCTGGATCCGGTGACGAATCCCAAACCGGCGCCCTCGCCTGAGACATCCTCACAAAACGGGCCCCGGGGGGGATGCCCAGAGGAGCCCAGAGCGGCCTCCGGCACCGTTTCCGGACGGATCCGCTGGATCCGCTGGATCCGCTGGATCCGACGAATCCCAAACCGGCGCCCTCGCCTGAGACATCCTCACAAAACGGGCCCCGGGGGGGATGCCCAGAGGAGCCCAGAGCGGCCTCCGGCACCGTTTCCGGACGGATCCGCTGGATCCGCTGGATCCGCTGGATCCGGTGACGAATCCCAAACCGGCGCCCTCGCCTGAGACATCCTCACAAAACGGGCCCCGGGGGGGATGCCCAGAGGAGCCCAGAGCGGCCTCCGGCACCGTTTCCGGACGGATCCGCTGGATCCGCTGGATCCGCTGGATCCGGTGACGAATCCCAAACCGGCGCCCTCGCCTGAGACATCCTCACAAAACGGGCCCCGGGGGGGATGCCCAGAGGAGCCCAGAGCGGCCTCCAGCACCGTTTCCGGACGGATCCGCTGGATCCGCTGGATCCGGTGACGAATCCCAAACCGGCGCCCTCGCCTGAGACATCCTCACAAAACGGGCCCCGGGGGGGATGCCCAGAGGAGCCCAGAGCGGCCTCCGGCACCGTTTCCGGACGGATCCGCTGGATCCGCTGGATCCGGTGACGAATCCCAAACCGGCGCCCTCGCCTGAGACATCCTCACAAAACGGGCCCCGGGGGGGATGCCCAGAGGAGCCCAGAGCGGCCTCCGGCACCGTTTCCGGACGGATCCGCTGGATCCGCTGGATCCGGTGACGAATCCCAAACCGGCGCCCTCGCCTGAGACATCCTCACAAAACGGGCCCCGGGGGGGATGCCCAGAGGAGCCCAGAGCGGCCTCCGGCACCGTTTCCGGACGGATCCGCTGGATCCGCTGGATCCGCTGGATCCGGTGACGAATCCCAAACCGGCGCCCTCGCCTGAGACATCCTCACAAAACGGGCCCCGGGGGGGATGCCCAGAGGAGCCCAGAGCGGCCTCCGGCACCGTTTCCGGACGGATCCGCTGGATCCGCTGGATCCGCTGGATCCGGTGACGAATCCCAAACCGGCGCCCTCGCCTGAGACATCCTCACAAAACGGGCCCCGGGGGGGATGCCCAGAGGAGCCCAGAGCGGCCTCCGGCACCGTTTCCGGACGGATCCGCTGGATCCGCTGGATCCGGTGACGAATCCCAAACCGGCGCCCTCGCCTGAGACATCCTCACAAAACGGGCCCCGGGGGGGATGCCCAGAGGAGCCCAGAGCGGCCTCCGGCACCGTTTCCGGACGGATCCGCTGGATCCGCTGGATCCGCTGGATCCGGTGACGAATCCCAAACCGGCGCCCTCGCCTGAGACATCCTCACAAAACGGGCCCCGGGGGGGATGCCCAGAGGAGCCCAGAGCGGCCTCCGGCACCGTTTCCGGACGGATCCGCTGGATCCGCTGGATCCGGTGACGAATCCCAAACCGGCGCCCTCGCCTGAGACATCCTCACAAAACGGGCCCCGGGGGGGATGCCCAGAGGAGCCCAGAGCGGCCTCCGGCACCGTTTCCGGACGGACGACCTGACTGCATAACACGCCTGGATATGCCGACGGGGGCGAAGGAGGAGGAGGAGGAGGAGGAGGAGGAGGAGGAGGAGGAGGAGGAGGAGGAGGAGGAGGAGGGGAGGGGGCAGGCGAGGGAGCCCCGGCCCTGGGGGAGGGGCCCTGAGGGAGCCCTGATGGGCTTCCGGCACCATGGAGAGGTCCTGTGGGGCGGCCGCCCCTTCTTCTCTCGGTCGTTTCCCTCTCGCCCAGAAGCGCGCGCCCCTTCTTCTATATATATATATATATATATATATATATATATATACAGAAACTCCCGATCAACCGCAGAGCGGCGGATGTTATGGGACCTTGCTTCCAGAAGTGACCTGGAGGTCCCCCATGTACTATCGACATACGTAAAGACCGACCCTTGGCCATAAGACTTTGCACTCGTTGATGATGTGGTCCCGCCCGCTTTCCAGGCAACCGAACATGCCAATCAGCGGGCGTTGCCGCCCGCAGTAGTTGGCAATCCCCCGAGAGTGAACCATCCAAACACCGTGTGCCTGTAGAAACCATAAACCTCTGTGTGTGCGATGCGATCACTTATATCCTCGGGTTCGGAATTCAGCGCAAGCTGTTCGTATGTCTTCGATAATGATGATGTGATGATGATGTGATGAGCGTTCATTTACTGCGGCGGCCACGCAGCCGGGTCCACCGCTGTCTCTGGCGGCCTCGCAGCCGGGCCCGCCATTGTCCCTGGCGCGCGCAGCCGGCGCCTGGGAAAGTATGCAGGTGCCCCAGCGCCTGACGACAGAACCACAGCGTTCGGCCTGTCTGGGCAAGCGCGAGTGGCCGTGGCGCGCGCCTGCCCCCGTCACTCATTTTCAAACGATGGGGGCGTCCAAATGCCTGTGCCATGCGCCGCTGAGCCACTTCTCGAAATGAAGATGTCAAATTGCTCAGCAGTGTCATCTGCTCCTGCAGGTGTCCCTGCATTCACTGCAGCAAGTGTCCCTGCGGCGCTGTCGGGCGGCATCCACATGCTGCCCTCCTCATATATGGCATGATATACCTTCGCCTGCAAATTGCGCAGGGCGGAGTCCTGATCGGCCAGCGCAGGAACATCCCCATAGGCCGCGTTCCCGCGATGCAAAGAGGGCGTCGTTCACAAAAGACTGGATCGCGTAAGCAGGTGTCTCCTCATTGATGGAGAAGCGAATGCCTTGGTGTCCTGAGACATCATGTGCGCGTGGGCATCGCTGGTGGCGGGTGCCCCCGCGCTGCTCGATGCAGGTCGCCCTGCTGTTGGCTCTGCATCAGCTGCCTCCTCGACGAGCACGGGTGTATCTTCGCAGTGAGGTCTGGCTGTCATAGTGAACGCCGTTGAGCCATTATCGTCCGCTGCAACTCCGTGCTCGTCGACCTTGATCGCCAGTTGCCCTGAGGGCGTCTTCATCATATCAAGTACTCTGGCGCCTTTGTCCAAGGAGGACCTTATGCATCTCTGAGCCTGGAATGATCATCTTCTCGTGCCCCTGCTCCAGGGCCAGGATGGCCCCCATGTTGGGCATGCTACTTGTACCCAGGATGGCAGGAATATTCTCGCTGGAGGCTTCAGCCACGTTGGCCGAATTGGTGTCCAGCCTGGCCATAGCGCGTTGCCCCGCAGAGTCTCATGTCTCCTTGCGTGCGATTTTGCAATAGACTTGTCACAGATGGCGGCGCCATGCCCCGCGCCAGACACGTACAACCCTTTTGTTAAGTACAGCCTCTTGATGTCGTGTCCATGGAAGCGTTACACACTCTCGACTGCCTGCGCAGACGTTAAACCAATGGTATTGATGTTGCTGCCGATGTCCAGTCGGATAGTAAGCATGCCATCTACCATGGCCACACTGCTCGCTGCCAAGGCCAGCTCGTGGCGTTCTCCGAAGATCCCTGGCACGTCGGACAGTGTCGTGCCATGCGTGCCCGTTACGGCGTCTCTGTTCCAGCACCCATTCTTTCCTTGTCAAGGGACGTCGTGAAGACGTTCATGTACCCTCGCGTCTCTTCCCCTGCGATGTGCTGTCTCTGGAAGATCCAGGCCGACGGGTGCTCGTCGCACCTATGGGGATGCTGTAGCGAGAGCGGCATGTTCTCGAAAGTATCCTCGTCGCCGCGCGTAGCTATCTGCCCATCTGTGTTAACCATCAGCACCGCGCGCAGCGCGTCGCGCTCTGACATGGCGCTGGTGCCGCCGCGCACGCCCACTGGACTTTCAGTTCTACGCTGGCGCAGCGGACGCCCATAGGGCATGCTGCCGCATGGTGGTGCTTGGAGCCACTGCGAGCTCCTTTCAGTAGCCCTTTCCACGCGCCTCAGCCACTGATCATTGGCAGGTGACCCCGCTGGTGCTGCTGCAGCAAATGTCCCTGCATTATTTGCTGATTCAGCCACCGGAGGCATAGGCGCACCTGAGTCAGGCGTCGTAGCTACTGCAGCCCGTACCACGTCTGATGATGACGCAGGTTGCCCCGCAGATGTAAATGCGGCCCCAGCGGCAGCTGTATTGCTTGTCATCATCGCCGTGATGAGGTTGAGCTCTTCACGAAGATCTCTCAGCTCATTGGCCCCGCGGAGTATGTCCTCGCGACGATTGTCTGCACTCTGATCTCCAGCGAGGGAATAGCGAAATTCAGCTGTGATGTGGCCGACACCCCGGTGAATTGCACAGGGCGCCTCACTCGGGGCACCCTCCAGCGCGCCTGCCAGCTGTCGGCCCACATGTGTTGAGTCTGGCCGAGGGTCAGAGATCGGCCTCGACTATAGGGGGCCCCAAACAGGTGCAGCAACTTCTGTTTGCACTCCTCGGCTTAACACGTTAAGCGAAGCAACTCGTTTGTTCTCTGGAATGCCCACCGGAAGTTGGTCAAAACCTTTTCTGGGGCAGGTGCAACTTGGTCGGCCCTTTTTCTGGAGCAGGTGCAACTTGGTCGGCCCTTTTTTCTGGAGCAGGTGCAACTTGGTCGGCCCTTTTTTCTGGAGCAGGTGCAACTTGGTCGGCCCTTTTTCAGAGTCAACTCCATACTTCGCCGATTGTTGCGCACAACTTCTACAAAAGCATGATCCCTCGACTCTTCACTTCCCTCTACTCTCACGGCCTGATCCCCCCCTTTCGGGTTTCCTTGGGGATGTAGGGAAACGCAGGATTCGCCCTGGTTAGGTTACCCGAAGAAGCCAACCTAGTTCGAACAAATATGAGGATGGAGGAAACAAGGATCGTGGTGATGAGGAGGGCTGGGGTGTAGAGTGGAGAGAAGAGGAGGGGAAGGGGAGAAGGCTGGCGAGGAAACACGGAGGGTTTTTAGAAGGATCCACAGCGCACGTCGCTCGCCTGGTTTTGGAACTCAGACAGAGTAAAGTCCTCGGTGGGGCCCCGAGGGCCCATTGAAATAGTTGTGGTCCAGTCTTGAGCCACGGGGCCCCGATGGGGCCAGTTTATTGGAACCACTTGGGGCCCGAATGAAAATCATTCACGCAACCGTTGTGGCTCAAGCCGTTTTGGCTTGTTCCCAGTCCAGTGCTGCCGATGATCCAGCTCATCTCGCTCATTTGTGTTGTCCACATCATCGCTGGCGGTGCTCTCAGGAAGGAGGCAACTTCGACTGTGCGGCACGCTACGCTTCCATATCTTCTCGGTGCTGCAAGTGATTGCGTGCCATCCATATTCTCGCGTGGCGCAGGCGGTGCACCATCCATATTCTCGTGTGCTGCAGGTGATTGCACACCATCCATATTCTCACGTGCTGCAGGTGACTTTCCACATCAGCAGGTGGCCCTCGGCACTACACTCCATACCAACACCAGTACGGACTACGACTACACCTTCGGCAGGGCCGACTGGCATCAGCACCAGCACGCACTACACCATCTGCAGGGCCGACTTGCTGCAGGTGACTTTCCAAATCAGCACCAGCACCAGTACGGACTACACCTTCTGCAGGGCCGACTGGCATCAATCAGCACCTCCGCGATGGCGAGGGAGGTGGATTTGGACTCCTTCCTCGAGCAGAACGGCGAGCTGTCGGTGGACGGCGGCGGGCTAGATGCTGAGGACGAGCCAGCTGAGCATTCTGATGACCAGATCGCGGGATTGCGGGACTTCGAGCCGATGCATCTTGAGCTTGCAGTGCCAGAGCCAGCTCCTGAAGTTGAGCCACAGCGTGAGCGGCCCCCACAACGTTCTGAGCGTCTTATGGCTCACGCTCGGGAGATCAGGGACAAGAAGATCAAGGCGGGCCTCCGGAAGCAGCTGAAGGATTGGGACGGGCTCGCCACAGCATCCACTATCACCCATCGCCCCCTGCCATTGTAGTTGAGACTGCGGAGCGCTCTGACGCTACCTGAGTTCTCAACTGCGGCGGCAGGGGCGATGGAAGATAGAGCATGCGAGTGGGGTCTATCCCAATGAAGGACCAGAAGGCGGTTCACGACAACACGATGCGACAGCTTGCTACCATGCCTCCTGGCGCCGAGCTGGTTACTGGAACTTCTGGGGCCTCCATCGGGAGGAAGCGGAAGTATCAGGCGAACCATGGGGAGCGCAAACGCACCAGTACTAAGTTGAGTTTGACATTTTCTGTGTCCTTGGGCCCCCTTCCCCGTCTTTTCCCCAGGGTAAAAAATGTTCAGGGGAGTGGTGGACCTATGAACTGGCGCCTTTGCGCTCTCGGAAGGCAAGCGGCTTCGCGCTTGCATCGCGAGCAGTGTTCGTGAAGCTGAGCAAGAACATCAACACCGGGGTCAAGCACAAACGGCTGCAGACTGTGGCTGTCAGAATACTTCGACGGCGGCAGGAGCGGGCCACCAGACAGTGTTTGGATAAGAGTTCAGCTGCTTTGGCTCGCAGCTGCAACGGGCGCCGAGTCGCGCACTTGTCCATGGGTCACATGTGGGGCGAGGTGGAAGTGAAGCAGGCGTGGCGCCCGTCTGCAAAGTACAGGGTGCTGCGCAAGAACGTTGCGATGCCCACGCTGATCCAAAGGTGCACTGTCAACTTGACCTTGGGCGACACCGACAGGGAGGCGTGGCAGCAGTTCCAGAAATACTGGATGGCTCAGCCAGCGGAGGTCTGCGGCACGAAGGCGAAGCACCTTTTGCCTGGGATCAAGAAGGGAATGTGTCCACATGCTGACGTTCAGGACTTCGCGGTGATGATGGATACCTTAAGTTGCGTGTCGAGCTTCACTTTTCACCCGGTGTGTGATCGAGCAAGTGCTAACATTGCGATTCTGAAGATGTGTTTTGGGGCAACCAAGCGTTTCAGGGCTGAGTTCCCAGAGATGGCCAAGAAGCAGATGTACTTCCCAGATACATGCGGCATTCATGGCCACCATCGTGGAAAATTGAAGATGAAGGGGCTTCGACCGCACACCATGCGGCATTATTCCATTGCGTCGATGTCCAGGTGCAGGGGCAACCTCGCCAGGTGCATCGCAGGCATTGAAAGGCTTATTGAGAGCAAGCTGCATCGAGAGGTTGGGCCAGCCCCTCCATTTCCTGACACGCTGGAGGCGGTCGCCGACACCCTCTACGACCTCACTGCCGAACACCACGAACGAAAGAGCAAGGGCGACACGATCATCGGGGAGTCGCAGCTCATTAAGGACTTGAAGGAGTTGGTCGCCATGTGCAACGGGAGCCTCAGCGCGGACACCTGGACGCACTACTGTTGGGATCCAATTCCCCAGCGTCCTCGCTGCAGTTCTCGCGCAGACGCCGTTGAGAAGATGACGGTTGCAGTGGTGCACGCAACGTATGGGAGTTCGGACCCTCGCCCTGCCGAGTCTCGGTGGACTCACCTTCTTCAGAGTTTCAAGCGCACTTTGATACGTCGAGTGGTTCACAAGATTGGTCTGGGTTGTTTCGTGGAAACTGCTCCCGTCGACGACGGCAACGAGGCGACGCATGTCACAGTAGAGGACGAGGGTTCAGACAAGTATTTCAAACATCTCATTCGAGTACGAACCAAGAAAGTCAAGGACTATTATGCCAACGACCTCAACATGCATCAGCTAGTTGTGTACACGGCTACCCTCGGGATCTCCGACAGCAACTTGCTATGCCCACTCCTCGGGGATGCGACTGAGGACACGGCAGCAGACATGAGTAAATTAGATAAGCTTCTCGATCGCGAAGTATATGTTATCGCTTCGTTTAGTAAGAGCATGCTGAAGCTCCTCAACACCTCAACACGTGGAACAACGGAGAGGCATCAAGACGGCCATGGTTCCTCCTTGATATCCTGCATGCCCCCTTGACCGACCAGAGCTTTGCTAGATGGGCCAGGGGGCAAATACTGAAGACGAACTCTGCGATGGCCCGTTGGTATGAGACCCGCTTCAGCGCGTGGCCGTGCAAGATGTACCCGCTCTCGCACGGCAGATCCACAATTCAAGAGAAGCGTGCGGTAGCTCGTGAAGTGCTTCATGCCCCAGAGCACATGCTAGATTCTTACACGAAAGGTATTCGACAGCTCTTCGACTCTACGGATAAACTCACGTCGCTGCAATGCCGCATGGTCTTGAGCAGCGACTTCAGGACGCACTGTTACGGAACAAATATGATAGAACGGCTCAACAACATGTATACTGCTCGCCATCCAGTTCGGGCCCCAGGCAGGAACTCCGCGAACGCTGAGCGCGAGCATTTACTGGACCAGCCGAGTGCAGCTCACAAGAAGAATGGCGGCGAGAACCCCACGGCGACGTCGTCATCGGCATCGTCAGCGCGTCTTGGCAGCACAGCGAGCGAGGAGACGGTCTCTTACATTCCACTACTCGATGGTGCTGGTTTCGGTTCAGTTCCTGAGCTCCCAGCTGTGCCGATGGCGATCGAGGGCGCGCAGATGGCGGCGATCGAGGACGCTCCAGTTGGCGAGCGCGCCAATCTTCCAGCTGCGCCTGCTGCAGAGCCACATGTTTTCGAGGAGGCTATCGTGGTGCGGAGGCAGAACCCCAACATGTTACCCAGCGCCGCAGAGCCCAGTGACGACGCGAACGGCACCCAGACCAAGCGCGGCCTCAGCGTCTACATGCTCGCGAAGAACAAGTACATAGCGCAGGCTAAGCAGGCGGCGAAGGCTGCGGGGGCACGAGGACTCGGCGTAGACGGCGCCCGCGGGCACGCTAAGGAGTTCGAGCGCATGTTCGAGCAGAGCGACCAGGATGTCTACGAGGAGGCGCACAGGGATTGGCAGCTGAGCACATCGGTAAAGGCCACAGGCAATGACAAGCCGCATTCGTTGGTGTGGGGAGGGGGCAGCCGAGCAAGCCCGTTCGCGCCAGATGAGACCTGCAAGTACATTGCTCAGCATGGGTGGCCCAATAACGATGAAGCGTGCGACGTGGACATGACCGAGAGGAGGGCCAACGCTGACTTCCACACTGATTTCGAAGCAACGGAAAGCATGGGTCCGTGGGGGGGCCCACGGTCGGCGAGAAACTCAGACCGTCGTAGTTCCAGATGCCCTGGGGCATTCGACGTGATCGAGAAGGGGGTGTTCAATTTCATCACGTCGGTAGGCGCTGGCAAGGGCGAGGACGATGCTTCTGACCTCATGGTGGTCGTCTCGGGCGCAGCCGCTGCGGGGGCCGGCACCAAGCGCTTCGTGAGCCTGATCACAGATGTCACCTTCAGCCCCCACGTATGGGAGCTGACCGTGAACGAGTTCGAGGAGGAGGCCGATGAAGTGGCGGAGGACTTGCTTCGGTTTCGTTCGGAAGGCTCCCCATCACCCTGAACCCCCTTAAAGGAGAATGTGGTTAGTTTTTTTTCTTTTTGGGCAACGCGCCCCTGTATTTCTGCAGGCCCCCACTGGCTTGAACTTCGGAAATCTCGGGCCGCGGAGGTCCTGGGGGCCGGTTGTTAGCCACCGTTGACGGCGCCATGGGCCGTCTTGGGAGGGGGCGCGGGGGAGGAGGAGGAGGAGGAGGAGGAGGAGGAGGGTGACGAGGGCCTTCTGAACGTTAGGATCTGGCGTTCCCCTGCTACGTGAACATTTCGTCGAGAGATAGTAAGATCGATCCGAGATGTCTTGCTATCGACACCAGGGCCTCGGATGAATGGCTGTTCCAACTCATCGAAGATTTGAGCCACATGGACTTGTACCAAGCGGAGTATGAGATATGCCACGCTTTCGGTGACTTGAGAAGGTCGAAGCTGCTCGGCCTGGTGAAGGTTGGCCGTTTATGGGAACCTGGGCAGAAGCAACCTTTGACTGTCAGCAGCGGTCGCCAGGCACCATCGGCGCCGAAGATGCTTGACACCGACCCATTCAGCGACAAGGCCCAAGATCGCGTAGAAGGTGATCTTCAGAAACGCGGACGCGGTGCCAGCCCAGGGCGAGGTGGCGGGCGTCGCGGTCGAGGGGGCGGTGGTCGAGGTCGAGGTCGCGCGGGAGCACTCGTTGATGATAATGCAGACCTCGCAGGACACGTACCTCCAGCAGGACCTTTGGGAGCGCCCTTGCCCATCGATGACGAGGAGGCCGAGGCCGAGGTTCTCGCTGATGACGGCTCGCCCGCGGCCAAGGCCAAGTGCGGCGTTGACGGCGAGTTCGACCTCTGCGACTCGGACGCGCAGTCGTCGATCGCATCCGTGGAGGAGCTCGAGGCGGAGCTTGTCGAGCAGCTTCCAGCAGAGCTCGCTGAAGGCCATCTACCAGTTGTTGTTCCAGACCATCGTGATCGTGATGCTGCTCGGGTACTTGACGAGGACCCAGTCGATGAAATTGATGCCACCGCCATGGCTGAGGCTGCTTGCCATTCCGTTGAGGTTGCGGGTGGTTTGGATTTGAGTGAGGGGCTCGAGTGCGAATCAGAGGGCGGCGGCATAGCACCGCACCCCGACCCCCCTTTGCCACCGCCCGTTGGCCCGCCGCCGCCTGGGGGCGGCATTGAGGGGCCCACGGCACTGGGCTACTTCAGCCAGGCAGGCAGGCATGTTGTTCGGGTCCAGAGGGGGGGGCCACTCAACTCTGTAACAATTACTTGTTACCGTCATAGAACATGTTCCGCGTGCGTGCCGCAACACCTTTGCGGCACTGACAATGAGATTCTCGAGTGGTTGTCTGAAGTAGCGCCGACGCCTCTCGGCGCTAGCGCCGCCGAGAACAAGCCGCTGGCGGCTGCCCACATGGCTGCGGCCAGAGCTAAGTGGAGCGCAAAAGCCCACAAAGCAAAAGCCAAGGCCAAGGCCGCCGCAGCCAAGGCTTTACCATAGGCGCTGCAAGCAAGCCTCTCACAACACCCCCCACCCAGTACATAGTCAGATCCCAGCGTGCTGGGTAATCTCTGAGCCACCCCACCCCCGCCCTCCCTCCCGCAAATGCCGCGCACACCTAACAACCCACCCACCAACCCATCCAAAGCAATCCCAATCAGCAACCAGCAATAGATATAAATAACAATCACAAGGCTTGCAGCGCCAAGCCAACATGCTGCTAGTGCAGCGGTCTTTGAGCCGACTTGTAGTGGCGGAGGAGGAGAAGATGAGGATGAAGGTAAGGAGGGGTGGAGGGAAGGATGAGGAGTGAGGAGGAGGAGGAGGAGGAGATTGGTGAGAAGGAAGAGGAGGAGGAAAGAGGAGGAGGATGAGGAGGAGGAAAAAGAGTTGGAGCAGGAGGAAAAGGAGGAGAGGGAGGACAAGGATGAGGATGCGGCTTGGGGAAGCGGCGGGGCGAGGGAGGGGAAAAAGGGTGGGCAAGGACGGCGGAGGGGTGCTGAGTCAGGAATGAGGAAGGCGTGACCTAAGATGGACACGTATGAGCTTGAGAACAGGGGCGCGGGGCGCCATTGGAGTTGCAACATAGAGGCGCAGGTGGATAAGGGAGGATGAGAACATGAGAACGATCGAATGAAGGAATGGCGGGAGGGGGGGGGGGGGGGGAGAAGGAGGAGGGGAAGGAGAAGGATGAAGAGTAGGAGGCTGAGAAGGAGGAGGGGCAGGAGTAGAAGGAGGAATGATTTAGGCGATGCACGTGCAATATGTTTTACGCTGCCTGCTCGGCACGGAGGCTGCGAGGTCTTGTGGCAGCCCGCAAAGATATATATGTATTTAAAAACAAAAAACAATGCTCTGTGTGCACCAAGCGCCCCAGGTGAGCTCAACGTAAGGGCCTTTCAGGGTCTGAGTTCGTTCCTCAGGGCTGGCTGTCAGGGTGTCAAGGTCACTGGTTATTGCCTTGCTGTCCGTAGTCATTCTATCCCAGTCCATTTCAAGAGCGAGTGCCTTTCTACATGTCTTCGTCCTTTGTCACGGCCGCAATCGCTCGCAGTAGACGCATCATGACTCGGAAGTCTCGCAGTTTGCGCAGCTTGGCCAATGACGCCCAGCTTTCGAAATATCAGAACCTCAAGGGCCGTTACGAGAAAATGAAGGTGCTCAATCTAAGGTTGCGCAGAGACCTTCGAAAATCGGTCACACTCCTCGAAAAGATGAACCGTGTCATTGAACAGCTCAAGACGCTCAAGGATCTCGCTGCTACGTTCAATGAGAGCGCATTCCCTCGCTTGTCACTGAGAGTGCTACGCCCCTTCAAGGTCAAGAAATGATGCGGTCCCTGTGCCCGACGTCGGCTGACAACTCAGCGATATGATACCGAGTAGCGTGAGAGGCTGCCTTGGAGCCCCTCGGAGGGCCACCAGAAAAAATGCGACACCTGAAAGCTTGTATCACCCCCAGAGAAGTCACCCAAGATGCCATCGAGATCAAACCAACTAGGACCAAGATGCACCAAAATGGACCAAGACGGCTACCATTACCGTTACCCTGGTGTTCCCCCTCACGTGCCTTCCACCCTTTCCTTACCACGCTCCCAACGAAACCGCCCCCAACCAAAAAACAACGCCCATCCGCAATAACCACCGCCGAACGAAAGCCTCCAGAGGCCTCAATGGACTAGCACGGTTTATATATTGGTACATCTTCGGGCGAAGTAAACATTCATAGCATGTTGTACGCTGAATGTGCGGAACCTAATCTCGTTTATATCATTTACAAATATTTACACGGCCTTCGGTCAATACCGCCGCGCCGAGCCCACGCACGCCTAAGCACAATCATGCTGACAACATGTAGCAATGTGTAGCGCAGTGTTTACAACATGCTTCTTCAATAACGTACACATGTAAGCGAAAGTATGTTAGTTCGTTGTTCTCTTATTTGTCGTTTGTTTCTGGCTATCTCGTCTCATCCTCTCTTCTACCTTCTCCCACTGTCTCCCTCAACGGATCCTCTCCTCAGCCGTCAGTGTTAACAGGTGCCATGGTCTGGTCTAACAGGCGGCAGACCAGCGCATGTCACAGGTTAGCCCCGAGCCTCGGGGCTAACCGGTGACATGTCTACCATCTCCCACTGTATCCTTTTTTCTCTCTCCCCCAACGGCTCCTCTCCTCTCCTTCCATCCTCCCCTACCCCTTCCTCTCCTGACTCCTTCATGTCCCCTCTATCCTCTCCCCTCTCTCCTAATCTCACGCCACCCAGCTGTAGTCCCAGCGCGTCAGCTATTTCGGCACGCCCCTCACGCGATTCGCAATCCCATACATCACCGAAGCCGCGCATAGACTAGGTACCAAGGGCCCTGTCATCACGAAGGGTGGCTAACGGTATGCTACACATGTTCGTGGCCATGGGGGCGCAGATCTGCCGCGTTTCCCTATTGGGGACTCTGGAATGCTGGCGCAACCGCCAGCAGCGCATCGCGATTTTCTGCCCCCATCCTGAATGAATCCTGCCTCATCCCCTCTCTTTGTCACCACGCTCCTACTACCCGCCCCAGCGCCATCCACCTCGCCTTCCCACCGCCGCAGCCCTTTCTGTTCCAAGTGCGGCGTGTTCTTGGCGCAGCCCATTTGCAGCCGCCAGCCGATGGTAGAGGGCCGCGGGCGCCCCCGCGGCCCTCTGCCATCGGCTGGCGGCGACGACGAAGACTATCGCGACAGCGACAAGCTCGCGCGCAACAAGTACTTGCTGCTCTCCGCGCCAGCGGTCGCCAGGAGATATGCGGCGGTCCCCAGCGGTGTTTCCCACGTCGGCGGCGCTCCTCCCTCTCCCCCCTTCCACCCGCCATCGCCGCCGCCCTTACCCCGTCCACCCACCCTTACCACGCCCACCCAAGTTCCGCTCCCCTCCTCTCCCTTCCCGCTCCTATCCCCCCCACCCACTCTCCCCCACCCACATCCAACCACCCTTGGCCCCTCAAGAACCACCGCCCCCACGCAAACCACGCCAACGCCACCGCTCCCCCACCCGCAGGCGCCCAACTTCGCTTCTCCCACTTCACCCCGCTCGACCATCGCCACCACCGACCCGCCCACCTTGCCTTACCAAATCCAACACCACACAGTGCCACGCCACCCAAGCCCACCCCATCACGTCCCACCGTGCCCACCCGCCGCACGCACGCAAGCAGTAACGCGCGCGCGCAGACGCACCCACGCACATCGCCACACGCGCACGCACACGCGCACGCACACACGCACATTCACCAGTGCCACGAGCACCACCACGACCGCCGTTGCCACCACCGCCACCATTCCCTCCATTCCCGCGCCAGCACCCCCAGCACTCTCTTGCCAACCTCCCCTCCCTCACCCACCCCCTCCCCCTTACACCGCCTTCGCCATTCCATCCCATCCCCTACTCGCGCCCCCTCCAACGCGCAACGCACCCCTCCTCTCCCCCTCGCCCCCACCCACCCCTCCACCACCCCGCCCACCCGCTCGCGCGCACACACCCACACACACACGCGCACACACACACACACACTCTCTCACACACACACACACACACACAGAGACACACACACACGCGCGCACACGCACACCCGCACGCGCCCACACCACCCACCCACCACCACCACCACCACCACCATCGCCGCAACCCCCTTGCTCCTCCCACCCGCGCGCCACCCGCGCGCGCACACGCGCGCGCGCGCGCCACCGTGCCGCCGCCACCGTCGCCACAACCGCTCACCCCGCGCCCTCGTTCCCACCTGCCCAACAACCACCCCCCCTCTTCCCATCCCCCCCCCCCCCCCACCCCCCCCCCCCCCCCCCCCCCCCCCCCCCCCCCCCCCCCCCCCCCCCCCTCTCACCCCGCCCCAACCTCCCTCTCACCTACGCCCTCGCCACCCCCTCACCCCATCCTCCCACCCCCACGCCCATCGTCGCCCCCGCCGCCGCAACCGCCGCCTCATGCCCGCACACCGCGCGCGCATGTATTCCCACGCCCAGTTATCTCCACACCCATCACGCCCTCGCCCCGCCCTCACACCGCCACCGCGCCGCTGCCGCCGCCGCCGCCACCATTGCCCTCCTGCGCGCGCACCGCGCGCGCATTTATCTCCACGCCTTCAATTATTCCAGCAGCCATCCCTTCCTCCACCTCACGCTTCCGCCAACCCGCCCATTCACGCGCGCGCGCGCGGCGCGCAATCGCCGCGCGCAATCGCCAGACCCACGCTCGCACATTCTATCAATCACACTCCGCCATCGCTTCTTCTCGCCCCACCTTCCACCGCGCCGCCGCAACGTTGGCTGCGCATGCGAGCGGCACGCTCGCTCGCTCGCCACCAGCATGCACCGCCTTCCTTTTCCTCATTCACAGCTGACGCACCAGCCATCCATCTCTCTATGCTACCGCCCTGCTCCCTCCTCCATACCCACCATCCCCCTTCTGCCCTGATCACCACTCTCGCGCGCGCGCGTCGCAACCACCACCGACCACCCAACGCTTCTCATCGTTCTCCGACCTCCGCACATCCTGCACCCATTCCTTCCTCATTCCTTCATCTCAACGCCCCCCCCCCCCCCTCTCCCCCCCCCCCCCCTTCCCCCCCCCCCCTTCCCCCATCAAGCTCCCCAGCAGCGCCGCCGCCGTGCCATCGCCTCGCGCGCTGCCGCAACGCACGCGCGCTCGCGCGCAGCGTCGCCGTTGCTGCTACCGTTGCCATTAGCGGCAATGCCACGGACGCCAAGTGAAGCACGAAGCCGCGCTTCACCAACCTGGTCGCCATCGTCGCTACCAACGTCGCGCGCCACTGCACGCGCATGGGCGCGCGCGCCTCTCTCTCTCTCTCTCTCTCTCTCTCTCTCTCTCTCTCTCTCTCTCTCTCTCTCTCTCTCTCTCTATATATATATATATGTCTGCGCCACGCATTCCCGCATGCGCCGCGTCGAAGAGCCCGCGCGGCGCAGTTCCACCGTATGCGCGCGTTGGCCAGGGCGCGCGCATCCTTGCCAAGCGCTGCCTGCGTGGACCTCACGGCGTTTAGCGCGGTCTGTCATGGGCGCGATCCGCGACGCCACTGTCCTGCATGCGCCCCGCGCTTCCAGAAACCGCCCGACCAGACGGCCTTCGGCGCCGACCCTACCTTGAGCCAGCGAGGCTCAACCGCGCAGTTCGAGCGCGCGCGTGACAACGGACGCGCGAATTGCTGCACCCGCGCACGCGCACTCTCCGAAGCGATTCTCTACGTTCGCGCTCGCTACCCGAATTGCGTACGTCAGTGTCGTCGACCGTTCGGGTTGACTACCTCACCGTCGTCGGCTACCCGAGTTGGCTACGCCACCTGCTCGCCCTTGTCCGTGGCTGCGTCTGTTGACTACGCGTGTTGACTACGTCTCTTGGCTGCGTCGCTTGACTACGTCTCTTGGGTGCGCCTGCTGGCTACGGGAGTTGGCTACGCGGTCGCCGCTTGTCGCCCTCGAAATGACTGCGCTGGTTTCGTCGCCTCCTGCGTTGACTATGGGTATGTCGTCGCCGCTTGGTGTTGACTACGCCTCTGTCGTCGCCCTCGCGCGTTGACTACGTTGCTTGCTGCGGGTCGCCTGGGCTGGGACGAGTTGCTTCGCCCTTTCGCTTGCCTGTAATGGAATTACTCCAATCAGTTGCTGCCTCTCGGGCGCGTTACTTCAGGATGGTTCTCGCTTTCATGCGAATCAACCAGCCAGCGTGTCTTCGGCTGTCCTTGGGCAGCTCGGCAAATTCTGCGATTGGCGTTGAAATGCGGCGCTAGGCCGCGATTGCTCTCGCCGATCTGCCCCGTCCGCGACGTCGATCTCCCCCTCTCATCGACGCGCGCCCTCCAACCAAATCGCAACCCTTTCGTTGATCGGGAGATGCGACCGCGAGGAATCCGCTAGAGACGCCTCGACCGACGGCCGACCGATGGTCGACGCATCGATTGATGGCGACCGATGGTCGATCTCGGTCGATCGATGACCCACCGAGGGTGACGGACGCTTCGACCGATGGTCGACGCGTACGACAGCCCCCTTTTGAGTTTTTGGAGTTACATGTCGGCTTCGCATAGTGGATAATACAGAAGTCATTAACGCGCTCGCGCGATACTAAGTTTTGTGTTGTTCAGCATAGACAAAATCATGTTTAACTCAAAAACGAAATTCAATGTTTTGGGGTTCTTGACGGAGGCCGACGCACGCGCCGACCATCTGCGTTGTCGGTTCTATACAACGATGCAACAGATGCGTCGACAACCCGATTGTGAAAGCATAATGTAAAATTTCTTTATCTGGTCGAGACACGCGACCTTGTGAAATCCGCTGGTGACGCGTCGACCGATGGCCGACCGATGGACGGCGCGTCGACCGATGGGCGACGGATGATCGACCTCGGCTGGATTGTCGACCGAAGCTGGCGGACGCGTCAGCCGATGGCCGATGCGCCCGTCAGCTTTATTAATAGTTCCAGGATTTGTTCGATTTAGTTTTTTAGAACTTATATGTTCGCTTTTATACAATAAGCATACAGAATTGATTAACGCGCGCGTCGGTCATAGGCATCGCGGCGCTTTGAGTTCTACAGAATTTTGGGTGATGTTAACTCGAAAACCCATTGGTGAAAACCCAATGTTAAATTTAATTCTCAGATCTGAAGAGGCAGCTATATGAATGTGGAATATATGATATCTATTACACCACCATGCAAATGACCGGCGCGCGCGCGCGCGCGCACGCGAACGCTTCGCGGTGTAATAGATTCCCTATATTCCACATTCATATAGTTGCCCCTTCTGATCTGAGAATGAATTTTTACATTGGATTTTCGCCATTGGGTTTTCGAGTTAACATCGCACAAATCTGTTCAAAACTTGACTAAAGCGCCGCGATGCAAATGACCGACGCGCGCGCGCTTCGCGGTGTAATAGATTTCCTATATTCCACATTCATATAGTTGCCTCTTCTGATGTGATAATGAAATTTTACATTGGGTTTTCGCCATTGGGTTTTCGAGATAACATCGCCCAAACTCTTTAGAATCTAATTAAAGCGATGCGGTGCAAATGACCGACGCGCGCGCGCTTCGCGGTGTAATAGATTTCCAATATCCCACATTCAGAGAGTTGCCTCTTCTGATCTGAGAATGAAATTTTAGATTGGGATTCCACCATTGGGTTTTCGAGTTAACATCGGCCAAACTCTTCAGAACTCAACTAAAGCGCGCGATGCCTATGACCGACGCGCGCGCGCGCGCCGGTCATTTGCATCGCGCCACTTTAATTGAGTTTTACATAGATTTGTGCGATGTAAACTCGAAAACCCAATAGCGACAACCCAATGTAAATTTTCATTCTCAGATCAGAAGAGGCAACTATATGAATGTGGAATATAAGAAATCTATTACACCGCGAAGCGTTCGCGCGCGCGTCGGTCATTTGCATGGTGGCGTAATAGATTTTCTATATTCTACATTCATAGAGTTGCCTCTTCTGATCTGAGAATGAAATTGTACATTTGGGTTTTCGCCATTGAGTTTTCGAGTTAACATAGCCCAAACTCTGTAGAACTTCGTTAAAGCGCTGCGATGCAAATGACAGACGCGCGCTCACGCGCGCGCGTTCACTATTCCCCTCCGGTACCACCGCCACCCTCACCGCTCCCTTTGCCTTTTTTCACCTTGCGCACAAAACCGACGTCCGCTATTTCGCCCCACCTCCTCATAATGTTTCACTTCTGGTTTCCCCGTTTACTTTTACATTGCGTGTTTCTTTTCTTTTTTATTGCTGACGCTGTATTTATTGTCGTTATTTATATTCCTCTTTCGATATCTCTCTCGCGTTTCTCTTTCGCACGCCAGCGCGCGCGCCGCGTCGCTCTCTTTCTCTTTTTTTTTTTTGTTGTTCTCTCTCTCTCTCTCTCTCGCTCCCTCTCTCAATCTTCTCTTTCCCCACCACAATTGCCAGTGCGTGCGCATATACGTATACAAGTGTTGTGTTGTTTGGTGCGTGGATGTCAGCGCATTGTCTAGGACACGTGAGCGAACGAAATACGTAGCAACGTAACATAAGAACGCATGGTACATATTTGATTTGCCTATGTGCACACTTGTACCATTGTACCAACACAAACAACACACACTTGGACAGACGCGCTCGCTAGGCTACCAGTACGCGTCGATGCATGATACGACACCTAACACATGTTCTTGCGTAAGCTTAGCTTGGGTTCTTAGATTTCTCTTAGGGCTATTCAATCATTTGGGCGTTTTAGGTTCTTGGGCTTGGGGCTCTTCGGGCGACTTGGGGCTCTGTTTCTTGGGGTGGGGGGGGGGGGGGGGGGGTATCGGGTATCTCTGAATATTTGGGGCATTTGTGCGTTCGGGCTATCTCTGAACCAACGATGAAGAAATATTATAACATTGAGAAGGCCTGACTCACGACAGGAACCTCCATTGCGCATGGAAAGCGACTGTGGCTGCTTTCTCTTTGCCCAAGCCATCGCTTCATTTCAATCAGAAGATTCATTGGCATTCTCGTCGCTTTACTGTATTCACTCTGTTACATGTTGTTGTGTGTATAGTATGGAAGCTGAGGCGAGACCCAGTCTCACCCAGTCGCATGGGCATCACGGTTCGATTCTGAAGATCAATCTTGCCGAGCTCCCAGGAAATTTCGAGAAGGATCATGCCATTTTCCTAAAGATACCAATTCGCATAGAAATCAGATCTGAAAATCCGGGAGTTCAAATTCAGGAGAATCGCGACCAAGAGCGGGTGGAGGCTGCCAGAGAGAGGCTGCCCGAGGAGGAGCCCAAACCGGTGCCATCTCAGTCATCTCCAGTTGCCGCACGCCAGTGTGACGCGCGGCCTTTGAAGAGACAGGTCGTCAGTTGGGGCGACGGCGATGGCCCCCAGAATATCGAAGACTCTTTCGAAGACTATCTGGCTCTTCCAGTTGAACCTCAGAGTTTGCATGGGCGCGACAACGACGCGCAGGATTCCTTGATCACCCAGGAGGGGCACCTTCACTCTCAGGAGCAGCAGCCGAAGCCTACCCATGCAACCCCTCAGAGTCTGACTGAGGGTCAGAGGTGGGTGAACGAAGCGCACGCCAACTACCTCAAGACAGGCCGCTGGGGCCGAGTAGATCTGACTGGCGATGATGATCTCAAGTCGAGTGCGAGCTCTTCTGGTAAGAACAATGGAAATGGTGGAAGTTCAGGTGCTGTTCTATTTCGCGATATTGTGGCTAGGCTCGACGAAGATTCTTCTTTGAAGAGGTAAGCGACGTTGCCAATGGCCATCTCAGGGCCTTTGCAGACCAACCGATAAGAACAATGATATGGGACTGCACATTGTTGGTCTAGAGTCTGGAGATTTCTGAGCTCACAAGCGTGTTACAATTTGCTGAGTTTCTCGATGTCGGACTCTCAGCCTCGCCTGTTTGTGATTCACATTTTGCGATGTCGGTGAACGGATCCTGCCCTCTCGAACGACAGTCTGCTTGCGAGGGCACCGTGGCTTCGCACAAAACATTCACTCTAGGGTTTCTCAGGGGTTTTTGGGGATCTCTAGGGTTCTTAAGGGGCTTCTGAGGGCACTCTAGGGTTCTTAGGGCTTCTGAGGGCAGTCTGTGGTTATTAGGGGTGCCTAGGGGTTCTTAGGTGTTCTTATGGGTCCTAAGGCTCTTAGGGGTTCTTAGGGGTTCGTAGGGGTTCTTAGTGTTATTCCCCATATCCTAAGGATTGGGGTTCTTGATATTACTCTGACGCCTCCCACTCCTCCTCCTTCCTCCCGCCCCCCGCCCCCCTCCTCCCAATGATAATCACCAGATATGACAAGACAAGATAATTTACTACAAGATAAGATAAGATAGCACAAGATATGATAAGGCAAGATAAGATATATGACAAGGTAGGATAATAGATAAGATAATACAGCCTATGGAGTAATAAGATAAGACAAGATATGATGCGATAAGATGAGTTGATATAAGATAAGCTAAGACAAGATAAGAGATTTCAAGATAAGATAAGATAGAGGGTAATAAAGGTAAGAAAAGATAGGACTCGATAAGATAAGATGAGACTCACTCTCACTCAGACTCACTCACAGTCACATTCACTCACACTCACACTCTCTCATGATCACAAAACGCTGCCAGGGGCATCATTTGGGAGCCCCAAGGGGGAGCCACCCTGGCTGATCTCACGAGCCCGTTCGCGCCGATTTTGGTGGGACGTCTCAGCTAGAATTGCCGTTTGGCGCCCCCAACATGTATCTCTTGAGAGCCTCATGGTCACAAAACGCTGCCAGGGGCATCATTTGGGAGCCCCAAGGGGGAGCCACCCTGGCTGATCTCACGAGCCCGTTCGCGCCGATTTTGGTGGGACGTCTCAGCTAGAATTGCCGTTTGGCCTCCCCAACATGTATCTCTTGAGAGCCTCATGGTCACAAAACGCTGCCAGGGGCATCATTTGGGAGCCCCAAGGGGGAGCCACCCTGGCTGATCTCACGAGCCCGTTCGCGCCGATTTTGGTGGGACGCCTCAGCTAGAATTGCCGTTTGGCGTCCCCAACATGTATCTCTTGAGAGCCTCATGGTCACAAAACGCTGCCAGGGGCATCATTTGGGAGCCCCAGGGGGGGTCCACCAGGGGCTTCATAGTCACCAAACGCTGCCAGGGGCAGCATTTTGGCTTCCCAAAGAGGAGTCGACCCGGGCCTCCTAGTCGCCAGACACTGCCAGGGGCACCATTGGGATTCAGACTCGCACCCAGACTCACTCATACACAAGCTCACTCACACTCAGATTCATTTCTTCAGAGTCAGGCACACGCAGACGCACCCATACTCAGACTCACCCACACTCAGGCTCACCTAACCCAGACTCAGTCAGAAGCCAGTAGCGAAGAGAGCAGAGAGGAGAGAGAGAGAGAGAGAGAGAGAGAGAGAGAGAGAGAGAGAGAAAGAGAGAGAGAGAGAGAGAGAGAGAGAGAGAGCGAGAGAGAGAGAGAGAGAGAGAGAGACCGGACAAGTAGGCGGACCAGGGTCCGTCCGCGAGGCGCACTGCGGTGCGACAACCCGCAAAACACTATTAGCGGCGGTGCAGCCTTAAGATACGAGGGCGGGCAACAGACCCCCTCCCCCGGCGCATTGCGTCTGAAGCTACGGACGGCGGACAGACTGTGAAGATCTCACCTGTCAGACCGCGTGAAGAAGAAAGGCCCCAACGCGAGTGGCGACGTGAAGAACGTGGCTAAGGCGGCTTGGCGGACCGCCGGTTGGGCGCTTGGCCGCTGCGCGGCGCGCAGAGACGGGGCACCCCCCGCCCCCGCGCCCAGGCCCCGTGGACGCGGTGCCTCGCGGTCGCACGGGCTGGCGAAAAGAGAAAGGTGCACCAGCTGGGAGCCGCATGGCCCAGCACAGTGCGCACAGGCCGAGAACCCCAACAGGAGCGGCAAAAGCTAGCCGACAGCACAGCGGCACCAGCCGCTGCCAGCTAACCTTTAGCCCCCATTGGCGGACCTCGAAAGTGACAGAGTCCGCGGCCAGGCGGCGGACGGCAGAGGGGCGCCAGACGCGCTGAGGAAAAGGTGCACCAGCTGGGAGCCGAATGGCCCAGCACAGCGCGCACAGAGACAGAGTCCGCGGCCAGGCGGCGGACGGCAGAGGGCGCCAGACGCGCTGAGGAAAAGGTGCACATGCTGGGAGCCGAATGGCCCAGCATGCGCACAGGCAGAGACAGCGCAAGGGTGCAGAGGAGGCCCTCACCGCGGATGCACCCGCTACGACATGGCGGACAAGACATGGCGTGATGGCTCGGGTGCGCGGGGCGGGGCTGAAGCCGCCACCCCCGCCAGCAGGCGCGGCACACCAGGGAACAGCGCCCGGGTGAGCAAGGCAGGACGCGCACTTGCGGCGAGGGCGAGGCCGTACCACGCTGGTCAGGATGAGGGCAAAGTGAATGAGAAGCCCCAGCGTTCTTCGCTCTTGAAAAGTACAACGCATTTTGTCCCACCTATTTGCTCTGAAAACCAAGCAGTAGATATCGAAGGTGGCCGGCCGGGTTAACGTCACCACATTCAGGGAGGAGGAACAACAAATACATATATATATATATATATATTGCGTGTGTAGTGTACGCACCAACGACCGTACAACAGGCATTCAAGAAACAAAGGTTAACACAAGATTTGCACATACTACCATCATGCTACGTTCAGTGGTACGCACGGCATCTCGGCGCGGAGCGCAGGTGCAGGGACGGTCAGACTGGAGCATCTCAGGTGGGCGGTGTCCCCAGACGACAGCGTGACGGCCCAGTGGCCGGGGTGCTCGCTGGACTGCCCCCGTACGATACCTCGGAGGCCGTTGATGGGGTTGTGGACTTGACCCTGGACGATGACCGCTGTGCCCGCGTGGAGCCGTGGTGGGATCCAAGCGGCCAAACGGCAGCTTACGGCTCGGAGGTGGCCGATGGTGGCTGGTTGCGGTCCGAGGAAGCACTCGAAGTGCCCCCGTACAGTCACAGTGCTAGTGCTGGCAGCGCTGGTGCTAACACGCGAGGTTGCGAGGGAGCCAGGGCCCAGGGCAGGCGTGTGAGCATGCGAGACGGCCGAGGCTGGCCCCGCTGCCGTGCTACCAGGTTGCGGCGGGGAGGTCACCCCAGGGCTCGAGGCAGCGTGGGGACCGATGACAGGAATGGCAGGCGTGGTGCCATGCGGGGGGGCTGAAGCCGCCCCCGCTGGCGTGCTACCAGGTTTTGGCGGGGGGGTCGACTCGAGGCTTGAGGCAGCGTGGGGGCCGATGACAGGAATGGCAAGCGTGGTGCCACGCAGGGGGGCCGAAGCCGCCCCCGCTGGCGTGCTACCAGGTTTTGGCAGGGAGGTCGGCTCGAGGCTCGAGACAGTGTGGGGGCTGATGCCAGGGCGGCCCTGGGCGGCCGTCTGGTGGCCTAGAGGGCGTCTGCGGTCGACGTCGCCGCCGCGCTGTCGGCGTCGCCGCCGCGCTGTAGCTGCGCTCCGTCGCCGCCACTCGTCGCGGAAGCCGATGAATAAGTAGTGCATGACGTACGTGGCGCACAGGGTGGCCCACGCGGACGGTGACACCACGTTGTACAACTCGATGCCCTCCAAGCACACACGCTCCACGAACGCTGCCGTGTATGCCGACGTGTGTGCCACCTTTGGTGCCGCCGCGGACGACTTAGGGCGTGCTGGCTCTGGCAGGGTTGGCGTGGGAGTTGGCGTCGGCGATGACGTCTCGGCTGCACTCGGGGCCGGCGTTGGCGCTGGTGTCAACGTTGGTGCCCGCGTAGGCGTGGGCGTGGGTGCTGCCGCTGGCAATGCTGGTGTCGAAGCTATGGTCGATGCTGCCGTAGATGCGAGCGTCGATGCAGGCGGCGGAGTTGACGTTGATGCTGGCTGCAACTCTGGCGTGGGTACCGGCGTAGGCGCAGGCGTGGGTGCTGACGCTGGCGGTGCTGGCGTCGGAGCTGTCGTCGGTGCTGGCCTCACTGTTGACGTCGGGGTGGGTGTCGGGTCTGACGTCGCTGCTGTCTGCGACTCTGGCTTTGGTGCCGGCGTGGTGGGCGCGGCTGCTGGCGCTGGAGGTGCTGGTGTCAGAGCTGTCGTCAGTGCTGGCGTCGGTGCTGGCGTCGACAGGGACGTCGGTGCTGCCTTCGACGCTGACGTTGCCGTCCAGGGGGCAGGCGTGGATGCTGACGCTGCCGATGCTGGTGTCGGAGCTGCTGTCAGTGCTGGCGTCGGTGCTCGCGCCTCAACTGACGTCAGTGCTGACTGCGACGCTGACGTTGGCGCCCGCGTAGGCGTAGGCGTGGGTGCTGCCGCTGGCAGTGCTCGCGTCGACGCTGTGGTAGGTGCTGCCGTCGATGCTAGCGTCGATGCAGCCGTCGAAGCTGGCGTCAATGCTGGCTGCAACTCTGGCGTGGGTACCGGCATAGGCGCAGGCGAGGGAGCTGACGTCGGCGTTGCTGGCGTCGGAGCTGTCGTCGGTGCTGGCCTCGCTGCTGACGTCGAGGTGGATGTCGGGTCTGGTGTCGATGCTGACTGCGACACTGGCGTCTGTAGGTCACCATGCTTCGGCGGGCCTGAAGGCGCCGCCGAGCGAGTGGCCATACAGGGAGCACAGGAGTGGCTGTTACTGGTGCTGGCGTCGCTTGCGGCCGAATGCCGATGACAGGATCCTGTGTGGGCGCTTGCGGGTGAGGCCGCCGATGGGGCGTATCGCAGTGGGGTGTGGATGTAAGCATGGCCGCTGTAGGCGTGCAGACGTGGCTCCCTCTGTTTACGCGGGTCCGCCAACAATGATGTTGTGGGCGTGGTCGCTGTGGACATCGGAGCCGCCGCTGGCAGTGCTGGCGTCGCTGCCGTCGATGCTGACGTCGGAGCCGGCGAAGCTATCGATGCTGCCGTCGGAGTCGGTGAAACTGTGGGCGGAGCCGTCGTCGCTGCCGTCGATGCTGCTGTCGGAGCCGGCGATGCTAACAATGCTGACGCCGGAGCCGGCGATGCTAGCGATGCTGCCGTCGGCGCTGGCGATGCGAACGATGCTAACGGTGTTGCCGTCGGAGCCGTCATCGCTGCCGTTGATGCTGCCGTCGGAGTCGGCGAAGCTGTGGTCGTTGCTGCCGTCGATGCGAGCATCGATGCTGACATCGGAGCCGGCGTCGGTGCAGCGTCGTCATGGTCGTCGTGGTCGTCGTCGTCGTCTCCTCCTCCTCCAGCGGGGCGGGGCGAGGGAGGGGGCGGGGATGGTGTCGAATCTGTGCCCCCCGCTGGCGTCGAGGCTGACTGCAGTGCCGTCGTTAGAGCTGGCTTCGGTGCTGTCTGCGGTGCTGGGGTGTGGTCCGTCATGGACGTGGGCGTGGGTGCTGCCGAGGACGATGCTGGCGTCGATATTGACGTCGATGCGGGCATTGGCACGGACGCTGGCGTCGACAAGGCGGACGGGTCATGGCATGGCAGGGCGGCCCCACTGGCGTCAGGTGCGCCTGAAGACTGCACCCTCGCCAGCGGCCCTGGGCGAGGCGTCAGGACAGAGGATGTTGAAAGGCTCATCAATACAGGTGCCGAGGACATGACATATCGTGGCATGGCGGCCCCAGCAGCCGAAGGTGCGCCTGAAGACTGCACCCTCGCTGGCGGGCACGGGCGAGGGGACAGGGCAGGTGATGACGGTGGGCTCGTCGGGGCTGGCGTCAATGCGGTCGGCAGTACTGGTGTCGATGCTGAGGTCGATGCGACGACAAGCATGACGGCGGCGAAAATGGTGGCCCGTTTGGGGCGGGCCAGACCCGCCGTGCCCTTGGAGCCGCAGGCGGTGCCGATGGCGCCGAAGATCATGCTGCCGACATTGACGGCCCTTTTAGGGTGGGCTGGACCCGCCGTGCTGGTGAAGTCGACGATGTTGTTGACGACGCTCCTGGTGCCCGTGCCGATGGTGCGCAGGACCGCGTCGACGATGCCGAGAACGATGCCGAAAGTGGGGCCGAGGACGCACCCGAAGTTCAGCGGGATAATGCCGGTGAAGGTGAGGGCGGTGCTGGCGAGGCCGCGGAAGCGCTCCCGGGGGGGGGTCGGGGTCCGGCTGCTTGTCGCGCACGGCGCGACGACGGCAGGCGTGGGACCAGCCCGACCGCTCTCAGCACCGTCTCCCTCAGCAGTCGGGAGCCCGGCCCCCCCCCGATTACCTGGCCGTAGCGGGGTGGGCAAGTGCTGGACGAAGTCGTCGGTGTCGGCGTTAGTGCCGTGTGGGTGAGCGTGGCGGTCAGCTCGGTGCGCGCGCAGCTCAGCGCGCAGGTGGTACACGTCGTGCTCTAGAATGCGGAGATCTTCGTGAAGATTCGCTCGAAGCACGCGTGGGGCGTGGCCAGGTGGTTCAGGAAGGTCGCGCCCGTGCAGGACGGGCACGTAGATGACAAGGTCCTGGTGCCTATGCTCGATGAATTGGCAGTGGCATTCTCGAAGCGGGCCAGGCAGTAGCTGAGGGTGAAACGAACTGCATGTGCGGGCATTGCGGCGCTGGGCTGGTGGCTCCATGGCGGCAGTACCTGCGTAGACTTGGGATGGGGTAGGAGGCATCAGCATGACAGTCTCGCCGCGCGAAGGCTGCCTCCTGGGGCTCGCTCTGAGTGGATACTCTCGAGCCGAGACTAGAGAGAGAGAGAGAGAGAGAGAGAGAGAGAGAGAGAGAGAGAGAGAGAGAGAGAGAGAGAGAGAGAGAGAGAGAGAGAGAGAGAGAGAGAGAGAAAGAGAGAGCGAGAGAGAGAGAGAGTGAGAGAGAGAGAGAGAGAGAGAGAGAGAGAGATTAAAGAGAGGAGAGAGAGAGAGAGAAGAGAGAGAGAGAGAGAGAGAGCGCGCGCGAGCGCCGAGCGCGAGCCGCGAGCGCGAGCGCGACGGCGAGAGAGAGAAAAGAGAGAGAGAGAGAGAGAGAGAGAGCGAGGGGAGGAGAGAGAGAGAGGACTATATATATAAATAGAGAGAGAAGGAGCGAAAGAGAGAGAGCGAAGAGAGAGAGAGGAGAAGCAAGAGAGAGAGAGAGAGAGTAGAGAGAGAGAGAAGCGAGAGAGAGGGAAGAGGAGAGAGAGAGAGAGAGAGCGGAGAGAGAGAGAGAGAGAGAGAGAGAGAAAGAGGGAGGGGGAGTTGAGAGAGGAGACAGGCGAGAGAAAGAGAGAAGAGAGAAGAGAGAGAGAGAGAGAGAAGAGAGAGAGAAGAGAGAAGAGAGAAGAGAGAAGAGAGAGAGAGAGAGATAGAAGAGAGAGAGAGAGAGGAAGAGAGAGAGAGAGAGAGAGAAAGTGGAGAGAGAGAAGAAAAGTGGAGAGAGAGAGGGGGGGGGGGGGGAGTGGAGAGAAGAGAGAGAGAGAGAGAGAGGAGAGAGATGAGAGAGAGCAGAGAGGAGAGAGAGAGAGAGAGAGAGAGAGAGAGAAAGAGGAGAGAGAGAGAGAGAGAGAGAGAGAGAGAGAGATGAGAAGCGGGGAGTCGAGCGAGGAGTAGAGAGAGAGCGGGAGAGAGCGAGAGAGAGAGAGAGAGAGAGAGAGAGCAGAGCGAGAGAGAGAGAGAGAGAGCGGGAGAGAGCGGGAGAGAGCGAGAGAGAGCGAGAGAGAGCGAGAGAGAGCGAGAGATCGGACAAGTAGGCGGACCAGGGTCCGTCCGCGAGGCGCACTGCGGTGCGACAACTCGCAAACACTATTTGCGGCGGTGCAGCCTTTAGATACGAGGGCGGGCAACAAAAAACCCCTCCCCCGGCGCAGTGCGACAGTCACAACAGACGGCGGACAGACGATGATGATCTCACCTGTCAGACCGCGTAAGGAAAGAGGCCCCAACAAGAAAGGCGACGTGCTGACACGTGGCTAGGCGGCTTGGCAGACCGCCAGTTGGGCGCTTGGCCGCTAAGCGGCGCGCAGAGACGGGGCACCCCCCGCCCCCACGCCCTGACACCGTGGACGCGGAGCCACGCGTACACACGGGCAGGCAGAAAGGAGGAGATTAGCGCGGGGCACCAGGTGGAGCGCCGCGGAACGAGGACAGCATAGCTTGGATGGTGAGTGACGGCACGGCACCATCGGGCGAGGCCGTGAGCAGCTCGGCAAAGGCTCGCCCAGCGCTGTGAAGGCGCGGGAGAAGAGGGCCTTGGCGAGCTTGGGCGGCGGCGAGGTCCGCGGCGAGAGCAACGCACCTCTGCTGGAGAGCAGCCATAGCCTGGGACAGCTCGGTTTCGCGGTCGGTGAGGGGTGGCTGCTCAGTGCCAGCAGCCGAGGAGCCTCGAGACAGAGGCGAGGTCCTCGGTACGCCTGTCCAAATGGTGGACTAGCGTAGTGCGGCACCCTGTACGCTGTCGTCCGTCACCCTTGAAGGGTGACTGGAGGGGCACACGCGACCCCAGGGCTGGAGCCGCTAGGGCCACGCCCCGAGAGGTCGGGGGAGCCGCTTCCTCTCGCTCAGCAACGATGGAAGCGTGGACGGGGCTCGAGGGCCTGTCTGGTTTAGTGCCCTGCGGGGGGGCTGAAGCCGCCCCCGCGGGCTGCCGCCAGTGGGGGGGCGGAGTGGTTTGCGCGGTGGGACCAATCGTGATGCCGTGCAAGGGCTCTGAGGTCGGT
This sequence comes from Prorocentrum cordatum, assembly GCA_963575745.1. NCBI lineage: Eukaryota > Dinophyceae > Prorocentrales > Prorocentraceae > Prorocentrum > Prorocentrum cordatum. The sequence goes on along the minus strand of CAUYUJ010015904.1, from coordinate 229,675 downwards.
CGCGTAGAAGGTTGGCGTCTCGGTAGGGCGGCATGGTCGGCAGCGTGTGGTGTCGGCGGTGCGTCCTCTATGCCACTCAGTCCGCGGGGGTCACCCAGGTGGTGGTCGGCGTCTTGGCGGTGGCCGATATCATCGTATGTGGGCGATGTCGCTCTCGGGGACGGAGTCGCCGTAGGGGTCGAGAGGTTGCCCGACGGGGCAGGGTTTTCGCTGGCTGGTCCGTCGTCCAAAGCGTCCGATCCCCCACCGAAGCTGAACAGGTCATCCTCCTGTTCGTCAGCGTCTTGAAAATGAGCGGCGTTGTCATGTGGGTGCGCTGCCGCTCTCAATGGCGGAGTCGAGGGCGCCGTGCGGGTGCCCGACGGGGCAGGGTTGGCGCTGGCTGGCCCGTCGCCCAGGAAGTCAAGGCCCCCACCAAAGCCGAACGGGTCGTCCTCCTGTTCATCGAATATCGCCCGTTGGGCCTCAGCCCAGAGCTCGTCCGGGTTCTGTGGGATGTCTGGTCCAGCCGCGGGTGGTGCCTGGTCAGACAGCAGGGGATTTGGTTCCATTTTGTTGAGTTCCGCAGCTGTGAACCCAGCCCTGCGGTGTGGGAGGGGGAGTGTACGGTGTCTACGCTCGTAGATGGCGACAGCGACTCCATGAAGCACGGTCGCTTGGCGATGTCGTGATTTGGCAGCTTCGACAATGTCGTCTGGAAGGTTATGAGTACGTGCCGCCGTTGTGGCGAGGGCGTCAGCCTGACGATTGAACTCCTCCGCGATGGGCCCGATGAGCCCGAGGTCGATGCCCATGTCGCCCTGGTGGCTAGCGACTTTCTCGACGCGGAACATGTTGGGCTTGGCCATGACGCATCGGTGGATCTTTTCCCAGAGCTCCACGTGCGTGCCCTGCGGTGGTGAGTGTCCGTCGATGATCCTTTGGAACCCATCAACCACCGCCTGGTTGTCCACGAAAACGTGTACGGGCCGTTCAGCACATGCCGTGAGGTGGACAATGGCGAGGGTCTCCGCAAGCTGTGCGTTCTGCGTAATGCCGTGAACGCGTGCACTGTAGTTCATGCGGTGGTCGATGCCGTAGTAGACGCCGTAGCCCGCTCGTGCAAGCAATGGGATGGCTTGGTTGGTGCATGCACCGTCCGTGGCAGCGTAGACCCATGTCCAACCAGTGTCGTGGTCAAGGTAGGTGGTGTAGGAGTCCTGGGCTGAAGCCGCAGGATCTCCCTCAGGTGGGGGCCGCGGTATGGGCTGAGGTAGCGGGTCCCTCGCGAGGTCGGCCTGCAGGTCGAGGAGGGCTGGGTCTTCATCGAAGAGCCCGCAGTGTCTTGTGTGCGGTGGAAGACGGGCCCACTGCTCGTCACTGATGAGGGTGGTAAGAGGGACTCTTTCTCGGGCCCAGCACTTGCAGTCGCGAACAGTGTGCTCCTGAGTTTCCTCTTCCTCGTCGCAGTATCGGCAGATGGGGCTGGGGTCAGCAGACGTGTTTGATCGGGATCGTCGCTGTTGGGTGTGGTCCCCGCCCGACAGGTAGTTCAGGAGGAGCGCCAGCTGCCAGGCATTGCATTTGGCTGCTCCTTTCGTTCGGGCGAGCCACGTGCTGGCGAAGAGGTCGAGGCCCTGTCTGACAGAGGCAAGGTGTCCAAGGTCATGACGCCGTGGCTTGATCTTTCTCAGAAAGGCTCTGCGTTGTGAGGCTCGCAGCATGTGAAGGAAGGCGTTTTGGGGTAAGTTCAGCCAACTGATCTGACAGCCCCAGTCGTCGTACATGATGCCAAATGTGGGCCAGGTCCAACGGAGCTGCTGAAGCGTCTGGACAAGTCGTCCGACAGGTCCTCCCCCGAATAGGGTCTGGACATGGTGTTGGAGATCCCTGACGAGACCGCAGAGAGTAGCGTCGCGGTTAACCTGTCGCCGCAGACACAGGAAGACTTCACGCTGCGTAATGGCGTCAATCTCCAGGGCGTGTCCTGGGACGCACACGGCCATGAGAGTCCAAAACTCGACCCACCTGTTTCCCTTGGGGCGGATAGCCGCCTTAAGGGCATGGTTGTAGGCAGTTTTGACGGGGCCTGATGGGGCTTGAATGTCGGTGCCCGTGGTACAGACGCTGGCAGCAAGGGAACGGGCGTGCCGCGCCTTAATAAGCATCGGCGATGGGAGCTTGCCAATGCGCGGCAGGCGACTAGTCGCCCTCCGAACACGGGCGTCAGCGGTGGCCGTGAGGTTAAGCGCGGCTGGAGCCGGCGCTGCCTCGGCGTTGATGTAACTCCCGACGAGCTTGAAGGAGTCGACCACGCGTAAGGGCCGTTCCGCCAGAGTGAGCTGGGTAACGGCGGTGTGAAGCTCGTCGGTGAGCGCCCACCCCGCCACTTTGCCAGGGTGAATGCGTTGACCTGAAAATCGATCAAACTTGGCGGTTTCATCAAGAGATTTCTGCAACTCAGGCGCGGTGTGAGTAGTGGAGTTGCTGTCGTCAACAAAGGTAGTGCTGAGTGATCGCGGAACGTATCGATGCTGTCTCTTGGTCCACACACACATGAGCAGCTTAATGTCGTCCAGGGACCAAGAGCTTCCCTGGAGGTGACCGTTTGTCCTGGCCAGTTCCTTAGAGTACGCACCGTTCATGCGGATGTAGCGTTTGTGGCGACTGTAGAAGTTTCTGCGGACAGTAACGATGTCTTGGGGGCACCCCGCGTGAAGCGCAAGGTTGAGGCAGATGTCCGTGATGAGGTAGTCGAAACACTTCTGTCGGTCCAGGGCAGCCCCAGCTAAGGGGAGGAGTAAGGCCCTGGCGTGTTCGATGCGCAGGGCAAGAGAGGTGCTGACGTCCCCAATGGTAGCTTTGGGGACAGCGCCAAAACTCGTGGCGTGGGTCCATCCTTTCCGCCAGTCCGTGAGGCTGCGGTAAGCTGGCGCTTCCCACGCATACATCCAAACGGAAAGCACCGAGAGAAGTCGTTGGTCCGTTGGGAGTTCGCCTCGGCCTTTTCGGAGGCACGGGTTTGGCACATGGAGGAGGGGTTCTGGGATGGTGCCAGTGCGTTGCATAGCGCGTAAGACGCTGGCGAAGAGGCGAAGAATGTCGTCGGGTAACTCCTTAGCCTCCTTAGTAGTCCAGCCGTCCAGTCCCCCCGCACGGCGCGGTGAACGGGTGCGAATAAAGTGGATGAGTTGGTCGTCGGTGAGGTGGAAAGGGGTAGCTGGTGATGGCGTAGGCAGCTCTTGTCGGTACTCGTCGTAGAAGTCAGCCCACGTCGGCATGGCTTCGGCGTCATGTCCAGCACGGGCACGGTACCTGCCCAAGATGGGCTCCCAGGTGTCGACCATGAGCTTAAGCATGTCCTTGGTGTTAGCAACAATGGCGTTGGCAGGGAGAATGTCGGGGACTTGCGCAGGTGGTGGTTCACGAGTGTGGTCTTCGTCGTTGTCCGTGTCGGGCGAACTACCGTCGCTGGGGCTGAAGCCGCCAGCTTCGGTGTCAGCGTCGCTGTCGTCCGTGCTAGCTTCGTCAGGTTTAAAGGCGTTGGTGTCGCAGTGGAGTTGCGTATCGTCAGGTGTGGTAGGCGTGCGGAGATACGCCGTGGGCGAGCTGTCAGCAGCCCGTGCGTATATGGCCGCCTTTCGCCCGCTTGGCTCGCGGACGCCCTCAGCCCATATCTTGATGCGTTCAGCTTTGGCACGGTTCGCACGTCGCGCCAGCTCTAAGTCGAGGTGTTGGATCAAAACGTCAAGGTGCTCTCCGTGAGGTGCTGGCTCGTCGGGGGTCCAGGCCTCGGGGAAGTCCAGGAGAACCGTGGGGCGCAGCTTGTGGCATAGGAGGCGGGCCGCGGTCCACGTGCAGTCGATGCGCTGCGCGAGGTACGGCGGGATGGCACGGCAATCTAAATGATGGTGCTGTCCGATGAAACGAAGCTCACAGAGTTGCCGATGGAGCTTGCGCAGTCGGTTCATGTGTATCGTGGAAGCTCCGTAGGTGGGGAAGGCGCGGGGGACAACTGGTCGCTCTTCGAACGTGGGCGTGAGCCCGTGCATGGTGGGGGGCTTCTTTTTTGGGTGGTCGGGCGGTGGAGGTGGCAGGTCGCGCAGACGGGTGAGATGGTACTCATGACTGGCCTCGTTAGCCAGGGCGAACATGCGCTCCACGTCGTCGCGTGTGTCGGCCTGTTCCATGCGGTCCTGATATCGCCCAGCGATGAGGGTCCCTAGTGCCTGCAGCTCGTGACCCTCATGAGCTCCATCGTTGGGAGGGTAGGGCGTGGGGGCAAGAAGACGTCGGGCCGTATGGTCGAGGCGACTGAGGTCAAGCGTGACCTGCAGGCCAACATGAGACTTCGCTGGCAAGTCGCGTAGATAGCAGAAGTCGGTGACAAGGGATCGCGCCGCTTGGTTTGCAATGATATAATCGATGCGCGAAGTGCGGGGGCACTTGGTGACGCGGTCCCAGTCAGGGATATTGCCGTATGTGTGCATGGTGTGGTCTGGTGTGCCCTCAGCGACGTTGAACCATCCGTGCTGCAACATGTGCAGAAGGTGTGGATTGTCATCGATGTTCGTATTGGCGTCCATGCAGATGAAATAGGGGGCTGAGCCGACCCTAGCGGCGGCGCAGTCAGCGAGCCGAAAAAGATCTGTGCTGTCTCCTCCAGCAATCCCGTAGAGGCTCGCTATGTAGATCCCCGCGGGCCCGTGGTTGTTTCGTCGCCGCCTGCGGCGGTGTTGAGTGCAGAGCGGGAGAAAGACCTCGTGCCATCTTTTCTTGGCCTTGAGGGCGACGATACAGGGCGCATTGTCGTCGACAGTGGAGTCGACAATGGCATCCTTAGAGAGGATGGCGACCCCTCCCGAGGCGCCAGTGTTGCCCACGACGGTGTGGTCTGTGCCGCCGTGGGCAGCTCTGCGCTGGGCTCGCGCCAGATCCAGGTCAGGTCCAAGACTGGCGTGGTATCCCCCGTGGAGTGGATTGGCGGCGCTGGTAGCGATGGCTTGTCTGGTCGGCTTGGCATGTCGGGTCTCCTGTAGTGCTATGACTGCGGCGTTGTGGTCGACACCAAGAGCGGTGATGGTTGGCCAATTCGCTGAGAGACTGGTGATGTTTAGGCTGACGAGGTGTATGGAGCGACCTGGCCCGTCTCCATCGGTGGAGCTGGGGTTTGCACGCCCCGCACGGTGTAGGTCAGCCTGACCCTCGCCCAGGTAGAGGGCTTGGCCACAGTAGGAGCTCATGGCGTTCCTATGGATTAGCTTGACCGGGGCTGAAGCCGCCGTCAGGCCAGAAGTATAGGCGTGACACGGTCGGCACTGCGCCAGGGGGGGTTCATAAACGTCAGTAAAACTGTCTCGAAAAATCCTCCTCACTCCTGTACCATAGGGGACGAGGGGAGGAGAGGTGAGACGGCAGCAGAGGGAGAGGGAGGCGACTCCTCGATCCGTCCTGCCGAACACAAAAGCGAAAGCGAACCAGCGGCGGCGGCTAGGGGCGGCAGCGGCACAACGCACGCGCATATACTGCGCACGCGACACCGCTGGTCCGTCCTGCGGTGGCGCGCCCGCCCCGTCAGTATCTTGATGAGCAGCATCTGGTGGAACAGCTCCAGCAGCACGGTCGGAGGCCTGGCGCTGGGCCTCGTCCATGCCCGCTGCCGTGAGGCCCACGTTGCGGACAGGGCTGATTCCCCGCGGGGCCGCCGCTGCCGCGGCAGCAGCTGAGGTGGCGGGGGCTCCGCCCCGACTCTGAGGTGAGAGCGGTGAGCCACCGCCGAAACCCGCCACAAGGTTCTTGACACGATACTTGTTCTTGAACGGGTCGAAGGTTGGCGCCTCGTCGATGGGGACGATCACGCGGGTGGGCAGCGGCGGCTCGTGGTCCGTGGACGGCGTCGGCTCGAGGTCGACCTGGCCAGGTTCGATGACGCTGGCTCCGAAGCGTGGCACCACTTCGGGGGCTCGGCCATCAGCCTGAGTCTCGCGAGGCGGCGAGCTCGTGGAGCTCCCTGGGGCCTTGCGTGAGCTGTGGCGGCTGCAGGTCCTGCTGCGCGGGACGCGCCCGCCCGTGTGGCGGTCGCGTGGCGAGGTCGCCTGGGCATTAGCGCGCTCGGAATCCGCCCTGCTCGGGGATCGGATCGGCGCCGCGCAGGGTGATGGGCTGGGCTGGCGAGAGGCGCTTGTGCCGCCCTCCGCCGTGGCTGTGGCCTGGTCAGGGTCGACAGCGTCGGGGCGGGGGCTGACGTGGTGGGCGCTTCCCTCGCTGTGCCGCGGGGAGGCGCTGTGATGCGCCTGGATGTGCGTGAGGACGAGCGGGGTAAGCGGCTGCCTCTCCCGCTCAGGTGGGGCAGGTTTTGCCTGGGCAGGGCGCAGTGCTGCAGCCACGTTTGGCGGGGGCGTGTGCTGGCGCGGTTGCCAAGCGCGCACGTTCGCATCACGCCATCCTTCGGGGCGCCCAGTCCTGCCACGGTTTGTTGCAGCCCCCTGGGCTGAAGCCGCAGGGGTTATCACTGCGGGCTGGTTGCTGGAGGTGCCATCATGTCGGCCTGAGTAAAGGCCCCAGGCGCGCGTGGACCCTGGCACTGGCGAGGTGGCCCTTGGGAGGGCCTGCACGGGTGCACGCGGGTAGCCGATGACCGCTGGGTGTACCCTGGCGTGGGGGGCGTGGCCGTAGCTGGAGGCGGCTGCTCCAGCAGCCGCGGGCCTGGCACCTATGGGGCCACGGTAGTAGGCGGCAACCCCGTCGTAGGCCGTGTTACCGCCTGTCGGGACTCGCGCGGGAGAGCGGTAGCGTGGCGTGCCCTGCTGTCCTGCGTCACGTTGGTCGCGCTGCTGAATGCGCTGCTGGTGCTGTTGGTGTCGCTGCCAGTCGGCTCTCGAGAGGGGACGGGTGTCGGGGAGGATGGTGGGCACGTCGGGCCGCTGCCAGCCCCGATAGACGTGCTCGAAGGCGTGGTCAGGGTAGGTCCCCCCTACGGGTGAGTATCGCCGCACATGCTCCATGTAGTCGATGTTCTGCGGCTCGGAGATCGCCGTGATGTTGACAGCTCGCTGGTGCGCTGGTCCATAGAGGCAGAAACTACCACGGTTGCTGCGGTCGTGGTTTAGCTCGGCTTCGGTCGTGGCACGGCTCACCATGGCGTCGCAGAGTCGCATGTCGTAGTCGAGGGCTTGAGGCCCAGGGCCACCCTCGGCGTCCCAGTACAGTACCACATCTCGCCAGCGGGTGCGGGTAGTGTGGATGCGCTCGGCGATCGACTCGCAGACGGTCCTGACCGTGACACGGTCCCTGTACATGTTGGTGATGGCTAGGGAGTAGGGTCGGCGGACCGTCTTGTTGAAGGTGAATTCCTCCTTGAGGGCCTGGTGGGGGCTGAAGAGCACGTAGCCTTCCCTCCAAAGAGGTTGGTCGGGGAAAGGTTCTTCGGGCATCCCCGTTCCTGTGAACCCAGGTGGCCGCCTTGTGCCGTCAGGCAGTCCCTGCCTGGGGACGCGCCGCGGCTGCGGTGGGAAGTACCATTGACCCTGGTAACCTGCTTGCCCTGGTTGTGGAGGTTCCCCCCCGGGGCCTGAAGGCGCTCGGGGGGGTTCCTTAAGGTCGTGGAGGGCTGGCGCGTTGCCGAATTGGCGGGCAAGGATGTGCGGCGGCATCCCTGTGGCACGGACGTCGAGCAGGCTGTGTGGACTGGGGGGATGGGGGCACCTGCTGGACAGGCAGCATGTGTCGGAGTCCCTGTTGTTGGTGCTGTATGCACACGTCCAACTGTTGCACGAGTAGTCCGTGGACCAGTCCATAAGTGTACGCAGTCCGCTGCGGGCGCAGTCTGGGCACGTTGGTTGGCCCGAGGTGCCGAGCTGCGTGTTGCGGCGAGCCGCACAGTACTGACAGCATTGGAATCGACACTGTAGGCAAGACCAGCGTCCTGGTAGAGGCGGGAGCGCATGCTCGTTTGTGCCTGGGTCGTCTGGGTGGGGTCGCGGGCGATCCCACAAGGGCCAGACGTCAGCAAACCAGGATTGGCCTGTAGTGCGGACAACCTCGGCGGGGAGGCGAGCGTCCTCGGCGTGGCACCTGATCCACTGGGGCCCCATGTCCGCTGGTACCATGACGGTGCGCCAGGTGTCGTCCGCTTTGACGTGGACTTGGGTCGGTGCCCAGAGCTTAGTAGTGGTGTCGCCGTGGTCGTGGTGGAGGATGACCCAGCCGTCCCGCCCCGCCACCGCAGGGTCTATAACGCGGTGGCCCATGACTGTCGTCCCCCACGGTAAGTAGGCGCCGTCGTGGTGATCACCAGGGTCAAGCCAGACCTCGATGCCAGGGGCATTGACACGGGTCCGCACATCACGGACGTGGTAGGCGAGGACGTGGTAGGCAGTCGGCTCCTCTTCCGTCTCAATGTGCTCCCACGTCTCGATGCCACTGTTGTCTGAGGTGGAATTTCCGCCACTCTGTCGTGACGAGCGAGAGGCAGATCGCCGTGGGCGGGCACGGCCTCGGGCGAGGGCGGCGGCCGCGCTGATGAGGGAAGGCGTACGGCGTTCGTCGGCTCCTGATGACGTCGATGAGCGGTCTGGACTGTGCGCCAGGGCTGTGCCTGACTTGTAAGTGCGTGGTGGGCCAGACGCGGCCCCAGGGCTGGAGCCGCTGGGGCGCGACCCGCGTGCGTCAGGATGCCCCCGCACGGGGACAGCTTGCAAGCCAGTGTACACCAGGTCGATGAGTGGTTTCGGGTCCAGCTGGAGCATGTGAAGCGAGACGCGTGGGCGGGGCTGGTTAGGGTCATCCCTGGTGGCTGCTTCCGTGTCGTAGTGCTGTTTGGCCCATACTCGCGCTGCCTCTGGCGAGTATAGTGCCTGCGGCGGTGGCCACGCTGCCGCGATGGCTGGTCTGCGCCTGGTGCTAGCTTCCTGGTCGTGAGCTTCAGCCGCCTCACGGAGATCTGGATGATCGTAGCCAGCGATGTGAAGGGCGTGCGCGCAGTCGCCCATGCCATAGGCGTGTGGTAGGGCACGGCACCTGGAAGCAGCTTCTGTGGGGGCGCACCAGTCCATGCGGATGAGGAGGCTCAGGACCCGAGGGTAAATGAGGCGCGCTCCGTGTGCCTCCCCTTTCACGAAGTTGTGCCTGTTTTCCCCGCGCGGTGGTTGGGTGGCCTCACACATCCAGAGTGCGATGGGTCCCCACGCGAGGGTGTCGTCTTCAAGACTGTAGGGCGGGTGGGGCGGCATTGCGTACCACGCGGCCAGCGAAGGGTGCACGCTCGCGTACGTGCGGCCAACGTTGGTGCCAGTTCGGCCCTTCGCTTCACGGCGGGGACCTGGCAAGAGGTGCCCTCCACTGGCAGCAAGACGGGCCGCAAGGTCGCCGCGGGTCCCATGCCAGAAGACAGTGGGCGCGTCGGTGGTGGGTTGGCGGAGGTCCCACGTGAGGTATGGGAAGATTGTCTCGCCTGAGTTCCCGCCCGAGTCTTCCAGCACCCAAGTGAGGCGGTTCGGGGGCCTCTGCATGATGTCCGTCCACGGCCCCAGCGCTTGGAGTGTTGGGTCATGGGTAAATCGAGGATGGTCGTGGAGTCGCAGAGCGTCTTTGATGTCCTCTGTAGACACGCCACTGTTACCAAGCGCAACGCCGTTTTGATACAGGGCGTTAAGTATGCTCTTCGGCGGCACGGGGACCGCTGGGTCGCGCTGGATGATGTTGCGTAAGTTGCGTGTCGGTGGCTTGAGGGCTGTGTAAGGCATACCAGGGCCTGGAGGCGCCTGGGGCCTGTGGGGTGATGCATAACGTGCTCGCCGTCGTGGTGGTTGGGTGTCCGCGTCGGGAGAGGAACCGCGAGCATCAGCATGTCGGAAGATGGACCACGGGCTATCGTGGGTGCACTCACGTGTTTCCCTTGCCTCGGTGTCGCTGTCGTGTGCTGTGGCATCCTCGTTTGTCGGTGGGTTACCGTATGCCGCGCCGCTTTTGGAGCCGTCTCGCAGAGACGGGCTGGTCGATCTTGGTGTGACAGACGAGGCTCGCGATACGGCGGCAGTGACTTCGACGATGGCGGCGGTGGTGGCGGTAGTGACATCGGCTACTGCGGCGGCAACTGCTGCGGCGTAGTGTTCCTGCAGCAGCGGATGTCGGAGTGCGTGCACGTGCTGGTCGTCGTGTTCGTCGGCGAGCGTGCACGGCATTGTGTATGTGGCCTCATCACGCGGCCTCCTGCTCGGTTGGCAACAGCGGAGGCACCACTGGGCTGTGGATGAGTCCAGGGCCCGCGCACAGATGCGGGCTCCTACGTGTCCGACAGCTCCTTGGGCAAGAAGTTTGGCACCGACGAGTAGAAGACCACACACGACTCCACCCGTGGCAATAGCCCCGAGCTTGCCGCTGGCCCATTTCAGGACACCCCCGAGGCCGACCCCGACTGCGGTGGCTCCGCCCGAGACGCTATCTCTGAGTTTGACGCTGGTCCATTTGAGAGTGGCCCACAATGCGGACGTGACGTTGTATGTCGTTGTGCGTCGGGATGTGGTGGGCACAGATGGGCCTGGTGCCGTCGCTTTGCGTCGTCGTCGTTGTCGGTAGCTGGGGTCTCGGCTCGGTGTCGGCAAGTACCCATCGATCTGGTCCTTGTACGGCATTGCTATCGCGATGGCGTACGTGGCCACAAAGAGGCAGATGAGGCAGCCACAATGTCGTGATGCCGCTGCGCTGTGCTGGGGCTCGTGGGAACCGCTGGCATCTGGGTACTCATCATCGATGGGGTCGTTGTCGATGTCGGCCTGCCAGTGGCCAATGACACTGGGGTTGGAGTCAGTCACGTTGTCACGGTGTACAGAGGTGAAGGGCGTGGTGCTGCCACCTGCGGTCTGGGGATGTCCAGGTCTAGCCAGTGCTGCAGCGGGGCTGAAGCCGCCACTGCACGGGCTGGCATGAGCTGGCGATGCAGTGGAATGGCTTGTCGCGTCGGCGGCAGTGACGCCTTCAGCGTCGTTGAGCTGTGCGCAGGGGTCGGCCTGAGCCGAGTTGTTGGGCGGACTGCTGTGCGACGAGGTGTGCCCTAAGTAGGGTTCACTGTCGCGGTCACGCTGGGCCGTGTCGCCTGGTGGTGTTGTGCCGTCGCGATCCTGGGTTTCCATGTCGTCCTGGCTATCGTCCACGTGGACCGAGCCCAGGGATATGTTGCTGATATCGTCCGACGCATGGAATGAGTCCAGGGGTGTGTCGCTGATGTCGCTGGCCGCGATGTGCTGAGGCAACCATGGTACGGGGTCGTCTGCGGCCTGATCACCCGTGGCGTGCTGGGCGAGGCCAGCTGGCGGTGGTGGGTTAAGCGGTTCCATCGGTGCCGCGGCGAGCTCTGCCTCCACAAGCGGCTGCATGTCTGTCGGGTGGTGCAGGATCGCATCGGCGAGGTACGCCAGGGCGTCTTGGTCGGGTGGGGGAAGGCCTCTTGGTAGTAAGGCGTGGGCCCGTGAGAGGTATGGCGGCAAAGGTGCCGTGAAAGCTTCTGGGCCGACAAGCTGGGCACGAGCACCCTGGTATTCCAGAAGGAGGCCAAAGTAACGGGTGGAATACTCGCGGCTGCCTTGGATAAGAGTGAGGTTGCGGTTTGTGCGCTGTCTGTCGAGGCCCGCTCTATACCAGATGTCCTCGCACATGTCGAGCGCGGTGAGCTGGCGCAGGGCGTCGGTTGTGTCCTCAGAATCCTCCTGGAAGAGGTGATCGTACTGTGGCAGATGAAGCGTCGCCAGGATGTACGGGACGCAGTCCTCGAGCCATGCCCAGAACACGTCCTGGTGGTCCTCACCTGGTGCCCACGCCGCAGCACACGGTATGAGCCGGGCACGGATCATCATCAGGTGCCAGAAAGCAGGGTCCTCCTCGGGTTCGCCCCTAGCGCACAGGGGGGTGGTGAGACCCGTGGGGCAATAGCGGGGCACGACAGCGGGGCTGAAGCCGCCACTGCGTGCCTGGCCTATATCAACGTCCCCGTCAAAGATCTGCTGCACCGCAGTCGAGGCCACGCTGGGTGTGGATTTCGATGCATGTGTCGTAGTTGAAAAGGGCGTGCATGCGCTCACGATGGCGCCCAGCGGTCCGTTGCCGCACGGACCCGCGGCTACGGTGCTGTTCACGATCGGGTCCAAAATGGTGCAGTGATCGTACTTGTAGATGCTGTCATCGTAAAGGTAGAAAAGAGTCCCACGTTCAGCGTGTCGCAGGAAAACCTCACCTCCATGCTGGGGCGCACCGCCTGAAGACGGGTGTGCTCCAGCGAGCGAGGGGAGGGCCAGGCTGCAGGCAAGGCGCCACATGATGGCGAGGCCTGGCGGGCGGCGCGAGCGATGAGCCAAAAGCTGCATGTCAGCACGCATCCTCAGATACCCCTGCATGCTCATGTACATTGCAACAATCACGCCCCCTGCAAGATGACGGGTGTCCCTACACCAGATAGCTTGCTCGTGCTGCTGCCAAAACTGACATGATATGACAAGAAAGAGATACGACGCGAAGAGAGAAGAGATGCCTCTGAAGGCGCTTCCTCGGAGGGCTGAGGCAGGCTCTCTGAGGCACCTTCAATAGGGTTCCTGAGTGGCCCGACCCTTGTCTTTGCCTTTGTCAGCCCCTGGGGGCCCCGTCCCTGGGGTGACCTGGCCTGGCTGGTCAATCCACCCGCAGACAGCCACGGGATCGGCAACTGATGCAGCTTCCTCCTTTTTTGTTTCGAGAGTGGCCACCTGTGGCAGGTGGATGGTGCCCCCCGTGAGGTGCCCAAGGAGGGCCTGGATGTCGCCACGCAGTGCAGCAGCTTCGGTAGTTTGCCGTCTGTTGCTGGGTGACGACGGTGGCAAGCCCTCGTTCCAAACCTGAAACGTGCTCCGTGAGTGTGGCCTGGGATGAGAGAACGCCCGCAAGCTGAACCTGCATGTTATCCACCGTGTTGGCAAGCAGCTCGTGCTGTTGTTCCATGTGTTGGATGCGGGTCGTGGCGGCATCTGGCAGTTTAGGGGCCGTTGCGAAGCGTTCGCCGAAGGTGTTGAGTTCGCGAGATGCCACGCTGAATTCATCACCTGATGAGAGGATCTCGACGTCGTCAGCGTCGCCTGGTACCTCGGCGGCTGTGGCAGCGTCCCCTTCCGTGTGGCCCCCGCCTTCAGATGCCACCGTGCCAAGCTGCGGGTCATGACCACCTGATCCTTGGACGGCCGTCCGCTCGGCAGCTCCATCCGTGCCGTGCGGGGGTGCAGAGGAGCTGCGGCCTGGGGCGCCGTGTGATCTTGCGTGCGGCGTGGCGTCGCGTTTCCCACTGGAGGATCGGTGGCGCTTGGCTAAAGGCTCCTCCTTGGGTATCAGGAGCGGTGCGACGCCCTTGCCTTTGGGCGTGGCAGTCATGAGGTCGTGGAGGTAAGGGCTCTGGGCCGCTTTGGTGAGGAGTGTGCCAGTGGCGGGGCTGAAGCCGCCACCACGGGCTGGCGGCGTCACAGGCTCTGTGATAGTGGTAGGGGTGACAATGGTAACGTTGTCCCTCTTCGGCACCACCTCAGCCAACGGGGCCTCGGTGATGCTCCACGGGATGGGGCACCCTGCGACCTGTACCGTATATGTGGGTGGGGGACGATGGGCGCGCACTAAGGCAAACTGAGCCGAAGTGGCTGGGTCCCAGGCGGTGTGGTAGACCTCACAGTCCCATTTGACGGACGGGCCCGTGAGAGTCTTAGCGAGCTGGGTCAGCGTGGCGTGGCGTGCCGCAATGCCAGTGATGCGGTATCGCGTCTTGGCGAGGGTGGCTTCGCAGCCACGGATGCTGACGGCAGCAGCCTTGGCGGCGTCTGACCCTCGTGCAACACGGATCCCCAATAAGCCTGACTTGCCGTGCCTGACGACTCCTAGGGCCTTGAAATCCACCGACTTCTGGAACGCATCTGCCATCGTGATGGGCTGGTCCTCAGGGAACCACACGGTCTGGTACTTGTCTGCAGTGGGCTCGTCTGCACCTACGTTGCTGAGGTCGTAGGTGGCGCCGAGTTGCCCTGAACCCGCCAAGACCTTGTCAACCGCTTGAAGACTGACGCCGAAGGTGGCAGCCAGGGACCTCTTTCCGACGCCCGATCCATACCTGCCTAGGCTTTTGCAGGGTTCGAGGATGGTGACGGCTTTAAAGTTGCCGTGGAAGAGGGCCTTGAAGGTGTCCTGGAGCTGACTATCGAGCTCCTGGCGGCGAGCGTCTTTCTTGGACTCCCTGTGCTTTTGGTTTTGGCGCGCCTTGTCCTGTGGAGCGGAGTCCCTTCGGAAAGGACCCTTGGCGCGTGGACCACCGTTCACGGGGGCACCTCCCGAGAACTGATCCTCGAAGGCCTGATGCATGGAGGGGACTGCGGCGATGGCCTCGGTTTCATGTATGGTCACCCGAATCCAGCATACGTGGTCGGCAGGATCGATGGTGGCGACGGCTACTTTTTCCGTGCAGGCGACTTCCTTGGTGCCCAGCTGGTACACGGTCACGGGGACGTGCGTGTGGACCACTTTGGGCGCCTTGGGGTGACGCTTCAGCACGGGGACGGCGAGCTCGGTACCGACGTAGTTATCGTTTTTTGGGCCCATGACAGCAATCGCAAGCTGACCCGTGGTACGCTTACCCTGCTCGAGGTGGTGTTGCAGCAGCCGTTCACCGCTCTCGTAGTCGTGGAGGCTGATACTGGGCTTGTACGTCTTGCCGTCGTCAAGTGATGTGGGTTCGGCAGGACTGGGACCTTCCAGAAGGCCGGGTCCAAGGCAATGAATTGGGCGTCCGCAGCCTGAAGACGTGCGGACGCAGCTGGTGGGTGTGATGTGTCACCACCACTGCGCTTAGGCTTGCTGCGCTGGTGGTGATCCAGCGTGTAGCTGATCTGGTTGGCGGCACACATGCGGATCAAGGCACTGCCGAGCTTCTTTGTGTTGGTCTTGTGCATGTCGTACGTGGCCTGCAGCTCGTCCGCGTTCAGCTCGGCGAGCCCGTTGTATGCGGCCGTGGGGCGGTCAGACCCCGCTTGCTTGAAAGCTGCGATGCAGTCCTGCTTGCGTTGGAGGAGAGACCCTTCAGCAGCAGGACGTGAGCTCGGCGGCTGCTTGGAAGAGCGACGGCGCTCCGGCTTACCGGGGGCCATTGCGGCGGGCGCTCTGGTGGGGAGAGAGGTGACGCGAATCAGTAGGGTCCTGCTGGGACCCCTCCGGTCTCGCGAGGCCTGGGAGTCTGACTCCGAGGCGGGGCGCTTCGCGTCGCGGCTGCGGTCTGAGTGCAGGGCACTCTCGAGCCGAGACTAGAGAGAGAGAGAGAGAGAGAGAGAGAGAGAGAGAGAGAGAGAGAGAGAGAAGAGAGAGAGAGAGATAGAGAGAGAGAGAGAGAGAGAGAGAGAGAGAGAGAGAGAGAGAGAGAGAGAAGAGAGAGAGCGAGAGAGAGAGAGAGGGAGAGTGAGAGAGAGAGGAGAGAGCAGAGAGAGAATAGAGAGAAGAGAGAGAGGAGAGAGAGAGAGAGAGAGAGAGCAGAGATAGAGGCAGAGAGAGAGAGGCACAGAGAGAGAGGCAGAGAGAGAGAGAGAGGCAGAGAGACAGAGGCAGAGAGAGAGGCAGAGAGAGAGAGAGAGAGCAGGGAAAGAGAGGCAGAGACAGAGAGAGGGCAGAGAGAGAGAGAGAGAGAGAGACAGAGAGAGCAGAGAGAGCAGAGAGAGAGGCAGCTCAGTCACACTTAAATCCAGATTCGTCCTCACCGAGTCCCACCACCAAGGGAGCGCCAGCAAGGAGATGCACATATGGGGATCCCCACGCAGTGAATAATTTCATGTCGATGCAAAAGTTGGTTCCGCCAAGTGTTTTGATAGTAGAAGTGTATGTAGAGAGCTCATATTAAGACGCAGAGGCCCTCATATCCTTCTACAGGTGCGAAAAATCTGGTTTCTCAAAATAAATGGTCACATATCTTTTAAATATTTGCAAAACCACCTAAAAGCTGCCACATTGCGGGTGGGCCAACTAGCTCCATCCCGCGCCGGAATTCCTCTAGCTCATCCATGCCGAAGAGCTCTACGAGGCACTCCGGCGACCCGGCAGCGCGTCCGGGAGAGTCTCCGGCAAGCGTCTACGCGTGCCTGCACGCGTGAAGGCACGCGTGGAAGCGTTCCTGGCAGCCCTTCAGAAGCGCTGCAGAGGGGTCCCCAGACCCCCGACAGAGCTTCCCGAGCGATTCTGAGGACTGGCCATGAAGGCTTTGCGGTATGTGCCCTCTTTGCTCTTCGGGTTTAACTCGTAGAGTTTCCCTTAGCAAGTTATTCCCGGAGAGCTCGCTGAGAGCTAAAGGGTTTAAGATTAGAAGCCGGACGGTGGTGGTGCCCCCAGGAGCCCCTCCATGGCGGTCCACGTTCCCCACAGAAACTCCGGCGGCCCGGCAGCGTGTCCGGCAGAGCTTCCGGCAAGCTTCCCACGCGTGCCTGCATGCGTGCAGGCACGCATTGAAGTGTTTCTGGCAGCGCTTCCGCAGCGCTCCACGGGGGCCCCCCAAGGCTCTTCAGGAAAGATTTCCCCGAGATTCTCTTCGCTCTCCGGGTTTTGGATGCTACCAAGTTGCTGGAAGCTTAAGAGTAATTCCGGGGCGCTGGAGAGCTATTTGGTTCGAAAAATCTCGACGGACCTTTTGCTGACTTTTGGTCGGTTGAAAATTTTGTTCTCGAAATTCAACAATTCGTTTGTGCTCTAATATTTTTTCCCGTGATATTCGATCTTATTACCGCTCGCCATCTTGATCTCAGCTCGATCGGGCACCTTTTACTGCCAAAAAGCACTTCGGCGGGATCGGCCGTTTCGAGTTATCTTGATACGCGCTGTTTCTCAAGATCACTCGAACTTCAGGACAGCTACAGAGCTGGTAAGCACAGCCAACCGATTCAGAATGATTATGCGCGTTCGCCTGTTAAATCCAGAGGTCTGAACTCGGTCTGCTAGCCAAGCTAGGTCCGCAAACCTATGAGTCATCGTGGCAGACGCTCGGTTTTCTCTACTTAACTCGAGCTTTAGGGCAGTTACAGAGCTGATACTCACAGAAACTGATTCGGAATCATCAGGCGCGTTCGTCTGTTCAATCCAGCTCTGAACTTGGCCTGCTGCCCGAGCTAGGTCCGCAAAACTATTCGTATTGTTCGAGTCATCTTGAGAAGTGCTCTCGGTTTTCTGCACTTAACTCGTGCTGGGGGAGGGCTACAGTGCTGCTGGTCGCAGAAATCGATTTCGAGACATCAGGCGCGTCCGTCTGTCGAACCGAGAGCTCGGAACTCGGTCTGCTGCTCGAACTAGCTCTGCGAAACTATTGTATTATTCAAGTCATCCTGAGAGCTGCTGTCGGTTTCTGCACTGAACTCGGGCTGTGGCTGGTAATCACAGGAGTCGATTCACAGACATCACGCGTCCGCCTGTCGCATTCAGAGGTCTGAACTCGGTTTGACACTCGAGCTGGGTTCCAAACTGTTCGTTTTTTTTGCCAGAGTCATCTTGAGAGGGTTGGCTTGGGCTGAAATTCTCTAGAATTTTTTCCACATTATACTGTCAGGAAGCTCTACGACCCCGGCGGTAACAAAGGTTGACGGTTTACCGCCGGCGCCCAGTTGGACGCTACCAAGTTTCCTGTCACGGAGGGTGTCTTGGCTCTCCGGGTTTTGGACGCTACCAAGTGGACGCTACCAAGTTCCGGCGCGCTGGAGAGCTAGTTGGCAAGAAAAATCTCGACGGACCTTTTGCTGACTTTTCGTCAGTTGAATTTTTTTCTCGAAATTCAACAATTCGTTTGAGCTCTAGTATTCTTTCTGACCATATTCGACCTTATTCCCGCTCGCCATCTTAATCTCAGCTCGATCGGGTAAATATTTCTGCAAAAAAGCATCGCGGCGTGATCGGCCGTTTCGAGTCATCTTGATTCGCGTTGTCGGCTTTACTCGAGCTGTAGGGCAGCTGCAGTCTCGCATAAATCGATTGCGAATAATCAGGCGCGTTCGTCTGTCCCATCTAGAGGTCTGAACTTGGTCTGCTGCCCGTGCTAGGTCGCGAAACTATTCGTGTTGTTGGAGTCATCTTGAGAGGTGCTGACAGTTTTCTGCACTTAACTCGGGCTGTACGGGGCTACAGGGCTCGTACTCACAAGAATCGATTCGGAGACATCAGGCGAGTCCGCCCGCCAAATCCAGAGCTCGGAACTCGGTGTGCTGCCCGAGCTAGGTTCGCAAAACTATTCGTATTCGTAGAGTCATCTTGAGTTGTGCTGTCCGTTTTCTGCACTTAACTCGAGCTGTAAGGGGGCTGCAGGGTCGGCAATCACTGGAATCGATTCAGGGACATCAGTTGCGTCTAGCTGTCGCATTCAGAGCCCTGAACTCGGCCTGCTGCCCGAGCTAGGTCCGCGAAACTATTCGTATTGTCGAGTCATCTTCAGAGGTGCTGTCGATTTTCTGCACTTAACTCGGGCTGTAAGGGGGCTGCAGGGCTGGTAATCACAGGAATCGATTCGGAGACATCAGGCGCGTTCGACTGTTGCATTCAGATGTCTGAACTCGGTCTGATACTCGAGCTAGATTCGCGAAACTATTTGTATTGTTCGAGTGATCTTGAGAGGTGCTGTCGATCCGCACATAACTCGGGCTGTAGGAGAGCTATGGAGCTCGTGCGCACAGAAAACGATCCAGAAGCATGAGGGGCGTTAGGCTGTTGCATCGAGAGGTCTCAAATCGTTTAGGATGAAAAACTATTCGTTCTCTGCAACTGGGCGCCGGCGGCAAACCGTCAACCTTGGTTACCGCCTGGGGACTCGTAGAGCTTCCTGACAATATAGCCCGATGCTTCTGTAGTGTCTTCTTTCCGAGCTCTGTAGCTCTCCTACAGCCCGAGTTACGTGCGAAAATCGACAGCACCTCTCAAGATCACTCGAACAATACAAATAGTTTCGCGAATCCAACTCGAGTATCAGACCAAGTTCAGACATCTGAATGCAACAGGCGGACGCGCCTGTCTCCAAATCGATTCCTGTGATTACCAGCCCTGCAGCCCCCTTACAGCCCGAGTTAAGTGAAAATCGACAGCGCCTCTGAAGATGACTCGAACAATGCGAATAGTTTCGCGGATCTAGCTCGGGCAGCAGGCCGAGTTCAGGGTTCTGAATGCGACAGGTGGACGCGACTGGTGTCTCTGAATCGATTCCAGTGATTACCAGCCCTGCAGCCCCCTTACAGCCCGAGTTAAGTGCAGAAAATCGACAGCACCTCTCAAGATGACTCGACACATACGAATAGTTTTGCGAACCTAGCTCGGGCAGCACACCGAGTTCCGAGCTCTGGATTCGGCAGGCAGAGTCGCCTGATGTGTCCGAATCGATTCCTGTGACTACGAGCCCTCTAGCCCCCCTACAGCCGGAGTTAAGTGCAGAAAACTGTCAGCACCTCTCAAGATGACTCCAACAACACGAATAGTTTCGCAAACCTAGCTCGGGCAGCAGACCGAGTTCAGACCTCCTAGATGGAACAGACGAACGCGCCTAATGATTCGCAATCGATGTCTGTGAGAATGAGCTCTCTAGCTGCCCTACAGCTCGAGTTAAGTACAACATACCGACAACGCGTATCAAGATGACTCGAGACAGCCGATCCCGCCACAGTGCTTTTCGATAGTAATATTCACCCGATCGAGCTCAGATCAAGATGGCCAGCGGAAGTAAGATCGAATATCACGGGAAAAATACTAGAGCTCTAACGAATTGTTGAATTTCGAGAACCAAATTTTGAACCGACCAAAAGTCAGCAAAAGTTCCGTCCATATTTTTCTTGCCAACTAGCTCTCCAGCGCGCCGGAATTACTCTTAAGCTTCCAGCAACTAGCTTAGGGAAGCTCTACGAGTCATTTTTTTTCGACGCTCAGGAAGCTGTACGAGTCCCCCGGCGGTAACAAAGGTTGACGGTTGACCGCCGGCGCCCAGTATGCAGAGCTCGCCAGGGAATCTTTCCAGCGTCTCTAGCGTGAGCGGACAGGCGAGCTTCGTGCTGAGCACGACCTGAGCGGGTCGTTAAACTGCTCGAGTGGAAAAGGGAGTCCCGACCTGAGCAGCTCGTTAAACTGCTTCAGTGGGACAGGAAACAAACGGGAGAGATTGAGAGAGGAAAGGACAGAGGGAACAGCAGAGAAGGAGCCAGATAGGGAAAACAGACAGAAGGAAAATAACAGAGAAAGGGAAGGGCAGAGGCAAAGAACCAGACAAAAAACAGAAAAGAGAAAGCAGCAGAGGCGGACATAACAAGAACAAAAAAGAAAGGAGATGCGAGAGAGGAAGAGAAGAACAGCAGGGGAGACAATCAGAAAGAAAGGCAGCCGGAGCACGCGGGAGCGACGACGAAAACGACGGCGACGACACGCCCGACGCCCGCGCCGCAGCGCCGCGCGGCTGCCAGCGCACCCCCAGCCCCGCGGGGCCGGCCGGGGGGGGCGCGCACGGCAGGCGCGGCGCCTGAGCGGCGCTCGACGCGCTCTGGCGCTTCCGGCACTGGCCGGAGGCTCGGGAGCGCGCACCTCCTCACTCCGGTCCATCCCTCGGACCGGAGTTCTCTCTTTTCAGCTCGCCGCCTCCTTGGCGCTCTATAGCACAGCCGTGCCGGGGTGCTATGGAGACCTTGGAGGACGACATCGGGGGCCGTGCCGGGCCCTTTGTCGTCTCGGGCGGGGGCGAGTGGCGACTGGTGGACCCAATAGCACAGCCGTGCCGGGGTGCTATTGTAGGGGCTAGCACGTACTCGTCCCGGGCGCCGTACTGGGCCCGAACCCTCCACCCCAGGCCGAGAGGCACCCCCTGGGCCGTACTGGACAGGGCAGATCAGATTAGTTTAGATTCAATCTCTCCGAGTGCTTGCTGCAAACAGCGGAGAGCTGCGCACTACGATGGGAAAATGCTCGCTATTTTTTCACGGGCGTTTGACTGCCCGGCGGTTTCCGGGACCGGGACCGCGGCCCAGTCGAGGGCGCACACGGGGACGGGACCAGGGCAGGGAGTGGTCCTGGTTACTGCAGGTGGTGCGCGGAGCGCCCAGCGCCGGTCGGGGAGTCGCTCGCATGGGGCGAGCGGGTGCAGGAGTGTCTGCGCGCAGAGCACGACGTGGCCCATGAGGAGGTCGTCGATGATTCCACGTTGGAGGCGGCGGGGCGCCAGCAGAAATCGATCCGGAAAGCGCGCCGCGCGTCGTGCCGGCGGTCTCGGTGTGCGCGGCGGGAGGCTGAGTGGACGCGGCGGACGGAGGCTGCGGCCGAGCGGAACGAGCAGCTTGTACACCGTGTGTTGCTCCCTGTCGTGCCCTGCGCCCTGCTGCGCGACGCGTCGCCAGAGCGGGTCTCGTCTGACCGCGCGCGCGGCCCGTGCCATCGACCCGAGTGAGCCGCCGGGGCGCGCGCCCCGCGCCGCCGTCGCGGCTGCGCTCGACGCGTCGTCGTGGACCGTGGGCGATGCGGCCCTGCGCGCTGCCTGCGTTCTCGTTGCTCTCGGCGTGTGCCCTCCACAGCCAGACAGCAGAGTGGTGATGGCGAGGAAGATCGCGGTGGCGCGCTGGTGGCGGCACCAGGATGTGTTCGCGCGGGAGCATCCGGACGCGCCCGAGCTGGCCGATCGTGCAGCCGCTGTCGTTACTGCCAGGTGGCTCTCGGCGCGGACGTGTGGCCGCCGCCGCGTCTGTGCGTGCCGTTTCTCGCCGGGCGTGGGCATCGGCGGGGCGAAGTGCCTGACCGCGCAGGAGTCCAAGGGCTTCGTCGGGGACCTGGCCGTCTGCGCTGCCTGCGCCATGATCGCTCTCGGAGCGTGTCCGGCGGGGCTCAGCGGGGCGACGCAGGACGGCGCCGTGCCCATGTCTGCGAGTGCGTTCGGTGCCGCGCGCCCATCGCGCCCACGGCCGCGCGGCGGACGCGGGCGGGGGAACCGCCGCGCGCGCGCCAGTTCTCCCGTCGAGTGGCGTGGGAAGTGCCTGCAGAGCGCAGTGGCTGATCTCGTGGGGGGCGACGCCGCGCGGCATTTCGGTCGCGCGTGTAAGAACCACGAGGGTTCGGGCGCTTGTGGGTCGCTGTTGCAACGCTGGAATCTGGAGGTCGTGGTCCAGCACTTGCGTTCCCGCTTCCTGCGCTTGCGCGTGTTCTCTGCGGAATCTGCGGAAGCGTTCGAAGCGCAGGAAGGAAGGCGTGTGGTGTGGGCGCTGGGGGACGCGGCGGGCTTCTGCGTTGGTGCTCTGCTGTGGCTCGACGGCGGCCACGTGTGCGCGGTGGAGGAGTGGGTGGGTTCTGGAGATGTAGAGTGGGGGGAAGCCGAGAGCGCGCCGTGGTGTCGCGTCGTCGCTCGCGGGCGTTCGAGCTCGGTGTCGCGGTCGCCGCGAGCGGGTGCGGGGTGTGGCGCGCTGAGGAGCGGGGCGCCGAAGCGCCGCGTGGAGCAGGGTGCCGCAGAGGCGCAGGGCGTGCGCGGGGGCGCGCGCGACGGTGTGGACGCGGAGGTGTTGGCGCGCATGACTAGCAATCAGTTGCATGAGCTGGCAACGCGATTGCGGGCGGAGGGCGACGAAGACGCGCCACCCTCGCGGCAATGGAATGTTCAGCAACAGAAGCGGGTGCGATTGGAGGCCGATGCGCACAGGGCTGCGCTCGCGGCGCACCTGGGCATCGACGTGAGCGGTGTCCAGCATGCTGGCGCGGAGGCGCGATCGCGGGACCACTCGGAGGAGATGCTGGGCGAGCTGGCGAGGCACGTGGAGGAGCACGGCCGTTTGCCGCACCAGCGTGAGTCCGCGCTCGGAAAATGGGTTGATCACGTGAGTTCTGGGGGGGTGGCGCTGACCCCCGAGCAGCGCGCGCGGTTCGACCGTCTCGTGGACCGGCGGGAGGAGAGGCGTGCGCGCGCCCGCGCGATGCTGGACCGCATCGGGGAGCACGTGGAGGTGCTCGACGAGCTGCCGAAGCGAGGGGCAGAAGACGAGGAGGAGGCAAAGCTCGCGCGTTGGATCGACAATGTCTGCACTGGCCACCACGAGCTGGATAATGACAACAAGGAGAGCTTCGATCGTTTGGTGGACATGCGTGCGTTGCAGCGGCGGACGGCGCAGGAGCGCGTGCTCGAGGTGAAGGCGTTCGTGGAGAGGCACGGGCGAGGGCCGCAGCGCTTCGGTCACGACGACGATCCGCGGGAGCACCTGCTCGCGCGTTGGGTGGGGAACGTCCGAGCGCGCGGCGTCGAGGGCCTGGACGAGGGCTGGCGCGCGCAGCTGGAGGCGGCGCTGGGCGCGGATCTCATCCAGGCCCAGGCGCTCGAGGCGTGGTGCGAGAAGAACCAGGGGATGCCCGTGGAGAGGGCCGAGGATGACGAGGAGCGCAAGCTGGCCAAGTTCATCGCGAATCGCGAGCGTGGGGGCCGCGAGGCGTCGTTTAACGCGACCGACACCTTCGACGCGCTGCGGCAGAAGTATGCGCAGGCGGCCGCCGCGCGCCGCGATGCCGAGCGTAGGGGGGCGGAGGCGCGGGCGCTCGAGGCGCGGCGGCAGGAGCTGCTGCAGCGCGCGGCGGAGGAGGAGGAGGCCTGCGAGGAGGAGGAGCAGGAGGGGGAGGAGGACCCGGCTGACTGCCTCGCGGAGGAGCGGCGCGCGGAGGTCACGCCGGATATGTTCGCTAGGTTCCAGAGGGCAGACAGGGCGCTCGCTCGGCGGGTGATGTCCGCGCTCGTGGGCGCCCTGCTGTCGTGCGTGGACGCGCTGCAGGGCGCCCCGCTCGGGCTCGACGTCTTCGCTGCCCTGGCCAAAGACAGGCGGGTCCGCGAAGCCATGGCTGCCCCGGCGGCCGAAGTGCCGCGCCGGGAGGCGCTCGGGGAGGAGGATGAAGAGGGGGAAGAACAGGAGCAGGAGAAAGAGGAGCAGGAAGAGGAGGAGCAGGAGCAGGAAGAGCAGGAGCAGGAGAGGGGCGACGAGGAGCGGAGGGAGCAGGAGGAGGGAGACGCAGTGATGGCGGACGCGGGGGAAGAGCCGCAGGGCATGGCGGACGAGGAGGAGCTGCCCACGGGCATCGGCGAGGAGCACAAGGATTTCGTGCGGTACGTGCTGGCGACCTGCATGCTGTCGTCGGTGCCTGTCGCGCCCAGGTTCTTCGCGGGGGAGGCCTTGGACGCGGAGCTGCAGCGGCAGGTGGCGGAGCTGGAGCGGCTGCGGGACGTCGCCCTGGGGCTCGACGCGGCCACGGCGCAGGACAACGTGGCGCGGTCGCAGGCGATCCGGCGCCTGCGCCAGGCCGACCCCGAGCTGCTGCGCCGCACGCCCGTGCCCAAGTCGGACGTGCGGGAGCCTAGGGAGCAGTGGCAGCGCCTGCTCCAACGGCTCGAGCAGGAGGGCGTGGAGCGCGAGGTCTGGGTCTGCTGCCGTCCCGAGCCGCTGCGCTGGCGCGCGCCGCTCCGCGACGACGGCAAGCCCGGGCCGGTCCGCGCGCCGCTGCTGCAGTCGCTGGACGCCGCCGAGGGAGAGGTCTGGAGGCCGGGTGAGGTGCGCGAGGCGACGCGGCAGGCGCGGTACGCAGAGCAGGCGCGGCGGGACGGCGCTGCTGGCGCCCCGGTGCACGGCAGCGTGCTCCTGCGACTGGCCTCCGATTTCCTGTGCTACAAGTGCCAGCAGGATTTCGAGGGCGCGCGGGAGCTGACCGACGGAGAGGTTGATGGTTGGTGTAAGAGGTTGCATTTCGCGCCGAAGAAGCTGCCTAGCCAGGCGGTGAAGCGCGAGGCGGTGGAGGCGGAGCGCGCCCGCGCCAGGAAGCGCGCGCGGGTGGCCCAGTGCGCGGCGAGGGGGGAGAACGGATTCGCTGTGTTCCGTCGCCTCCTGCTGGAGGACGAGTGCTTCCGCCAGGACACTTGCGAAGCGAGCGTGCAGCTCGACCAGCGACGCGCCCTGGAGCCCTGGTACCAGCGCGCGGGGCCCGACGGGAGCAGGCTGTCGCCGTGGCCGCGCGTCTTCGGTACCCCGAAATCGTGGGCTGGCCATGGCGGCGCGTTCTTCTCTGAGGCCGTGGAGTCGGGCTTCGCCGCCGACGCGTTCCCCCAGGGGCGGCGCGGCTACTATACGGGCGAGCCGGGCGACGTGTCCGCGGAGCTCTGGCTGTTGCGGGCCTGGTGCCGCGCGCGCGGCGGCGTCGCTCGCATGGGTGGCGCCCTGGCCGCGCGCTTGCAGCAGCTCGAGGGCGACCGCGACATCATGTACAGGGTGGAGGCCGCGGAGTGCGCGCGGCAGGTCTCCTGTGCTGTCCCGCCCGTGTATTTGGCGGACCTGAAGCCGCAGGCGATCCCCGAGTGGCCCGTGTGGCAGCAGCTCCTCAAGCTGAAGCCTCAGGCGGCGCGGCAGGTGGCGACTTTCGTGCGCCAGGAGCGGGCGGGCGTGGGCTTCACGTGGAACCTCGCCGCGGGGCACTGGGACCTGGACCAGCAGCGCCTGCTCGCCGCGCTCGAGAGGGATCCCGCGTTGCTCGCCGCGGTGGAGAAGGGCGCCGCGGCTGCAGAGACGGACAAGGGCGTTCTGATTGCCCTCAACCAGTTCCGTGCCCGTCACGGCGGTGTTTGGCCGGACGCGTTCGCCGATCGGCGCGGGCAGCCCGATTTCAAGGAAGCGGAACTCGCGCGGGGTGTTGCAAGGGTGGCGAAGAAGTATTCGCAGGAATTCGTGCGCATCTGGTTGGACCGGACATGCCGCGAATGGCTGCGGCTGGCGGGGTGCGGGGATGAGGTGGTGGGAGGAGGGGCCGGCGGCGACGACTCTTCCGGGGGCGGCGGCGGCGGCGGCGGCGGGTCCTCTTCGGGCAGCGGTGCGGGCGGTGGACCATCGTCGGGGTCGGGCTCTGGTGCGCAGGGGCCGGGCGACGGTGGCGCGGGCGGCGACGGCGAGGGGGGCGCGGGCGGGGGTGCGGGTCGGCTGCTCGGCGGCGGACCCAAGAGGCCAGCTCCCGAGGGGCCAGGGCCGCGGACTCGCGGGACGGCGAGAAGGGACCAGGAGCGGTTGCAGCAGGAGCGGCTGCGGAAGGAAGAGGAGGAGCGCCTCGCAGGGAAGACAGTGAGGGCAGGGGACGTGGAGGTGAACGTGGCTCTGGATGACCCTCACGTGAGCGAGGAGGGCACCTTGCCGGCCTGGCTCCTGGACCTTGCGCCGCTCGCCGCGGGCAGGTGCGTCGCGCGCGTCTGGCGCCCGTACAAGGGCGGATGCGTTCTCTGGCAGTGCAGCAGGAACCCGTGCAAGGGTCAGGGAGTGTTCTGTGGGAGCCACGGCAGTCCCGAGCAGCGACCCTTCGGGCTGTGGGACCCGGACAAGCGCCACAGCTCCCTGACGCGCGAGTGTCCGGAACGGTACGGCTTGGCCGTGAAGGAGGCGCGGTTGCGCGAGACGCAGGCCGGCGGCGCCCCGCCCGTGCCTACCCCGGCCATCCCTGCCGCTCGCAAGGCGCGCGTGCCCAGGCTCCAGCCGAAGTATGTGCCTCTGCCGCGTGACGAGCGCCACCCTCTGCGGGCGTTCAACGAGACCCCGGAGGCTCTCCCGCCGTTCCCGTGCCGCCTTTGCGACCAGAACTTCGCCGCGCATGCCGGCTTCATGACGCACGTGCAAAAAAAGCACCACGGGTGGCCGGAGTACAGGAAGCGCCTGTTCTACCTGGCCGAGCAGTGGCCGGAGAAGGACGGAGACGTGCGGCCCGTGAGGCCCCAGGAGTGGCGGCAGTGCGTGGAGGCCTTCTCTGAGCACCTCGTCACGGGGTCTCACGACTGGCCGGCCTGCGCAGCGCCCGCCGACGTCTCGGGGGCGCCGCCGCCGCCGCTGCCGCGCCGGACGCGCCGCGCGCCTGGTGGAAGCCGCCAGGCGCGGACGGGGCCGTGCCGCCCGCGGGCGTGGACATGCCGCCCGTGGTCTTGGACGCGCTGGGCGCTGCTCCGGCGGCGTCGGACGCCGAGGGGCCCGAGCCTGGGCAGAGTCGCCGCGCCGTGCGCTCGAGGGTCGCCTGCTGCGTCTGCGCTCGTCTCCACTGGGCGGACGAGCTGCAGCGCGTGCACTTCTGGCAGCAGCCGGACGGCGCCGGGGAGCGTTCGCTGCTCTGCGACGAGGTGCCGAAGCGGCCCGCGCGCGCCGAGCTCGAGGCGGCGAGGGGAGAGGCATCCGAGGCCGCAGGCGCGCAGGCTCAGGCCATGCGCCTGACGCAGCGGCAGCGCGCCCACGCGCTGCTGGACCCGGCACGGTACCACGCCCGGTGGCGCTTCGTGCGCGAGGGCCCCGACGGCGTCGAGCGCCCGGGCGGCATCCCCCTCGAGGAGCTGGAGGCGTCCGCAGTGCGCGACCCTGGCCCAGACGGGAAGCTGTGGCTCTTGCACAAGAAGTGCTCTACGATTGACAGGCGCCAGTCAGACGGAGTGCTCGTGGCCGACGCGATGCAGAAAGTGCCCATCTGTGCAGGGTGTCACGGCGCGCTCACCAAGAGGTTGCCCACGATGCCGACCTGCGCGCTGGCCAACGACCTCTGGATCGGGCGGCTGCCACTGCCGCTGCGGAATCTCACGCTGGGCGCGAAGCTTCTGCTGCCCATCGCGCGGGGCATCGTGCGGCGGTTCAACTGCAAGGCCGATTCTGGCGAGTGGGCTCCAATCGACCAGAAGATCAAGGCGTACGTGGGGAACTTCGTGGCGTTCCCGCAGGCGGACGGCGGTCGGCAGGTGCTGTCGCTGCCGCCGCGGGAGAGCGACCTCGTCGAGTTCGTGCAGATTGTCTTCGCGGGGTCCGACCCCGCCACCCTGCAGCGGCGCTGTTGGAGGAGCTCGGCGTGCCCCTCGCCGATTTCAGGCGCGCTTACGAGTACCTCCGCGACACGAACGAGCAGTGCGCCGCGGTGCGGTGGGACGAAGAGGCCGCGCGAAACTTTGCGGACCCCGGGGGCGACGGCGGTGGCGACGGCTCCTCGCTCCTGGGCCTGCCTCGCTGTCTCGCGGCGTGCGTGGCCGTGGGGGGTAAGGGCGGCAACGCTCGCCAGGAGGGCCCGGCCGATGCCGTGCAGCCCGGCGCGGGCTCGGCCCCGCCGAAGCGGACGAGTGCAGGCGCTGCGAGCGCGGAGGGCGAAGCGAACGCGGCGGCTGACGGCGGGGGCGAGGCAGGGGGCTGGGGCGGGGACCCCACCGGTGAGGACGCTGCGGGCGCTGGCGGGGAGGACTCAGAGGGCGACGAGGGCAAGGCTGGTGAGGGAGGGGGCGGCGAGGGTGTCGAAGAGGGCGAGTGCTGCGCCGCAGTCGCGGACTCCGACATGCTGGCCGATCTGGACAAGCAGTGGCAGAACGTGCACCTCAGCCTCCAGAGGGCGGAGGTGATTGTGCGCGAGAAGCAGCGTGCGGAGGCACTAACGCGGCAGTGCGACGGCATGGAGAATTTCCAGGACCGAGATTCCGACCGGCGCTTGGCGGAGGCTGCGAAAGAGGCCCACAAGGCTGCGAAGTTGCTCACCAACTGCAAGAAGGAGGCACTCACGAAGAAGCTGGAGCAGACGGAGCAGAAGATTCAGGCCACGCGGCCTCCTCCGGGAGTTGCCGGGAAGAGCGCGGCCGGTGGCGGCGGCGGCGGCGGCGCGCCGGACGGGGGCGCTGAGGGCGGGGGGGCGAGGCGTGCGGTCCGGGTCGTCGTGCCCACTGGAACCGAGCCTGTCAGCATGTTCTCCCCCGGTTTCTGGAGTGCTTTCGACCCCGTCGCGTTTCCGTACGGCGACGGCGTCTTCGGACTCGAGAGGGAGGCGAAGTTGACGTACGACGAGTTGTGCAGGTGCCTCATGGCTCGCGAGGAGCTCGAGTACGAGGTCGCCGACGACGTCTCGGCACCCGACGCCGCGCGGGCGCCCGACGCCGCGTGGGCGCCCGCCGCGTCTGACTCGCCCGTGCCGCGCTGGCGTCGCCACGCTGACCTGCTCACGGCCCAGTATTGCCTCTGGCGCAGGAAGGCTATCATTCAGTCGGCCAGGTTATTCGTGCGCAAGCAGCGCCTGGGGGAGTACATCGTGGACCTCGCCGCACTGACGCCAGAGGAGCTGGCGCAGGTCGTGGCCGTGCTCGGCAGGGGGGCGGGCATCAAGGAGGCCCTGGGCCACGAGGGCGTGCCCCGGAACGTCAAGAGCGCGCTGCGCAGCATGCTGCTCAGCAACCGTGATGTTGTCGGCTCCGACGCGCACCGGACCACGCTGCGGCACATCAGTACCAGCTACACCCGGCTCTTCGGTCCGCCCCTGGTGTTCACGACGCCGAACATCGCGGACACTCGGAACCTGATGGTGTCCCTGATGTACGAGGGCGCCTCCGTGCAGCAATGGCGGCTGCTGGAGGAGACTGCTCCCGTGATGCCTTCGACGCGGGACATGCTGCGGCGGGTGGCCGCTGACCCGGTGTCGCAGGCCATGGTCACGAACCTCATGCTGGAACTGTTCCTGGAGCATGTCGTCGGCGTCACGGGACAGTAAGGATAGACGTGAAGACACGACTCGAGCCAGGGAGGAGTAGAGAGAGCATACAAAAAAGGAAAGAGGGAGAAGAGAGAGAGGAAAAGAACGGGAGAGACATACAAGCACATGCCAAAGACCATTCATGATGATGGCATGCCACACAAATCTGCCCCGGCCCCCGCCCACCGCCCCACGTAACCGGCGCCCTCTCCACCCACTGCCACCCCCACCCACCCTCCCCTCCCCCATCGAAACCCCCCATGACGAACACCACCACCGGGACCACTAAAACTAGCAGCAGCACACGCAGCAGCAACTCGAACAACACAGACACCACAAGAACAAACACCAGTGCACCCTCACTGGTCCACAACCAAAAACAATTCCATACATCCACCCCTCCCGCTCCCGCCCCCCCCCCGCTCCAGACAAGCATCCCCGACGCTAGAAAGCACTTGTCCCAACATCGCAATCATAAACCCAACCGGCGCTTGAGGGAGATGGTGTAGAGCCCTTTGACTTTCATCTTCCACTTCGCCACACCCCTCTCACATTTTCGGAGCCCGTAGGGACGCCACGGAAGCCGCAGTGACACCGCCCGCATGCGTCCGCCACAACCGGCACACATGACCCCTCTAATCACGTACACAACAAGCAGAAACAAAGCAGCGTTAGTGGCCCCTCCCCCCCCAAACAGAAAAGACAACCCCAAACTCGTCCGCCTAGATCACCATCATCGGTCCTTACGTCTCCTTCAGCATCCCCCTCTCACTCGGTCCTCCCACTACTCCCGCTAATCCCACTACCCGGCAAACAAAAAGCAAAAAACCTTACTCTAATTCAAAAGAAGCCGAAAAGTCAAAAACAAAGTATCGTCAGTGCCCCATCCACCCAAACAGAAAAAGCCAGGCTGCACTCCACCTCCCCCTCCTCCTCCCCCTCCTCCTCCTCCTCCTCCTCCTCCTCCTCCTACTCCTCCTCTTGCTCCTCCTCCTCCTCCTCCTACTCCTACTCCTCCTCTTCCTTTGGACTCCTTCTACCTCCTCCACTCCGTCGATCCTTCGGTCACCCTCAGAATCCCCCCCCCATCCATCGTCCCGGTGCCCCCCCTAACCCTACGACGGAGCACACATGAATCCCTCCTCTGATGCACGACACACCGAGAACTACAAAGAAAGATCCTGGCGAATGACCCAAGCATAAAAAAGTGTGAGGACCGTCGTTGTGATTATCGCAATTGGTCAATGTCCTTATGGGGCCACGAAACGCCGTACGTTGTAGGGGAGACGCACGCGAACTGCGCAACTGCGCGCGTGGGTGAACTCACTATGAGGCCAGGAGACTTTGTCCTTGGTAGAGAAGTCGCATGGGGACTGCGCCACCAGGACCTTCTGTGAGGCTGCCTACGGCGCCACGTAACACTGTTCTGAGTGTGGGTGGGGGGACCACATGCGAACTGCAAGTCTCGGACCCTCGGTAAGGCTCCCAAGGGAGCCACAAAGCGGTGTCCTGAGCAAAAGGAACGCATGCGAACTGCGCCACTGGGACTCTCGGTGAAGCTCCCCAACGGGACAGGAAGCGCTGCACCGGATAAGGGAAAACCATGCAAACTGCGCCACTGGCCCTTCGGTGGAGCTCCCATTCGGACCACGAAACACTGTCCTCGATGAAGAACACGCAAACGAACCGCACCACTGAAGCCTTCGTTGGAACTCCGTATGGGCCCACGAAACGCAGTCTTGACGGGGAGCCGCATGAGAACTGCGCCACAGGGACCGTCAGTGGAGCTCCCTATGGAGCCATAAGTCGCTGTCCTCGGTGAGGATAACGCATGCGAACTGCGCCACTGGGACCCTCAGTGGAACCCCCCTTGGAGCCATGAGTCGCTGTCCTCGGTCACGAAAACGCATGCGAACTGCGCCACTGGAGACTTCGGTGGAGCTCCGTATAAGACAACGAAGCGCTGTCCCGGGCGGAGGAGACGCCTCGGCTTCGAACAGAAAGTGCAGGCCCCACAGAAAGAGTGCTCCCGCCTGAGCCTTCCTCACAATCCACTCACAGACGGAACCTCTGGCTAAGACTGCCTCGACAGTCAAGCCTGAGAGACCCAAAAGTGGCGGCAGGAACATGTTGCCAATGCCCCGCCTCGACTCCGAATATAAAGTGCCTGCCCCGCAAGAAGACAGCTGCCGCCTGTCACTTCTTTCCGATCCACTCACAGACGAATCTCCCGTCTGCGACGTCCTCCGAATCCAGTCCAGAAAAGCTTCAAAGAAACGAGATTGACGTCAATTTCAAATGATCGATGACCCGCCTCGAGTGTGAACATGGGTTGCGCGCCCCATAGGGAGACCACCCCCGCCGGATACTTCCTCCCAATACACTCACAGCAAGACCCCCGCTAGACACGTCCTCCATGATCAGGTCGACGTGCACACAACCGCAAAACCAACAACACCCACACGACCGCAAACCCAAGCCACCGCGAAAACGACCATAAACACCAAGAGTGCAACCAACAGCATCACCACCACAACAGCCAGCACCACAGCCACGAGAGCAACCAGCAACCCCACCACTACCACACCCACTTCCACACACACACACACACCAACCAAGAGCACCATCACCACGACGACTACCAGCAGCACCACCACAAGTACAACCAACAGCACCACGACTGCAACCAGCAGTACCACCACAACTACAACAAACAGCGTAACGACCGCAACAAAAAGCACGGCGATCACAACCAGCAGAACCATCAGTTCGAGATCCCCCCCACCCAGCGCCCCCCCACAACAGCGACCACCAGCACCACGAAACTACAAGCAGCGCCACCACCACTGCGACCACAAGCCCCACGACCACTACCCGCAACACCCACACGACCACAACCAGCACCACCGCGAAAACGACCAAGACACTACGAAGGCAACCAGCAGCAAGACCACCACAACAGACAACCACCACAAACACAACAGGCACCAGCAGCACCACCACTACCAGAACCACGTCCACACCCACAACAGCCATAAGCACCATCACCACGACGACTATCAGCAGAACCACCACAACCACGACCAACAGCACCACGACTGCAACCAGCAGGGCCACCACAATTGCAACCGAGAGCACAAAGACTGCGACCAGCAGCACCACGACCATGACCAGCACCACCTTCAGCACACAAAACAAAAATAAACCTCCACAAATCCAACCGACAGCACCACAACTGCGACCGACAGCAGCACGACTGCGGCCGGCAGCACCACTACCGCGATGCGCAACAGCAGAACCACAACCAGCAGCAGCACCACCACAAGTGCAACCAACAGCACAACGACTGAAACCATCAGAAAGTTGACAACAGTTCGACACCCCCCCCCCAAGCGGCACCCCCACAACAGCGACCACCAGCACCACGAGTTCTACCAGCAGCGCCACCGCAACTGCGACCAGAAGCCCACGAGCGCTACTCGAAACACCCACACACCCACAACCAGCACCACCGCGAAAACGGCCAGGAACACTACGAGGACAACCAGCAGCAAGACCACCACAACAGACAACCACCACAAACACGACAGCCACCAGCAGCACCGCCACTACCAGAACCACGTCCACACCAGAACAGCCATAAGCACCATGACCGCGACGGCTCCCAGCAGCGCCACGACTGCGACCAGGGGGGGCACCACAACTGCAACCGACAGCACCAAGAGTGAAACAAGCAGCACCACGACAATGACCAGCACCACCATCAGCCCCCAAAACAAAACTACACCTCCACAAATCCAAGAGACAGCACCACGACTCCGACCGACAGCACCACGACTGCGACCGCCAACACCACGACTGCGACCGACAGCACAACGCTTGCCGCCAGCAGCACCATGACCGCGAGGCGCAACACCAGAACCACAGCCAGCAGCAGCACCACCACAAATGCAACCAACAGCACAACAACTGCAACCAGCAGAACGTAGACGTGCAGCGGAGACCGACGTTATATAGAAACCAAGTACAACAGGAAGAAGGCAAACTGGGTATGCGATCGAGGTTCGTCTGCCGTTCGGTCGAGCTTGCACGAAAACGACACAGAGGAAATTCAGTTGCGTTGAAAACCATGCGCCCCCCCCGCGTCCGTGTAACTATTATACTCCTATACTACCGCTGCGAGTGGCACCAAAGCGAGGCCGCCTTTTTGACATCGTTGCGCTGAGCTTCGCCTAACTTGAAAATCAAACATTGAGACCATGAAGCGCAGCTCGTCCAAGGAAGCAGCCCCATTTTGAAAACGACGCGCCCTCCATCTATGCAAACTGCCCACAAGTTTAAGACAAGTGTACTTCGCACCAAAACGAGACCACCATTTTGAAAACATCCCATCGAGCTTCAACGAATTTCATTTTTCTTAAACCAACACAAAAAACTTTGAAAAAGTCAAGTGGGGCTCGTCCACAACGGCAGTCCCATTTTGAAAGCCACGCGCCCTCCATCCGCTCAATTGTAGTTCACTTTTAAAGCGAGTCTGCTTGACACCGGAGGGGGCCGCCATTTTGAAAACGTTGAGTTGAGCTTCAACGAAGTTTTCAAGAACAAACATCCAAGCAGCTAAGTGAAGCTCTTCCAAGGCGCCGCCCCCACTTTGAAACCCAGCGTTTTCCATCCGTATAACTGTTATACACTGTTACTACAAATTTCCGCGAGGCTAAGCAAAGCCGCCATTTCGAATTGAAAACGTTGAGGCGAGCTTCAACGAAGTTTCAAACAAAAAAAAAAACAAAAAAAAAACTGCGATGGCGTCACGTTGAGGTTGAGATAATGTCGACGTGACGTCGAAAAGTAAAATGCAGCTCGTTGAAGGCGCAGCCCCCTTTTGAAAACCACGCGCCTTCGAACCATGTAAATTGTCTGCAAGTTTAAGACAAGTGTGCTTCGCACCAAAACGAAACCGCTTTTGTTTTGAAAACGTTGAGTTGGGTTTCCACGAATGTACGAAAATCAAACATTGAAAAAGTCAAGTGGAACTGGTCCGAGGCGGCAGCCCCATTTTGATAACCGCGCGCCCTCCGTCCGTTCAACTGTGGTACACTTTTAAGGCAAGTCTGCTTTACACCAAAGCGGGACCGCCATTTTGAAAACGTCGAGTTGAACTTCAACGGAATTATGTATAACAAATGAAAAAAAATGGAGCTCATCCAACGCGTCGCCCCCAGTTTGAAAACCTGGCGCCCTCCATCCGTGTAACTGCTAGACACTGTTGCTAAAGATATGCGCGGCGCTAAGCACAGCCGCCGTTTTGAAAACATGGAAGTGAGCTTCACCGAAGTTGAGAAAAAAAAACAAAAAAAGAAATGAACACCCGTTGGAGTCACGTTGAGGTTGAGATAGGGTCGACGTGACGTCGAAAACTTGAAATGTAGCTCGTTGAAGACGCAGCCCCATTTTGAAAACCACGCGCCCGTCATCCATGTAGACTGCCTGCATGTATAAGACAAGTGTGCTTCGCAACAAAAACGAGACCGCCCTTTTTTCTTTTTGAAAACGTTGAGTTGAGCTTCCACGAATGTAACAAAATCAAACATTGAAAAAGTCAAATGGAACTCGCCCAAAGCGGCAGCCCCATTTTGAGAACCACGCGCCCTCCGCCCGTTCAACCGTGGTACACTTTAAGGCGAGTCTGCTTGACACCGGAGGGGGGCCGCGATTTTGAAAACGTTGAGTTGAGCTTCAACGAAATTCTTTTTAAACAAATTGTCGTTATTTTTGTATTATATATATAATGGGGCTCATCCAACGCGCCACCCCCTTTTTGAAAACCTGGCGCCCTCCGCCCGTGTAACTGCTAGACACTGTTGCTACACATCTGCGCGGCGCCAAGCAAGGCCGCCATTTTGAAAACGCGGAAGCGAGCTTCACCGAAGCTTAAAAAATCAAACATTGAGAAATGAAATTCCGTTAGGGTCACGTCGAGGTCGAGATCAGGTCGACGCGACGTCGACGTCGAGTGCGGGAAAAAATGAAGACAAAAGGAAGAAGGAAGGTTGAAGTGCAGCTGAGGTTCCCTTGATGTTGAGTGAAAACGGCACGAGAACGGCACAAAAACAAAAAATGCCTTGAGGCCGTCGCGCGGTCCGAGACGGAGGCCCCACGTTGAAAACCACGCGCCCCCCTACCCGTGTAACAGTTGCAAACGTTCGGAAAGAATCCGCGCGAGCGCCACATCGAGACTCCGATTTCTGAAACCACCAGCCCCCCCCCCCCCCTCTCAAATCACATCCACGAGGCGTTGCTTTGCATATCTCACCCCTGCAGCACAAAGAAAACCACGCCAAAGCGCCCCGGCACCGACGCAATCTGATAATCCTTCAGCCCGGCACAGCTTTGATAACACCTGCCCTCTCCCGCCTGTTCTGGACATCAGTATAAGAAAGAAGCACTGTGCCGCGCCACCGACGTTTTTTGATAAACAGCTCATACATTCCAATTCAACCCCCTTTCTGCAGCCAGCTGAGTCCGCCATCAAGAAATATACGCCTTCAGCAACGCCGTCCCCGACCCCAGTATCTTCATTATCCCGGCAAAGCAACCTAACAGCGATGTGTAGGGGCATATCTGGAAGCATGCCCCTTAAAATTCACATGAGAATCCAGTTGTAGAATTCTGTTGTTCTCGCAGTCGTAGTCGCATTCGCGATGACAGTCGCAGCGGCAACGGCCATCGCAGTCACAGCCTCAGCCTCAGCCTGCCTCAGCCTCAGCCTCAGCCTGCCTCAGCCTCAGCCTGCCTCAGCCTCAGCCTCAGCGTGCTTCAGCCTCAGCCTCAGTCTGCCTTCAGCCTCGGCCTCAGCCTCAGCCTGCCTCAGCCTCAGCCTGCATCAGCCTCAGCCTGAGCCTCAGCCTGCCTCAGCATCAGCCTGCCTCAGCCTCAGCCTCAGCCTGCCTCTGCCTCAGCCTCAGCCTGCCTCAGCCTCAGCCTCAGTCTGCCTCAGCCTCGGCCTCAGCCTCAGCCTGCCTCAGCCTCAGCCTGCATCAGCCTCAGCCTCAGCCTCAGCCTGCCTCAGCATCAGCCTGCCTCAGCCTCAGCCTCAGCCTGCCTCAGCCTCAGCCTCAGCCTCAGCCTGCTTCAGCCTCAGCCTCAGTCTGCCTTCAGCCTCGGCCTCAGCCTCAGCCTGCCTCAGCCTCAGCCTGCATCAGCCTCAGCCTCAGCCTCAGCCTGCCTCAGCATCAGCCTGCCTCAGCCTCAGCCTCAGCCTGCCTCAGCCTCAGCCTCATCCTGCTTCAGCCTCAGCCTCAGTCTGCCTTCAGCCTCGGCCTCAGCCTCAGCCTGCCTCAGCCTCAGCCTGCTTCAGCCTCAGCATCAGCCTGCCTTAGCATTCAAAATGTGGCCCGGGAATGGAGTTCTGGGATCTCGAGGAACACAAAGTGGCCTACAGTTGGCTCCGGGCATTCAAAATCATGCCCAGGAATGGAGTTCTGGGAACTCGAGGAACACGAAGTGGCCTAAAGTTGGCTCAAGGCATTCAAAATCATGCCCAGGGATGGAGTTCTGAGAACTCGAAGACCACCCAGGAACGGAGTTCTGGGAACTCGAAGAACACGAAGTGGCTTACAGTTGGCTCCGGGCATTCAAAATCATGCCCAGGAATGGAGTTCTGGGAACTCGAAGACCACGAAGTGTTACTGTTGGCTAAAAAAGAATCCCCGGATTACCGCGGCACCCGTCCGGCATCTGCCCAGACCCCCCTGGGGAGTCATGATGCTGCCTTTTGACCCCACTAGAAACCGATCCGTCTTCGCTGTTGAATAAAAACTTCCGGTTTCCTGGATGGCCACCCCGACGCCCTAGCACTCCCAGCACAGTCTATGCCCAAAGGTTCCCCAAAAACAGCTATAGTGAAATGGCCAAAAAAACACATGGACTTTTTTGCAAATTGCACAACCAATGCTCCGAGCGCGCCAAGGCTCCGGCGACCGGGCGGGCGCGCAAGGGCAGGCGCGCCGGGCCGGCATGGCACCTTCGCCGGGCGCCGACGCTGGGGGCACAGGGCGCGCCGCCAGCGACGGGAGGCGCCCACGGGGAGAGCCAGACAGCGCCAGAGCAGCGCCGCCAGAGACCAGGCGCAGGCGCCAAGTGAAGGAGGAAGAAGAAGAAGCAGAGGACGCGAAGACGAAGGGCGAGAAGAGCGCGGGCACGAGGCAGCCTAGGACCAAGGGCCCAGCCCCCAAGCGCATGGGAGGGGACGAGGCCAAAGGCAGGCCCACGCCACACGCCCAGAGGGAGGAGGAGAAGGAGGAGAAGGAGCAGGAGGAGGAAGAGGAGGAGGAGGAGAAGAACGAGGAGGAGGAGGCGGCGGCGCCGCCGCCCGACCCAGGTTCGCCGCCAGGCCTGTGGACGCTGGCGCGTTGCGGGCCTAGGAGACGGCAGCTAGGAGGCCAGGCGCGACATAGGCAGCAGTGGCCGCGCGGCTTTGCGCAGCCGCCGGGCGAGGAGCAAGTTGAGGAGGCCGAAGAGGGAGATGCCAGCGAGGAGGAGGAGGAGGAGGCGGAGGAGGCGGAGGAGGAGGAGGAGGAGGAGGAGGGCCAGGCAAAGGAAAGGCCCAAGCGGTAGCAAGAGGCCACGCACGGCGCAGGCGAGGAGGGCCAGCCACGCGTGCCAGCGCTCGCTCGCAAGACCCGTCGACGAGCTGAGCGGCGGCGCGCGGCTGCAGAGTGGAAGGCGGCGCTGGCCGAGCACGTCGCGCTCGTCGAGCGCGCGGCGACCTTCGAGCGGCGGCGGGGTTATCTCGCCAAGAGGTTCGAGCGGCGCTGGCTTCAGGCGACGCTCCAGAAGGCGGCGCGCGAGACGGCGGACAGCACAGGCCCTTCACACCACCCGCAACAGCCGAAACCACCGCAGCCCCAGCACCACCACCGCGCGCAACCGCAGCACCAACAGCAGCAACCACAGCAGCAGCAACCACAGCAGCGCGCCGCCACAACGAGCGCACTGGAGGCTGAGCACACATTGGAGGTTCGTGGAGGGCAACGCTGCGCAAGCAGCCTGGCCGCGCACTTTTGGAGGCCGCGCTACGGCCAGCCGCCGCCGCGGCCACACAGGAAGGCAGAAGCAGACAAGGAACTGGCGCGGGCCAGCCTGAGGGAGGAGCGCGCCAGCCTCGGCGCCGCAGTGCGAGCAGCAACGCCACCGCGCCAGCCAGCACCCCAGCGATCGCCAGCACGACGACGAGGACCACCACCACGGCCAGCGCAACGGCCGCAGCCACACAACCAACAACGCCACAACGGCGAGCACCACGACAACGAGCACCAGCACCACGCGCAGCAACAGCAACAGCAGAGACCAGCCCGGCCCCGCAGGGACGCGCGATGGAGGCCGCGAGCCCAGTGGGTCGGGGAAGCGAGCCACCCAGGCCCGCCGCAACAGGAGCCCAGCACCCCAGAGCGACCTTCTGGGGAGAGCGAGCCGCGACCAGCCGAGGCAGAGACGCCGCCCCATCTGTTGGCGCCGGGGGCCTTCGCCACGCCAGAATCGCGCAGCGATGAGCGGCCCCCCCCCACCCGCCGTCTTTCGGCGAAGTGTTCGGCCGGGCTCCGGCGTGCCCGACTGGGCTCGCAGGGCTGGGGGTCGCCGCGCAGACAGAACGGGCAGGGCACGAGGCGGCGGACGAGCAGCCGCAGGCGCAGCGGCAGCATGAGCAACGAGATGAGCACAACGAGGCAGACAACTGCGCCATCTGCCGGACGCCGCTCGGAGGGGAAATCGTAACGCGGCCAGCTTGCGGCCATGTTCCCCACCGCTGCCACGCGGCGCGCGCGGCTGGGCATCGGCCGACGCGGGCGGGCCTGGCCCGCTTGTTCCACACAGGGGAGGCGTCCCGACTTGAAAGGTCGCCGTGCCCCCTTTGCAACAGCCCGTGGGGTGACTCGCCGGGCGGCGCGGCGGCGCTCGCGGGGCTCGCGGCGTCCCTCAACGCATCTGGAGACTACCCAGCCCGAGGGCGCAGGTGCTAACGCTGCCGAGCCGCGGCCGGCCCGCCAAGCGAGGACGAGGAGGCGGACCCTTACGCAGGAGAGCCTTTGCTGCAGCCAGGAGGGCCCACGCCACACGCCATCGCAATCTGCCCGCGACACTTGCAGCCTCTGCGGTGGCGACACTCTCGCGGGCCTAGCGGGCTGGCAGGCAGCTGGGAATGCCTCGCCTGCGACGTCGCCCTCACGGGTAGCGATGTCTCGCCGCCGCGGGGCGCGAGACCGCCAATGCCCCTGCGGACGGCCAGGGCCAATCGAGTGGGTCGCCCGGGCCGCCAGGGCCACAGGAGAGGCGTGGAGATGGCAGGGTGACTGGCTCTGCGAGGACTGCGCCGCCATGCCGCTTCCTGAGTCGGCGGTCGCTGCCCCTCCGCTGCCGCCCGCGCCAGCAGCAGACGCAGGATATTCTCGACCGGCGCGCCCTGAACAGGCGCCCACCGCCAACGGCAGCCCGGCCGCTTCGCAGGGCGGCCCCCCCTGGCGGGCCCACTGCGAGCACCAACCAATTCAAACGTTTACGTGCCCTTGCTGTTGGCGGCGGCGGGGCTTCTTGACCAGCAGGAGGCGGCGCGATGGAGCACGCGCCCGCTCACGCACGATTGGCGGCAGCCGACAGTTGAGGCCTTGCAGCCAGCGGACCCCGTGCCAGCCGAGACTCTCGCCCAAGGGCTGGAGTTCGCAGGGGCCAGCCCAGGGACGGCATATGCCGCGATCGCTGCTGGGGGCGGAGCGCGCCCTGGACATGTGCACCTGCCGCCCGTGGTAAGAGCGCCGGCGGACAGCGCCGGCCACATCGACAACCTCACCTTTTGCTCGAGCTTTTCGGAGGAGTCGCGCTGGCGCGGAGAGTCGACCAGCGCACGGACGAGCTTCGCGACCCGGCCAGGTGGGCCGCAGCCGCGCCGCGCCCGCCTATGCTGCCACCAGCGGCGCCACCAGCACTTCAGCCCAGTGACGACGCCAGCGGAGGGATTGCAGGAGAAGGCAGAAGCCTGAGCAACGCCAGCGGCGGCAGAACAGGACGAGGCGGCAGAGGAGAGACAGGAGGCAGAGGCAGAGGCGCCAGGAGGAAGAGCAGGAGAAGGACACGGAAGCCCGAGCAGCAGCGGCAGCAGCACCAGCCGCAGCGACAGCGACGACGAGCAAAGCGGCAACAGCCAGGGCGCCTCCGACAGGGCCGACGACGCGTCGCCAGCGCAGGCCCAGCCACGCAGAGGCGGCGGCGCGGCGCCTCGACAACGCCAAGCCCGCTCGGCCTTCACTGACGCCGCCTGGGCGCTCCTTGACAGCGTCGACCTGGAAGCCGAACTCCGCCGCCGGGCGGCGTGCATCCGGGCGCCGCCGGCCTTCCTCCGCGGCCGCCTCCGCCAGCTCTACCACACGGCCCTCGAGGAGGTGCTGCGCGCGGGCGCCCTTCCTGACGACAAGGGGGCGCAGAGGGAGAGGGCGTGGAAGCTCCTGGCCCCCATGTGGCGCACGCTGCTGCGACGGACCGCGAGCACTGGAGCGCCAGGGCGGCGAGAACTTGAAGAGCGACTGGAGCAGTTCGAGGGCGGCTGCTGGGAAGCGCTGCTGGCCCCAAGCCCGCAAGGGCAGCGGCCCCCGGGAGGAGCGCGCGACGCGGGCGACGCCGAGGCGAGGCGCCAGCGCCTCCTGGGAGACGCGGTGGCGCTGGTCAAAGCAGGGGGCCTCAGCCAGGCGCGACAGCTTCTCGCCTCGCGCGGGCTGGCGCCGGGCACGGCGGAGACCTTGGACGAACTGCAGGGCCCCGCCCGGCGAGCGCCGAGGCCCACCGCTAACTTGCGGCCAGCCGCCCGAGCGTTCCAGCCGGCCCGGCCCGTCGAGCTCGACCGCCGCATCTGGGCCGACTGCGTCCGCTCTGCCCCGAAAGGGTCGTCCAGCTCCCTGAGCGGCGACAGCTTCGAACTGCTCGAGCTGGCCCTGGACGAAGACGACACTCTCCAGCTGCAAGCTGCCACGGCGGAGCGCTACGCCTGGGCCGAGATCCCGGCGAGCGTCGCCCGTGCTCCCGGAACCGGCCGCATGACGGCACTGCTGAAGGACGACGGCCGCGCACGAGGAACTGTCGCAGGGGACGCCGTTCGGAGGCTTGTCGGCAAGGCCCTCTCCCGGGAGTTTGGGGCCGAGATGGAAAACGCCTGCGCGCAGTTTCAGCACGCGCTCTCAACGAGAGCCGGCACAGACAGCGCCGCCCACTTCCTCCGAGCGGCCACGGACTCAGACCCTGCAGCGACCATCGTGAGCATCGACGGCGTCGGAGCTTTCGACCACGTGCGCCGCGACCGCATGATCGAGAAGCTCCTGTCGCTGCCGGAGGCCTCTGCCTTGGTTCCGTTTGTCATGCTCTCCTACGGCCAGCCGCCCACGTACCTCTGAACAGACGACGCGGGAGTCGCCCGCAAGGTGACGCAGGGGGAAGGAGGAGAGCAAGGCGATCCGCTCATGCCGGCGCTCTACTCCCTGGCCCAGCACGGCACTCTGGAGAGGGCCCGCGCGCAGCTGCCGCCTGGCGAGACGCTGATCGCTTACTTGGACGACGTCTACATTGGCTGCAGACCAGAGCGCGCCACAGCAGCCTTCCACGTGGCCACCGCCGCCACGCGGGAATGGGCGGGCATCGAGGCGACCTCGGGCAAGTGCCGCATGTGGAACCGCAGGGGCTTTGAACCGGCAGGGCACTTGGCTTTGGGCACAGACGTCTGGGTGGGCGGCGCCAACACGCCTGAGAGCGCCGCGGCCTCAAGGTTCTCGGCGCGCCCCTGGGCGCCACGGCGTTCGCTGCCCGCCTGACGCAGGCGTGGACGGACGAGGAGCGCCGCCTCCTACGAGAACTCCCCAACTTGCCGGACCTACAGTGCGCTTGGGCGCTCCTGTACTGCGCGGTGCCAAGGTGCAATCACGTCCTGCGCACGCTGCCTCCGTCGCTGTCGCGGCCGTACGCCGAGGCGCACGACCGCTGCAGGAGGCGCCCCATGGCCTCCTTGACCTCGACCTGGAGCCAGCAGAGGCAGAACGACTCTTCCGAGTGAGCTTGCTGCCGCTCGGCTTCGGCAGCCTAGGACTGCGGTCTGCAGCGCGCACGGCCGAGTGCGCGCACTGGG
The DNA here is from genome assembly GCA_963575745.1 of Prorocentrum cordatum. Taxonomy (NCBI): domain Eukaryota; class Dinophyceae; order Prorocentrales; family Prorocentraceae; genus Prorocentrum; species Prorocentrum cordatum. Next base: position 187,044 of record CAUYUJ010015904.1, on the reverse strand, counting down.
CGCCCTGGGCAGACGCGCTCCCCATGCTGCGACAGAGAAACCCTTCAGCAGCAACGGAGCTCACCGCCGCCCTGCGCACCGATTGACGCCGCAGCCGCGTGCCTGCAGGAGGCAGAGCGCGCGAGGGCTGCCCCCGCCCGCGATGGCTTTGCGACGTCCCCAACTTGGCAGGAGGTCTGGGACGGCGCGCGCCCTGAACAGACAGAGCCAGAGCTGGGTGAGTGGAAGCACGGATGGCAGCACCACGCCTCGGCAGCCCGAGAGCGGCGCTACAGGGAGGAGGTCGTTCTCCCGAGCCTCACGGACGACCAGCAGTGGATGCTCGACTCGCAGGGAGGCCGCTGCGGCGGACGGCACCTGGCCCTGATCCCCTCGACACCAGAAAGCACGTTCACGCCAGAGCGCTTCCGGGCACTGCTCCAGAGACGGCCCCGCTTGCCGCTGGACGCCACAGCAAGCAGGTGCAACGGGCACTCCTGCCAGGCCCACTTGGACAAGAGAGAGGACCACAGAGCAGCTTGTCCCCGCAGCGGACGCCTGCTCAAGCGCGGCGCCCCCATCGAGCGGACGTGGGCCCCAGTGTGTGGGGAGGCAGGAGGCCGCGTCCGCACCAACGTGTTCCTGCGCGACATGAACCCCCCGGGCATTGCCGCCAACGACGGACGCCGCATCGAGGTGGTGGCCAACGGCCTCCCTGCCTACCACGGCAGGCAGCTCGCCGTGAACGCCTGCATCGCATCCCTGCTGAGGGTCACCGGCAGGCCGATTGCACGGAGGCTGCGCCCAGGACTCGCGCTGAAACGGGCGAGGCGCCGCAAGCAGACGACTTACCCTGAGCTTCTGGGCTCGCGGCGGGGCTACCTGCTCGTAGCCGGAGCAGAGACGGGCGGCCGCTGGGACGAGGAAGCGTACAAGCTCCCTGTTACCCTGGCCCGCGCCCGGGCGAGGAGCGCGCCGGCGGCGCTGCGAGGGCCGCTTGCGACCGCACTGCAAACGCGATTCGTGCTCTGCCAATTTCTTGGAGATGATACTGGTTTTCTTCACTTAACTCGAGCTGCAGTTGAGCTACAGCGCTGCTCAGCACAGAAATCGGAAGGATATCATCAGACGAGCTAGTTTAACGTATCTAGACGCCTGATCTCGGTCTGCGATCAGCGCTGGGGCTGAAACACTATTCGTGCGCTGCTAATTTTTCGAGACGACAATGCTGTTCTCGACTTGAATCGAGTTGCAGATGAGCTATAGAGCTGTTGGGCACAGCAATGGGAAGGAAATCATCAGGCGCGATAGTCTGAGGTATCTGGACGCCTGAACTCGGTCTGCTATCAGCGCTGGGGCTAAACAACTATTCGTACTCTGCTCATTCCCGGAGAGCTCTCTAAGAGCTAACTGGTTTTAGACTGGGAGCCGGCGGTAAACCGTCAACCAGATTTTTGCGTCCTTGCTGGGACCATCTTGGCCACTGAGGCCAGGTCCAACGAAGTCTCAGGCGAAGCGAAGCCTCAAAATTGTCAAGCAAGCAGTCTGCTCATAGAGAAACAGAAACATGCATGACCAAAGACGTTCGCACAACCTGTGGGAGAACATCGCAAATGCGCTCCGCCGCAGATAACATTGTATCAGGGATCAGACCTAGGTCCGTAGGTGCAGTATACACACAAACCTACAACAGTGAGAACACTGAAGAGGCGAGACTAAAACTACGACAAGAGAACCAGGAGACCTGGCCAAGAACTGAACATGCACACACTGAATTATTAGAGCTCCAACAAATGCATATGCACACACTGAATGACCACACGAGGCAATCACAATCTGAAAGACTATGCACTGAATAAGGATGCACTGAATGACCACACGAGGCAATCACAATCAACAATCGAAAAGACCACGCGAGGCAATCACAATCAACAATCCCATACAATTCAGCGTACAATACACAGAGAGGTAATGTATGCAGACAATCATGTTCAAAGCTGCCCTATCGTTTGCCTTCGCCTTTGCCTTTGCGGCTACCTCTAGAGCTCCCACCGTTATCGGGAGAAACTCGAATGCTCTGGGAAGATTCGGAACTAACTTTTGATGTCCAGTCTTGGCTATCACATCCGAAGCGACACGGACAGACGACGACCCCGACGGAGAGGCGATTCGTCCACGTGGCGACGTAATTCTGAGCTCTTGGGGCTCCCACATTTGCTGTAGTCTCCGGGTGTCTGCTGCGAGTCTCCGCGGGTCTGCGCGACTGGCACTCTCGAAGAGTCCGTCTGGAACAAAACTGAAACAATCGACAATGTACCCTGGAGCTTTAAACCTGGCCTCCTCGGCACGGTCCATGTTCCCCGTCACGAAACGGTGAAATTTGAGACAACCCAGAAGTTCTCCCAGAAACGACTGAACATGATCCGTGAGGTTGAACAAAGTATGGAACCAAAATGATACATGATGTTTTGGGATGGTCATTGGCTCTGTCATGAGGTCTACGAATAATTCAAGCCCCTGGATTAAATACTGCAGCGCAATCTGGCCGGTGAACCCCTTCTGGACAGTGCTCCTGTCAATCCATGTTTTGACGTCGTCCTGGAAAGTGAACTGAGTTTGCACACCGGCGTCCTCGAAAGTGAACTGAGTATGCACGCCAGCATCCATTGAAGTGAACTGAGTTGGCACACAGGCGTCCTCGCAAGTGAACTGAGTTTGCACGCCAGCACCCATTGAAGACACTCGAATGCTTTGAGAATGCACTTGGACCTCAGCATCAATTGAGGACACTCGAATGCTCTGAAAGGGACAGTGCACTTCGTCAACCTGGACACCAGCATCAATTGAAAATACTCGAATGCTTTGAGAAGGATATTCGACCTCGTCAACCTGGACCCCAGCATCAATAGCAGAAGAAAAACCGCGAAGTGCAACGGAATCAACTTTCGGGCAGCTATCAGAGGGATGGAGTAATGCTGTCAACAACTTATTAGCCTGAGCATCCAACTCTGCATGCAAGACCGTGTCACGGGCGACTAGGCCTTCGAGCACCGACGGAAGAGGACAATTCGGTCGAACCCATCCAAGTTGGCAAGCCCGAGCCCGACGCAAACACCTGGATGCGAGACTCCGCACATGAGGCATCTGGCACAAACAAGACCACAAATGATAGGTATATGGCAGAAAACTGAGGGAAGATGTGTGAGGACACCTGAGAGATCACAACAATGAAAAACTGCAAATTGAACAATATGCAATCCACACAAGGCAGATCTGAAAGAACAGAGACTTACGAGCACCACACTAGGGAGTGAGGAACAAGTCAGCGTATACAAATTGCCACCACCAAACCGCAACAAGAAATGGATATGAGAGACCAACAATGACAAGCAGGATGTACAGGGAGATGGGCAGTTGCGTAAGCAGAGCAAAACAACACGCTAGCTCAACGTTCACCTTCGCGGAGGTTCCCCAGGCAGGAGAAAATGAACGTTCGCGGAGCCTTGAGCCGTGAACCTTGAGCCTTCAACCAGATTACCGCCAGGAGCCTCGCAGAGCTCTTTTCTCGCGCGGCGCTGCTCGGAAGACATGGAGGGAGCTTTCTCGGCGTGAGCTGAAAAACTCGAAAGACAAAAAATAACGTTTTCAACAAAAGTCGGTTCCGCCAAATGTTTTGATAATAATATTGCAGCTACGGACCTGGGAATTTCACTGGCAGACGCCGCATAACCCACTACAGGTGCGAAAAATACCAGATCTCAAAACGAACCTCACAACTGGGAGCCGGAGGTAAACCGTCAACCTTGGTCACCACCGGGAACTCGTAGAGCTTCCTCGTGCAATGCGGGCGCGGCAATCTCGCATTGCGCGCGCGGGGGCGCGATCTCATGGAGGAGGACGTGGAGGAGAAGAAGGAGCGAGGGAAAAGCATCTCTATAAAAAAAATCATAGAAATACCAAACCGAGTTCAGGCGTCTGGACACTTTGAGCTAGCGCGCCTGTTGATTCCCTTCCGATTGCTGCGCCGAACAGCGTAAAGAAAACTATCACCGTCTCTAAAGAATTGGCAGAGTACAAATAGTTGTTCAGCCCCAGCGCTAATAGCAGACCGAGTTATGGCGTCTAGATGCTTTAAACTAGCACGCCTGCTTATTTTCTTCCGACTGCGGTGCCAAACAGCTCTGTAGATTATCTGCAGCGCAAGTTAAGTCAAGAGAACCAACAGTCTTCAAATAAATGTAGAGTACAGATAGTTGTTCAGCCCCAGCGCTGATAGCGGACCGAGTTCAGGCAGCTAGATACTTCAGACTATCGTATGATGAATTACTTCCCTTTGCTGTGCCCAACAGCTCTGTAGCTCATCTGCAACTCGATTCAAGTGGAGAACAGCATCGTCGTCTCGAAAAATTAACAGCGCACGAATAGTGTTTCAGCCCCTGCGCTGATAGCAGACGATAATAGGCTTCTGGATACGTTCACATAGCGCGTCTGATGGTTACCTTGCCATTTCTGTGCTGAAGAGCTCTGTAGCCCATCTGCCGCTCGAGTTAAGTCAGAAAATCAGCACCATCTCCCAGAAATTAGCAGAGTACGAGTAGTTGTTCAGCTCCAACGCTGATAGCAGACCGTTCAAGGCGTCTAGATACGTCAGACCATCGCGTCTGATAATGTCCTTCTAATTGCTGTGCCTAAGCTCTGTAGCTGATCTGCAGCTCGAGTAAGGTCAAGAAATGCATCATCATTGTGGAAGAAAAAAAAAGTACGAATAGTTCCGCGGACGTAGCTCAAGTAGCAGATCGATTTCAGACCTCTAGATGCTGCAGACGAACGCGCCTGATGATTCTGGATCGACTAGGTGTGCATACCAGCTCTGTAGCGGTCCTACAGCTCGAGTTAAGTTCAGAAAACCGACAGCACTTGTGAAAATGACTCGAACAGCCGATCCCGCCGGAGTGCTTCTTGGCAGTAATAGGTACCCGAACGAGCAGAGATTCAGATGGCGAGCGGGAAAAAATCGAAAATGGGGAAAAATACTAGAGCTTAAACGAATTGTTGAATTTCGAGAAAACGAATTTAAACAGGTCCAAAATTCCCAAAACTTCCGTCGAGATTTTTGTGCCAACTAGCCCTCCAGCGCGCCAGAATTACTCTTCTAGCTTCGCCGCTAACGCTCTTAGGGAAGCTCTACGAGTCATCTTGGAAAAACCGACCCGAGGTCATCACATTGTCCACCCCGGCCGGGTTGGCCAACTGGGCGCCGGCGGTAGTTCGTCAACCATGGCTTTTTGCGGTCTTCGCGATCGACTATGCGGGCCGTCAGGCCCAGTCGCTAGCAGGAAGACGGGCGGCATACAGAGTCAGGGAAGACACCCACCACTCTTTGAGCGAAAGTGGGCACATGCGAAACTCTTATTCCGAACAAAGTGAAAAGCACGCGGAGCTCTTATACCAACATGCGCGCATGCCCGACACACACACAGCATGGCAGAAGTCAATGCAAACACAACCAAAGAAAATATTGCAGCACCTTCCAACACCTTCCAAAACCATAGCCGAAATCCACTCCTTTATCCTCCTCTCCTCCCGCAGGAATTCCCGCTCCATAGCAACAAACATATCATTCCAAAGGGCTCTGATTCTGTTCAATTCCGCACGGCGGCCACTCGCGAGCAATCCTGAAGCACGCACGAGATTGCGAAACATCAAGTCCAAAAACTTCGGCCCAGGCCCGTCCCGTTCTTGCAGCGCATACAGAATCATACCACTGGAAACAGACCGCAGCTGGTCTGGATTTAGAAGACCAAGACGGGATATCTCCCACTGCAAATGACCCAGCGTGTCGGACTCGAACTCAGCATCCGACTCTTCCCGTTCCAGGCTCATGAATTCGGCCGCCAGTGCACCTGCCTCATCACGATCACACAGGAGCCGCGCAGTAGCGCGGGCACGACCAGTGCACGGCCTCGGGAACGTGAGCGATTGACGCATCACGTCCGAAAAAGCTGTCTCATTCGACTGACGCACTGTCTTGGAGACGTCCATCCGGACACGGACAGACGCATCAGAACCAGGATTCGATACCTCATGAAGCGTGACGGGACGATTCAGACATCCCTGGAACGCACCCGACAAGGCGCAGCTATCAGAATCAGCCTGCACGTTCGGAGAAAACTCCGCTCTCGAAAGTGCCTCCAACTCCTCCTCCGCCTCCACTTTCCAAGAACAATTCCTGAAGCTCCTCTCTCCATCCCAGGAACACTCTCTGTCTGAGAGCCGACTTCACAATCGAGGTCCACAGCTTCAGTACGAGAAATGTTGGCCTCGGGAAGTGGCGGGTAGGTACAAACACTGTCCGTCTTAGTGCTGGGGTCAACATGACTGTGCAGATCCGTCTGAGTTTTCATGTCAACATGATTTTTCTCCTTTAGCGGCAAATGGGGGGCAGAAAAGGCCAATGCAGCCAACAACTCATCAACCTGTTCAGCTGACTCAGCCGGTACCTCCATCGCAACAGTCTCGTAGTCAACAAGTCCTTCTAGTGACGAGGGAACGGGGGATGCTGATCGGACCCATCTCAGATGGCAGGCCCGAGCTCGACGCATGCGCCTGGATGTGAGGCTCCGCACGTGAGGCATCAGTCACAATCAAAGTCCGAATCAGTCAGACATGTGGCGACGAAGCACAGAGAATAGAGGAAGGAACAAGTAAAATTGCCACACAATCAATTCGATGTGCAACCCGCACTCGAAAGAGACCACAACAATGATATACTGCAAATTGAATAATATGCAATCCACTCAAGGCAGATCTGAAATAACCGAGATTTACGAGCACCACTCTAGGCAGTGAGGAACAAGTCAGCGTATACAAATTGCAACCACCAAACCGCAACGAGAAATGAATATGAGAGGCCAACAATGACAAGCAAGATGTACAGGGAGATGGGCAGTTGCGTAAGCAGAGCAAAAATAACACGCTAGCTCAACGTTCACCTTCGCGGAGGCTCCCCAGGCAGGAGAAAATGAACGTTCGCGGAGCCTTGATCCTTGATCCTTGAGCCGAGAGCCGGGAGACTCGTAGAGCTCCCTTGCCATATATTATCTCCAAAGAATTAGCAGAGAACGAATAGTTTTTCAGCCCGAGCGCTGATAGCAGACTGATCTCAGGCGTCTAGATACACTCACTAGCGCCCCTGACGATTCCCTTCCCATTGCTGCGCTGAACAGCTCCCTAGCTCATCTGCAGCACGAGTAAAACCAAGAAAAACAGTACCATTTCCAAGAAAGTAGCAGGGGTGTTCAGCCCTAGCGCGAATAGCAGACTGAGCTCAGGTATCTAGATACTTTCAAATAGCGCCCCTGATGATTATCTTCCCATTGCTGTGCCTAAGAGCTCTGAAGCTCATCTGCACCTCGAGTTCAGTCAAGAAAACCAATTCCATCACCAGGAAAAAACAGAGTATGACTAGTTGTTCGGCGTCTGCGCTCATAACAGACCCAAGCCAAGCGTCTAGATACTTCAGACTAGCGCGCCTGATGATTGTCTTCTGATTTCTGTGCCGAAGAGCTCTCAAGCTCATCTGCAGCTCGAGTTAGGTGAAGAAATTCACCATCATTTCGGGAAAAATCGGTCGAATACGAATAGTTTTGCGGACCTAGCTCGAGTAGCAGACTGAGTTCAGAGCTCTAGATGCTTCAGCCGAACGCGCCTGATGATTCTGAATCGATTACGTGTGCGCACCAGCTCTGTAGCTATGCTACAGCTCGAGTTAAGTACAGAAAACCGACAGAAAACCGAGAGGTAGCGCCGTGGAGGACGGAGCATGTGGCCATGTCAGGAAAGATGAGTGCGATCTGGAAACGGAAGTCACAGGCGGGGACGCTCTGTCGGGGGGAGCTGGGAGGGAGACATCACGGAACCACTACTATCTGGGCCAAGCGTGCTGATGACCCCCCTCCTGGGGCAATCGTTGCAGAATAAACACCAGCAAAAGGTTGGAAGTTCTATGAAGATACGATCAAAGCGTTGGAGCCTAGCATGATCTCCCAGGATTTTAAGATGGAAGTGGAGTCGCAGTGACATACGGCGCGTCCTCTGCTTGTGGGGACGTGGAACATTCAAAAAAGATTACACGATACGGTATGTGTTCTAGACAGTTGCCTGGCGGCAGCTGGATCAAGACAGAATATTTTATCTCAGCTGGGGTGGTATTCGATTTGGTCCAAAGTTAAAAAATGCACGTTGTGGTATCGTAGAGCGTGGAGAGAAAACCAACGGAAGACAGTGACAGGGAGGAGGTTTGTCATTGCATTTTTCATTAGCGTTGCCATTATAAGCTTTTATCTACCGCATGCAGACTCAGGCCTGGCAGAAGATGAAGCAAACGCTGAAGGAGGTATCGGAGGCGCTAAAGAAAACGATCGGAGGATGTAGCCTGCCAGGCCGAGAGCAACCATGTTGCTGGTTGACGCACATGTGGGGGCCGCTCAGAATGTCATATGGGAGGGAAAGCAGATCACGGGTGAAGGAGTAAAGGAGGAAAAAGAGAAAGAGCGAGATGGGGCCAACAGGAGGATGGGCGCAGTTGCCAGGGTGCTCCAGCTCGAACTACAGTGATCATGCTCTTGTCTCGGCTTCGATCGACATTGGTCCCAGACAGCGTAGGAAGAAACCGAAATCGAGTCGAACTGGAACGATGTGCACTTGGAAACCGCTGAATGAGCTGAGTACCGTCGGACCTGAGATCCTGTAGAGTCTTGAGGAGGAGATGAGGAGGCTGAGGAGAGAGGCAAAGTGGGAGGAGTGCAAGAGGATTCGAAATATTTATCGGCCACACAAACGGAGGTATCATGCAGAGTTGGTCAAACATGCGCATTGTATCAGAGAGCGTAGTGTACGGAACCATACGGAGATCTTGGAGGTCAGGATGAGAATGGGAATTATGGAAACAGGAGTTGGGAAAATTTGGAAAGAAAACCGTCCAGGATGACATGTCCAGAAGAAAGAAGTATGAGATGATCCAGGATTGTTACCACGGGCTGGGGGAGGCGGAGTGAGTCAAGATTACGCTCAGTCTTTTGCTGCAGGCCCGTTCACGCTTGCGTTGGTGGCGCCGCCTCGCACCACAATATTTCTCCTGAGATGTTACGCCTCTTACCCTAGGCAGCGGCGAAACAGATGCAGCGACTGTTCCAGGCAATCGCAGATCGTAAGTACTGTGCGCCTGGCTCTTGGAAAAGGTTCTTGGTCACATTCATCCCTAAGAATTCCCAAACTAAGAATCTAGCGGATACCGGTAAGATATGTCTTATACCGCTTATGTCCAAATGGTACAGCCTGTGTCTTACTATTCTGGCCGAACAGCAACTATCTACTCTGGATACCAGTGTTGGAATTTACGGTTTCGCTGAAGGCCGTCGGTCGCATGAGATAACAGCTGCCATCAAACGAATCGCACAGCATGCATCATTGCGGGAAAAGGTGACGCCTTGTACCTGGCACTTGGCAGCGTCCAAAGCCCGGGGAGCCAAGACACCCTCGGGGACGGGAAACTTGGTAGCGTCCAACTGGGCGCCGGCGGTAAACCGTCAACCTTTGTTTTTGCTTTGCTCGGAGCCCACAGGGACAAAGGAGCCCCCGCTCAGGATTCAGGTCCGCAGCAGAGGAGCAGCAGGTGCTCGACACCTTCAGCGAGGCGCTTGCTGGCCAAGAGCTCAGCTTGACTAACCGTGCAGGTCGGCGGGATGGCGGCAGCCTCAGAAGCTAAGTTGAATAGCCAAGAGCCTTGAGAGTGTTGAAGAGCAGGGAGGGGGAGCACGAATAGGTCAATAACCCAACCAATGCCAACACCGTGGGAGGAACGACCACCATCGAAGTAGCCGCGAATCCCTTTTATTTGTTCCCTTCTGAGAGTATGAATGCGCGGGTCGAAAGTACGGTGGCTCTGGCCCGTGCGGGCCTTCCAAGTTTCAGCATCAGCACGCTCGTTTCCCTCACGATAAAACCACTTCCATGGATCTAATCCCCAAGACGGCGGCCTCAGGTTCACGTGATAGTTAAGATGTAATCTGTATAATATACTTTGAATGTGTGCAATGGTCTCACAATATACTTCCGTCGTACATACATATTGTCCCACCAGCCAGTTCACCACCACCTGGGAGTCACCACAGAGCTCGACGGGAATCCCTTCAGCCTCGTAGTTCCAGACGCTGGCATTCTCGAAGTTAAAGGCGAGCCGCTTTGCAATCTCATTGTTTCTCTCCTCCGTCCCCTCCACCTCCTCCTCGTCGTTTTTCGGCCTCCAGGGTTTCGGTTCAGGCAGGTGAGCATATTCTAAAACATGTTGAAGGTTCCATTCCGAAAGCAACGTACGGATAAAGATGACTCTCAAGATGACTCTGGCAAAAAAACGAACAGTTTGGAACCCAGCTCGAGTGTCAAACCGAGTTCAGACCTCTGAATGCGACAGGCGGACGCGTGATGTCTGTGAATCGACTCCTGTGATTACCAGCCCTGCAGCCCCCCTACAGCCCGAGTTCAGTGCAGAAACCGACAGCAGCTCTCAGGATGACTTGAATAATACAATAGCTTCGCGGAGCTAGTTCGAGCAGCAGACCGAGTTCCGAGCTCTCGGTTCGACAGACGGACGCGCCTGATGTCTCCAAATCGATTTCTGTGACCAGCAGCACTGTAGCCCTCCCCCAGCACGAGTTAAGTGCAGAAAACCGAGAGCACTTCTCAAGATGACTCGAACAATACGAATAGTTTTGCGGACCTAGCTCGGGCAGCAGGCCAAGTTCAGAGCTCTCGATTGAACAGACGAACGCGCCTGATGATTCCGAATCAGTTTCTGTGAGTATCAGCTCTGTAACTGCCCTAAAGCTCGAGTTAAGTACAGAAAACCGAGAGCGTCTGCTACGATGACTCGAATAATACGAATAGGTTTGCGGACCTAGCTCGGCTAGCAGACCGAGTTCAGACCTCTGGATTCAACAGGCGAACGCGCATAATCATTCTGAATCGATTAGCTGTGCTTACCAGCTCTGTAGCTGTCCTGAAGCTCGAGTTATCTTGAGAAACAGCGCGTATCAAGATGACTCGAAACGGCCGATCTCGCCGGAGTGCTTTTTGGCAGTAAAAGGTACCAGATCGAGCTGAGATCAAGATGGCGAGCGGGAATAAGATCGAATATCACGGGAGAAAATATTAGAGCTCAAACGAATTGTTGAATTTCGAGAACAAAATTTTCAACCGACCAAAAGTCAGCAAAAGGTCCGTCGAGATTTTTCTGACCAACTAGCTCTCCAGCGCCCCGGAATTACTCTTAAGCTTCCAGCAATACCTGGGCGCCGGCGGTAAACCGTCAACCTTTGTTACCGCTGGGGGACTCGTAGAGCTTCCTGGCAACATATAATGTAGAAAAAAAAATACAGGGACAAAACTAGTTTTTCAGCCCAAGCAATTTCAAACCTCTCGGATGCAGCCGAAGGCCCCCGATGCTTCTGGATTCTCTTCTGTACGAGCTCTGTAGCTCTCCTACAGCCCAAGGTACGTGCGAAAATCGGCAGCACCTCTCAAGATGACTCGAATAATACGAATAGTTTGGCAAACCTAGCTCGAGTGTCAGACCGAGTTCAGACCTCTGCTTGCGACAGGTGGACGTGATTACCAGCCCAACAGCCCCCCCTACAGCCCGAGTTAAGTCCAGGAAACCGACAGCACCTGTCAGGATGACTCGAAAAATGCGACTATGTTCGCAGACCTAGTTCGGGCAGCAGACAGAGTTCGAAGCTCTCGATTCGAAAGGCGGACGCGCCTGATGTCTCCGAATCGATTCTAGTGATTACCAGCCATGCAGCTGCCCTACAGCCCGAGTTAAGTGCAGAGAACCAACAGCATCTCTCAAGATAACTCGAACAATACGAATAGTTTTTGCGATTCTAGATCGGGCAGCAGACCAAGTTCAGAGCTCTGGAGTCAACAGACAAGGGCCACTGATGATTCTGAATCAGATTCTGTACGTATCAGCTCTGTACTGTCCTCTAGCTCGACTCAAGTACAGAAAACCCAGAGCGTTTCTCAAGATAACTCGAATAATACGAATAGGTTTACGAACCTAGCTCGGCTAGCAGACCGAGTTCAGACCTCTGGGTTCAACAGGCGAACGCGGCTGCTTATTCTGAATCGATTAGCTGTGCTTACCAGCTCTGTACCTGTCCTGAAGCTCGAGTTATCTTCAGAAAACCGTCACCGCGTGACAAGCTGACCCGAAACGGGCGATCCCGCCGCAGTGCTTTTTGGCAGTAAAAGGTACCCGATCGAGCTGAGATCAAGATCGCGAGCGGAAATAAGATCGAATATCACGGGAAAAAATACTAGAGCTCTAACGAATGGTTGAATTTCGAGAACCGAATTTTCAACCGACCAAAAGTCAGCAAAAGGTCCGTCGAGATTTTTCTTGCCAACTAGCTCTCCAGCGCCCCAGAATTACTGGGCGCCAGCGGTAAACCGTCAACCTTTGTTACCGCCGGGGGACTCGTAGAGCTTCCCGACAGTATATAATGTGGAAAATAATTCCAGAGAGTTTCAGCCCAAGCCAGACCTCTCAAGATGACTCTGGCAAAAAAAACGAACAGTTTGGAACCCAGCTCGAGTGTCAAACGAGTTCAGACTTCTGAATGCGACAGGCGGACGCGTCTGATGTCTGTGAACCGACGCCTGTGATTACCAGCCCTGCAGCCCCCCTACAGCCCGAGTTAAGTGCAGAAACCGACAGCAGCTCTCAGGATGACTTGAATAATACAATAGCTTCGCGGAGCTAGTTCGAGCAGCAGACCGACTTCCGAGCTCTCGGTTCGACAGACGGACGCGCCTGATGTCTCCAAATCGATTTCTGTGACCAGCAGCACTGTAGCCTTCCCCCAGCAGTGCAGAAAACCGAGAGCACTTCTCGAGATGACTCGAACAATACGAATAGCTTCGCGGACCTAGCTCGGGCAGCAGGCCGAGTTCAGAGCTCTCGATTGAACAGACGAACGCGCCTGATAATTCTTAATCGATTTCTGTGACTATGAGCTCTGTAACTGCCCTACAGCTCGAGTTAAGTACAGAAAGCCGAGAGCGTCTGCTACGATGACTCGAATAATAGAATAGGTTTGCGGACCTAGCTCGGCTAGCAGACCGAGCTCAGACCTCTCGATTCAACGCGCGAACGCGCCTAATCATTCTGAATACATTAGCCGTGCTTACCAGCTCTGTAGCTGTCCTGAGCTCGAGTTATCTTGAGAAACAGCGCGTATCAACATGACTCGAAACGGCCGATCCCGCCGGAGTACTTTTTGGCAGTAAAAGGCCCCATCGAGCTGAGATCAAGATGGCGAGCGAGAATAAGATCCGATATCACAGGAAAAAATATTAGAGCTCAAACGAATTGTTGAATTTTGAGAACAAAATTTTTAACCGACCAAGAGTCACCAAAAGGTCCGTCGAAATTTTTCTTGCCAACTAGCTCTCCAGCGCGCCGGAATTCGGGCGCCGGCGGTGAACTGTCAACCTTGGTTACCGCCGGGAGACTCGTAGAGCTTCCTAGCTCGACTTAAGTTCAGAAAACCAACAGCACCCACCAACATTCCGACTTATAGTGAATATTTTTCGACCTCTGAATGCAACAGACGGACGCGTCTGATGTCTGCGAATCGACTCCTCTCATTACCAGCTTTGGAGCCCCCCTGCAGCCCGAGTTAAGTGCAGGAAACCGACAGCACCTGTCAGGATGACTCGAACAATACAGTAGTTTTGCAGACCTTATTGGGAGAGCAGACCGAGTTCCGAGCTCTGGATTCGACAGGCGGACGCGCCTGATGTCTTCAAATCGATTCCTGTGACCACCAGCACTGTAGCCCCCCTCAGCGCGAGTTCAGCGAAGAAAACCGAGAGCACTTCTCGACCAATACGAATAGTTTCGCGATTCTAGATCCGGCAGCGAACCGAGTTCACGTTCGATTCGAGAAACAAACGCAACTGATGATTCTGAATCAGTTTCTGTAAATATCATCTCTGTAGCTGTCCACAGCTCGAGTTGAGTACAGAAAACCGAGAGTCTCTGTTAAGATCACTCGAATAATACGAATAGTTTTGCGGATCTAGCTCGGCTAACAGACCGAGTTCGGACCTCTCGATTCAACAGGCGAACGCGCCTAATCATTCTACATCGATTAGCTGTGCTTACCAGCTCTGTAGCTGTCCCAAAGCTCGAGTTATATTCAGAAAACCGTCAGCGCGTATCAAGATGACTCGAAACGGGCGATCCCATCACAGTGCTTTTCGATAGTAATATTCACCCGATCGAGCTGACATCAAGATGGCGAGCGGAAATAAGATCGAATATCACGGAAAAAATACTAGAGCTCGAAATACTCTTAAGCTTCTAGCTGCTAGTTTAGGAAGCTCTACGAGTTACTCGTAAGCTTCCAGCAGAAATCTGCTACGGGAAGCTCTACGAGTCACTCGTAAGCTTCCAGCAATGACTTGCTAAGGGAAGCTCTACGAGTTAACTGGGCGCCGGCGGTAAACCGTCAACCTTCGTTACCGCCGGGGGACTCGTAGAGCTTCCTGAAAACATATAATGTCGAAAAAAATTACACAGCAAAAATAGTTTTTCAGCCCAAGCAATTTCAGACCTCTGTGATGCAACAGCCGAACGCCCCCGATGCTTCTGGATTGTCTTCTGTGCGAGCTCTGTAGCCCTTCTACAGCCCGAGTTACGTGCGTAAATTGACAGCACCTCTCAAGATGACTCGAACAATACGAATAGTTTGGCAATCGTAGTTCGAGTGTCACCGAGTTCAGACCTCTGCACGACAGGCGGACGCGTCTGATGTCTCTCAATCGATTTCTGTTATTACCAGCCCTGCAGCCCGCCCTGCAGCCCAGTGAAGTGCAGGAAACCGACAGCAGAATACGAATAGTTTCGCAAACTGAGTTCAGGCAGCAGACCGAGTTCCGAGCTCTGGATTCCACAGGCGGACGGGCCTGATGTCTCCGAAACGATTCCTCTGATTACCAGGCCTGCAGTCCCCTTACAGCCCGAGTAACAGAAAACCGACAGCATCTCTCAAGATGACTCGAACAATAGGAATAGTTCGCGATTCTAGATCGGGGAGCAGACCGAGTTCAGCTCTGGATTCAACAGACAACGGCCACTGATGATTCTGAATCAGATTCTGTACATATCAGCTCTGTAGCTGTCCTGTAGCTCGAGTTTAGTACAGAAAACCGAGAGTGTCTGTCAAGATGATTCGAATAATACGAATAGGTGCGGACCTAGCTCGGCTAGCAGACCGAGTTCAGACCTCTGGGTTCAAGAGGCAAACGTGCCTCATCATTCTACATCGATTAGCTGTGCTTACCAGCTCTGTAGAGGTCCTAAAGCTCGAGTTATGTTGATAAAACCATCATCGCGTATCAAGATGACTCCAAACGACAGATCCCGCCTGCCTGCTTTTCAGCAGTAGATGTTACCCAATCGAGCTGTGATCAAGATGGCGAGCGGTAATAAGATCGAATATCATGGGAACAAATACTAAAGCTCTAACGAATGTTGAAATTTTGAGAACAAAATTTTCAACCGACCAAAAGTCACCAAAAGGTCAGTCGAGATTTTTCTTGCCAACTAGCTCTCCAGCGCCCCGGAATTACTCTTAACCTTCCAGCAAGAACTGGGCGCCGGCGGTAAACCGTCAACCTTTCTTACCGCCGGGGGACTCGTAGAGCTTCCTGACAATATATAATGTGGAAAATAAATTGTAGAGAACGAATAGTTTTTCAGCCCAAGCGATTTCAGACCTCTCGATGCAACAGCTGAACGCCCCCTGATGCTTCAGGATTTTCTTCTGTACGAGCTCTATAGCTCTGCTACCGCCCGAGTTACGTGCGCTAATCAAGAGCACCTCTCAAGATGACTCAGACAAAATGTATAGTTCGTAAACAAGTATCAGCCCGAGTTCAGGCCTCTGAATGCAACGAGCGCACGCGTCTGATGTCTCCGAAACGATTCCTGTGATTACCTGCCCTGCAGCCCCCTACAGCCCGAGTGAAGTGCAGAAAACAGACAGCATCTTTCAGGGTGGCTCGAACAATACGAACAGGTTCGCGGACCGAGTTCGGCAGCAGACCGAGTTCCGCGCTCTGGATTCCACAGGTGGACGCGCCTGATGTTCCAAATCAATTGCTGTCGTCACCAGCACTCTAGCTTGCCCCTACAGCCCGAGTTAAGTGCAGAAAGCGAGAGTATCTTTCCAGATGACTCGAGCAATTCAAATAGTTTCGCGACCCTAGCTCGGGCAGCAGAGCGACTTCAGAGCTCTCGATTCAACAGACGAACGGACCTGATGATTTCCAATCGATTTCTGTGACTATGATCTCTGTAGCTGTCCTATAGCTCGAGTTAAGCAGAAAATACCGAGAGCGTCTCTCAAGTTCACTCGAATGATACGAATAGATTGTGGACCTAGCTCGGCTAGCAGACCGATTTCAGGCCTCTGGGTTCAACAGGCGGACGCACCTGATCATTCTGCATCGATTGTCTGTGCTTACCAGCCCTGTAGCTGTCCTGGAGCTCGAGTTATATTGAGAAAACCGACAGCGCGTATCAAGATGACTCGAAACGGCCGATCCCGCCTGCCTGATTTTTGGCAGTAAAAGGTACCCGATCGAGCTGAGATCAAGATGGCGAGCGGGAATAAGATCGAATATCACGGGAAAAAATACTAGAGCTCTAACGAATGTTCAAATTTTGAGAACGAAATTTTCAACCGACGAAAAGTCAGCAAAAGGTCCGTCGAGATTTTTCTTGCCAACTAGCTCTCCAGCGCCCCGGAATTACTCTTAGCTTCCAGCAATAACTGGGCGCCGGCGGTAAACCGTCAACCTTTCTTACCGCCGGGGGACTCGTAGAGCTTCCTGACTATACATAATCTAGAAAATGAATTGCAGAGAACGAATAGTTTTTCAGCCCAAGCGATTTCAGACCTTTCGATGCAACAGCCGAACGCCCCCTGATGCTTCTGGATTGTCTTCTGTACGAGCTCTGTAGCTACAGCCCGAGTTACGTGCGCTAATCAACAGCACCTCTGAAGATAACTCAAACAAAACGAATAGTTTTCTAAACTCAGCTCGAGTATCAGACCGAGTTCAGGCCTCTGAATGCGACAGGCGGACGCGTCTGATGTCTCCGAATCGATTCCTGTGATTGCCAGCCCTGCAGCTCCCCTACAGCCCGAGTTGAGTGCAGAAAACCGATAGCATCTTTCAGGATGACTCGAACAATACGAACAGGTTCGCAGACCGAGATCGAGCAGCAGGCCGAGTCCCGAGCTCTGGCTTCCACAGACGGACGCGCCTGATGTCTTGAAATCGATTGCTGTCCCGAGCAGCACTGTAGCCCCCTACAGCCCGAGTTAAGTTTAGAAAGCGACAGTACCTCTTCAGATGATTCGAACAATACGAATAGTTTCCCGATTCTAGCTCGGGCAGCTGGGCGAGTTCAGAGCTCTCGATTCAACAGACGAACGCGCCTGATGATTCCTAATCGATTTCTGTGACTATTAGCTCTGTAGCTGCCCTACAGCTCGAGTTAAGCACAAAATACCGAGAGCGTCTGTCAAGATGACTCGGATAATACGAATAGGTTTTGAACCTAGCTCGGCCAACAGACCGAGTTCAGGCCTCTGGGTTCGACAGGCGAACGCGCCTGATCATTCTACATCGATTAGCTGTGCTTACTGGCCCTCTAGCTGTCCTGAAGCTCGAGTTATGTTCAGAAAACCGAGAGCGCGTATCAAGATGACTCGAAATGGCCGATCCCGCCTGCCTGCTTTTTGGCAGTGAAAGACACCCGATCGAGCTGAGATCAAGATGGCGAGCGGGAATAAGATCGAATATCATGGGAAAAAATACTAGAGCTCTAACGAATGTTCAAATTTTGAGAACAAAATTTTGAACCGACCAAAAGTCACCAAAAGGTCCGTCGAGATTTTTCTTGTCAACTAGCTCTCCAGCGCCCCGGAATTACTCTTAGCTTCCAGCAATAACTTGCTAAGGGAAGCTCTACGAGTTACTTGCTAAGGGAAGCTCTACGAGTTACTGGGCGCCGGCGGTAAACCGTCAAACTTGGTTACCGCCGGGAGACTCATAGAGCTTCCTAGCTCGACTTAAGTTGAGAAAACCGACAGCACCTACCAACATTCCGACTCGTAGTAAATATTTTTTGACCTCTGAATGCGACAGGCGGGCGAGTCTGATGTCTGCGAATCGACTCCTGTCGTTACCAGCCCTGCAGCCCCCCTAAAGCCCAAGTTAATTGCAGAGAACCGACAGCACCTCTCAGGATGACTCGAATAACACAATAGTTTTGCAGACCTAATTGGGAGAGCAGACCAATTTCCGAGCTCTCGAATCGACTGATGGACGCGCCTGGTGTCTTCGAATCGGTTCCTCTGCGCACTAGCACTGTAGCCCCCCTCAGCGCGAAATGAGTGAAGAAAACCGAGAGTTCTTCTCAAGATGACTCGACCAATACGAATAATTTTGCGATTCTAGATCGGGCAGCAGACCGAGTTGAGAGCTCTGGATTCGACAGACAAACGCAACTGATGGTTCTGAATCGGTTTCTGTAAACATCAGCTCTGTAGCTGTCCTACAGCTCGAGTTAAGTACAGGAAACCGAAAGTTTCTGTCAAGATGACTCGAATAATACGAATAGGTTTGCGGACCTAGCTCGGCTAACAGACCGAGTTCACACCTCTGGATTCAACTGGCGAACGCGCCTAACCATTCTACATCGATAAGCTGTGCTTACCAGCTCTGTAGCTGTCCTGAAGCTCGGGTTATCTTCAGAAAACCGTCAGTGCGCACCAAGATGACTCAAAACGGCCGATCCCGCCACAGTGCTTTTCGATAGTAACTGGCGCCGGCGGTGAACCGTCAACCTGGTCACCGCCGGGAACCTCGTAGAGCTCCTCTCACTAGTAAGAGTGCAGAGAATCGACACAGAATCAAAAAAATTAGATTTTTCGAAAATCTTGAAATTCGATTTTTTCGATGTTCATATTCGCTCAGTTCCCGGAAGTCAACTCATGCAAAAATGCATCGAGAGAGCTGAGCTGCTGTCAGAGAGGAGTTCATATGCCAATGCTCGGCGTAAAAATCTGCTTTTTCAAAATAAATGGTCAAATATCTTTCAAATTTTCGCAAAACCACCCAAAAGTTGTCGCATTGTCAGCCTCGGCCGGCTGGGCCAACTAGCTCCACCCCGCGCCGGGATTCCTCTAGCTCATCGATGCCGAAGAGCTCTACGAGGTATATTCACCCGATCGAGCTGAGATCAAGATGGCGAGCGGGAATAAGATCGAATATCACGGGAAAAAATACTAGAGCTCAAACGAATTGTTGAATTTCGAGAACAAAATTGTCAACCGACCAAAAGTCAGCAAAAGTTCCGTCGAGATTTTTCTTGCCAACTAGCTCTTCAGCGCGCCGGAATTACTCTTAGCTTCCAGCAATAACTTGCTAAGGGAAGCTCTACGAGTTACTTGCCAAAGGAAGCTCTACGAGTTTCTTAGTAGCGTCCAGAACCCGGAGAGGAAAGGGGAAACACATGGGCGCCGGCGGTAAACCGTCAACCTTTGTTACCGCCGGGGGACTCGTAGAGCTTCAAGGGGAAACGCACTGGCACCGGCGGTGAACCGTCAACCTGGTCACCGCTGGGAACCTCGTAGAGCTCATTTCACGCGTAAGAGTGCTCGAAGTCGAAAAGAGAGAGCTTCTCGAAGCATTTCTCGAAAAAGAGAAAAATTGATTTTTTTCGTGGCGACATGAAGATGGTTTCGCCAAGTGTTTTGATAGTAAAAGTGCGCCTACAGAGCTCATACTAAGACAGAGAGGCCCTCATATTCGTCTACAGGTGCGAAAAATCTGCTTTCTCAAAATGAATTGTCAAATATCTTTGAAATATTCGCTAAACCACCCAAAAGTTGTCACATTGTCCGCCTCGGCCGGGTGGGCCAACTGGGCGCCGGCGGTAAACCGTCAACCTTTCTTACCGCCGGGGGACTCGTAGAGCTTCCTGACAATATATAATGTCGAAAAAAATTGCAGAGAACGAATAGTTTTTCAGCCCAAGCGATGTCAGACCTCTCGATGCAACAGCCGAACGCCTCCCGATGCTTCTGGATTGTCTTCTGTACGAGCTCTGTAGCTCTCCTACAGCCCCAGTTACGTGCGTCAATCGACAGCATCTCTCAAGATGACTCGAACAAAACGAATAGTTTGGCAAACCCAGCTCGAGTATCAGACCCAGTTCAGACCTCTGAATGCGACAGGCGGACGCGTCTGATGTGTCCGAATCGATTCCTGTTATTACCAGCCCTGCAGCCCCCCTACAGCCCGAGTTAAGTGTACAAAGCCGACAGCATCTTTCAGGATGACTCGAACAATACGAACAGTTTCGCGGACCGAGTTCGGGCAGAAGACCGAGTTCGGAGCTCTGGATTCCACAGGCGGACGCGTCTGATGTCTCCAAATCGATTGCTGTCACCACCAGCACTCTAGCCTCCCTACAGCCCAAGTTAAGTGCAGAAAACCGAGAGCATCTCTCAATGTGACTCGAACAATACGAACAGTTTCGCGATTCTAGATCGGAGAGCAGACCGAGTTCAGAGCTCTGGATTCAACAGACAAGCGCGACTGATGATTCTGAATCGGTTTCTGTAAGCATCAGCTCTGTAGCTGTCCTATAGCTCGAGTTAAGTACAGAAAACCGAAAGCGCCTGTCAAGATGACTCGAATAATGCGAATAGGTTTGCGGACCTAGCTCAGCTAGCAGACCGAGTTCAGACCTCTGGGTTCAACAGGCGAACGCGCCTGATCATTCTGCATCGATTAGCTGTGCTTATCAGCTCTGTAGCTGTCCTGAAGCTCGAGTTATCTTGATAAAACCAACAGCGCGTATCAAGATGACTCGAAACGGCCGATCCTGCCTGCCTGCTTTTTGGCAGTAAGAGTTACCCGATCGAGCTGAGATCAAGATGGTGAGCGGGAATAAGATCAAATATTATGGGAAAAAATACTAGAGCTCTAACGAATGGTTGAATTTTGAGAACAAAATTTCAGCCGACCAAAAGTCACCAAAAGGTCCGTCGAGATTTTCCTTGCCAACTAGCTCTCCAGCGCCCCGGAATTACTCTAAGCTTCCAGCAATAACTTGCTAAGGGAAGCTCTACGACTTACTGGGCGCCGGCGGTAAACCGTCAACCTTTCTTACCGCCGGGGGACTCGTAGAGCTTCCTGACAATATATAATGTTGAAAAAATGAGAACGAATAGTTTTTCAGCCCAAGCGATTTCAGACCTCTCGATGCAACAGCCGAACGCCCCCCATGCTCCTGGATTGTCTTCTGTACGAGCTCTGCAGCTCCTACAGTCCGAA
The DNA here is from genome assembly GCA_963575745.1 of Prorocentrum cordatum. NCBI lineage: Eukaryota > Dinophyceae > Prorocentrales > Prorocentraceae > Prorocentrum > Prorocentrum cordatum. The sequence continues at coordinate 165,579 of CAUYUJ010015904.1, read as the reverse complement.
TTACGTGCGCAAATCGACAGCAACCCTGAAGATGACTCGAACAATACGAATAATTTGGCAAACCTAGCTCCAGAATCAGACCAAGTTCAGGCCTCTGAATGCGAGAGGCAGACGCGTCTGATTCTCCGAATCGATTCCTGTGATTACCAGCCCTGCAGCCCCCCTACAGCCCGAGTTAAGTGCAGAGAATCGACAGCATCTTAGGATGACTCGAAAAATACGAACAGTTTTGCGGACCTAGTTCGGGCAGCATACCGAGTTCCGAGCTCTCGATTCGACAGGTGGACGCGCCTGATGTCTCAAAAACGATTCCTGTGACTACCAGTACTGTAGCCACCCAAGAACCCGAGTTAAGAACAGAAAACCGACAGTACCTCCCAAGATGACTCGAACAATACGAATAGTTTCGTGATTCTGGAGCGGGCAGCAGACCGAGTTCAGAGCTCTGGATTCAACAGACAATTGCGGCTGACGATTCCGAATCGGTTTCTGTAAGCATCAGCTCTGTAGCTGACATATACCTCGAGTTAAGTACCGAAAACCGAGAGCACCTGTCAAGATGACTCGAATAATACGAATAGGTTTGCGGACCTAGCTCGGCTAGCAGACCGATTTCAGACCTCTAGTTGCAACAGACGAACGCGCCTGATCATTCTGAATCCATAAGCTGTGCTTACCAGCTCTGTAGCTGTCCTGTATCTCGAGTTGATTCCAATATACCGACAGCGCGTAGCAAGATGACTCGAAACGGCCGATCCCGCCTGGACGCTTTTTGGCAGTAAAAGGTACCCGATCGAGCTGAGATCAAGATGGCGAGCGGGAATAAGATCGAATATCACGGGAAAAAATACTGGGCGCCGGCGGTAAACCGTCAACCTTTCTTACCGCCGGGGGACTCGTAGAGCTTCCTGACAGTATATACTGTGGAAAAAAATTCAAAGAACGACGAGTTTTTCAGCCCCAGCGATTTCAGACCTCTCAAGATGACTCTAACCAAAAAACAAACAGTTTCGCAACCCAGTTCGAGTATCGAACCGAGTTCAGACCTCTGAATGCGACAGGCGGGCGCGTCTGGTGTCTGTGAACCGAGTTCAGACCTCTGGATTCAACAGGCGAGCGCGCCTGATAATTCTGAATGCGATAGGTGTGCTTACCAGCTCTGTAGCTACAGCTCGAGTTAAGTAAAGAAAACCGAGAGCGTCTGTCAAGACGACTCGAATAATACGAATAGGTTTACGGACCTAGCTCGGCTAGCAGACCGAATTCAGACCTCTGGATTCAACGGGCGAACGCGCCTGATAATTCTGAATGCGATAGGCGTGCTTACCAGCTCTGTAGCTGCCGTAGAGCTCGAGTTAAAAACAAAATACCGACAACGCGTATCAAGATGACTCGAAACGGCTGTTCCCGCCGGGACGCTTTTTCGCAGTCAGATGTATCCGATCGAGCTGAGATCAAGATGGCGAGCGGAAATAAGATCGAATATGACGGGAAGAAATACTAGAGCTCTAACAAATGGTCAAATTTCGAGAACCAAATTTTCAACCGACCAAAAGTCACCAAAAGGTCCGTCGAGATTTTTCTTGCCAACTAGCTCTCCAGCGCTCCGGAATTACTCTCAGGCTTCCAGCAATAACTTGCTAAGGGAAGCTCTACGAGTTACTAGAGCTCTAACGAATGGTTGAATTTTGAGAACAAAACTGGGCGCCGGCGGTAAACCGTCAACCTTTGTTACCGCCGGGGGACTCGTAGAGCTTCCTGACTCGTAGGGATGTGAAGAAAATCCAGAGAACGACTAATTTTTCAGCCCAAGCGATTTCATACCTCTCAGGATGAGTCTAACAAAAAAACGAACAACTCGAATGGTACAATAGTTTCGGACCTAGTTCGAGCAGCAGACCGAGTTCCGAGCTCTGGGTTCGACAGACGGACGCGCCTGATGTCTCAGAATCGATTTCCGTGACCAGCAGTACTGTAGCCTTCCCCAGCACGAGTTCAGTGCGGAATGCCGAGAGAACTTCTCAGAATGACTCGAACAATACGAATAGTTTTGCGAACCTAGCTCGGGCAGCAGGCCGAGTCCAGAGCTCTCGATTCGACGCACGAACGCGCCTAATGATTCCCAATCGATTTCTGTGACTATGAGCTTGTAGCTGCCCTACAGCTCGAGTTAAGTACAGAAAACCGAGGGCGTCTATCAAGATGACTAAAATGATACGAATAAGTTGCGAGCCTAGCTCGGTTAGCAGAACGAGTTCAGACCTCTAGATTCAACAGGCCAACGCGCCTAATGATTCCGAATGCGATAGGAGTGCTTACCAGCTCTGTAGCTGTCCTGTAGCTCGAGTTAAGTACAGAGAAGCGAGAGCGTCTATCAAGATCACCCAAATAATACGAATAGGTTCGCAGACCTAGCTCGGCTAGCAGACCGAGTTCAGACCTCTAGATTCAACAGGCGAACGCGCCTAATGATTCTGAATGCGATAGGTGTGCTTACCAGCTCTGTAGCTGCCCTACAGCTCGAGTTAAGTACAGAATACCGATAACGCGTATCAAGATGACTCGAAACGGCCGATCCCGCCAGAGTGCTTTTTGGCAGTAAAAGCTACCCGATCGAGCTGAGATCAAGATGGGGAGCGGGAATAAGATCGAATATCACGGGAAAAATTACTAGAGCTCAAACGAATTGTCAAATTTCGAGAACAAAATTTTCAACCGACCAAAACTCAGCAAAAGTTCCGTCGAGATTTTTCTTGCCAACTAGCCCTCCAGCGCGCCGGAATTACTCTTAAGCTTCCAGCATTAACTTGCTAAGGGAAGCTCTACGAGTTACTGGCGCCGGCGGTAAACCGTCAACCTGGTCACCGCCGGGAACCTCGTAGAGCTCCTCTCACTGGTAAGAGTGCAGAGAATCAACACAGAGTGGGAAAATAGAGATTTTTCGAAATCTTCGAATTCGATTTTTCGATGTTCATATTCGCTCAGTTCCTGGAAATCAACTCGTGCAAAAATGCATCGAGAGATCTGAGCTGCTGTTAGAGAGGATTTTATATTTCAATGCTCGGCGTGAAAATCTGCTTTCTCAAAATATATAGTCAAATATCGTTCAATTTTTTGCAAAACCACCCAAAAGTTATCACATTGTCCGCCTCGGCCGGCTAGCCCAACTGGGCGCCGGCGGTAAACCGTCAACCTTGGTTACCGCCGGGAGACTCGTAGAGCTTCCAAACTCGACTTAAGTTGAGAAAACAGACAGCACTTACCAACAATCTGACTCATAGTGCATAGTTTTTTACCTCTGGATGCGACAGACGGACGCGTCTGATGTCTGCGAATCGACTCCTGTCATTACCGGCCCTGCAGCCCCCCTACAGCCCGAGTTAAGTGCAGAAAACCGACAGCACCTCTCAGGATGACTCGAACAATAGGAATAGTTTCGCGGACCTAGTTCGGGCAGCAGACAGAGTTCAGAGCTCTGTATTCGACAGGCGGACGCGCCTGACGTCTACAAATCGATTCCTGTGATTACCAGCCCTGCAGCCCCCCTACAGCCCGAGTTAAGTCCAGATAACCGACAGCATCTCGCAAGCGACTCGAACGATACGAATAGTTTCGCGATTCTAGATCGGGCAGCAGACCGAGTTCAGATCTCTCGATTCGACAGACAAACGCAACTAGTGGTTCTGAATTGGTGCCTGTAACTATCACCTCTGTAGCTGTCCTACAGCTCGAGTGAAGTGCAGAAAATCGAGAGTTTCTGTCAAGATGACTCAAATAATACGAATAGGTTTGCGGACCTAGCTCGGCTAGCAGACCGAGTTCAGACCTCTAGGTTCAACAGGCGAACGCGCCAGATCATTCTGCATGCATTAGCTGTACTTACTACTCTGTAGCTGCCCTAGAGCTCGAGTTATGTTCAGAAAACCGTCAGCGCATATCAATATGAAAAACGGCCGATTCCGCCACAGTGCTTTACGATAGTAATATTCACCCGATCGAACTGAGATCAAGATGGCGAGCGGGAATAAGATCGAATATCACGGGAAAGACTACTAGAGCTCTAACGAATTGTCAAATTTTGAGAACAAACTTTTCAACCGAGCAAAAGTCATCAAACTGGGCGCCGGCGGTAAACCGTCAACCTTGGTGACCGCCGGGAGACTCGTAGAGCTTCCAAACTTAACAGACAGCACTTACCAACAATCTGACTCATAGTGCATAGTTTTTGACCTCTGAATGCGACAGACGGACGCATCTGATGTCTGCGAAATCGACTTCTGCCATTACCAGCCCTGCATTCCATCTACAGCCCGAGTTAAGTGCAGAAAACCGACAACACCTCTCACGATGACTCGAACAATAGAAATAGTTTCGCGAACCTAGTTCGGGCAGCAGACAGAGTTCAGAGCTCTGTATTCGACAGGCGGACGCGCCTGATGTCTTCAAATCGATTCCTGTGATTACCAGCCATGCAGCCACCCTACAGCCCGAGTTAAGTCCAGATAACCGACAGCATTGCAAGCGACTCGAACGATACGAATAGTTTCGCGATCTAGAACGGGCAGCAGACCGAGTTCAGAGCTCGGGATTCGACATACAAACGCAACTGATGATTCTGAATTAGTGCCTGTAACTATCGGCTCTGTAGCTGTCCTACAGCTCGAGTTAAGTGCAGAAAATCCAGAGTTTCTCTCAATATGACTCGAATAATACGAACATGATTGCGGACCTTGCTCCGAGTTCAGACCTCTAGGTTCAACAGGCGAACGCGCCTGATCATTCTGTATGCATTAGCTGTGCTTACCAGCTCTGTAGCTGCCCTAGAGCTCGAGTTATCTTCAGAAAACCGTCAGCGCATATCAAGATGACTCAAAACGGCCGATTCCGCCACAGTGCTTTCGATAGTAATATTCATCCGATCGAACTGCGATCAAGATGGCGAGCGGGAATAAGATCGAATATCACAGGAAAAATACTAGAGCTCTAACGAATTGTCAAATTTTGAGAACAAAATTTTCAACCGAGCAAAAGTCATCAAAAGTTCCGTCGAGATTTTTCTTGCCAACTAGCTCTCCAGCGCGCCGGAATTACTCTTAGCTTCCAGCCATAACTTGCTCAGGGAAGCTCTACGAGTTAAGTTCCGTCGAGATTTTTCTTGCCAACTAGCTCTCCAGCGCGCCGGAAAGCTGGCGTCGGCGGTGAACCGTCAACCTGGTCACCGCCGGGAACCTCGTAGAGCTCCTTTGAGGCGTAAGAGTGCTCAGAGTCGAAAGAGAGAGCTTCTGGAAGCCTTTCTCGAAAAAGGGAAACATTCATTTTTTTCGTGTCGAGATTCAGATGGTTCCGCCAAGTGTCTAGATAGTGAAAGCGCGCCTACAGAGCTCATACTAAGACAGAGAGGCCCGCATAGTCGTTTACAGGTGCGAAAAGTCTGCTTTTTTAAAAATGAATTGTCAAATATCTTTCAAAAAAAATTGCAAAACCACCCAAACTGGCGCCGGCGGTGAACCGTCAACCTGGTCACCGCCGGGAACCTCGTAGAGCTCATTTCACGCGAAAGAGTGCTCGGAGTCGAAAGAGAGAGCTTCTGGAAGCGTTTCTCGAAAAAGAGAAAAATTATTTTTTTTCGTGTCGACATGAAGATGGTTGCGCCAAGTGTTTTGATAGTAAAAAAGCGCCTACAGAGCTCATATTAAGACAGAGAAGCCCTTATAGTCGTTTACAGGTGCGAAAAATCTGGTTTCTTAAAATGAGTTGTCAAATATCTTTCAAAAAATTGCAAAGCCACCCAAAAGTTGTCACATTGTCCGCCTCGGCCGGGTGCGCCGGAATTCCTCTAGCTCATCGATGACGAAGAGCTCTACGAGGTAAGTTGTCACAGTCTCTTTTGGTCGGGTCGACAAACTAGCTCCACCCCGCGCCGGAATTTCTCTAGCTCATCGATACCGAAGAGCTCTACGAGGTACTGGCGCCGGCAGTGAACCGTCAACCTGGTCACCGCCGGGAACCTCGTAGAGCTCCTTGCATCCGTGAGAAGGCTCAGGATCAAAGCGAGAGCTTCTGGGAGCTTTTCTACAAAAATTTCAAGTTCAGATGTTTCGGAATCAACATGAAGTCGGTTCCTCCAAGTGAACTGGTACTGAAAATGGCTCTAGAGAGCTGAGCTGCTCAGGGAACAAAGTTTATATGTCAATGCTCGGAGTAAAAATCTGCTTCCTCAAAATGAATTTCAAATATCTTTCAAATCTTGGCAAAACCGACCAAAAGTTATCACGTCTTCTTTTCTGGTCGAGTCGGCCAACTAGCTCCACTCCGCGCCGAAATTCCTCCAGCTCATCGATAACGAAGAGCTCTACGAGATATTACTCTTAGCTTCCAGCCATTGTAAGCGTCCAAAACCCCGATCGCGAGGCAAGGCGCGAAGCGCAGAGCGCTCCAATGGCGCCGGCGGTGAACCGGCGACCTGGTCACCGCCGGGAACCTCGTAGAGCTCCTTTAACGCGTAAGAGTGCTCAGAGTCGAAAGAGAGATCTTCTGGAAGCGTTTCTCGAAAAAAAGAAAAACTCTTTTTTTCCGTGTCGACATGAAGATGGTTCCGCCAAGTGTTTTGATAGTAAAAGTGCGCCTACAGAGCTCATGCTAAGACAGAGATGCCCTTATAGTCGTTTATAGGTGCGAAAAATCTGCTTTCTTAAAATGAATTGTCAAATATCTTTCAAAAAATTGCAAAACCACCCAAAAGTTATCACTTTCTCCTTTCTGGCCGGGTCGGCCAACTGGACGCCGGCGGTAAACCGTCAACCTTGGTTACCACCGGGAGACTCGTAGAGCTTCCAGCTCGACTGAAGTTGAGAACACCGAGTACCTACCAACATTCCGACTTAGTGAATATTTTGTGACCTCTCAATGCGACAGGCGGACGCGTCTGATGTCTGCGAGTCGACTCCTGTCATTACCAGCCCTGCACCAGCCCTGCAGCCCCCCTACAGCCCGAGTTGAGTGCAGAAAACTGACAGCGCCGCTCAGGATGACTCGAACAATGCAGTAGTCTGCAGACCTAATTCGGGCAGCAGACCGAGTTCCGAGCTCTGGATTCGACAGGCGAGCGCGTCTGATGTCTTCAAATCGATTGCTGTGACCACCAGCACTGTAGCTCCCCTCAGCGCGAGTTGAATGAAGGAAATCGAGAGCACCTCTCAAGATGGTTCGACCAATACGAATAGTTTCGCGATTCTAGATCGGGCAGCAGACCTAGTTCGGCTAGCAGACCGAGTTCAGACCTCTGGATTCAACAGACGAACGCGCCTGATCATTCTGGATGCGATAGGCGTGCTTACCAGCTCTGTAGCTGCCCTCAAGCTCGACTTATGTTCAGAAAACAGTCAGCGCGTATCAAGATGACTCCAAACGGGCGATCCCGCCAGAGTGCTTTTTGACAGTAATATTCATCCGATCGAGCTGAGTTCAAGATGGCGAGCGCGAATAAGATCGAATATCACGGGGAAAAATAATAGAGCTCTAACGAATGGTCAAATTTTGAGAACGAAATTTTCAACCGACCAAAAGTCAGCGAAAGAACCGTCGAGATTTTCCTTGCCAACTAGCTCTCCAGCGCTCCGGAATTACTCTCAAGCTTCCAGCAATTTCTTGCTAAGGGAAGCTCTACGAGTTTTTGTAAGCGTCCAAAACTCGGATAGCGACGCGAAGCGCGGAACGCCGCACGGGGACCTCTGCCACGTCGCCTGAAACGATGCGCAGGACGCTGGAAACTTCGCAGGAGACGCTTGCAGGGGCTCCGTTTACGATGCGTGGGGCCCTGCAAAGCGCGCAAGGAAGACTGGCGCCGGCGGTGAACCGTCAACCTTGTCACCGCCGGGAACCTCGTAGAGCTTATTTCACGCGTAAGAATGCTCGAAGCCGAAAGGGAGAGCTTCTGGAAGTATTTGAGAGAAGCCCTCATAGTCGTTTACAGGTGCGGAAAATCTGCTTTCTCAAAATGAATGGTCCAATATCTTTCAAAAAATCGCAAAACCACCCAAAAGTTACCACATTGTCCGTTCTGGCCGGGTCGGCCAACTAGCTCCACCCCGCGCCGGAATTCCTCTAGCTCATCGATGACGAAGAGCTCTACGAGGTACTTGTAAGCGTCCAAAACCCGGATAGCGAAGCCAAGCGCGGAACGCCGCACGGAAACCTCTGCCAGGCCGCCTGAAACGATGCGCGGGACGCTGGAAATCTCGCAGGAGACGCTTGCAGGGGCGCCGTTTACGATGCGTGGGGCCCTGCAAAGCAAGCAAGATCTGCCTAGGAGCCTTCAAGAACTGTCGAAGCTCTTCCGAAGCTCTGCCGAAGCGCTTCGCGCACCCTGGAGCCACGCGTATTGGGAAACGCTAGGAAGCCACGCTCCCGGACCCGCTCCCGAACACGCTGCAAGCCCCGGCGAGTCGCTGCGGGGATCTTGGTGCGCGGAGCGTGGGAGTGCGGCGAAGCACGCGCACACGCCGGCTTCTCCTCTAATAACCCTATGTAGCCCAACAAAACAAAAGGGCTATCCGGGAACCTGCCTAAGAGCCTGCGAAGCTCTGCCGAAGCTCTGCCGAAGCGCTTCGCGCACCCTGGAGCCACGCGTATGGGAAGCGCTAAGAAGCCACGCTCCCGGACCCGCTGCCGGTTCTGGCTAGTTCCTACGGGGATCGTGGACCGGCGGAGGTGGGCGTGTGCTCCTCACCACCCACCGCCGGCTTCTTATCTGAAACCCTCTGCTATCCAGGGAAACCTGGATAGCGGAGCCAATGCGCGGGTCGCTGGAAACCTTGCAGAAGACGCTTGCAGGGGCGCCGTTCACGATGCGTGGGGCCCTGCAAAGCGGGCAAGGAAGATCTGCCTAGGAGCCTGGAAGAACTGCCGAAGCTCTTCCGAAGCTCTGCCGAAGCGTTTCGCGCACCCTGGGGCTACACGTATTGGGAAACGCCAGGAAGCCACGCTCCCGGACCCGCTGCCGGTTCCGGCAAGTTCCTGCAGGGATCGTGGACGGCGGAGGTGGGCGTGTGCTCCTCACCACCCACCGCCGGCTTCTTCTCTGAAACCCTCAGCTCTCCAAGGAGCTATCCGGGAACTGGCTCCACCCCGCGCCCGAATTCCTCTAGCTCATCGATGCCGAAGAGCTCTACGAGGTAAGTAGCGAGGCAAGGCGCGAAGCGCAGATCGCTCGAAAGCGCCGCACGGCGACCTCTGCCAGGCCGCCTGGAACGATGCATGGGGCGCTGGAATCCTCGCAGGAGACGCCTGCGAGGGCGTCGTTTACGACGCGCGGGGCTCTGTGAAACCTACCACGACTTGTAAGCGTCCAAGACCCGGATAGCGAAGCCAAGCGCGGAACGCCGCACGGGGACTTCTGCCAGGCCGCCTGAAACGATGCGCGGGACGCTGGAAACCTCGCAGGAGACGCTTGCAGGGGCGCTGTTTACGATGCGTGAGGCCCTGCAAAGCGCGCAAGGAAGATCTGCCTAGGTGCCTGGAAGAACTTGTAAGCGTCCAAAACCCGGATAGCGAAGCCAAGCGCGAAACGCCGCACGGGGACCTCTGCCAGGCCGCCTGAAACGATGCGCGGGACGCTGGAAATCTCGCAGGAGACGCTTGCAGGGGCGCCGTTTACGATGCGTGGGGCCCTACAAAGCGCCCAAGGAAGATCTGCCTGGTAGCCTGGAAGAACTGCCGAAGCTCTTCCGAAGCTCTGCCGAAGCGCTTCGCGCACCCTGGAGCCACGCGTATTGGGAAACGCTAGGAAGCCACGCTCCCGGACCCGCTGCAAGCTCCGGCAACCTGCTCCGGGGATCGTGGACCGGCGGAGGTGGGCGTGTGCTCCTCACCACCCACCGCCGGCTTCTTCTCTGAAGCCCTCAGCTCTCCAAGGCGCTATCCGGGAACTTGTAAGCGTCCACTACGATAGCGAAGCCAAGCGCGGAACGCCGCACGGGAACCTCTGCCAGGCCGCCTGAAACGATGCGCGGGACGCTGGAAACCTCGCAGGAAACGCTTGCAGGGGCGCCGTTTACGATGCGTGGGGCCCTGCAAAGCGCGCAAGGAAGATCTGCCTAGGAGCCTGGAAGACCTGCCGAAGCTCTTCCGAAGCTCTGCCGAAGCGCTTCGCGCACCCTGGAGCCACGCGTATTGGGAAACGCTAGGAAGCCACGCCCCCGGACACGCTGCAAGCCCCGGCGAGTTGCTGCGGGGATCGTGGAGCGCGGAGCGTGGGAGTGCGGCGATGCTCGCGCACCCGTCGGTCTCTCCTCTAACAACCCTATGTAGCCCAACAAAACGGCTATCCGGGAACATCTCTGCCTAGGAGCCTGCGAGAACTGGCGAAGCTCTGCCGAAGCTCTGCCGAAGCGCTTCGCGCACCTTTGAGCCACGCGCATTGGGAAACGCTAGGAAGCCACGCTTCCGGACCCGCTGCAACCTCCGGCAACTCGCTGCGAGGATAGTGGACCGGCAGAAATGGGCGTGTCCCCTTCGCCACCTTCTCTGGCGACTTCTCGGAAACCCTTAGCTTTCCAAGGAGCTATCCGGGAATAACTTGCTAAGGGAAGCTCTATGAGTTACTTGGTAGCGTCCAAAACCCAAAGAGCAAAGAAGGCACGCACTGGAAAGCCTTCCTGGCAAGCCCGCAGAAGCTCTCGTGAAGCTTCTCCGGGGCTCGGGGAGCCCCCCTGCAGCGTCTCTGACACGCTGCCAGGAACGCTTCCACGCGTGCCTCCACGCGTGGAGGCACGCGTGGAAGCTTGCCGGAAGCTCTCCCGGACCCGCTGCCGGGTCGGGCGAGTTGCTGCGAGGGTCGTGGACTGGCGAAGATGGGCTGCTGGCGGGCACCACCACCGCCCGGCTTGTAATCTAAACCCCCTAGCTCTCAGAGAGCTCTCCGGGAATTTTCAACCGAGCAAAAGTCACCAAAAGGTCCGTCGAGATTTTTTCTTGCCAACTAGCTCTCCAGCGCCCCGAAACTAATCTTAAGCTTCCAGCAATAACTTGCTAAGAGAAGCTTGACGAGTTACTAGCTCCACCCCGCGCCGGAATTCCTCTAGCTCATCGATGCCGAAGAGCTCTACAAGGTACAGAAAGCTTCTGGGCGAGCCTGGCAACGCTCTCGCAAAGCTCTTCTGCCACTCTGGAACGCCCCCCTGCAGCGCTGCTGCAGCGCCTCCAGGAACTCTTCCAAGCGTGCCTGCACGCGTGAGGGCTCGCCTGGACGCTTGCCAGAAGCTCTCCCGGACCAGCTGCAGGCTCGAACGAACAGCTGCGAGGATTCTGGAGCGGCGGAGATGGGCTGCTGGCGGGCACCACCAACGAGCGGCTTCTAATCTCCAACCCTCAAGCTCTCAGCGAGCTCTCCGGGAATTGCTCAGGGAAGCTCTACAAGTTGAACCCGAAGAGCAAAGAGGGCAAACACCGCAAAGCCTCCCTGGCCAGTCCACAGAATCTCTCGGGAAACTCTCCTGGGGCTCTGGGGACCCCTCTGCAGCGCTTCTGAAGAGCTGTCAGGGACGCCCCCACGCTTGCCGGAGGCTCGCCCGGACGCGCTGCCGGGTCGCCGGAGTTTCTGCGAGGATCGTGGAGCGGCGGAGATGGGCTTCTGGCGGGCACCACCACCGTCCGGCTTCTACTCTTAAGCCCTGTAGCTCTCAGAGAGCTCTCCGGGAATCTCGCCTGGAGAGCTCTGGGGGGCCCCCGGCATCGCTGCTGAAGCGCTGCCAGAAACGCTTCCATGCGTGCCTGCACGCCTGCAGGCACGCGTGGAAGCTTGCCGGAAGCTCTCCCGGAGCCGTTGCTGGCGTCGCTGCGAGGCCTGTGGAGCGCCGTGGAAGAGCTCCTGGCGGGCACCACCACCGTCCGGCTTCTAATCTTAAGCCCTTTAGCTCTCAGCGAGCTCTCCGGGAATCTGCCGATGTGCTGCAGTGTTTTGATCAGGTCACGGTTGCCATCGCTCGAGAGGCCTGGTGCAACTAGGATTCCCGCCGGCGCTGATCTTTGCAATGCTTGAACCTCTAGAAGGTAACGAGAATAGAATGGCGTGGGAGGGCATCGTGTGGGAAGACTGGATATCTCGGGATCGCTCTATACGTACTGGGGGAGTTGAGAGCCCCTTCCCTTTCAAGGCTGTCTATGTCTATCTCTGGGACAGGGTGGTGAAGGGTTGGAGAAGCAAGGGCATGCGCTATGAGCTCGCCGATCCTGGGTAAACACAAACAGATCACACATGCGTTGTTGGCAGACAACATGTACATTTTTGCAAAAACAACGGAGGCACTTACCTGTATGATGAAAGATCTTGCGTTGCCATTAGTTCGAGCAGGCTTGAGTTGAAGCCATCGTCACTCATGTACCTTGCTTGTGGCGTCCCGTGGCGCTCTGATGTCCATAATGAAAGTATACACGTGCAGTTCTCGGTGGCGGAGGTGACATTGCTAGAGCCACAGACACAGTACGACGAGCGTTTATTGCAGGAGGTCAGTTTGCCTCGGGAAAAGAAACTGTCAACCTGTTGAATCCATAGGTCTCAACTCGGTCTGTTAGCCGAGCTAGGTCCGCAAACCTATTCGTATTATGCGAGTCAACTTCATACGCGTTGTCGGTAGTTTCTACTTAACTCGAGCTGTAGGGCAGCTACAGTGCTGGTAAGCACACCTATCGCACTCAGAATCATCATGCGCGTTCGCCTGTTGAATCCATAGGTCTGAACTCGGTCTGCTAGCCGCAAACCTATTAGTATTATTCGAGTCAACTTGATACGCATTCTCGGCATTTTCTACTTAACTCGAGCTGTAGGGCAGCTACAGTGCTGGTAAGCACGCCTATTGCACTCATAATCATTAGGCGCGTTCGTCTGTTGAATCCATAGGTCTGAACTCGGTCTACTAGCCGAGCTAGGTCCGCAACCCATTCGTATTATTTGAGTGAACTTGATACGCGTGGTGGGTATTTTGTACTTAATTCGAGCTGCAGGGCAGCTTTAGTGCTGGTAAGCACGCTCATCGCACTCAGAATCATCAGGCGCGTTCGCCTCTAGACTCCAGAGGTCTGAACTCGGTCTGCCGAGCTAGGTCTATTCGTTATTCGAGTCATCTTGACACACGCTCTCGGTATTTTCTGTACTTAACTCGAGCTGTAGGCAGCTACAAAGCCTACAGTCACATAAATCGATTAAGAATCATCGGGCGCGTTTGTCTGTTGTATCGAGAGCTCTGAACTCGGCCTTCTGCCCGAGCTAGGTTCGCGAAACTATTAGTATTGTCTGAATCATCGTGAAAAGTGATCTCATTTTCTGCACTCAACTCGTGATGGGGGAGGGCTACAGTGCTGTGGGTCATAGAAATCGATTTGCACACGTCAGGCACGTTTGTTGGTCGATTCGAGAGCTCCGACTTCGTCTGCTACTCGAAACAGATCTGCGAAACTATTATATTATTCGAGTCATCCTGAGTGATGCTGTCGGTTTTCTGCACTTAAATCGGGCTGTAGGGGGGCTGCAGGGTAATCACATGAGTCGATTCGCAGACATCAGACGCGTCCGCCTGTCGCATTGAGAGGTCTGAACTCGGTCTGATCAGACGCGTCCGCTTGTCGCATTCAGAGGACAAAAAATATTCACTATGAGTCAGAATGTTGGTAGGTGCTCTCGGTTTTCTCAACTTAAGTCGAGCTTGGAAGCTCTACGAGTTCCCCGGCGGTAACCAAGGTTGACGGTTTACCGCCGGCGCCCAGTTATTGCTGGAAGCTTAAGAGTAATACCTCGTAGAGCTCTTCGGCAAAGAGCTAAGAGGAATTCGGGCGCAGGGTGGAGCTAGTTGGCCGGCCCGACGAAAAGAGAGAATGTGGTAACTTGGGGTCGGTGTTTTTCACTTTGTGCAAAATTTTGAAGTTCGTTTTTAGTACAGTGCTGGTAAGCACACCTATCGCACTCAGAATCATCAGGCGCGCTCGTCTGTTGAATCCACAGGTCTGAACTTGGTCTGCTAGCCGAGCTAGATCCGCAAACCTATTCTTATTATTTGAGTCAACTTGATACGCGTGGTGGGTATTTTGTGCTTAATTCGAGCTGCACGGCAGCTACAGAGCTTATAAGAAATCCATCGCATTCAGAATCATTAGGCGCGTTCGCCTCTTGACTCCAGAGGTTTGAACTCGATCTGCTAGCCGAGCTAGTTCCGCAAATCTATTCGTATTATTCGAGTCATCTTGAGAAACGCTCTCGGTTTGATGTACTTAACTCGAGGTGTAGGCAGCTACAGAGCCTATAGTCACAGAAATCGATTGAGAATTCTCGGGCGCGTTTGTCTGTTGTATCGAGAGCTCTGAAATCGGCCTGCTGCCCGAGCTAGGTTCGCGAAGCTATTCGTATTGTCCGATCATCGTGAAAAGTACTCTCAATTTCCTGCACTCAACCCGTGCTGGGGGAGGGCTACAGTGCTGCGGGTCATAGAAATCGATTTCCACATCAGGGGCGCTCGTTGGTCGATTCGAGAGCTCAGAACTTGGTCTGCTGCTCGAAACAGGTTCGCGAAACTATTGTATTATTCGGATGCTGTCGGTTTTCTGCACTTAACTCGGGCTGTAGGGGGGCTGCAGGGCTGGTAATCACATGAGTCGATTCGCAGACATAAGACGCGTACGCCTGTCGCATTGAGAGGTCTGACGGTCTGATACTCGAACTGGGTTGCGAAACGTTTTTTTTTTTTTTTTGTTAGAGTCATCTTGAGAGGTCTGAAATCGCTTGGGCTGAAAACTAGTCGTTCTCTGGATTTTTTCCCACACTATATACCGTCAGGAAGCTCTAGAAGTCCCCCGGGTTCGCGGTTTACCGCAGGCGCCCAGTGACTCGTAGAGCTTCCCTTAGCAAGTACCCCGTAGAGCTCCTCGGCAACGATGAGCTAGAGGAATTCCGGCGCGGGGTGGAGCTAGTTGGCCGACCCGGCCTTAAGAGAGAAAGTGACTCGTAGAGCTTCCCCAAGCTAGTTCCTGCAAGCTTAAGAGTAATTCCGGCGCGCTGGAGAGCTAGTTGGCAAGAAAAATCTCGACGGAACTTTTGGTGACTTTTGGTCGGTTGAAAATTTTGTTCTCGAAATTTGACCATTCGTTTGTGCTCTAGTATTTTTTCCCGTGATATTCGATCTTATTCCCGCTCGCCATCTTGATCTCAGCTCGATCGGGTAACTTTGAAGGCCAAAAAGCACTCTGGCGGGATCAGCCGTTTCGAGTCATCTTGATACGCGCTGACGGTTTTATCAACATAACTCGAGCTTTAGGACATCTACAGAGCTGGTACGCAAGCCTATTCGTATTATTCGAGTCATCTTCACATAACCTCTCGGTTTTCTGCACTTAACTCGAGCTGTGAGACAGCTACAGAGCTGATATTTACAGAAAATGATTCTGAATCGTCAGTTGCGTTTGTCTGTCGAATCCAGAGCTCTGAACTCGGTCTTCTGCCCGATTTTGAATCGCGAAATTATTCGTATTGGTCGAGTCATCTTGAGAAGTGCTCTCAGTTTTCTTCACTCAACTTGCGCTGAGAGGGGGCCACAGTCCTGGTTGTCATATGAATCGATTTGAACAGATCATGCGCGTACGCCTGTCGAATCTAGAGCTCGGAACTCGGTTTGCTGCCCGAACTAGGTTCGCGAAACTATTCTATTGTTCGAGTCATCCCGGAAGATGCTGTCGGTTCTCTGCACTGACCTCGGGCTGTAGGGGGGCTGCGGGGCTGTGACAGGAGTCGATTCGCAGTCATCAGACGCGTCCGCTTGTCGCATTCAGAGGTCAAAACATATTCACTATGAGTCAGAATGTTGGTGGGTGCTGTCGGTGTTCTCAACTTAAGTCGAGCTTGGAAGCTCTACGAGTTCCCCGGCGGTAACCAAGGTTGACGGTTTACCGCCGGCGCCCAGTTCTCGGTGGCGGAGGTGGCATTGCTAGAGCCACAGACACAGTACGACGAGCGTTTATTGCAGGAGGTCAGTTTGCCTCGGGAAAAGAAAATGTCAACACTGGGGATTATGATACACGATGAGTGGACGGATCACTATGATTTGATGGATAGCCTCAAGAAGGCGGACAGAGCCTGGTTTTATGATGCTGCTATTTACAGATGTAGGAATACTCCCTGCAGAGGCAGATGTTTGAGGTATATCAGTAGTGTTCAGACCTTTGTTCTGCACGCGTGCGAAGGAAGAACATTGGATGGGTACACGGTTGATAAACTTCACGCGTGGAAGGCAGGCTCTTGGCGATATTGACGGGAAAGAGAAAGGAGAAGGAGCAGGAGTGGGCCGTGCACACGAAGTCGCGATTGTTGATGGGAAGGAGGAGATTCCATGAGGCAGGTTTTCAGACAGTTGTTCACAGGTTTGTTAGAAAAATGAGCTGGGCCATGGATGTGGCGCAGTATGCTATACCAAGGTGTCGGCACAGGCCATCAGATCGACGAAGTGCTGCGATTAGGAGAAGGAGGCGCCAAACGGCCAAAACCCGGAGAGCGAAGAGACCCTTTCGGGAGGGAATTGGTAGCGTCCAAAACCCGGAGAGCGAAGAGACCCTTTGGGGACGGGATAACCACGCGTGCACGCGTGCAGGCACGCGTGGAAGCGTTTCTGGCAACGCTTCGGACGCGCTGCAGGGGAGCTTCCCAGAGCTCTCCAGGAGAGATTTCCCGTCTTCAAAGGGTCTCTTCGCTCTCCGGGTTTTGGACGCTACCAAGTACCTCGTAGAGCTCATCGGCATCGATGAGCTAGAGGAATTCCGGCGCGGGCTGCAGCTAGTTGGGCGATCCGGCCAGAAAGCACAAAGTGACAACTTTTGGGTGGTTTTGCAAATATTTGAAATGAATTTGACCATTTATTTCAAGAAAGCAGATTTTTCGCACCTGTAGACGACTATGAGTGCCTCTGCGTCTCAATATGAGCTCTCTAGATGCACTTTTACTATCAAAACACTTGGCGAAACCAACTTCATGTCGACATGGAAAAAATCATGTCTTCTTTTTTTCGAGAAATGCTTCCAGAAGCCCGTTCTTTTGATGCTGAGCACTTTTTGGCGTGCAAGGAGCTCTACGAGGTTCCCGGCGGTGACCAGGTTGACGGTTCACCGCCGGCGCCAGTCTCATTCAGAAAGCGGTGCAGCGAGCCAGGTAAGAAATTGCGTGTCGAAGTGTGGTGGGCGCCCAGTCAAGGGATGGAGATGGAAGGGGATAGGCCTGCGAAGGCCGCGCGACAGGGGTATCAGGAGAGCCCGAGTGACACACAGGAAAGTGGGATCTGGTGTGAGGGGGTGGCGCATGCTGTTTCGAGGGCTGCCATGTTGCACGGACTTGGGGAATGGACGTACCATCGTGATTGTCTCATCGCGTCTGAGAAGAACTGGAAGAAAAGAGCACAGATCACACGGTGTACATACGGCAGCATGAGCCACGGTTTTGTGCCGTGGGACTGCTGGTTTGCACAGGAGGGAGGGCCGTACTGGTGGCGCTGTTCCAAGTGGACCTTCCAAGGTTATAAAGAATTAGCGACGGACTGCCTATCGAAGCTGGAGATGCGTCACACTGTAGATTTATTCACATTTCCCGAGGAGAAGATTGGTGGACGGGGAGACGTGGAGGAGGAGGAGGAGGAGAATGGGGAGACACATATCAACAGTAGGGAAGGGGAGATGCAAGCCAAACGCCTTGCGGCAAATTTGAAAAACGAAACTGAGTTTCAATATAGGGATAGAGCGGCGGTGGAACTCAAAGGGGCACAATGGCGATGGTAAACTGGATGAGGGGAGTATGGAAACGTACAAAATTTGGGGTATCAGCAAAGGGTGGCTCAGATCATTGATTGTCTGGACAAAGCTTGCGACAGATATGGCTGTAGAGCACCAGCGTATGGGATGGACATATGGAAAGATTTCTATCGGGAAGGCAACAAACGTGCGGATGAGTTGACGTGGGAGATGCGTGACAAACCAGGTGTTTCGAGAAAACTTTCGGCAAAATTTAGACTTTGCAGGTGAGACGCCCATCGCGGTCCGTGGTTCATTCGACGGCGGCGCTTCCTCTATCGGTGCTGGTGGAGGGTGGTGGCTGGAGGGAGAATTTGTGAGATCGACCGATTGCGGAGGAGGCGTTTGGCCTGGACCCGCGATCGTCAGTGACAGAGTGCGAGCTTGAGGTGGGTGAGATTCTTCAGTTCGTGGCCGCCGAACAATATTATCCTGTTCTCTTTTGGTGTTGCACTTGGTAGCGCCCAAAACCCGGAGAGCGAAGAGACCCTTTGGAGACGGGAAATCTTTCCTGGAGAGCTCTGGGAAGCTTCCCTGCAGCGCGTCCGAAGCGCTGCCAGAAACGCTTCCACGCGTGCAGGCACGCGTGGAAGCTTGCCAGAAGCTCTCCCGGACCCGTCGCCGGCTCAGGCGAGTCGCTGCGAGGCCTGTGGAGCGCGGTGGAGGAGCTCCTGGCGAGCACCACCACCGTCCGGCTTCTAATCTTAAACCCTTTAGCTCTCAGCGAGCTCTCCGGGTGGCCGCCGAATAATTCCCGGATAGCTCCTTGGAGAGCTGAGGGCTTCAGAGAAGAAGCCAGTGGTGGGTGGTGACGGGGACACGCCCATCTCCGCCGCTCCACGATCCTCGCAGCGCCTCGCCTGACCCGGCAGCGTGTCCGCGAGCGCCTCTGGCACGCGCTCAGGTGTGCCCGCACGCGTGCAGGCACGCGTGGCAGCGTCGCTGGCAGCGCTTCAGAAGAGCTTCAGAAGAGCTGCAGGAGAGCCCCCTGGAGTCTCCCACAAAAGCTTTCAACAGTAACTTGTAGAGCTTCCCTTCGCTAGTTGCTGGAAGCTTAAGAGTAATTCCCGGAGAGCTCTCTGAGAGCTAGAGGGTTTAAGATTAGAAGCCGGACGGTGGTGGTGCCCGCCAGAAGCCCATCTCCGCCGCTCCACGATCCTCGCAGAAACTCGGGCGACCCGGCAGCGCGTCCGGGAGAGCTTCCGGCAAGCGTCTACGCGTGCCTGCACGCGTGCAGGCACGCGTGGAAGCGTTCCTGGCAGCTCTTCAGAAGCGCTGCAGAGGGGTCCCCAGAGCCCCAGAAGAGCTTCCCGAGAGATTCTGTTCCCGGAGAGCTCGCTGAGAGCTAAAGGGTTTAAGATTAGAAGCCGGACGGTGGTGGTGCCCGCCAGGAGCTTCTCCACGGCGGTCCACAGGCCTCGCAGCAGCTCGCCTGAACCGGCAACTGGTCCGGGAGAGCTTCCGGCAAGCTTCCATGCGTGCCTGCACGCGTGCAGGCAAACGTGGAAGCGTTTCTGGAAGCGCTTCGGCAGCGCTGCAGGGAAGCTTCCGAGAGCTCTCCAGGAAAGATTTCCCGTCCCCAAAGGGTGTCTTCGCTCTCCGGGTTTTGGACGCTATCAAGTGGACTGGCCAGGAAGGCTTTGCGGTGTGTGCCTTCTTTGCTCTTCGGGTTTTGGACGCTACCAAGTTCCGGCGCGCTGGAGAGCTAGTTGGCGGAGAGCTCGCTGAGAGCTAAAGGGCTTAAGAGTAGAAGCCGGACGCTGGTGGTGCCCGCAGGAGCTCCTCCACGGCGGTCCACCGGCCTCACAGGGGCTTTTTTGACCTGGCGACGTGTCCGGGAGAGCTTCCGGCACGCTTCCACGCGTGCCTGCACGCGTGCAGGCACGCATGGAAACGTTTCTGGCAGCGCTTGAGCAGCGCTGCAGCGGAGCCCCCCAGAGCTGTCCAGGAACAATTTCCTGTCCCCGAGAGTCTCTTCGCTCTCCGGGCTTTACCCGGAGAGCTCGCTGAGAGCTAAAGGGTTTAAGATTAGAAGCCGGACGGTGGTGGTGCCCGCCAGGAGCTCCTTTCCGTGGCTCCACAGGCCTCGCAGCGGCTCCGGCGAGCCGGCAACTGGTCCGGGAGAGCTCCCAGCAAGCTTCCACGCGTGACTGCACGCGTACAGGCACGCATGGAAGCGGTTCTGCCAGCGTTTCGGCAGCGCTGCTGGGGAGCTTCCCAGAGCTCTCCAGGAAAGATTTCCCGATTCCAGATGGTCCCCTCGCTCTCCGGGTTTTGAACGCTACCAAGTCGACGCATCCAAGTGGACTGGCCAGGAAGGCTTTGCGGTGTGTGCCCTCTTTGCTCTTTGGGTTATTCCCGGAGAGCCCGCTGAGAGCTAAAGAGTTTAAGATTAGAAGCCAGACGGTGGTGGTGCCCGCCAGCAGCTTATCTTCGCCACTCCAGAATCCCCGCAGCGGCTCGTTTGAGCCGGCAACGTGTCCAGGGGAGCTTCCGGCAAGCTTCCACGCGAGCCCGCACGCGTGCAGGCACGCATGGAAGCGTTTCTGGTAGCGCTTGAGCAGCGCTGCAGCGGGGGCCCCAGAGCCCCAGAGAATCTTCACGCAGGCTTCCGTGGGCTTGCCAGGAAGGTTCTGCAGTCTTTGTTCTCTTTGCGCTCGGGTTTTTCCCGGAGAGCTCGCTTAGAGCTAAAGGGTTTAAGAGTAGAAGCCGGACGGTGGGGGTGCCTGCCAGGAGCTCCTCCACGGCGGTCCACGTTCCCCGCAGCGCCTCGCCCGGCCCGGCAACTGGTCCGGGGGAGCTTCCGGCGCGCCTGCGCGCGTGCCTGCACGCGTGAAGGCTCGCTTGGAGACGTTTTCTGCCAGCGATTCGGCAGCGCCGCAGGGGAGCTTCCCAGAGCTCTTCAGTTTTTCTTGTTCCGTCTCCAGACTTGTAAGCGTCCAAAACCCGGATAGCGAAGCCAAGCGCGGAACGCCGCGCGGGGACCTCTGCCAGGCCGCCTGAAACGATGCGCGGGACGCTGGAAACCCCGCAGGAGACGCTTGCAGGGGCGCCGTTTACGATGCGTGGGGCCCTGCAAAGCGCGCAAGGAAGATCTGCCTAGGAGCCTGGAAGAACTTGCACGCGTGCCTGAAACGCTCCCGGACACGCTGCAAGCCCCGGCGGGTCGCTGCGGGGATCGTGGAGCGGGGAGCGTGGGAGTGCGGCGATGCACGCGCACCCGCCGGCTTCTCCTCTAACAACCCTATGTAGCCCAACAAAAGGGCTATCCGGGAATGGTCTCTTACACTGGGCGCCGGCGGTAAACCGTCAACCTTGGTTACCGCCGGGGAACTCGTAGAGCTTCCAAGCTCGACTTAAGTTAAGGAAACCGACATCACCTACCAACATTCTGACTCATAGTAATTTTTTTTTTTGACATCTGAATGCGACAAGCGGACGCGTCTGATGTCGCGAATCGACTCCTGTCATTACCAGCCCCGCAGCCCCCCTACAGCCCGAGATCAGTGCAGAAAACCGACAGCATCTCCCAGGATGACTCGAAGAATACAATAATTTCGCGAACCTAGTTCGGACACCAGACCGAGTTCCGAGCTCTGGATTTGACCGGCGGACGCGCATGATCTCTTCAAATCGATTCATATGACAACCAGCACTGTAGCCCCCTCTCAGCGCAAGTTAAGTGAAGAAAACCGAGAGCACTTCTCAAGATGACTCGACTAATACGATTAATTTTACGATTCTAGATCGAGCAGAAGACCGAGTTCAGAGCTCTGGATTCGACAGACGAACGCAACTGACGATTCTGACTCAGTTTCTGTAAATATCAGCTCTGTAGCTGTCTTACACCTCGAGTTAAGTACAGAAAACCGAGAGATTCTGTCAAGATGACTCGAATAATACGAACAGGTTTGCCGACCTAGCTCGGCTCACAGACCGAGCTCAGACCTCTGGGTTCAACAGGCGGACGCGCCTGATCATTCCGCATGCAACAGCTGTGCTTACCAGCTCTGTAGCTGCCCTACAGCTCGAGTTCAGTGCAAAATACCGACAGTTTCTGTCAAGATGACTCGAATAATACGAATAGGTTTGTGGACCTAGCTCGGCTCACAGAACGAGTTCAGACCTCTGGATTCAACAGGCGAGCGCGCCTGATGATTCTGAGTGCAATGGGTAAGCTTACCAGCTCTGTAGCTACCCTACAGCTCGAGTTAAGTACAAAATACTGACAGTTTCTGTCAAGATGACTCGAATAATACGAATAGGTTAGCGGACCTAGCTCGGCTCACAGACCGAGTTCAGACCTCTGGATTCAACAGGCGAGCGCGCGTGATAATTCTGAGTGCGATAGCTGTGCTTACCAGCTCTATAGCTGCCCTACAGCTCGAGTTAAGTACAAAATACCGACAGCACGTATCAAAATGACTCGAAACGGCCGTTCCCGCCTGCCTGCTTTTTGGCCTTCAAAGTTACCCGATCGAGCTGAGATCAAGATGGCGAGCGGGAATAAGATCGAATATCATGGGAAAAAATACTAGAGCTCTAACGAATGGTCAAATTTCGAGAACAAAATTTTCAACCGACCAAAAGTCAGCAAAAGTTCCGTCGAGATTTTTCGTGCCAACTAGCTCTCCAGCGCGCCGGAATTACTCTTAAGCTTCCAGCAACTAGCTTAGGGAAGCTCTACGAATCAGTTTTTCCCGGATAGCCCCTTGGAGAGCTGAGGGTTTCAGATAAGAAGCCGGCGGTGGGTGGTGCGGAGCACACGCCCACCTCCGCCGGTCCACGATCGCCGGAGCAACTCGCCGGAACCGGCAGCGGGTCCGGGAGCGTGGCTTCCTAGCGTTTCCCAATACGCGTGGCTCCAGGGTGCGCGAAGCGCTTCGGCAGAGCTTCGGAAGAGCTTCGGCAGTTCTTCCAGGCTCCTAGGCAGATCTTCCTTGCGCACTTTGCAGGGCCCCACGCATTCCCGGATAGCCCTTTTGTTGGGCTACATAGGGTTGTTAGAGGAGAAGCCGGCGGGTGCGCGTGCATCGCCGCACTCCCACGCTCCGCGCTCCACGATCCCCGCAGCGACTCGCCGGGGCTTGCAGCGTGTCCGGGGGCGGGTCCGGGAGCGTGGCTTCCTAGCGTTTCCCAATGCGCGTGGCTCCAGGGTGCGCGAAGCGCTTCGGCAGAGCTTCGGAAGAGCTTCGGCAGTTCTTCCAGGCTCCCAGGCAGATCTTCCTTGCGCGCTTTGCAGGGCCCCACGCATCGTAAACGGCGCCCCTGCAAGCGTCTTCTGCGAGGCTTCCAGCGTCCCGCGCATCGTTTCAGGCGGCCTGGCAGAGGTCCCCGTGCGGCGTTCCGCGCTTGGCTTCGCTATCCGGGTTTTGAACGCTTACAAGTGACTCGTAGAGCTTCCCTAAGCCAGTTGCTGGAAGCTTAAGAATAATGCCGGCGCGCTGGAGAGCTAGTTGGCAAGAAAAATCTCGACGGAACTTCACTCGTAGAGCTTCCCTTAGCAAGTTATTGCTGGAAGCTTAAGAGTAATTCCGGGGAGCTGGAGAGCTAGTTGGCAAGAAAAATCTCGACGGACCTTTTGGTGACTTTTGGTCGGTTGAAAATTTTATTCTCAAAATTTGAACATTCGTTGGAGCTCTAGTATTTTTTCCCATGATATTCGATCTTATTCCCGCTCGCCATCTTGATCTCAGCTCGATCGGGTAATTTTGAAGGCCAAAAAGCAGGCAGGCGGGAACAGCCGTTTCGAGTCATCTTGATACGCGCTGTTGGTTTTCTCAAGATAACTCGAGCTTCAGGACAACAACAGAGCTGGTCAGCACATCTAATGCATTCAGAATGATTAGGCGCGTTCGCCTGTTGAATCCAGAGGTCTGAACTCGGTCTGCTAGCCGAGCTAGGGTCGCAAACCTATTCGTATTATTCGAATTATTGTAGCAGACGCTCTCGGTTTTTCGTACTTAACTCGATCTGTAGGGCAGCGAAAGAGCTGATAATCACAGAAATCGATTGAGAATTATCAGGCGCGTTCGTCTGTTGAATCAAGCGCTCTGAACTCGCCTGCTCCACGAGCTAGGTTCGCAAACCTCTTGGTATTGTTTGAGTCATCTTGAGAAGTGCTCTCGGTTTTCTGTACTTAAATGCTGTGGGAGGGCTGCTGGTCACAGGAATCGATTTCGAGACATCAGGCGCGTCCGTTCGTCGAACCGAGAGCTCGGAACTCGGTCTGCTGCTCGAACGAGATCCGCGAACCTGTTCTGTTGTATTATTCGAGTCTTCCTGAGAGGTACTCTCGGTTTTCTGCACTTAACTCAGGCTGTATAGGGGACTGCAAAGCTGATAATCACAGGAATGGATCCGCAGACATCAGACGCGTCCGCCTGTCGCATTCAGAGGTCTGAACTCGGTTTCGTACTCGAGCTTGATTGGAAAACTGTTCGTTTGTTTTGTTAGAGTCATCTTGAGAGGTCTATAATCGCTTCGGCTGAAAAACTAGTCGTTCTCTGATTTTTTTTCACATTATATATTGTCAGGAAGCTCTACGAGTCCCCCGGCGGTAAGAAAGGTTGACGGTTTACCGCCGGCGCCCAGTTTGGTGACTTTTGCTCGGTTAAAAATTTTGTTCTCGAAATTTAACCATTCGTTAGAGCTCTAGTATTTTTTCCCGTGATATTCGATCCTATTCCCGCTCGTCATCTTGATCTCAGCTCGATCGGGTAACTTTGAAGGCCAAAAAGCACTCTGGCGGGATCGGCCATTTCGAGTCATCTTGATACGCGCTGTCGGTGTTCTCAACATAACTCGAGCTTCAGGACATCTACAGAGCTGGTGCGCACCGCTTATCTTGTCAGAATGATTAGGCGCGTTCGCCTGTTGAATCCAGAGCTCTGAACTCGGTCTGTGAGCCGAGCTAGGTCCGCAAACCTATTCGTATTATTCGAGTCATCTTGACAGAAACTCTCGCTTTTCTGTACTGAACTCGAGCTGTAAGACAGGTATAGAGCTGATATTTACGGAAACTGATTCAGACTCGTCAGTTGCGTTTGTCTGTCGAATCCAGAGCTCTGAACTCGGTCTTCTGCCCGATCTAGAATCGCGAAATTCTTCGTATTCGTCGAGTCATCCTGAGAAGTGCTCTCGGTTTTCTCCAATCAACCTGCGCTGAGAGGCGGCCACAGTGCTGGTTCTTATGAATCGATTAGAAGAGATCATGCACGTCTCCTGTCGAATCCAGAGCTCGCAACTCGGTCCGCTGCCCGAACTAGGTTCGCGAAACTATTGTGTTGTTCGAGTTATCCTGAGAGATGCTGTGTCGGTTTTCTGCACTGACCTCGGGCTGTAGGAGCGCTGCGGGGCTGATAATGACTGGAGTCGATTCGTAGACATCAGACGCGTCCGCTCGTCGCATTCAGAGGTCAAAAATATTCACTAGTCGGAATGTTGGAAGGTGCTGTCGGTTTTCTCAACTTAAGTCGAGCTTGGAAGCTCTACGAGTTCCCCGGCGGTAACCAAGGTTGACGGTTTACCGCCGGCGCCCAGTAACTCGTAGAGCTTCCCTTAGCTAGTTATAGCTGGAAGCTAAGAGTAATTCCGGCGCGCTGGAGAGCTAGTTGGCTCGAAAAAAAAGAACTGAAGTTTTCACAACTTTTGGTCGGTTGAAAATTATGTTCTCGAAATTTGACCATTCGTTTGTGCTCTAGTATTTTTTCCCGTGATATTCGATCTTATTCCCGCTCGCCATCTTGATCTCAGCTCGATCGGGTAATTTTGAAGGCCAAAAAGCACACTGGCGGGATCGGCCGTTTCGAATCATCTTGATACGCGTTGTCGGTATTTTGTACTTAACTCGAGCTGTAGAAGAGCTACAGAGCTGGTAAGCACAGCTATCGCACTCAGAATCATCAGGCGCGTTCGCCTGTTGAATCCATAGGTCTGAACTCGGTCTGCTAGCCGAGCTAGGTCCGCAAACCTATTCGTATTACTCGAGTCAACTTGATACGCCTTGTCGGCATTTTCTCTTTAAATCGAGCTGTAGGGCAGCTATAGTGCTGGTAAGCACACCTATCGCACTCAGAATCATCAGGCGCGTTCGTCTGTTGAATCCATAGGTCTGAACTCGGTCTGCTAGCCGAGCTAGGTCCGCAAACCTATTCGTATTATTCGAGTCAACTTGATACGCGTTGTCGGTTTTTCCACTTAACTCGAGCTGTAGGGCAGCCACAGTGCTGGTAAGCACACCTATCGCACTCAGAATCATCAGGCGCGTTCGCCTGTTGAATCCATAGGTCTGAACTCGGTCTGCTAGCCGAGCTAGGTCCGCAAACCTATTCGTATTATTCGAATCAACTTGACACGCGTTCTCGGTATTTTGTACTTAATTCGAGCTGCAGGGCAGCTAGAGAGCTGATAAGCACACCTATCGCACTCAGAATCATCAGGCGCGTTCGCCTGTCGAATCCATAGGTCTGAACTCGGTCTGCTAGCCGAGCTAGGTCCGCACACCTATTCGTATTATTGGGGTCATCTTGACAAACGCTCTCGGTATTTTCTGTGCTTAACTCGAGCTGTAGGCAGCTACAGAGCCTACAGTCACAGAAATCGATTGAGAATTATCGGGCGCGTTTGTCTGTTGTATCGAGAGCTCTGAACTCGGCCTGCTGCCCGAGCTAGGTTCGCGAAACTATTCGTATTGTTCGAATCATCGTGAAACTCTCAATTTTCTGCACTCAACTCGTTCTGGGGGAGGGCTACAGTGCTGCGGGTCATAGAAATCGATTTGCACACATCAGGCGCGTTCGTTGGTCGATTCGAGAGCTCAGAACTTGGTCTGCTGCTCGAAACGGGTCTGCGAAACTATTATATTATTCGAGTCATCCTGAGAGATGCTGTCGGTTTTCTGCACTGAACTCGGGCTGTAGGGGGGCTGCAGGGCTGGTAATTACATGAGTCGACTCGCAGACATCAGACGCGTCCGCCTGTCGCATTGAGAGGTCTGAACTCGGTCTGATCAGACGCGTCCGCTTGTCGCATTCAGAGGTCAAAAACTATTCACTATGAGTCAGAATGTTGGTAGGTGCTCTCGGTATTCTCAACTTAAGTCGAGCTTGGAAGCTCTACGAGTTCCCCGGCGGTAACCAAGGTTGACGGTTTGCCGCCGGCGCCCAGTACCTCGTAGAGCTCTTCGGCAAAGAGCTAAGAGGAATTCGGGCGCAGGGTGGAGCTAGTGACTCGTAGAGCTTCCCTAAGCTAGTTGCTGGAAGCTTAAGAGTAATTCCGGCGCGCTGGAGAGCTAGTTGGCAAGAAAAATCTCGACGGAACTTTTGATGACTTTTGCTCGGTTGAAAATTTTGTTCTCGAAATTTGACCATTCGTTAGAGCTCTAGTATTTTTTCCCGTGATATTCGATCTTATTCCCGCTCGCCATCTTGATCTCAGCTCGATCGGGTACCTTTTACTGCCAAAAAGCACTGTGGCGGGAACGGCCGTTTCGAGTCATCTTGATACGCGTTGTCGGTATTTTGTACTTAACTCGAGCTGTAGGGCAGCTACAGAGCTGATAAGCACAGCTATCGCGCTCAGAATGGATCGACGCGTTCGCCTGTGAAATCCAGAGGTCTGAACTCGGTCTGTGAGCCGAGCTAGGTCCGCTAACCTGCTCGTATTATTCGAGTCATCTTGACAGAAACTGTCGATATTTTCTACTTAGCTCGAGCTGTAGGGTAGCTACAGAGCTGATGAGCACGTCTATCGCATTCAGAATGATTAGGCGCGTTCGCTCGTTGAATCCAGAGGTCTGAACTCATTCTGTGAGCCGAACTAGGTCCACAAACCTATTCGTATTATTCGAGTCATCTTGACAGAAACTGTCGGTATTTTGTATTTAAATCGAGCTATAGGGCAGCTATAGAGTTGGTGAGCACATCTATCGCATTGATAGTGATTAGGCGCGTTCGCCTATCGAATCCAGAGGTCTGAACTCGGTCTGTGAGCCGAGCTAGGTCCGCAAACCTATTCGTATTATTCGAGTGATCTTGACAGAAACTCTCGGTTTTCTGTTCTTAACTCGAGCTGTAAGATAGATACAGAGCTGATATTTACAGAAACTGATTCAGAATATTGTCTGTCGAATCCAGAGCTCTGAACTCGGTCTTCTGCCGATCTAGAATCGCGAAATTATTCGTATTGGTCGAGTCATCTTGAGAAGTGCTTTCGGTCTTCTTCACTTAACTTGCGCTGAGAGGGGGGTGCATTGCTGTGTGTCATACGAATCGGTTTAAAGAGATGATGCGCGTCCGCCTGTCGAACCCAGAGCTCGGAACTCGGTCTGCTGTCCGAACTAGGTTCGCGAAACTATTCTATTGTTCGAGTTATCCTGAGAGATGCTGTCGGTTTTCTGCACTTACCTCGTGCTCTAGGGGGGCTGCGGGGCTGGTAATGAGAGGAGTCGATTCGCAGACATCAGACGCGTCCGCTTGTCGCATTCAGAGGTAAAAAATATTGACTATGAGTCATAATGTTGGTAGGTGATGTCGGTTTTCTCAACTTAAGTCGAGCTTGGAAGCTCTACGAGTTCCCCGGCGGTAACCAAGGTTGACGGTTTACCGCCGGCGCCCAGTTGGCCGGTCCGACGAAAAGAGAGAATGTGGTAACTTGGGGTCGGTGTTTTTCACTTTGTGCAAAATTTTGAAGTTCGTTTTTAGAAGTGAGATTTTCATTCCCTGTAGTAAGCTATGGCGCACCTGCTGGTAAATTTTCCATGGCTCTAGGTCCAGTATTACTATGAAATCATTTGGAGGAACCCACTGTATGAAAACCGAAAAATCGGAGGAACGCTGTGTAAGAAGAGAGCTCTGCGAGGTGCCCGGCGGTAACTTGGTTGACGGTTTACCGCCGGTTCCCAGTCGTAAACGGCGCCCCTGCAAGCGTCTCCTGCGAGGTTTCCAGCGTCCCGCGCATCGTTTCAGGCGGCCTGAGAGATTCCCGTGCGGCGTTCCGCGGTTCGCTTCGCTATCCGGGTTTTGGACGCTTGCAAGTTCTTGTTCCGTCTCCAGATGGTCTCTTATCTCGTAGAGCTCTTCGGCAAAGAGCTAAGAGGAATTCGGTACAGGGTAAGCTAGTATCTTGTAGAGCTTCTCTAAGCAAGTTATTGCTGGAAGCTTAAGAGTAATTCCGGGGAGCTGAAGAGCTAGTTCGCAAGAAAAATCTCGACGGACCGTTTGGTGAATTTTGGTCGTTTGAACATTTGGGTCTCAAAGTTTGATCGTTCGTTAGAGCTCTAGTATTTTTTTACCATGATATTTGATCTTATTCCCGCTCGCGATCTTGATCTCAGCTCGATCGGGTAACTTTGAAGGCCAAAAAGCAGGCAGGCGGGAACGGCCGTGAGTCATCTTGATACGCACTGTAGGATTTCTCAAGATAACTCGAGCTTTAGGACAACTACAGAGCTGGTCAGCACAGCTAATGCATTCAGAATGATCAGGCGCGTTCGCCTGTTGAATCGAGAGGTCTGAACTCGGTCTGCTAGCCGAGCTAGGGTCGCAAACCTATTCGTATTTTTCGAGTCATTGTAACAGACGCTCTCGGTTTTTCGTACTTAAGTCGATCTGTAGTGCCATAGAGCTGATAATCAGAGAAATCGATTCAGAATTATCAGGCGCGTTCGTCTGTTGCATCAATAGCTCTGAACTCGGCCTGCTCCCTCAGCTAGGTTCGCAAACCTATTGGTATTGTTCGAGTCATCTTGAGAAGCGCTCTCGCTTTTCTGTACTTAAATCGTGCTGGGGGAGGGCTACCGTGCTGCTGGTCACAGAAATCGATTTCGAGACATCAGGCGCGTCCGTTCGTCGAACCGAGAGTTCGGAACTCGGTCTGCTGCTGGAACGAGATCCGCAACTCAGACTGTATGGGGGGGATGCAGGACTGGTAATCAGAGGGATCGATCCGCAGACATCAGACGCGTCCGCCTGTCGCATTCAGAGGTCTGAACTCGGTTTTATACTCGAGCTCGATTGGAAAACTGTTCGTTTGTTTTGTTAGAGTCATCTTGAGAGGTCTATCATCGCTTGGGCTGAAAAACTAGTCGTTCTGTGAAATTCTTTTCCACATTGTATATTGTCAGGAAGCTCTACGAGTCCCCCGGCGGTAAGAAAGATTGACGGTTTAGCGCCGGCGCCCAGTACCTCATAGAGCTTCCCTAAGCAAGTTATTCCTCGAAGCTAAGAGTAATTCCGGCGCGTTCCAGAGCTAGTTGGCTCGAAAAATCTCGACTGAACTTTTGACAACTTTTGCTCGGTTGAAAATTATTTTCTCGAAATTCAACAATTCGTTTGAGCTCTAGTATTATTTCCCGTGATATTCGACCTTATTCTCGCTCGCCATCTTGATCCCAGCTCGATCGGATGAATATTACTATCGAAAAGCACTGTGGCGGGATCGGGCGTTCTGAGTCATCTTGATGCGCGCTGACAGTTTTCTGAACATATCTCGAGCTTTAGGGCAGCTACAGAGCTGGTAAGCATAGAATGATTAGGCGCGTTCGCCTTTTGAATCCAGAGGTCTGACCTCGGTCTGTTAGCCGAGCTAGGTTCGTAAACCTATTCGAATTATTCGAGTCATATTGACGGGAACTCTCGGTTTTCTGTACTTAACTCGAGCTATGCGACAGATACAAAGCTGATGCGTACAGAAAGCGATTCAGAATCATCAGTTGCATTTGTCTGTCGAATCCAGAGCTCTGAATTCGGTCTGCTGCCCGATATAGAATCGCGAAACTATTCGTATTGGTCGAGTCATCTTGAGAAGTGCTCTCGGTTTTCTTCACTGATTTCGCGCTGAGGGGGGCTACAGTGCTGGTGGTCGCAGGAATCGATTTGAAGACATCAGGCGCATCCGCCTGTCGAATTCAGAGCTCGCAACTCGGTCTGCTGCGCGAATAAGGTCTGCAAAATTACTGTATTGTTCGAGTCATCTGAGAGCTGCAGTCGTTTTTCTGCACTTAACTCGGGCTGTAGGGGGGCTGCAGGGCTGGTAATGACAGAGTCGATACGCAAACATCAGACGCGTCCGCCTGTCGCATTCAGAGGTCCAAAAATATTCACTATGAGTCGGAATGTTGGTAGGTGCTGTCGGTTTTCTAACTTAGGTCGAGCTAGGAAGCTCTACGAGTCCCCGGCGGTAACCAAGGTTGACGGTTTACCGCCGGCGCCCAGTTGGCTGGCCCGACGGAAAGAGAAAATTCGGTAACCGGGGTCGGTGTTTTTCTCTTTATTCCCGGAGAGCTCTCTGAGAGCTAGAGGGTTTTAGATTAGACGCCGGGCGGTGGTGGTGCCCGCCAGCAGCCCATCTTCGCCAGTCCACGATCCTCGCAGCAACTCGCCCGACCCGGCAGCGGGTCCGGGAGAGCTTCCGGCAAGCTTCCACGCGAGCCTCCACGCGTGCAGGCACGCGTGGAAAAGTTCCTGGCAGCGTGTCATGACGCTGCAGGGGGGCCCCCCGAGCCCCGGAGGAGCTTCGCGAGAGCTTCTGCGGGCTTGCCAGGAAGGCTTTCAGTCCGTGCCGCCTTTGCTCTTCGGGTTTTTCCCGGAGAGCTCGCTGAGAGCTAAAGGGTTTAAGATTAGAAGCCGGACGGTGGTGGTGCCCGCCAGCAGCCCATCTCCGCCGGTCCAGAATCCCCGCAGCAGCTCGCCTGAACCGGCAACTGGTCCGGGAGAGCTTCCGGCAAGCTTCTATGCGTGCCTGCACGCGTGCAGGCACGCGTGGAAGCGTTTAACTCGTAGAGCTCCCCTTAGCAAGTACCTCGTAGAGCTCTTCGTCATCGATGAGCTAGAGAAATTCCGGCGCGGGGTGGAGCTAGTACCTCGTAGAGCTCTTCGGCGTCGATGAGCTAGAGGAATTTCGGCGCGGGGTGGAGCTAGTTGGTCGACCCGGCCAAAGGACAAAGTGATAACTTTTGGGTGGTTTTGCAATTTTTTGAAAGATATTTGACAATCATTTTGAGAAAGCAGATTTTTCGCACCTGTAAACGACTATGAGGGCCTCTCTGTCTTAGTATCAGCTCTGTCGGCGCATTTTTACTATCAAAACACTTGGCGGAACCATCTTCATGTCGACACGAAAAAAAACATTTTTTTCAGAGAAATGCTCCCAGAAGCTCTATCTTCCGATTCTGAGCACTCTTACGCGTGAAAGGAGCTCTACGAGGTTCCCGGCGGTGACCAGGTTGACGGTTTACCGCCGGCGCCATTGGCTTACCCGGCCGAGGCGGACAATGTGACAACTGTTGGGTGGTTTTGCGATTTCTTGAAAGATATTTGACAATTCATTTTGAGAAACCAGACTTTTCGCACCTGTAAACGACTATAAGGGCTTCTCTGTCTTAATATGAGCTCTGTAGGCGCACTTTTACTATCAAAACACTTGGCGCAACGATCTTCATGTCGACGCGAAAGAAATGTTTTTTTCTCTTTTTCGAGAAATGCTTCCAGAAGCTCTCTCTTTCGACTCCGAGCACTCTTTCGCGTGAAATGAGCTGTGCGAGGTTCCCGGCGGTGACCAGGTTGACGGTTCACCGCCGGCGCCAGTTATTGCTGGAAGCTAAGAGTAATTCCGGCGCGCCCCAGAGCTAGTTGGCTCGAACAATCTCGACTGAACTTTTGACAACCTTTGGTCGGTTGAAAATTTTGTTTTCGAAATTTGACAATTCGTTAGAGCTCTAGTATTTTTTCCCGTGATATTCGATCTTATTCCCGCTCGCCATCTTGATCTCAGCTCGATCGGGTGAATATTACTGTCGAAAAGCACTGTGGCGGGATCGGCCGTTTCGAGTTATCTTGATACACGGTGACGGTTTTCTCAAGGTAACTCGAGCTTCAGGGCAGCTAGAGAGCTGGTTAGCACAGCTTATGGATCCAGAATGATCAGACGCGTTCGCCTGTTGAACCCAGAGCTCTGAACTCGGCCTCATAGCCGAGCTAGGTGCGCAAACCTATTCGTATTATTCGAGTCATCTTGACAGGCGCTATCGGTTTTCTGTACTTAACTCGAACTGTAGGACAGCTACAGAGCTGATATTCACAGGAACTGTCACAGGAATCGATTTTAACACGGGCTGTAGGGGTGGTAATGGGGGGTCGATTCGCAGACATCAGACGCGTCCGCCTGTCGCATTCAGAGGTCAAAACATATTCACTATAAGTCGGAATGTTGGTAGGTGCTGTTGGTTGTCTCAACTGAAGTCGAGCTAGGAAGCTCTACGAGTCCCCGCCGGTAACGAAGGTTGACGGTTTACCGCCAGCGCCCAGTCTGGCAGCGCTTCGGAAGCGCTGCGGGGGAGCCCCCCAGAGCCCCGGTAGAGGTTCACGCGAGCTTCCGTGGGCTTGCCAGGAAGGTTTTCCGGTGTGCGCTCTCTTTGCTCTCCGGGTTTTGGACGCTATCAAATGGACGCTACCAAGTGAAAAATGACTCGTAGAGCTTCCCTAAGCTAGTTGCTGGACGCCTAAGAGTAATTTCGGCGCGCTGGAGAGCTAGTTGGCAAGAAAAATCTCGACAGAACTTTTGCTGACTCTTGGTCGGTTGAGATTTTTTTTTCGAAATTCAACAATTCGTTTGAGCTCTAGTATTTTTCCCGTCGTATTCGATCTTATTCCCGCTCGCCATCTTGATCTCAGCTCGATCGGATGAATATTACTATCGAAAAGCACTGTGGCGGGATCAGCTGTTTAGAGTCATCTTGATACGCGCTGACGGTTTTATGAACATAACTCGAGCTTCAAGACAGCTACAGAACTGGTAAGCACAGCTAATCGATTCAGAATGATTAGGCACGTTCGTCTCTTGAACCCAGAGTCTGAACTCGGTTTGTTAGCCGAGCTAGGTACGCAAACCTATTCGTATTATTCGAGTCATCTTGACAGAAACTCTCGGTTTTCTGTACTTAACTCGATCTGTAGGAAAGTTACAGAGCTGATATTTACAGACACCGATTCAGACTCATCAGTTGCGTTTGCCTGGCGAATCCAGAGCTGGCAACTCGGTCTGCTGCCCGAATCAGGTATGCGAAACTATTGTATTGTTCGAGTCATCATGAGAGGTGCTGTCGATTTTCTGCACTCAACTCGAGCTGTAGGGGCTGCAGGGCTGGTAATGACAGGAGTCGATTCGCAGACATCAGACGCGTCCGCCTATTGCATTCAGAAGTCGAAATATATTCACTATGAGTCGGAATGTTGGTAGATGCTGTTGATTTTCTCAACTTAAGTCGAGCTAGGAAGCTCTACGAGTCCCCTGGCGGTAACCAAGGTTGAAGGTTTACCGGCGGCGCTCAGTTTTCAAGCTCGGTTTTATAAATGAGATTTTTATTTTCTGTAGTAAGCTATGTGGTAAATTTTCTATGGCTCTAGGTCTAGTATTACTATAAAAACACCTGGAGGAACCCACTGTATGAAAACCCCAAAAACGTCATTTTTCGATGTTTTTCGGTTTTCGCTTCAGAAGTTTCCTTCACGTGTTCGGAGGAGCGCTGTGTAAGAAGAGAGCTCTACGAGGTGCCCGGCGGTAACTTGGTTGACGGTTTACCGCCGGTTCCCAGTCGCTCTCCGGGTTTTGGGCGCTTTCAAGTGGACGCTACGAAGTTCCCAGAGAGCTCTCTGAGAGCAAGAGGGTTTAAGATTAGAAGCCGGACGGTAGTGGTGCCCGTCTGAAGCCCATCTCCGCCGCAGCACGATCCTCGCAGAAACTGGCGCCGGCGGTGAACCCTCAACCTGGTCACCCCCGAGAATCTCGTAGAGCTCCTAGCACGCGTAAGAGTGCTCAGCATTAAAAAGAGGGCTCCTGGAAGAACCGAAACATCGTCATTTTTCGAATTTTTCGGCTCTCGCTTCAGAAGCTTCCTAAAGAAAAAAAGATAAGATACTACAAGATAAGATAAGATAGCACAAGATATGATAAGAAGAGATTTCAAGATAATATAAGATAAGTTAAGCTCACACTCACACTCTCTCATGATCACAAAACGCTGCCAGGGGCATCATTTGGGAGCCCCAAGGGGGAGCCACCCTGGCTGATCTCACGAGCCCGTTCGCGCCGATTTTGGTGGGACGTCTCAGCTAGAATTGCCGTTTGGCGCCCCCAACATGTATCTCTTGAGAGCCTCATGGTCACAAAACGCTGCCAGGGGCATCATTTGGGAGCCCCAAGGGGGAGCCACCCTGGCTGATCTCACGAGCCCGTTCGCGCCGATTTTGGTGGGACGTCTCAGCTAGAATTGCCGTTTGGCGCCCCCAACATGTATCTCTTGAGAGCCTCATGGTCACAAAACGCTGCCAGGGGCATCATTTGGGAGCCCCAAGGGGGAGCCACCCTGGCTGATCTCACGAGCCCGTTCGCGCCGATTTTGGTGGGACGTCTCAGCTAGAATTGCCGTTTGGCGCCCCCAACATGTATCTCTTGAGAGCCTCATGG
The DNA here is from genome assembly GCA_963575745.1 of Prorocentrum cordatum. Lineage (NCBI taxonomy): Eukaryota > Dinophyceae > Prorocentrales > Prorocentraceae > Prorocentrum > Prorocentrum cordatum. The sequence goes on along the minus strand of CAUYUJ010015904.1, from coordinate 130,305 downwards.
TCGCAAAACGCTGCCAGGGGCATCATTTGGGAGCCCCAAGGGGGAGCCACCCTGGCTGATCTCACGAGCCCGTTCGCGCCGATTTTGGTGGGACGCCTCAGCTAGAATTGCCGTTTGGCCTCCCCAACATGTATCTCTTGAGAGCCTCATGGTCACAAAACGCTGCCAGGGGCATCATTTGGGAGCCCCAAGGGGGAGCCACCCTGGCTGATCTCACGAGCCCGTGACGAGAGAGAGAGAGAGAGAGAGAGAGAGAGAGAGAGCAAGAGAGAGAGAGAGAGAGAAGCGAGAGAGAGGGAGAGGAGAGAGAGAGAGAGAGCGGAGAGAGAGAGAGAGAGTTGAGAGAGGAGACAGGCGAGAGAAGGCGAGAAGAGAGAGAGAGAGAGAGAGAGAGAGAGAAGAGAGAAGAGAGAGAGAGAGAGAAGAGAGAGAGAGAGAGAGAGAGTTGAGAGAGGAGACAGGCGAGAGAAAGAGAGAAGAGAGAAGAGAGAGAGAGAGAGAGAGAGAGAGAGAGAGAGAGAGAGAGAGAGAGAGAGAGAGAGAGAGAGAGAGAGAGAGAGAAGAGAGAAGAGAGAAGAGAGAGAGAGGAGAGAGAGAGAGAGAGAGAGAGATAGAGATAGAAGAGAGAGAGATATATATATAGAGAGAGAAGAGAGAGAGAGAGAGAGAGAGAGAGAGAGAGAGAGAGAGAGAGCGAGAAAGTGGAGAGAGAGGGGGGGGGAGAGAGAGAGAGAGAGAGAGGAGAGAGAGAGAAGAGAGAGAGAGAGCGAGAAGAGAGAGAGAGAGAGAGAGAGAGAGAGAGAAAGAGAGAAAGAGAGAGAGAGAGAGAGAGAGAGAGAGAGAGAGAGAGAGAGAGCGGGAGAGAGCGAGAGAGAGAGAGAGAGAGCAGAGAGAGAGAGAGAGAGAGAGAGAGCGGGAGAGAGCGAGGGAGAGCGAGAGAGAGCGAGAGAGAGCGAGTGAGAGCGAGAGAGAGAGAGAGAGAGAGAGAGAGAGAGAGAGAGAGAGAGAGAGAGAGAGAGAGAGAGAGAGAGAGAGAGAGAGAGAGAGAGAGAGAGAGAGAGAGAGAGAGAGAGAGAGAGAGAGAGAGAGATCGGACAAGTAGGCGGACCAGGGTCCGTCCGCGAGGCGCACTGCGGTGCGACAACTCGCATGCACTATTTGCGGCGGTGCAGCCTTTAGATACGAGGGCGGGCAACAAAAAAACCCCTCCCCCGGCGCAGTGCGACAGACGCTACAGACGGCGGACAGACGATGATGATCTCACCTGTCAGACCGCGTAAGGAAAGAGGCCCCAACAAGAAAGGCGACGTGCTGACACGTGGCTAGGCGGCTTGGCAGACCGCCAGTTGGGCGCTTGGCCGCTAAGCGGCGCGCAGAGACGGGGCACCCCCCGCCCCCACGCCCTGACACCGTGGACGCGGAGCCACGCGTACACACGGGCAGGCAGAAAGGAGGAGATTAGCGCGGGGCACCAGGTGGAGCGCCGCGGAACGATGACAGCATAGCTTGGATGGTGAGTGACGGCACGGCACCATCGGGCGAGGGCCGTGAGCAGCTCGGCAAAGGCTCGCCCAGCGCTGTGAAGGCGCTGGAGTAGAGGGCCTTGGCGAGCTTGGGCGGCGGCGAGGTCCGCGGCGAGAGCAACGCACCTCTGCTGGAGAGCAGCCATAGCCTGGGACAGCTCGGTTTCGCGGTCGGTGAGGGGTGGCTGCTCAGTGCCAGCAGCCGGGAGCCTCGAGACAGAGGCGAGGTCCTCGGTACGCCTGTCCAAATGGTGGACTAGCGTAGTGCGGCACCCTGTACGCTGTCGTCCGTCACCCTTGAAGGGTGACTGGAGGGGGACACGCGACCCCAGGGCTGGAGCCGCTAGGGCCACGCCCCGAGAGGTCGGGGGAGCCGCTTCCTCTCGCTCAGCAACGATGGAAGCGTGGACGGGGCTCGAGGGCCTGTCTGGTTTAGTGCCCTGCGGGGGGGCTGAAGCCGCCCCCGCGGGCTGCCGCCGGTGGGGGGGCGGAGTGGTTTGCGCGGTGGGACCAATCGTGATGCCGTGCAAGGGCTCTGAGGTCGGTCGCGTAGAAGGTTGGCGTCTCGGTAGGGCGGCATGGTCGGCAGCGTGTGGTGTCGGCGGTGCGTCCTCTATGCCACTCAGTCCGCGGGGGTCACCCAGGTGGTGGTCGGCGTCTTGGCGGTGGCCGATATCATCGTATGTGGGCGATGTCGCTCTCGGGGACGGAGTCGCCGTAGGGGTCGAGAGGTTGCCCGACGGGGCAGGGTTTTCGCTGGCTGGTCCGTCGTCCAAAGCGTCCGATCCCCCACCGAAGCTGAACAGGTCATCCTCCTGTTCGTCAGCGTCTTGAAAATGAGCGGCGTTGTCATGTGGCTGCGCTGCCGCTCTCAATGGCGGAGTCGAGGGCGCCGTGCGGGTGCCCGACGGGGCAGGGTTGGCGCTGGCTGGCCCGTCGCCCAGGAAGTCAAGGCCCCCACCAAAGCCGAACGGGTCGTCCTCCTGTTCGTCGAATATCGCCCGTTGGGCCTCGGCCCAGAGCTCGTCCGGGTTCTGTGGGATGTCTGGTCCAGCCGCGGGTGGTGCCTGGTCAGACAGCAGGGGATTTGGTTCCATTTTGTTGAGTTCCGCAGCTGTGAACCCAGCCCTGCGGTGTGGGAGGGGGAGTGTACGGTGTCTACGCTCGTAGATGGCGACAGCGACTCCATGAAGCACGGTCGCTTGGCGATGTCGTGTTTTGGCAGCTTCGACAATGTCGTCTGGAAGGTTATGAGTACGTGCCGCCGTTGTGGCGAGGGCGTCAGCCTGACGATTGAACTCCTCCGCGATGGGCCCGATGAGCCCGAGGTCGATGCCCATGTCGCCCAGGTGGCTTGCGATTTTCTCGACGCGGAACATGTTGGGCTTGGCCATGACGCATCGGTGGATCTTTTCCCAGAGCTCCACGTGCGTGCCCTGCGGTGGTGAGTGTCCGTCGATGATCCTTTGGAACCCATCGACCACCGCCTGGTTGTCCACGAAAACGTGTACGGGCCGTTCAGCACATGCCGTGAGGTGGACAATGGCGAGGGTCTCCGCAAGCTGTGCGTTCTGCGTAATGCCGTGAACGCGTGCACTGTAGTTCATGCGGTGGTCGATGCCGTAGTAGACGCCGTAGCCCGCTCGTGCAAGCAATGGGATGGCTTGGTTGGTGCATGCACCGTCCGTGGCAGCGTAGACCCATGTCCAACCAGTGTCGTGGTCAAGGTAGGTGGTGTAGGAGTCCTGGGCTGAAGCCGCAGGATCTCCCTCAGGTGGGGGCCGCGGTATGGGCTGAGGTAGCGGGTCCCTCGCGAGGTCGGCCTGCAGGTCGAGGAGGGCTGGGTCTTCATCGAAGAGCCCGCAGTGTCTTGTGTGCGGCGGAAGACGGGCCCACTGCTCGTCACTGATGAGGGTGGTGAGAGGGACTCTTTCTCGGGCCCAGCACTTGCAGTCGCGAACAGTGTGCTCCTGAGTTTCCTCTTCCTCGTCGCAGTATCGGCAGATGGGGCTGGGGTCAGCAGACGTGTTTGATCGGGATCGTCGCTGTTGGGTGTGGTCCCCGCCCGACAGGTAGTTCAGGAGGAGCGCCAGCTGCCAGGCATTGCATTTGGCTGCTCCTTTCGTTCGGGCGAGCCACGTGCTGGCGAAGAGGTCGAGGCCCTGTCTGACAGAGGCCAGGTGTCCAAGGTCATGACGCCGTGGCTTGATCTTTCTCAGAAAGGCTCTGCGTTGTGAGGCTCGCAGCATGTGAAGGAAGGCGTTTTGGGGTAAGTTCAGCCAACTGATCTGACAGCCCCAGTCGTCGTACATGATGCCAAATGTGGGCCAGGTCCAACGGAGCTGCTGAAGCGTCTGGACAAGTCGTCCAACAGGTCCTCCCCCGAATAGGGTCTGGACATGGTGTTGGAGATCCCTGACGAGACCGCAGAGAGTAGCGTCGCGGTTAACCTGTCGCCGCAGACACAGGAAGACTTCACGCTGCGTAATGGCGTCAATCTCCAGGGCGTGTCCTGGGACGCACACGGCCATGAGAGTCCAAAACTCGACCCACCTGTTTCCCTTGGGGCGGATAGCCGCCTTAAGGGCATGGTTGTAGGCAGTTTTGACGGGGCCTGATGGGGCTTGAATGTCGGTGCCCGTGGTACAGACGCTGGCAGCAAGGGAACGGGCGTGCCGCGCCTTAATAAGCATCGGTGATGGGAGCTTGCCAATGCGCGGCAGGCGACTAGTCGCCCTGCGAACACGGGCGTCAGCGGTGGCCGTGAGGTTAAGCGCGGCTGGAGCCGGCGCTGCCTCGGCGTTGATGTAACTCCCGACGAGCTTGAAGGAGTCGACCACGCGTAAGGGCCGTTCCGCCAGAGTGAGCTGGGTAACGGCGGTGTGAAGCTCGTCGGTGAGCGCCCACCCCGCCACTTTGCCAGGGTGAATGCGTTGACCTGAAAATCGATCAAACTTGGCGGTTTCATCAAGAGATTTCTGCAACTCAGGCGCGGTGTGAGTAGTGGAGTTGCTGTCGTCAACAAAGGTAGTGCTGAGTGATCGCGGAACGTATCGATGCTGTCTCTTGGTCCACACACACATGAGCAGCTTAATGTCGTCCAGGGACCAAGAGCTTCCCTGGAGGTGACCGTTTGTCCTGGCCAGTTCCTTAGAGTACGCACCGTTCATGCGGATGTAGCGTTTGTGGCGACTGTAGAAGTTTCTGCGGACAGTAACGATGTCTTGGGGGCACCCCGCGTGAAGCGCAAGGTTAAGGCAGATGTCCGTGATGAGGTAGTCGAAACACTTCTGTCGGTCCAGGGCAGCCCCAGCTAAGGGGAGGAGTAAGGCCCTGGCGTGTTCGATGCGCAGGGCAAGAGAGGTGCTGACGTCCCCAATGGTAGCTTTGGGGACAGCGCCAAAACTCGTGGCGTGGGTCCATCCTTTCCGCCAGTCCGTGAGGCTGCGGTAAGCTGGCGCTTCCCACGCATACATCCAAACGGAAAGCACCGAGAGAAGTCGTTGGTCCGTTGGGAGTTCGCCTCGGCCTTTTCGGAGGCACGGGTTTGGCACATGAAGGAGGGGTTCTGGGATGGTGCCAGTGCGTTGCATAGCGCGTAAGACGCTGGCGAAGAGGCGAAGAATGTCGTCGGGTAACTCCTTAGCCTCCTTAGTAGTCCAGCCGTCCAGTCCCCCCGCACGGCGCGGTGAACGGGTGCGAATAAAGTGGATGAGTTGGTCGTCGGTGAGGTGGAAAGGGGTAGCTGGTGATGGCGTAGGCAGCTCTTGTCGGTACTCGTCGTAGAAGTCAGCCCACGTCGGCATGGCTTCGGCGTCATGTCCAGCACGGGCACGGTACCTGCCCAAGATGGGCTCCCAGGTGTCGACCATGAGCTTAAGCATGTCCTTGGTGTTAGCAACAATGGCGTTGGCAGGGAGAATGTCGGGGACTTGCGCAGGTGGTGGTTCACGAGTGTGGTCTTCGTCGTTGTCCGTGTCGGGCGAACTACCGTCGCTGGGGCTGAAGCCGCCAGCTTCGGTGTCAGCGTCGCTGTCGTCCGTGCTAGCTTCGTCAGGTTTAAAGGCGTTGGTGTCGCAGTGGAGTTGCGTATCGTCAGGTGTGGTAGGCGTGCGGAGATACGCCGTGGGCGAGCTGTCAGCAGCCCGTGCGTATATGGCCGCCTTTCGCCCGCTTGGCTCGCGGACGCCCTCAGCCCATATCTTGATGCGTTCAGCTTTGGCACGGTTCGCACGTCGCGCCAGCTCTAAGTCGAGGTGTTGGATCAAAACGTCAAGGTGCTCTCCGTGAGGTGCTGGCTCGTCGGGGGTCCAGGCCTCGGGGAAGTCCAGGAGAACCGTGGGGCGCAGCTTGTGGCATAGGAGGCGGGCCGCGGTCCACGTGCAGTCGATGCGCTGCGCAAGGTACGGCGGGATGGCACGGCAATCTAAATGATGGTGCTGTCCGATGAAACGAAGCTCACAGAGTTGCCGATGGAGCTTGCGCAGTCGGTTCATGTGTATCGTGGAAGCTCCGTAGGTGGGGAAGGCGCGGGGGACAACTGGTCGCTCTTCGAACATGGGCGTGAGCCCGTGCATGGTGGGGGGCTTCTTTTTTGGGTGGTCGGGCGGTGGAGGTGGCAGGTCGCGCAGACGGGTGAGATGGTACTCATGACTGGCCTCGTTAGCCAGGGCGAACATGCGCTCCACGTCGTCGCGTGTGTCGGCCTGTTCCATGCGGTCCTGATATCGCCCAGCGATGAGGGTCCCTAGTGCCTGCAGCTCGTGACCCTCATGAGCTCCATCGTTGGGAGGGTAGGGCGTGGGGGCAAGAAGACGTCGGGCCGTATGGTCGAGGCGACTGAGGTCAAGCGTGACCTGCAGGCCAACATGAGACTTCGCTGGCAAGTCGCGTAGATAGCAGAAGTCGGTGACAAGGGATCGCGCCGCTTGGTTGGCAATGATATAATCGATGCGCGAAGTGCGGGGGCACTTGGTGACGCGGTCCCAGTCAGGGATATTGCCGTATGTGTGCATGGTGTGGTCTGGTGTGCCCTCAGCGACGTTGAACCATCCGTGCTGCAACATGTGCAGAAGGTGTGGATTGTCATCGATGTTCGTATTGGCGTCCATGCAGATGAAATAGGGGGCTGAGCCGACCCTAGCGGCGGCGCAGTCAGCGAGCCGAAAAAGAGCTGTGCTGTCTCCTCCAGCAATCCCGTAGAGGCTCGCTATGTAGATCCCCGCGGGCCCGTGGTTGTTTCGTCGCCGCCTGCGGCGGTGTTGAGTGCAGAGCGGGAGAAAGACCTCGTGCCATCTTTTCTTGGCCTTGAGGGCGACGATACAGGGCGCATTGTCGTCGACAGTGGAGTCGACAATGGCATCCTTAGAGAGGATGGCGACCCCTCCCGAGGCGCCAGTGTTGCCCACGACGGTGTGGTCTGTGCCGCCGTGGGCAGCTCTGCGCTGGGCTCGCGCCAGATCCAGGTCAGGTCCAAGACTGGCGTGGTATCCCCCGTGGAGTGGATTGGCGGCGCTGGTAGCGATGGCTTGTCTGGTCGGCTTGGCATGTCGGGTCTCCTGCAGTGCTATGACTGCGGCGTTGTGGTCGACACCAAGAGCGGTGATGGTTGGCCAATTCGCTGAGAGACTGGTGATGTTTAGGCTGACGAGGTGTATGGAGCGACCTGGCCCGTCTCCATCGGTGGAGCTGGGGTTTGCACGCCCCGCACGGTGTAGGTCAGCCTGACCCTCGCCCAGGTAGAAGGCTTGGCCACAGTAGGAGCTCATGGCGTTCCTATGGATTAGCTTGACCGGGGCTGAAGCCGCCGTCAGGCCAGAAGTATAGGCGGACACGGTCGGCACTGCGCCAGGGGGGGTTCATAAACGTCAGTAAAACTGTCTCGAAAAATCCTCCTCACTCCTGTACCATAGGGGACGAGGGGAGGAGAGGTGAGACGGCAGCAGAGGGAGAGGGAGGCGACTCCTCGATCCGTCCTGCCGAACACAAAAGCAAAGCGAACCAGCGGCGGCGGCTAGGGGCGGCAGCGGCACAACGCACGCGCATATACTGCGCACGCGACACCGCTGGTCCGTCCTGCGGTGGCGCGCCCGCCCCGTCAGTATCTTGATGAGCAGCATCTGGTGGAACAGCTCCAGCAGCACGGTCGGAGGCCTGGCGCTGGGCCTCGTCCATGCCCGCTGCCGTGAGGCCCACGTTGCGGACAGGGCTGATTCCCCGCGGGGCCGCCGCTGCCGCGGCAGCAGCTGAGGTGGCGGGGGCTCCGCCCCGACTCTGAGGTGAGAGCGGTGAGCCACCGCCGAAACCCGCCACAAGGTTCTTGACACGGTACTTGTTCTTGAACGGGTCGAAGGTTGGCGCCTCGTCGATGGGGACGATCACGCGGGTGGGCAGCGGCGGCTCGTGGTCCGTGGACGGCGTCGGCTCGAGGTCGACCTGGCCAGGTTCGATGACGCTGGCTCCGAAGCGTGGCACCACTTCGGGGGCTCGGCCATCAGCCTGAGTCTCGCGAGGCGGCGAGCTCGTGGAGCTCCCTGGGGCCTTGCGTGAGCTGTGGCGGCTGCAGGTCCTGCTGCGCGGGACGCGCCCGCCCGTGTGGCGGTCGCGTGGCGAGGTCGCCTGGGCATTAGCGCGCTCGGAATCCGCCCTGCTCGGGGATCGGATCGGCGCCGCGCAGGGTGATGGGCTGGGCTGGCGAGAGGCGCTTGTGCCGCCCTCCGCCGTGGCTGTGGCCTGGTCAGGGTCGACAGCGTCGGGGCGGGGGCTGACGTGGTGGGCGCTTCCCTCGCTGTGCCGCGGGGAGGCGCTGTGATGCGCCTGGATGTGCGTGAGGACGAGCGGGGTAAGCGGCTGCCTCTCCCGCTCAGGTGGGGCAGGTTTTGCCTGGGCAGGGCGCAGTGCTGCAGCCACGTTTGGCGGGGGCGTGTGCTGGCGCGGTTGCCAAGCGCGCACGTTCGCATCACGCCATCCTTCGGGGCGCCCAGTCCTGCCACGGTTTGTTGCAGCCCCCTGGGCTGAAGCCGCAGGGGTTATCACTGCGGGCTGGTTGCTGGAGGTGCCATCATGTCGGCCTGAGTAATGGCCCCAGGCGCGCGTGGACCCTGGCACTGGCGAGGTGGCCCTTGGGAGGGCCTGCACGGGTGCACGCGGGTAGCCGATGACCGCTGGGTGTACCCTGGCGTGGGGGGCGTGGCCGTAGCTGGAGGCGGCTGCTCCAGCAGCCGCGGGCCTGGCACCTATGGGGCCACGGTAGTAGGCGGCAACCCCGTCGTAGGCCGTGTTACCGCCTGTCGGGACTCGCGCGGGGGAGCGGTAGCGTGGCGTGCCCTGCTGTCCTGCGTCACGTTGGTCCCGCTGCTGAATGCGCTGCTGGTGCTGTTGGTGTCGCTGCCAGTCGGCTCTCGAGAGGGGACGGGTGTCGGGGAGGATGGTGGGCACGTCGGGCCGCTGCCAGCCCCGATAGACGTGCTCGAAGGCGTGGTCAGGGTAGGTCCCCCCTACGGGTGAGTATCGCCGCACATGCTCCATGTAGTCGATGTTCTGCGGCTCGGAGATCGCCGTGATGTTGACGGCTCGCTGGTGCGCTGGTCCATAGAGGCAGAAACTACCACGGTTGCTGCGGTCGTGGTTTAGCTCGGCTTCGGTCGTGGCACGGCTCACCATGGCGTCGCAGAGTCGCATGTCGTAGTCGAGGGCTTGAGGCCCAGGACCACCCTCGGCGTCCCAGTACAGTACCACATCTCGCCAGCGGGTGCGGGTAGTGTGGATGCGCTCGGCGATCGACTCGCAGACGGTCCTGACCGTGACACGGTCCCTGTACATGTTGGTGATGGCTAGGGAGTAGGGTCGGCGGACCGTCTTGTTGAAGGTGAATTCCTCCTTGAGGGCCTGGTGGGGGCTGAAGAGCACGTAGCCTTCCCTCCAAAGAGGTTGGTCGGGGAAAGGTTCTTCGGGCATCCCCGTTCCTGTGAACCCAGGTGGCCGCCTTGTGCCGTCAGGCAGTCCCTGCCTGGGGACGCGCCGCGGCTGCGGTGGGAAGTACCATTGACCCTGGTAACCTGCTTGCCCTGGTTGTGGAGGTTCCCCCCCGGGGCCTGAAGGCGCTCGGGGGGGTTCCTTAAGGTCGTGGAGGGCTGGCGCGTTGCCGAATTGGCGGGCAAGGATGTGCGGCGGCATCCCTGTGGCACGGACGTCGAGCAGGCTGTGTGGACTGGGGGGATGGGGGCACCTGCTGGACAGGCAGCATGTGTCGGAGTCCCTGTTGTTGGTGCTGTATGCACACGTCCAACTGTTGCACGAGTAGTCCGTGGACCAGTCCATAAGTGTACGCAGTCCGCTGCGGGCGCAGTCTGGGCACGTTGGTTGGCCCGAGGTGCCGAGCTGCGTGTTGCGGCGAGCCGCACAGTACTGACAGCATTGGAATCGACACTGTAGGCAAGACCAGCGTCCTGGTAGAGGCGGGAGCGCATGCTCGTTTGTGCCTGGGTCGTCTGGGTGGGGTCGCGGGCGATCCCACAAGGGCCAGACGTCAGCGAACCAGGATTGGCCTGTAGTGCGGACAACCTCGGCGGGGAGGCGAGCGTCCTCGGCGTGGCACCTGATCCACTGGGGCCCCATGTCCGCTGGTACCATGACGGTGCGCCAGGTGTCGTCCGCTTTGACGTGGACTTGGGTCGGTGCCCAGAGCTTAGTAGTGGTGTCGCCGTGGTCGTGGTGGAGGATGACCCAGCCGTCCCGCCCCGCCACCGCAGGGTCTATAACGCGGTGGCCCATGACTGTCGTCCCCCACGGTAAGTAGGCGCCGTCGTGGTGATCTCCAGGGTCAAGCCAGACCTCGATGCCAGGGGCATTGACACGGGTCCGCACATCACGGACGTGGTAGGCGAGGACGTGGTAGGCAGTCGGCTCCTCTTCCGTCTCAATGTGCTCCCACGTCTCGATGCCACTGTTGTCTGAGGTGGAATTTCCGCCACTCTGTCGTGACGAGCGAGAGGCAGATCGCCGTGGGCGGGCACGGCCTCGGGCGAGGGCGGCGGCCGCGCTGATGAGGGAAGGCGTACGGCGTTCGTCGGCTCCTGATGACGTCGATGAGCGGTCTGGACTGTGCGCCAGGGCTGTGCCTGACTTGTAAGTGCGTGGTGGGCCAGACGCGGCCCCAGGGCTGGAGCCGCTGGGGCGCGACCCGCGTGCGTCAGGATGCCCCCGCACGGGGACAGCTTGCAAGCCAGTGTACACCAGGTCGATGAGTGGTTTCGGGTCCAGCTGGAGCATGTGAAGCGAGACGCGTGGGCGGGGCTGGTTAGGGTCATCCCTGGTGGCTGCTTCAGTGTCGTAGTGCTGTTTGGCCCATACTCGCGCTGCCTCTGGCGAGTATAGTGCCTGCGGCGGTGGCCACGCTGCCGCGATGGCTGGTCTGCGCCTGGTGCTAGCTTCCTGGTCGTGAGCTTCAGCCGCCTCACGGAGATCTGGATGATCGTAGCCAGCGATGTGAAGGGCGTGCGCGCAGTCGCCCATGCCATAGGCGTGTGGTAGGGCACGGCACCTGGAAGCAGCTTCTGTGGGGGCGCACCAGTCCATGCGGATGAGGAGGCTCAGGACCCGAGGGTAAATGAGGCGCGCTCCGTGGGCCTCCCCTTTCACGAAGTTGTGCCTGTTTTCCCCGCGCGGTGGTTGGGTGGCCTCGCACATCCAGAGTGCGATGGGTCCCCACGCGAGGGTGTCGTCTTCAAGACTGTAGGGCGGGTGGGGCGGCATTGCGTACCACGCGGCCAGCGAAGGGTGCACGCTCGCGTACGTGCGGCCAACGTTGGTGCCAGTTCGGCCCTTCGCTTCACGGCGGGGACCTGGCAAGAGGTGCCCTCCACTGGCAGCAAGACGGGCCGCAAGGTCGCCGCGGGTCCCATGCCAGAAGACAGTGGGCGCGTCGGTGGTGGGTTGGCGGAGGTCCCACGTGAGGTATGGGAAGATTGTCTCGCCTGAGTTTCCGCCCGAGTCTTCCAGCACCCAAGTGAGGCGGTTCGGGGGCCTCTGCATGATGTCCGTCCACGGCCCCAGCGCTTGGAGTGTTGGGTCATGGGTAAATCGAGGATGGTCGTGGAGTCGCAGAGCGTCTTTGATGTCCTCTGTAGACACGCCACTGTTACCAAGCGCAAAGCCGTTTTGATACAGGGCGTTAAGTATGCTCTTCGGCGGCACGGGGACCGCTGGGTCGCGCTGGATGGTGTTGCGTAAGTTGCGTGTCGGTGGCTTGAGGGCTGTGTAAGGCATACCAGGGCCTGAAGGCGCCTGGGGCCTGTGGGGTGATGCATAACGTGCTCGCCGTCGTGGTGGTTGGGTGTCCGCGTCGGGAGAGGAACCGCGAGCATCAGCATGTCGGAAGATGGACCACGGGCTATCGTGGGTGCACTCACGTGTTTCCCTTGCCTCGGTGTCGCTGTCGTGTGCTGTGGCATCCTCGTTAGTCGGTGGGTTACCGTATGCCGCGCCGCTTTTGGAGCCGTCTCGCAGAGACGGGCTGGTCGATCTTGGTGTGACAGACGAGGCTCGCGATACGGCGGCAGTGACTTCGACGATGGCGGCGGTGGTGGCGGTAGTGACATCGGCTACTGCGGCGGCAACTGCTGCGGCGTAGTGTTCCTGCAGCAGCGGATGTCGGAGTGCGTGCACGTGCTGGTCGTCGTGTTCGTCGGCGAGCGTGCACGGCATTGTGTATGTGGCCTCCTCACGCGGCCTCCTGCTCGGTTGGCAACAGCGGAGGCACCACTGGGCTGTGGATGAGTCCAGGGCCCGCGCACAGATGCGGGCTCCTACGTGTCCGACAGCTCCTTGGGCAAGAAGTTTGGCACCGACGAGTAGAAGACCACACACGACTCCACCCGTGGCAATAGCCCCGAGCTTGCCGCTGGCCCATTTCAGGACACCCCCGAGGCCGACCCCGACTGCGGTGGCTCCGCCCGAGACGCTATCTCTGAGTTTGACGCTGGTCCATTTGAGAGTGGCCCACAATGCGGACGTGACGTTGTATGTCGTTGTGCGTCGGGATGTGGTGGGCACAGATGGGCCTGGTGCCGTCGCTTTGCGTCGTCGTCGTTGTCGGTAGCTGGGGTCTCGGCTCGGTGTCGGCAAGTACCCATCGATCTGGTCCTTGTACGGCATTGCTATCGCGATGGCGTACGTGGCCACAAAGAGGCAGATGAGGCAGCCACAATGTCGTGATGCCGCTGCGCTGTGCTGGGGCTCGTGGGAACCGCTGGCATCTGGGTACTCATCATCGATGGGGTCGTTGTCGATGTCGGCCTGCCAGTGGCCAATGACACTGGGGTTGGAGTCAGTCACGTTGTCACGGTGTACAGAGGTGAAGGGCGTGGTGCTGCCACCTGCGGTCTGGGGATGTCCAGGTCTAGCCAGTGCTGCAGCGGGGCTGAAGCCGCCACTGCACGGGCTGGCATGAGCTGGCGATGCAGTGGAATGGCTTGTCGCGTCGGCGGCAGTGACGCCTTCAGCGTCGTTGAGCTGTGCGCAGGGGTCGGCCTGAGCCGAGTTGTTGGGCGGACTGCTGTGCGACGAGGTGTGCCCTAAGTAGGGTTCACTGTCGCGGTCACGCTGGGCCGTGTCGCCTGGTGGTGTTGTGCCGTCGCGATCCTGGGTTTCCATGTCGTCCTGGCTATCGTCCACGTGGACCGAGCCCAGGGATATGTTGCTGATATCGTCCGACGCATGGAATGAGTCCAGGGGTGTGTCGCTGATGTCGCTGGCCGCGATGTGCTGAGGCAACCATGGTACGGGGTCGTCTGCGGCCTGATCACCCGTGGCGTGCTGGGCGAGGCCAGCTGGCGGTGGTGGGTTAAGCGGTTCCATCGGTGCCGCGGCGAGCTCTGCCTCCACAAGCGGCTGCATGTCTGTCGGGTGGTGCAGGATCGCATCGGCGAGGTACGCCAGGGCGTCTTGGTCGGGTGGGGGAAGGCCTCTTGGTAGTAAGGCGTGGGCCCGTGAGAGGTATGGCGGCAAAGGTGCCGTGAAAGCTTCTGGGCCGACAAGCTGGGCACGAGCACCCTGGTATTCCAGAAGGAGGCCAAAGTAACGGGTGGAATACTCGCGGCTGCCTTGGATAAGAGTGAGGTTGCGGTTTGTGCGCTGTCTGTCGAGGCCCGCTCTATACCAGATGTCCTCGCACATGTCGAGCGCGGTGAGCTGGCGCAGGGCGTCGGTTGTGTCCTCAGAATCCTCCTGGAAGAGGTGATCGTACTGTGGCAGATGAAGCGTCGCCAGGATGTACGGGACGCAGTCCTCGAGCCATGCCCAGAACACGTCCTGGTGGTCCTCACCTGGTGCCCACGCCGCAGCACACGGTATGAGCCGGGCACGAATCATCATCAGGTGCCAGAAAGCAGGGTCCTCCTCGGGTTCGCCCCTAGCGCACAGGGGGGTGGTGAGACCCGTGGGGCAATAGCGGGGCACGACAGCGGGGCTGAAGCCGCCACTGCGTGCCTGGCCTATATCAACGTCCCCGTCAAAGATCTGCTGCACCGCAGTCGAGGCCACGCTGGGTGTGGATTTCGATGCATGTGTCGTAGTTGAAAAGGGCGTGCATGCGCTCACGATGGCGCCCAGCGGTCCGTTGCCGCACGGACCCGCGGCTACGGTGCTGTTCACGATCGGGTCCAAAATGGTGCAGTGATCGTACTTGTAGATGCTGTCATCGTAAAGGTAGAAAAGAGTCCCACGTTCAGCGTGTCGCAGGAAAACCTCACCTCCATGCTGGGGCGCACCGCCTGAAGACGGGTGTGCTCCAGCGAGCGAGGGGAGGGCCAGGCTGCAGGCAAGGCGCCACATGATGGCGAGGCCTGGCGGGCGGCGCGAGCGATGAGCCAAAAGCTGCATGTCAGCACGCATCCTCAGATACCCCTGCATGCTCATGTACATTGCAACAATCACTCCCCCTGCAAGATGACGGGTGTCCCAACACCAGGTAGCTTGCACGTGCTGCTGCCAAAACTGACATGATATGACAAGGAAGAGATACGACGCGAAGAGAGAAGAGATGCCTCTGAAGGCGCTTCCTCGGAGGGCTGAGGCAGGCTCTCTGAGGCACCTTCAATAGGGTTCCTGAGTGGCCCGACCCTTGTCTTTGCCTTTGTCAGCCCCTGGGGGCCCCGTCCCTGGGGTGACCTGGCCTGGCTGGTCAATCCACCCGCAGACAGCCACGGGATCGGCAACTGATGCAGCTTCCTCCTTTTTTGTTTCGAGAGTGGCCACCTGTGGCAGGTGGATGGTGCCCCCCGTGAGGTGCCCAAGGAGGGCCTGGATGTCGCCACGCAGTGCAGCAGCTTCGGTGTTTGCCGTCTGTTGCTGGGTGACGACGGTGGCAAGCCCTCGTTCCAGACCTGAAACGTGCTCCGTGAGTGTGGCCTGGGATGAGAGAACGCCCGCAAGCTGAACCTGCATGTTATCCACCGTGTTGGCAAGCAGCTCGTGCTGTTGTTCCATGTGTTGGATGCGGGTCGTGGCGGCATCTGGCAGTTTAGGGGCCGTTGCGAAGCGTTCGCCGAAGGTGTTGAGTTCGCGAGATGCCACGCTGAATTCATCACCTGATGAGAGGATCTCGACGTCGTCAGCGTCGCCTGGTACCTCGGCGGCTGTGGCAGCGTCCCCTTCCGTGTGGCCCCCGCCTTCAGCCGCCACCGTGCCAAGCTGCGGGTCATGACCACCTGATCCTTGGACGGCCGTCCGCTCGGCAGCTCCATCCGTGCCGTGCGGGGGTGCAGAGGAGCTGCGGCCTGGGGCGCCGTGTGATCTTGCGTGCGGCGTGGCGTCGCGTTTCCCACTGGAGGATCGGTGGCGCTTGGCTAAAGGCTCCTCCTTGGGGATCAGGAGCGGTGCGACGCCCTTGCCTTTGGGCGTGGCAGTCATGAGGTCGTGGAGGTAAGGGCTCTGGGCCGCTTTGGTGAGTAGTGTGCCAGTGGCGGGGCTGAAGCCGCCACCACGGGCTGGCGGCGTCACAGGCTCTGTGATAGTGGTAGGGGTGACAATGGTAACGTTGTCCCTCTTCGGCACCACCTCAGCCAACGGGGCCTCGGTGATGCTCCACGGGATGGGGCACCCTGCGACCTGTACCGTATATGTGGGTGGGGGACGATGGGCGCGCACTAAGGCAAACTGAGCCGAAGTGGCTGGGTCCCAGGCGGTGTGGTAGACCTCACAGTCCCATTTGACGGACGGGCCCGTGAGAGTCTTAGCGAGCTGGGTCAGCGTGGCGTGGCGTGCCGCAATGCCAGTGATGCGGTATCGCGTCTTGGCGAGGGTGGCTTCGCAGCCACGGATGCTGACGGCAGCAGCCTTGGCGGCGTCTGACCCTCGTGCAACACGGATCCCCAATAAGCCTGACTTGCCGTGCCTGACGACTCCTAGGGCCTTGAAATCCACCGACTTCTGGAACGCATCTGCCATCGTGATGGGCTGGTCCTCAGGGAACCACACGGTCTGGTACTTGTCTGCAGTGGGCTCGTCTGCACCTACGTTGCTGAGGTCGTAGGTGGCGCCGAGTTGCCCTGAACCCGCCAAGACCTTGTCAACCGCTTGAAGACTGACGCCGAAGGTGGCAGCCAGGGACCTCTTTCCGACGCCCGATCCATACCTGCCTAGGCTTTTGCAGGGTTCGAGGATGGTGACGGCTTTAAAGTTGCCGTGGAAGAGGGCCTTGAAGGTGTCCTGGAGCTGACTATCGAGCTCCTGGCGGCGAGCGTCTTTCTTGGACTCCCTGTGCTTTTGGTTTTGGCGCGCCTTGTCCTGTGGAGCGGAGTCCCTTCGGAAAGGACCCTTGGCGCGTGGACCACCGTTCACGGGGGCACCTCCCGAGAACTGATCCTCGAAGGCCTGATGCATGGAGGGGACTGCGGCGATGGCCTCGGTTTCATGTATGGTCACCCGAATCCAGCATACGTGGTCGGCAGGATCGATGGTGGCGACGGCTACTTTTTCCGTGCAGGCGACTTCCTTGGTGCCCAGCTGGTACACGGTCACGGGGACGTGCGTGTGGACCACTTTGGGCGCCTTGGGGTGACGCTTCAGCACGGGGACGGCGAGCTCGGTACCGACGTAGTTATCGTTTTTTGGGCCCATGACAGCAATCGCAAGCTGACCCGTGGTACGCTTACCCTGCTCGAGGTGGTGTTGCAGCAGCCGTTCACCGCTCTCGTAGTCGTGGAGGCTGATACTGGGCTTGTACGTCTTGCCGTCGTCAAGTGATGTGGGTTCGGCAAGGACTGGGACCTTCCAGAAGGCCGGGTCCAAGGCAATGAATTGGGCGTCCGCAGCCTGAAGACGTGCGGACGCAGCTGGTGGGTGTGATGTGTCACCACCAATGCGCTTAGGCTTGCTGCGCTGGTGGTGATCCAGCGTGTAGCTGATCTGGTTGGCGGCACACATGCGGATCAAGGCACTGCCGAGCTTCTTTGTGTTGGTCTTGTGCATGTCGTACGTGGCCTGCAGCTCGTCCGCGTTCAGCTCGGCGAGCCCGTTGTATGCGGCCGTGGGGCGGTCAGACCCCGCTTGCTTGAAAGCTGCGATGCAGTCCTGCTTGCGTTGGAGGAGAGACCCTTCAGCAGCAGGACGTGAGCTCGGCGGCTGCTTGGAAGAGCGACGGCGCTCCGGCTTACCGGGGGCCATTGCGGCGGGCGCTCTGGTGGGGAGAGAGGTGACGCGAATCAGTAGGGTCCTGCTGGGACCCCTCCGGTCTCGCGAGGCCTGGGAGTCTGACTCCGAGGCGGGGCGCTTCGCGTCGCGGCTGCGGTCTGAGTGCAGGGCGCTCTCGAGCCGAGACTAGAGAGCGAAAGAGAGAGAGAGAGAGAGAGAGAGAGAAGAGAGAGAGAGAGAGATAGAGAGACAAAGAGAGAGAGAGAGAGAGAGAGAGAGCGAGAGAGAGAGAAGAGAAGAGAAGATGAGAGAGAGAGAGAGAGGAGAGAGAGAGAGAGGGAGAGTGAGAGAGAGAGGAGAGAGCAGAGAGAGAATAGAGAGAAGAGAGAGAGGAGAGAGAGAGAGAGAGAGAGAGCAGAGATAGAGGCAGAGAGAGAGAGCACAGAGAGAGAGGCAGAGAGAGAGAGAGAGGCAGAGAGACAGAGGCAGAGAGAGAGGCAGAGAGAGAGAGAGAGAGAGAGGCAGGGAAAGAGAGGCAGAGACAGAGAGAGGGCAGATAGAGAGAGAGAGAGAGAGACAGAGAGAGCAGAGAGAGCAGAGAGAGAGGCAGCTCAGTCACACTTAAATCCAGATTCGTCCTCACCGAGTCCCACCACCAAGGGAGCGCCAGCAAGGAGATGCACATATGGGGATCCCCACGCAGTGAATAATTTCATGTCGATACAAAAGTTGGTTCCGCCAAGTGTTTTGATAGTAGAAGTGTATGTAGAGAGCTCATATTAAGACGCAGAGGCCCTCATATCCTTCTACAGGTGCGAAAAATCTGGTTTCTCAAAATAAATGGTCACATATCTTTTAAATATTTGCAAAACCACCTAAAAGCTGCCACATTGCGGGTGGGCCAACTAGCTCCATCCCGCGCCGGAATTCCTCTAGCTCATCCATGCCGAAGAGCTCTACGAGGCACTCCGGCGACCCGGCAGCGCGTCCGGGAGAGTCTCCGGCAAGCGTCTACGCGTGCCTGCACGCGTGAAGGCACGCGTGGAAGCGTTCCTGGCAGCCCTTCAGAAGCGCTGCAGAGGGGTCCCCAGACCCCCGACAGAGCTTCCCGAGCGATTCTGAGGACTGGCCATGAAGGCTTTGCGGTATGTGCCCTCTTTGCTCTTCGGGTTTAACTCGTAGAGTTTCCCTTAGCAAGTTATTCCCGGAGAGCTCGCTGAGAGCTAAAGGGTTTAAGATTAGAAGCCGGACGGTGGTGGTGCCCCCAGGAGCCCCTCCATGGCGGTCCACGTTCCCCACAGAAACTCCGGCGGCCCGGCAGCGTGTCCGGCAGAGCTTCCGGCAAGCTTCCCACGCGTGCCTGCATGCGTGCAGGCACGCATTGAAGTGTTTCTGGCAGCGCTTCCGCAGCGCTCCACGGGGGCCCCCCAAGGCTCTTCAGGAAAGATTTCCCCGAGATTCTCTTCGCTCTCCGGGTTTTGGATGCTACCAAGTTGCTGGAAGCTTAAGAGTAATTCCGGGGCGCTGGAGAGCTAGTTGGTTCGAAAAATCTCGACGGACCTTTTGCTGACTTTTGGTCGGTTGAAAATTTTGTTCTCGAAATTCAACAATTCGTTTGTGCTCTAATATTTTTTCCCGTGATATTCGATCTTATTACCGCTCGCCATCTTGATCTCAGCTCGATCGGGCACCTTTTACTGCCAAAAAGCACTTCGGCGGGATCGGCCGTTTCGAGTTATCTTGATACGCGCTGTTTCTCAAGATCACTCGAACTTCAGGACAGCTACAGAGCTGGTAAGCACAGCCAACCGATTCAGAATGATTATGCGCGTTCGCCTGTTAAATCCAGAGGTCTGAACTCGGTCTGCTAGCCAAGCTAGGTCCGCAAACCTATGAGTCATCGTGGCAGACGCTCGGTTTTCTCTACTTAACTCGAGCTTTAGGGCAGTTACAGAGCTGATACTCACAGAAACTGATTCGGAATCATCAGGCGCGTTCGTCTGTTCAATCCAGCTCTGAACTTGGCCTGCTGCCCGAGCTAGGTCCGCAAAACTATTCGTATTGTTCGAGTCATCTTGAGAAGTGCTCTCGGTTTTCTGCACTTAACTCGTGCTGGGGGAGGGCTACAGTGCTGCTGGTCGCAGAAATCGATTTCGAGACATCAGGCGCGTCCGTCTGTCGAACCGAGAGCTCGGAACTCGGTCTGCTGCTCGAACTAGCTCTGCGAAACTATTGTATTATTCAAGTCATCCTGAGAGCTGCTGTCGGTTTCTGCACTGAACTCGGGCTGTGGCTGGTAATCACAGGAGTCGATTCACAGACATCACGCGTCCGCCTGTCGCATTCAGAGGTCTGAACTCGGTTTGACACTCGAGCTGGGTTCCAAACTGTTCGTTTTTTTTGCCAGAGTCATCTTGAGAGGGTTGGCTTGGGCTGAAATTCTCTAGAATTTTTTCCACATTATACTGTCAGGAAGCTCTACGACCCCGGCGGTAACAAAGGTTGACGGTTTACCGCCGGCGCCCAGTTGGACGCTACCAAGTTTCCTGTCACGGAGGGTGTCTTGGCTCTCCGGGTTTTGGACGCTACCAAGTGGACGCTACCAAGTTCCGGCGCGCTGGAGAGCTAGTTGGCAAGAAAAATCTCGACGGACCTTTTGCTGACTTTTTGTCAGTTGAATTTTTTTCTCGAAATTCAACAATTCGTTTGAGCTCTAGTATTCTTTCTGACCATATTCGACCTTATTCCCGCTCGCCATCTTAATCTCAGCTCGATCGGGTAAATATTTCTGCAAAAAAGCATCGCGGCGTGATCGGCCGTTTCGAGTCATCTTGATTCGCGTTGTCGGCTTTACTCGAGCTGTAGGGCAGCTGCAGTCTCGCATAAATCGATTGCGAATAATCAGGCGCGTTCGTCTGTCCCATCTAGAGGTCTGAACTTGGTCTGCTGCCCGTGCTAGGTCGCGAAACTATTCGTGTTGTTGGAGTCATCTTGAGAGGTGCTGACAGTTTTCTGCACTTAACTCGGGCTGTACGGGGCTACAGGGCTCGTACTCACAAGAATCGATTCGGAGACATCAGGCGAGTCCGCCCGCCAAATCCAGAGCTCGGAACTCGGTGTGCTGCCCGAGCTAGGTTCGCAAAACTATTCGTATTCGTAGAGTCATCTTGAGTTGTGCTGTCCGTTTTCTGCACTTAACTCGAGCTGTAAGGGGGCTGCAGGGTCGGCAATCACTGGAATCGATTCAGGGACATCAGTTGCGTCTAGCTGTCGCATTCAGAGCCCTGAACTCGGCCTGCTGCCCGAGCTAGGTCCGCGAAACTATTCGTATTGTCGAGTCATCTTCAGAGGTGCTGTCGATTTTCTGCACTTAACTCGGGCTGTAAGGGGGCTGCAGGGCTGGTAATCACAGGAATCGATTCGGAGACATCAGGCGCGTTCGACTGTTGCATTCAGATGTCTGAACTCGGTCTGATACTCGAGCTAGATTCGCGAAACTATTTGTATTGTTCGAGTGATCTTGAGAGGTGCTGTCGATCCGCACATAACTCGGGCTGTAGGAGAGCTATGGAGCTCGTGCGCACAGAAAACGATCCAGAAGCATGAGGGGCGTTAGGCTGTTGCATCGAGAGGTCTCAAATCGTTTAGGATGAAAAACTATTCGTTCTCTGCAACTGGGCGCCGGCGGCAAACCGTCAACCTTGGTTACCGCCTGGGGACTCGTAGAGCTTCCTGACAATATAGCCCGATGCTTCTGTAGTGTCTTCTTTCCGAGCTCTGTAGCTCTCCTACAGCCCGAGTTACGTGCGAAAATCGACAGCACCTCTCAAGATCACTCGAACAATACAAATAGTTTCGCGAATCCAACTCGAGTATCAGACCAAGTTCAGACATCTGAATGCAACAGGCGGACGCGCCTGTCTCCAAATCGATTCCTGTGATTACCAGCCCTGCAGCCCCCTTACAGCCCGAGTTAAGTGAAAATCGACAGCGCCTCTGAAGATGACTCGAACAATGCGAATAGTTTCGCGGATCTAGCTCGGGCAGCAGGCCGAGTTCAGGGTTCTGAATGCGACAGGTGGACGCGACTGGTGTCTCTGAATCGATTCCAGTGATTACCAGCCCTGCAGCCCCCTTACAGCCCGAGTTAAGTGCAGAAAATCGACAGCACCTCTCAAGATGACTCGACAAATACGAATAGTTTTGCGAACCTAGCTCGGGCAGCACACCGAGTTCCGAGCTCTGGATTCGGCAGGCAGAGTCGCCTGATGTGTCCGAATCGATTCCTGTGACTACGAGCCCTCTAGCCCCCCTACAGCCGGAGTTAAGTGCAGAAAACTGTCAGCACCTCTCAAGATGACTCCAACAACACGAATAGTTTCGCAAACCTAGCTCGGGCAGCAGACCGAGTTCAGACCTCCTAGATGGAACAGACGAACGCGCCTAATGATTCGCAATCGATGTCTGTGAGAATGAGCTCTCTAGCTGCCCTACAGCTCGAGTTAAGTACAACATACCGACAACGCGTATCAAGATGACTCGAGACAGCCGATCCCGCCACAGTGCTTTTCGATCGTAATATTCACCCGATCGAGCTCAGATCAAGATGGCCAGCGGAAGTAAGATCGAATATCACGGGGAAAATACTAGAGCTCTAACGAATTGTTGAATTTCGAGAACCAAATTTTGAACCGACCAAAAGTCAGCAAAAGTTCCGTCCAGATTTTTCTTGCCAACTAGCTCTCCAGCGCGCCGGAATTACTCTTAAGCTTCCAGCAACTAGCTTAGGGAAGCTCTACGAGTCATTTTTTTTCGACGCTCAAGGAAGCTCTACGAGTCCCCCGGCGGTAACAAAGGTTGAGCAGAGCTTACCTCCTGCTCAGCCTTGGCCTCACCGCTGGGGTCCCCTCGTCTCGAGCTGCATTGTGCAGTAGGGAGTTGGGTTCCACATACTGTACACAGTTTCGCACATCTTGGACAGCCTGCGGCCCCTCTGCCGGCATCAGGCTCCTGATTGAACTGGTTACTGGGAGGCAACGCCCTTGCTGGTACGAGTGGAGCACGCATACGTCTGCATCTGCTTTTGTTCTTGGGAGCGTGCCTTCTTCCATTTTTGCTCTGGTCCATTATCCATTCTACGAGTGCGAGTTTGAGTATTGTGTATCTTTCTGTGCAGTCACGAACAGCTTCGGAGAGCCAGCAGGAGGGTGGAACGCCTTATATCCTCTCGGAGAGCCCAGCTGTGTTTGGGATCGATTCTTTGCAGATCTGGAAGACTTTTACTGGGAGGATTATTGTCGCTTAGAGTGTTGCATATTTCGTCGTTCCCGACCTTATCGACACTACTCGCGTCGCTCTTGGTGCTTCTGTAAGTTCAAGAAGGGTCGTTTCGTCCGTTCTTTCCAGAAGAAATGGAGGTTGACGGTCAGGGTAGCAAGAGGATGAAGACGGATATGGAGGAGGAGGAGAAGGTGGACAAGACGGGAGGTGATCTTCTTGATCAGAAGGCCATGAGAGAGAAAATTCTGAGCCTTCAAAAAGATGAGAGTTTGCGATTGTTCATGCAGATGTCCTTTCAGAATCATGACGAGTCGAAGGCCGCCTCGGTGGCCACTGACGTGCGCATCAGCGGTATGGATCAACGTCTCGGGGTTCAAACAGCGAAACTCACGGCCATTGAGAAGAAACAACAGGAACAGGAGATTAGGCTTAAGAACTTGGAGACTCTGGCTAGCCAGGACAATGCTTCGATTGGATCTTCTAACTCTACGATAGCAGCCCCTAGATTTGCAGGACGAACATCGACGGCAAAATTTACTCCTACATATGTAGAGCTGTACGGATGGGTCCAGGACTGGTCGAATCGCACGAGTAGGGAACTTACGATGATAGACGATACGGACGCCTGCACCCTACTCCAGAATACCCTGGGTCTTTTGAAAGCGGACAATGAGCAGTTGCACGGTCAAGTGGATGTGGTCAGCTCTGAGAAACTTGCCAGATCGAAACCGATGACGGGGAATATCAAGATTAGATTTAAGGTTGGGACAGGGAGTGATGTGGTTTATGCTGTACAACGCGCTCTCACACGTATAAATGATGACGCAGCTCTTAACCACGCCTTTTACACCAAGGTGAAGTCGAAGATGTCTCGTTTGAGAGTTCGTGCAGAGGTCCCCGACGAGAAGATTCCACACAATCAAGCGGTTGGCCGATTTTATGGTGTCTGGAGCAGGACGCACCCCACCATCTTTCTCAAAGGATCGACTGGGTACGGGAGGTCACCGTCCACGATGTACTCTGACCCCGTGGAGGGGAAGCGGAGCTTGCTGGCCGAGTATCAGGCGGCTAGCTTCGGAGGATCTGGGCAGTGGCGAGTTATTCCAGCATCTTGGACATCTTTCGCCCAGAGACACGGCATCACCATGACGGCGGCAGAGCTCGAGGAGTTAGTCACGGATTCCAGGTCTGCTTCTCAGTGACGCCTACGGGCGGAGCCGACGGAAGTCCGCTTCGCCACGCTCAACCTTCAACGTGCTGGGAGGAAGGATGACAAGGCTTATAGTGTTCTGTCGAGGGTAGTCTACGGAGCACACCTAGGCTGGGATTTCCTGGGGGTACAGGAGTCTCAGAACATCGACGTTAAGGCGCAATGGTTTGTCAAAATGGGACTGTATTACCACGTTTCGGAGGATCGCCGTGCTATGATACTCTATCGGAGGGCCGATAGCGTTCGAGGCCAGTGGGCCTCAGAGAGGTGGTGCGCGATCCTTGCTGGACGGATTCTCTTTGTCTCATTGTACTTGCCTGATGCCAGCCAGCCCGAGTTTCTGGAGATATCACATTGTGCACTCCAGGCGGTAAGCTTGCTCAGAAAGTACGTATGCCGTCGTTATGGTTTCTGTCGTCTTGTTGTTGCCATGGATGCGAATGTTGAGATACAGCCACACTTACAGCATGAGGAGGAGGTTTATTCGGGAGGAGGCTTGGAGGTAGTGCAGATCCAGGCCACGGGGACCAAGGAGCGGGAGAGGAAGGAGAAGGTGGAGAGCTTGCGACAGGAGGTGGAGGATTGGTTGGTTCAGGAGCGTATGTGTGCTTCGAATTCTTTTGGAGCTAGGAAGCCGACTTGGTTTGATTATCGGAAGGGGTCCCGTCGTGAAGTGCTTGATTACATCCTTGTTCCTTATGGATCGCAGGTGTCGGGGTGCTCGGTTGAGTTTCAGTACGTAGGACAGCAGCAGGGAGCCGTGATGAGATTATCAGATCATGCCCTTGTTCGAGCTTCTCTGAGAGTGGCTTCCAGGGAGTTGGCGAGACGGAATCTCTCACGTCGTGCTCGTACTCTAAAAGGCTGGGACCCACTCAACTTGTCTGCTCGTCGATCGTGTCGCCAGTTGTTGGATGTCAACCTATTTTCGTGCCAATTTATGTGTCAGGCAGAGAGTGTTATCTATTCTTGTGCGTCGGCCACTGAATGTACCCCTAAGCGCCCAGCTCGAGCCCCTGAACGATCGGAATTGTTGCGGTCCTTGGATGTGCAGGTCTACCAGAGGAGGGCGGAGAGGGGGACGTTAGCCTATCGACTTCTACGCAGAAAAAGAGATCGGGAAGCCAGAAAATTCAAACGAGCGAAGCTGGAATGGGAGGCGGAGCGTCCACGTAAAGCAGCTTTGAAGGCGGTGAAGATTGAGGGGGAGGAGAGCGTGGACAGGGAGAGGTGGATGGAAGAGATGATGAAGTTGAAGGAGGTCTGCGAGGATGAGGAGGAGCGTCTGCGGTCGATCGAGATTGTCCAGGGCCTCAGGGAGGAGCTCCAGGGGTCCCCCAGACCCCAGGAGGCGACGCTCACGATGGTGGTGGTCCTTCGGGCCCGAGCTCGACTCAACCCTGGAAAAGCCACGGGGCCCGACGGGGTGGGGGCAGAAGTAGTCAAAGCGCTGCCGTGGAGAGCCGTTCGCACTATCAAGCGATTATTTTGTGATATCTTACGTGGCATTGTTGTACCTCCATCTTCGTGGCATCGAACATTGACGACGCTACTTCCCAAATCTTATCCGATATGCGATGTTTCTGATACGAGACGTATTTCTGTGGAGAGTATCTTTAAGAAATGGTACAGTACTTGCCTCTCGATCCTGCTTGAACCTTATTGTCTCCAGGCCGGCACTCATGCATCATTATTCGGCTTCGTTCCCAAAAGATCGTGCACAGAGATATTTGCAGGACTTAAGGCAGCAGCCCAACATGCCTCACAGTGGGGGAAGGATCGACGCCTGGTTCTTGGGTCAGCGGACGTGAAACAAGCATTCCAGAACACGAAAATCTCGACGGTCAAACGTGCGTTCGACATCCTCTCTATCCCTTCCTGGCTCCAGTACGGTGTGCTCGTGCCTATGCCGTGTGAGGTCACTTCGCTTCTCTTTCAGGGGCTTCAGCTGCCGGATGTGGGAATCGATACCCATATCAGGACAGGCGGGAACGACAGCCCCTCCTTGTGGAACCTGATCGTTGTTGCGATGTGGGCTCCTTTATTTAAGCTTTGGGATGAGCAGGGGATTGGGTTTCATTGTCTGGATCCAAATTCGGTGGGAGAAGTTTCGGCCTCGGTTCCTGTACACCACTTGCTATATGCCGACAATATCTATATCTTGGGATCTTCGGAGGAGGAGTTTAGGCGACAGGTAGGAGAAATGACAGAGACTCTGCGGGGATGGGGATTCGAATGGAAGATCGAGTCGCTCGAGGTCGCGTTTATCGGTTTCTCGGAGAAGCCAAAACATCCTATCCTGGTTCGGGTTCAGGATCAGATGGTGCCGTTCAAAGTAGTTGACGAGATGAATGTCTTGGGGAACAGCATATACTGTAGCTATAGGGAGGCACACCAAGACCTTCGGCGACGGATCGGGTCCGCACGACGAGCCTTCCATGCGCATGCAGCCTATTTTAGATCGAAGGCAGTCCCTTTTTCGGCCAAGTGTAGGAGTTATATCACTCGGGTTCAGAGCATTCTCACTTATGGAAGTCAAGGTATTAGTTGGGACAGGGACTCTTTGCATAGCCTGAATGTCTTTGAGGGAAATTGCCTTTACCAGATGACGTCACCCCAAAAGCCAGCCTCCGAAAGTTGGGTAGTTTGGAAGCCAGCTCGACTCAGAATTGCTAGACGGATGTTCTTTGAAGCCAAGTGCCAGAGCGCAGTACAGAGAGTCCTTTATTCCTTGTGGCAGCTTGGAGCGGACATAGCATCATATTTCGGAGCCAATGCCGATAGCGGATATCAGATTCCTGAGTCGGAGCTGAGCCCAGGGATGGTCGCGGTCTCTTCAGTTACCAATGGGATGGTGGAGGTCTCTTCAGTTACCAATGGGATGGGTGCGGTCTCTTCAGTTACTAATGGGATGGGTGCGGTCTCTTCAGATACGAATGGGATGGGTGTGGTCTCTTCTGATATGCATGGGATGGTCTCTTCAGTTACCAATGGGATGGGTGCGGTCTCTTCAGTTACTAATGGGATGGGCGCGGTCTCTTCAGATACGAATGGGATGGGCGTGGTCTCCTCAGATATGCATGGGATGGTCTCTTCTGCTATGCCCTCTGATAGGGCCTCTTCTTCTCGAGATATTGAAGTTCCCTGTGAGCGGGGGGGGCCTAGGGACCCCCCCAGGCCCCCCCCGAAGCGTCGGAGGGTGGCAGTTCCTGGACCTGGACAACAGACGGTGTTTCCTCGAGCGCATCGAGACGCACGTCGGCTTCTGATGTGTTGTACCCCGAGGTGGGAGGAGAAAAGGACACTTGAGTCAGAATGTTTGCGTTCCCAGTGGAAGTGGAAGGAGGCCTCGAAACTGACACGATTAGGCAGTGCTAAGGGGCAGGCGACGGGTGAACATCCTTGGTGTTTCATGTTCCAGACGATATTTCCCTCGTTTGTGAATCTGGAGGATCGGTGGTGGAGGGCGTGCTCTTTCTCTTACTCTGACTTCGTTCAGTATTGCAGGCAGTTCCTGGAAGCTTGTACTTTGGGTTCTCTGTTTGACTTGTTTGTTGTCCGTGGAGGAACTGGAGGACGAGGAAACTACATAAAGGAGAGGGGGGAGGAGATGATGGCCCGTCCGTTGTCGGTGAAGGAGTCTGAGAAGCTGGCCCAGAGATTGGCCTCGAACAATGAACAGGAGCCGACTTGGGATCTGAGTGATGATGGGATCGGTCTGGAGCTGACGGGCGATTCGCTTCTTATCTGTAATTTGATCAACGGTCTCTGGAAGGTTGAAGGAGGAGAAGGAGGAGATGGGGCTTCTTATCGTAGGCGGGTTGCAAATATTATTTCTCTTTTGGAAGAATTGGAGGAGGAAGGAGTACGACCCCCCTCATGGGGCAATGACTTTATTCGACACATATATCGGGAGAGTAATACAGTAGCTGATGAACTTACCCATCTTAGCACGGGAAGGCCAGATATTCAGAGAGCTGTTCCACCACCATATCTTCCGTCCTGATGTTCAAGACAACTTTCGAGTTATCGGCCTCCGCGGATCCTTCGATGGCGGAGTGTGTGCCCAAGGTGTGGGCGTTGGTTGGTTTCTGCAGATTGGATATATCCCTCGCTTCCATGATCCGTACCCTGACCCTGAACATAGAGATAAGAGAGCTCGTGTAGTCTCCCTCTTCCCCCAAGCCTCCTCTCCTTGTCCAATCATATGGGAAGTAGTAGGGCGTTGTGCACAGGCACTCCCCTCCCATAGCAGTATCACTGACGCTGAGCTTTCGGGTCTCGAGGGCCTCTTGCGGGCCGCAGCCCAGGTGGCCCAAGACCTCCAGCTGCAGAGAGACTAGGTAGGCACTTAACGGGCGCTGGGGCGCTCGGTGCCTGGTCAGCCTCCCCCCAAAAAAAACAAAGGTTGACGGTTGACCGCCGGCGCCCAGTATGCAGAGCTCGCCAGGGAATCTTTCCAGCGTCTCTAGCGTGAGCGGACAGGCGAGCTTCGTGCTGAGCACGACCTGAGCGGGTCGTTAAACTGCTCGAGTGGAAAAGGGAGTCCCGACCTGAGCAGCTCGTTAAACTGCTTCAGTGGGACAGGAAACAAACGGGAGAGATTGAGAGAGGAAAGGACAGAGGGAACAGCAGAGAAGGAGCCAGATAGGGAAAACAGACAGAAGGAAAATAACAGAGAAAGGGAAGGGCAGAGGCAAAGAACCAGACAAAAAACAGAAAAGAGAAAGCAGCAGAGGCGGACATAACAAGAACAAAAAAGAAAGGAGATGCGAGAGAGGAAGAGAAGAACAGCAGGGGAGACAATCAGAAAGAAAGGCAGCCGGAGCACGCGGGAGCGACGACGAAAACGACGGCGACGACACGCCCGACGCCCGCGCCGCAGCGCCGCGCGGCTGCCAGCGCACCCCCAGCCCCGCGGGGCCGGCCGGGGGGGGCGCGCACGGCAGGCGCGGCGCCTGAGCGGCGCTCGACGCGCTCTGGCGCTTCCGGCACTGGCCGGAGGCTCGGGAGCGCGCACCTCCTCACTCCGGTCCATCCCTCGGACCGGAGTTCTCTCTTTTCAGCTCGCCGCCTCCTTGGCGCTCTATAGCACAGCCGTGCCGGGGTGCTATGGAGACCTTGGAGGACGACATCGGGGGCCGTGCCGGGCCCTTTGTCGTCTCGGGCGGGGGCGAGTGGCGACTGGTGGACCCAATAGCACAGCCGTGCCGGGGTGCTATTGTAGGGGCTAGCACGTACTCGTCCCGGGCGCCGTACTGGGCCCGAACCCTCCACCCCAGGCCGAGAGGCGCCCCCTGGGCCGTACTGGACAGGGCAGATCAGATTAGTTTAGATTCAATCTCTCCGAGTGCTTGCTGCAAACAGCGGAGAGCTGCGCACTACGATGGGAAAATGCTCGCTATTTTTTCACGGGCGTTTGACTGCCCGGCGGTTTCCGGGACCGGGACCGCGGCCCAGTCGAGGGCGCACACGGGGACGGGACCAGGGCAGGGAGTGGTCCTGGTTACTGCAGGTGGTGCGCGGAGCGCCCAGCGCCGGTCGGGGAGTCGCTCGCATGGGGCGAGCGGGTGCAGGAGTGTCTGCGCGCAGAGCACGACGTGGCCCATGAGGAGGTCGTCGATGATTCCACGTTGGAGGCGGCGGGGCGCCAGCAGAAATCGATCCGGAAAGCGCGCCGCGCGTCGTGCCGGCGGTCTCGGTGTGCGCGGCGGGAGGCTGAGTGGACGCGGCGGACGGAGGCTGCGGCCGAGCGGAACGAGCAGCTTGTACACCGTGTGTTGCTCCCTGTCGTGCCCTGCGCCCTGCTGCGCGACGCGTCGCCAGAGCGGGTCTCGTCTGACCGCGCGCGCGGCCCGTGCCATCGACCCGAGTGAGCCGCCGGGGCGCGCGCCCCGCGCCGCCGTCGCGGCTGCGCTCGACGCGTCGTCGTGGACCGTGGGCGATGCGGCCCTGCGCGCTGCCTGCGTTCTCGTTGCTCTCGGCGTGTGCCCTCCACAGCCAGACAGCAGAGTGGTGATGGCGAGGAAGATCGCGGTGGCGCGCTGGTGGCGGCACCAGGATGTGTTCGCGCGGGAGCATCCGGACGCGCCCGAGCTGGCCGATCGTGCAGCCGCTGTCGTTACTGCCAGGTGGCTCTCGGCGCGGACGTGTGGCCGCCGCCGCGTCTGTGCGTGCCGTTTCTCGCCGGGCGTGGGCATCGGCGGGGCGAAGTGCCTGACCGCGCAGGAGTCCAAGGGCTTCGTCGGGGACCTGGCCGTCTGCGCTGCCTGCGCCATGATCGCTCTCGGAGCGTGTCCGGCGGGGCTCAGCGGGGCGACGCAGGACGGCGCCGTGCCCATGTCTGCGAGTGCGTTCGGTGCCGCGCGCCCATCGCGCCCACGGCCGCGCGGCGGACGCGGGCGGGGGAACCGCCGCGCGCGCGCCAGTTCTCCCGTCGAGTGGCGTGGGAAGTGCCTGCAGAGCGCAGTGGCTGATCTCGTGGGGGGCGACGCCGCGCGGCATTTCGGTCGCGCGTGTAAGAACCACGAGGGTTCGGGCGCTTGTGGGTCGCTGTTGCAGCGCTGGAATCTGGAGGTCGTGGTCCAGCACTTGCGTTCCCGCTTCCTGCGCTTGCGCGTGTTCTCTGCGGAATCTGCGGAAGCGTTCGAAGCGCAGGAAGGAAGGCGTGTGGTGTGGGCGCTGGGGGACGCGGCGGGCTTCTGCGCTGGTGCTCTGCTGTGGCTCGACGGCGGCCACGTGTGCGCGGTGGAGGAGTGGGTGGGTTCTGGAGATGTAGAGTGGGGGGAAGCCGAGAGCGCGCCGTGGTGTCGCGTCGTCGCTCGCGGGCGTTCGAGCTCGGTGTCGCGGTCGCCGCGAGCGGGTGCGGGGTGTGGCGCGCTGAGGGGCGGGGCGCCGAAGCGCCGCGTGGAGCAGGGTGCCGCAGGGGCGCAGGGCGTGCGCGGGGGCGCGCGCGACGGTGTGGACGCGGAGGTGTTGGCGCGCATGACTAGCAATCAGTTGCATGAGCTGGCAACGCGATTGCGGGCGGAGGGCGACGAAGACGCGCCACCCTCGCGGCAATGGAATGTTCAGCAACAGAAGCGGGTGCGATTGGAGGCCGATGCGCACAGGGCTGCGCTCGCGGCGCACCTGGGCATCGACATGAGCGGTGTCCAGCATGCTGGCGCGGAGGCGCGATCGCGGGACCACTCGGAGGAGATGCTGGGCGAGCTGGCGAGGCACGTGGAGGAGCACGGCCGTTTGCCGCACCAGCGTGAGTCCGCGCTCGGAAAATGGGTTGATCACGTGAGTTCTGGGGAGGTGGCGCTGACCCCCGAGCAGCGCGCGCGGTTCGACCGTCTCGTGGACCGGCGGGAGGAGAGGCGTGCGCGCGCCCGCGCGATGCTGGACCGCATCGGGGAGCACGTGGAGGTGCTCGACGAGCTGCCGAAGCGAGGGGCAGAAGACGAGGAGGAGGCAAAGCTCGCGCGTTGGATCGACAATGTCTGCACTGGCCACCACGAGCTGGATAATGACAACAAGGAGAGCTTCGATCGTTTGGTGGACATGCGTGCGTTGCAGCGGCGGACGGCGCAGGAGCGCGTGCTCGAGGTGAAGGCGTTCGTGGAGAGGCACGGGCGAGGGCCGCAGCGCTTCGGTCACGACGACGATCCGCGGGAGCACCTGCTCGCGCGTTGGGTGGGGAACGTCCGAGCGCGCGGCGTCGAGGGCCTGGACGAGGGCTGGCGCGCGCAGCTGGAGGCGGCGCTGGGCGCGGATCTCATCCAGGCCCAGGCGCTCGAGGCGTGGTGCGAGAAGAACCAGGGGATGCCCGTGGAGAGGGCCGAGGATGACGAGGAGCGCAAGCTGGCCAAGTTCATCGCGAATCGCGAGCGTGGGGGCCGCGAGGCGTCGTTTAACGCGACCGACACCTTCGACGCGCTGCGGCAGAAGTATGCGCAGGCGGCCGCCGCGCGCCGCGATGCCGAGCGTAGGGGGGCGGAGGCGCGGGCGCTCGAGGCGCGGCGGCAGGAGCTGCTGCAGCGCGCGGCGGAGGAGGAGGAGGCCTGCGAGGAGGAGGAGCAGGAGGGGGAGGAGGACCCGGCTGACTGCCTCGCGGAGGAGCGGCGCGCGGAGGTCACGCCGGATATGTTCGCTAGGTTCCAGAGGGCAGACAGGGCGCTCGCTCGGCGGGTGATGTCCGCGCTCGTGGGCGCCCTGCTGTCGTGCGTGGACGCGCTGCAGGGCGCCCCGCTCGGGCTCGACGTCTTCGCTGCCCTGGCCAAAGACAGGCGGGTCCGCGAAGCCATGGCTGCCCCGGCGGCCGAAGTGCCGCGCCGGGAGGCGCTCGGGGAGGAGGATGAAGAGGGGGAAGAACAGGAGCAGGAGAAAGAGGAGCAGGAAGAGGAGGAGCAGGAGCAGGAAGAGCAGGAGCAGGAGAGGGGCGACGAGGAGCGGAGGGAGCAGGAGGAGGGAGACGCAGTGATGGCGGACGCGGGGGAAGAGCCGCAGGGCATGGCGGACGAGGAGGAGCTGCCCACGGGCATCGGCGAGGAGCACAAGGATTTCGTGCGGTACGTGCTGGCGACCTGCATGCTGTCGTCGGTGCCTGTCGCGCCCAGGTTCTTCGCGGGGGAGGCCTTGGACGCGGAGCTGCAGCGGCAGGTGGCGGAGCTGGAGCGGCTGCGGGACGTCGCCCTGGGGCTCGACGCGGCCACGGCGCAGGACAACGTGGCGCGGTCGCAGGCGATCCGGCGCCTGCGCCAGGCCGACCCCGAGCTGCTGCGCCGCACGCCCGTGCCCAAGTCGGACGTGCGGGGGCCTAGGGAGCAGTGGCAGCGCCTGCTCCAACGGCTCGAGCAGGAGGGCGTGGAGCGCGAGGTCTGGGTCTGCTGCCGTCCCGAGCCGCTGCGCTGGCGCGCGCCGCTCCGCGACGACGGCAAGCCCGGGCCGGTCCGCGCGCCGCTGCTGCAGTCGCTGGGCGCCGCCGAGGGAGAGGTCTGGAGGCCGGGTGAGGTGCGCGAGGCGACGCGGCAGGCGCGGTACGCAGAGCAGGCGCGGCGGGACGGCGCTGCTGGCGCCCCGGTGCACGGCAGCGTGCTCCTGCGACTGGCCTCCGATTTCCTGTGCTACAAGTGCCAGCAGGATTTCGAGGGCGCGCGGGAGCTGACCGACGGAGAGGTTGATGGTTGGTGTAAGAGGTTGCATTTCGCGCCGAAGAAGCTGCCTAGCCAGGCGGTGAAGCGCGAGGCGGTGGAGGCGGAGCGCGCCCGCGCCAGGAAGCGCGCGCGGGCGGCCCAGTGCGCGGCGAGGGGGGAGAACGGATTCGCTGTGTTCCGTCGCCTCCTGCTGGAGGACGAGTGCTTCCGCCAGGACACTTGCGAAGCGAGCGTGCAGCTCGACCAGCGACGCGCCCTGGAGCCCTGGTACCAGCGCGCGGGGCCCGACGGGAGCAGGCTGTCGCCGTGGCCGCGCGTCTTCGGTACCCCGAAATCGTGGGCTGGCCATGGCGGCGCGTTCTTCTCTGAGGCCGTGGAGTCGGGCTTCGCCGCCGACTTGGAATCCACTGCCCCTCTGTTATGAGGCCGTTGTATAGGAGAGGGAACAAAGGACAGAGTGTTTACACAGTTTTGAGGAATTAGTGAATTCAGTATGGGTCTGGCTTGAAGTGCCTCGAAGAAAGCGCGCGCACCCGAATCGCAGACATATGGCTATATGCGGACCCAGGACACTTTGCTTCCCGTCGTCGTCCTCGCCCTTGCTCCGTTCCCCTTCCTTTCCTCCCTCCCCCAGATGGTGTCGAAAGCGTCCGCGGCTCTGGCGGGGGAGAGCCCCTTCCCACCTCCCTCATTATTCCTCGTTCCTCTTTGCCTCCCTGCTCCACCATCCGTCGTCCTACCTCACCCACCCTCCTTGTTCGAAAAGTGAAGTCCCTGGCGCCGCGTGCCCGCGTCAGCGGTAAATGTTTTTTCGATATCCGAGCACAGCGGCGCAACCAAACAGAGGGGATTGCCAATGCGAGATTTCGGGGCGCACCCAAAATGCGGGCGGCACAACCGCCGAGCACAGTCGCATCGCTAACATGTAAATTATAGGTGCCTGCGGCAAGGTCCGCCCCCCTTGCCAGAGCAGTGATCTATATGGCGACGCGTGGAGCTTTGACTGTTAAGAGGTCCTTGACATGTGACATCTCTCGTGTTTTCGGATTGCTGCGCGGCATTCTTTGGGGTCCTTCGAGGCCTTTTTGGGACGTCTTCGGGCCGTTGGGGGCCGCTTTGGCGCCGCGTTGCACCGCGGCCGCCCTGGGCCAGGGGAGCGTGCATTTGCGGTTCTCTCGGGGGCGCCCTGGGCCGGGGAAGTGTGTATTTGCATCCCCCCCCAGCTGGGCATGTCGACCCCGGTTCTGGGTTGGCAAAGTCGGGGCGCCCTCGAGGTGGCGAGCGTTCACCTTTTCGAAATACACAGATCAAGGTGTGATCTGTGTACACAGTTTGTGTCTTCAACTGTGTATTTTCGTGTGTGGGCCCGCTGTTTACACAGATCGTGGTGTGATCTGTGTGCGCAGATCTCGTTCCCATCTGTGTATTTGGAGTGTGCCCCTCGCGGGTGGTGTTGAATGGGCGGGAACTTTCGCGTTTCTCTTCCGGCTGGTCCAGGGGCGGCGTCGTGCGCGGTCGAAATGCACAGTTCGTGTCTCCAACTGTGCATTTGTTGCGCGCCTCTCGCTGGAGTGGTCACTGGGCGGGAGTTTCCGCGGGTCTCCAGGCTGGTCCAGGAGGGGGCCGCGGTCTGGGCATGCATAGGCGCGGGGGGGTGGGGATGGTGGGCTGTGGGAAGGAAGGGGTTCGATAGGAGGGGTGGCCGAGGGGCCAAGGATGAACGGGACTGGACGAGAGCGGAGGAAGAGAGCCCAGGAGGATTTGCATCATCGGCGTCAGCATCACGAGGGCGAGGGAGGTGGGGGAGGGCAGAAATTGGGGGCATGATGTGCACTAGGGCGTAGAGGATGGGAGGAGGGCAGGCATGTGGACGATGGGGGAACGAATCCGGCGCAGGAGGACGACGAGGAACGACGTGAATTGACACATGGGGGGGGGCAGTGTAGATGAAGGGCATGATGAGGACCGGGGCAATCGGAGGGGCATGAGGAGGGTGGGGCCGCAGCGAAGGGATATTTGGAAAAAGGCGGGGGATGGCGTGAGTTCGAGGCGGGCGCCAGCTAACGATTACTTGAACAGTGTTTTGCGTGTCCGCGCACCCCCAGAGCACAGTGACTGGTTGCAGAACTTCATGATCTGGGTAATCGTGCGCTTCGTGCTTCCAGGCCAAAGGCTCGAGTCCGCGACGCCCGTTGGCGTCGCGATGATGCCACCCCGATTTGCCAGACCGCATATGCACATATACGCAGAATATGTGTTGCAACGTTTGTTTCATGGCACCCTCTATATTAACAGACCCACGTTGGAACCCAACCGCCGACGCGTTCCCCCAGGGGCGGCGCGGCTACTATACGGGCGAGCCGGGCGACGTGTCCGCGGAGCTCTGGCTGTTGCGGGCCTGGTGCCGCGCGCGCGGCGGCGTCGCTCGCATGGGTGGCGCCCTGGCCGCGCGCTTGCAGCAGCTCGAGGGCGACCGCGACATCATGTACAGGGTGGAGGCCGCCGAGTGCGCGCGGCAGATCTCCTGTGCTGTCCCGCCCGTGTATTTGGCGGACCTGAAGCCGCAGGCGATCCCCGAGTGGCCCGTGTGGCAGCAGCTCCTCAAGCTGAAGCCTCAGGCGGCGCGGCAGGTGGCGACTTTCGTGCGCCAGGAGCGGGCGGGCGTGGGCTTCACGTGGAACCTCGCCGCGGGGCACTGGGACCTGGACCAGCAGCGCCTGCTCGCCGCGCTCGAGAGGGATCCCGCGTTGCTCGCCGCGGTGGAGAAGGGCGCCGCGGCTGCAGAGACGGACAAGGGCGTTCTGATTGCCCTCAACCAGTTCCGTGCCCGTCACGGCGGTGTTTGGCCGGACGCGTTCGCCGATCGGCGCGGGCAGCCCGATTTCAAGGAAGCGAAACTCGCGCGGGGTGTTGCAAGGGTGGCGAAGAAGTATTCGCAGGAATTCGTGCGCATCTGGTTGGACCGGACATGCCGCGAATGGCTGCGGCTGGCGGGGTGCGGGGATGAGGTGGTGGGAGGAGGGGCCGGCGGCGACGACTCTTCCGGGGGCGGCGGCGGCGGCGGCGGCGGGTCCTCTTCGGGCAGCGGTGCGGGCGGTGGACCATCGTCGGGGTCGGGCTCTGGTGCGCAGGGGCCGGGCGACGGTGGCGCGGGCGGCGACGGCGAGGGGGGCGCGGGCGGGGGTGCGGGTCGGCTGCTCGGCGGCGGACCCAAGAGGCCAGCTCCCGAGGGGCCAGGGCCGCGGACTCGCGGGACGGCGAGAAGGGACCAGGAGCGGTTGCAGCAGGAGCGGCTGCGGAAGGAAGAGGAGGAGCGCCTCGCAGGGAAGACAGTGAGGGCAGGGGACGTGGAGGTGAACGTGGCTCTGGATGACCCTCACGTGAGCGAGGAGGGCACCTTGCCGGCCTGGCTCCTGGACCTTGCGCCGCTCGCCGCTGGCAGGTGCGTCGCGCGCGTCTGGCGCCCGTACAAGGGCGGATGCGTTCTCTGGCAGTGCAGCAGGAACCCGTGCAAGGGTCAGGGAGTGTTCTGTGGGAGCCACGGCAGTCCCGAGCAGCGACCCTTCGGGCTGTGGGACCCGGACAAGCGCCACAGCTCCCTGACGCGCGAGTGTCCGGAACGGTACGGCTTGGCCGTGAAGGAGGCGCGGTTGCGCGAGACGCAGGCCGGCGGCGCCCCGCCCGTGCCTACCCCGGCCATCGCTGCCGCTCGCAAGGCGCGCGTGCCCAGGCTCCAGCCGAAGTATGTGCCTCTGCCGCGTGACGAGCGCCACCCTCTGCGGGCGTTCAACGAGGCCCCGGAGGCTCTCCCGCCGTTCCCGTGCCGCCTTTGCGACCAGAACTTCGCCACGCATGCCGGCTTCATGACGCACGTGCAAAAAAAGCACCACGGGTGGCCGGAGTACAGGAAGCGCCTGTTCTACCTGGCCGAGCAGTGGCCGGAGAAGGACGGAGACGTGCGGCCCGTGAGGCCCCAGGAGTGGCGGCAGTGCGTGGAGGCCTTCTCTGAGCACCTCGTCACGGGGTCTCACGACTGGCCGGCCTGCGCAGCGCCCGCCGACGTCTCGGGGGCGCCGCCGCCGCCGCTGCCGCGCCGGACGCGCCGCGCGCCTGGTGGAAGCCGCCAGGCGCGGACGGGGCCGTGCCGCCCGCGGGCGTGGACATGCCGCCCGTGGTCTTGGACGCGCTGGGCGCTGCTCCGGCGGCGTCGGACGCCGAGGGGCCCGAGCCTGGGCAGAGTCGCCGCGCCGTGCGCTCGAGGGTCGCCTGCTGCGTCTGCGCTCGTCTCCACTGGGCGGACGAGCTGCAGCGCGTGCACTTCTGGCAGCAGCCGGACGGCGCCGGGGAGCGTTCGCTGCTCTGCGACGAGGTGCCGAAGCGGCCCGCGCGCGCCGAGCTCGAGGCGGCGAGGGGAGAGGCATCCGAGGCCGCAGGCGCGCAGGCTCAGGCCATGCGCCTGACGCAGCGGCAGCGCGCCCACGCGCTGCTGGACCCGGCGCGGTACCACGCCCGGTGGCGCTTCGTGCGCGAGGGCCCCGACGGCGTCGAGCGCCCGGGCGGCATCCCCCTCGAGGAGCTGGAGGCGTCCGCAGTGCGCGACCCTGGCCCAGACGGGAAGCTGTGGCTCTTGCACAAGAAGTGCTTCACGATTGACAGGCGCCAGTCAGACGGAGTGCTCGTGGCCGACGCGAAGCAGAAGGTGCCCATCTGTGCAGGGTGTCACGGCGCGCTCACCAAGAGGTTGCCCACGATGCCGACCTGCGCGCTGGCCAACGACCTCTGGATCGGGCGGCTGCCACTGCCGCTGCGGAATCTCACGCTGGGCGCGAAGCTTCTGCTGCCCATCGCGCGGGGCATCGTGCGGCGGTTCAACTGCAAGGCCGATTCTGGCGAGTGGGCTCCAATCGACCAGAAGATCAAGGCGTACGTGGGGAACTTCGTGGCGTTCCCGCAGGCGGACGGCGGTCGGCAGGTGCTGTCGCTGCCGCCGCGGGAGAGCGACCTCGTCGAGTTCGTGCAGATTGTCTTCGCGGGGTCCGACCCCGCCACCCTGCAGAAGGCGCTATTGGAGGAGCTCGGCGTGCCCCTCGCCGATTTCAGGCGCGCTTACGAGTACCTCCGCGACACGAACGAGCAGTGCGCCGCGGTGCGGTGGGACGAAGAGGCCGCGCGAAACTTTGCGGACCCCGGGGGCGACGGCGGTGGCGACGGCTCCTCGCTCCTGGGCCTGCCTCGCTGTCTCGCGGCGTGCGTGGCCGTGGGGGGTAAGGGCGGCAACGCTCGCCAGGAGGGCCCGGCCGATGCCGTGCAGCCCGGCGCGGGCTCGGCCCCGCCGAAGCGGACGAGTGCAGGCGCTGCGAGCGCGGAGGGCGAAGCGAACGCGGCGGCTGACGGCGGGGGCGAGGCAGGGGGCTGGGGCGGGGACCCCACCGGTGAGGACGCTGCGGGCGCTGGCGGGGAGGACTCAGAGGGCGACGAGGGCAAGGCTGGTGAGGGAGGGGGCGGCGAGGGTGTCGAAGAGGGCGAGTGCTGCGCCGCAGTCGCGGACTCCGACATGCTGGCCGATCTGAACAAGCAGTGGCAGAACGTGCACCTCAGCCTCCAGAGGGCGGAGGTGATTGTGCGCGAGAAGCAGCGTGCGGAGGCACTAACGCGGCAGTGCGACGGCATGGAGAATTTCCAGGACCGAGATTCCGACCGGCGCTTGGCGGAGGCTGCGAAAGAGGCCCACAAGGCTGCGAAGTTGCTCACCAACTGCAAGAAGGAGGCACTCACGAAGAAGCTGGAGCAGACGGAGCAGAAGATTCAGGCCACGCGGCCTCCTCCGGGAGTTGCCGGGAAGAGCGCGGCCGGTGGCGGCGGCGGCGGCGGCGCGCCGGACGGGGGCGCTGAGGGCGGGGGGGCGAGGCGTGCGGTCCG
This sequence comes from Prorocentrum cordatum, assembly GCA_963575745.1. Classification (NCBI taxonomy): domain Eukaryota; class Dinophyceae; order Prorocentrales; family Prorocentraceae; genus Prorocentrum; species Prorocentrum cordatum. The sequence goes on along the minus strand of CAUYUJ010015904.1, from coordinate 91,603 downwards.
GGTCGTCGTGCCCACTGGAACCGAGCCTGTCAGCACGTTCTCCCCCGGTTTCTGGAGTGCTTTCGACCCCGTCGCGTTTCCGTACGGCGACGGCGTCTTCGGACTCGAGAGGGAGGCGAAGTTGACGTACGACGAGTGGTGCAGGTGCCTCATGGCTCGCGAGGAGCTCGAGTACGAGGTCGCCGACGACGTCTCGGCACCCGACGCTGCGCGGGCGCCCGCGCCCGACGCCGCGTGGGCGCCCGCCGCGTCTGACTCGCCCGTGCCGCGCTGGCGTCGCCACGCTGACCTGCTCACGGCCCAGTATTGCCTCTGGCGCAGGAAGGCTATCATTCAGTCGGCCAGGTTATTCGTGCGCAAGCAGCGCCTGGGGGAGTACATCGCGGACCTCGCCGCACTGACGCCAGAGGAGCTGGCGCAGGTCGTGGCCGTGCTCGGCAGGGGGGCGGGCATCAAGGAGGCCCTGGGCCACGAGGGCGTGCCCCGGAACGTCAAGAGCGCGCTGCGCAGCATGCTGCTCAGCAACCGTGATGTTGTCGGCTCCGACGCGCACCGGACCACGCTGCGGCACATCAGTACCAGCTACACCCGGCTCTTCGGTCCGCCCCTGGTGTTCACGACGCCGAACATCGCGGACACTCGGAACCTGATGGTGTCCCTGATGTACGAGGGCGCCTCCGTGCAGCAATGGCGGCTGCTGGAGGAGACTGCTCCCGTGATGCCTTCGACGCGGGACATGCTGCGGCGGGTGGCCGCTGACCCGGTGTCGCAGGCCATGGTCACGAACCTCATGCTGGAACTGTTCCTGGAGCATGTCGTCGGCGTCACGCCGCAGCGCGGGGCCACGGGCGTCTCCGACGGCGTGGCCGCCACGGGGGCGTGTGGAGCGTTCGGGCTCGTCCGCGCGTTCTTCGGACCCGTGGAGTCGCAGGGGCGCGGCGGCATCCATCCGCACATCCACCTGTGGCGCCTGCACCCGATGACTGGCGCGTTCCTCGCGAGGCTGCGCGCGGGGGACGTCGAAGGCCTCGAGGAGCGTTTGAGGAAGTGGAGGGAGGCCGTGCTCGCCACGGTCGGCAGCGTGCAGTTCGACGCGGCGGAGGAGGTGGGCCGGCAGCTGGGCTTGGACGGGCCGGACCGGCTGCCGCCGCTTCCGCTCGGCCCGCGGCGTCGACGACTCGCGTTCGCGGACGGGAAGCGAGAGGAGAGCGACCTCCAATTGAAGCACAATGCCATCGCTGGCGCCTCGCGTCGTCAGCTCGGGAAGTTTTGCAAGACGGCGTACGAAGAGGGCCGTCGCTCCGTCCGTGCTGACAACAAATTGTCCACAGAAGAGCTGCGGAATCAGGTTGCGGCCATGATGAACGTCGATCTCGTGGAGGAGCGGGCGACCCTGCAGCAGCAACAGCCCGCAATAGAGGGTCCGCTCAGGCAGCGCCCGTTTGCGCCGCTGGCAGATCCAGAGCCCGATCCCCATGAGCAGCGGGCACAGTACCCAGCGGTATTTGGCGAGCCTCTCACGGGTGCGCACGCGACGCTGCAGCCGCAAGCCTGCGTGCCGCGTGCGCGCGGACGGCACCGCGGCGATGCACTTTGCGGAGGGCTCGAGGGAGGAGGCGCACACCTGGGCGCGCTGCTTCGCGCGGGGCGCACGCAAGTGTATAATCCGGAGCCACCTTCACAGGTGCGGTCCCACTTGCTGGAAGCACAAGACGAATGACGACGTGCCTCAGCACTGCAAGGTGTGCCGGTTCGGCTTCTACCACGAGTACGAGACTGCGGTCTACAGCCACCCGTCCAGGAAGCTTCCGGCCGCCTCCTTCGTCTGGCGGCGCTTGCGCAAAGGAAAGGACTTGGTCTTGCCCGATGGGGCGCGGATCGAGTACGGCCCACCGCGGGAGGACCAGCGGAACCCGCCGGGCGAACGCCTGGTCCTCGACGAACAGTGCACGTACGGCCCGTGGCCGCACCGCTGCAACCGGTACGGCAGAGCTGGTCGCGTCGACGTGGTGCGGTACCACCCGTACCATGGGAGCACGAACCCTGTGGGCCAGGTGTGTCTGCGGAGCAACCTGGACGTCCAGTGTCTGGACCGCGTGGTGCTCGACCTGCCTGGCGACGCCAGCGTCGGGGGTTCGCGCGACGGCGACCCGGTCGTGCCGCCGCCTCCGGAGCTGGTTGCGTTCGCCGAGCTGGTCGCCGACGCGTCGGAAGCGCTGGCTGGCGTCGAGACTGGCGGCGCCGGTGGCGACGAGGGCGCCGGGCAGAGCGGAGGTTCCACGGGTTCGGGGGTGTCGGCCGCAACGCAGGGCGGGGGCGGGGCGGGCCAGAGGGCGGCGCGCGCGGCTGCGGCGGGGGGGGGGCGCCTGCCCGTGGCCCGCCGCCTCGGCCTGCCCAGGGTCGGCGGGGCGCCGACCACGATGGGCGATCCCGACGCGGAGATCTGGGACATGGGTGGGGGCGATGAAGATCCGTGCGAGTGCGATCTGGCCGATGCGTATGACCTGCGTCCGCCGCCTCCGCCGACGCCGGAACAGCGCGGCGTCGAGCAGGCAGTCGGGCTAGCAGAGCCACATGGCGAGGACACCGCGAGGTTCTGCGCGGCTGCGTGTTACGAAGGCAGCCGGCCCGGGTTCGTGTTCAAGAAGGGGGAGCAGGGCCTGGGCTACTACAGCGACCGGCGCGCGGAGCGCGAGTTGTCGGAGGCAGCCGTCCAGAGAGAGCCGAAGTCGCGGGCGCCAGGCCGCGCCGCGTCGAACGCGGCGGCGTCTGGCAGGCCTGCATCGAGCGCGCCCTCGTCGCCAGCCGCCGCCGCAGCTGCTGGCGCGAGCGGCAGCGGTCCGCCCGGCAGCCTGCAAGAGCACGTGCTGCACTCGCTGGAGGCCGTTTTCATGGATGCCATCAATATGGCCCACTACCAGACGGACTACACGACCAAGGCGGGGCCGATCGCGGGGGACCTCGGAGTGCTGCACGCGCAGAGCACCGGGTTGGAGTGGCTTCGACTCCAGCAGAAGGCCGAACGGGAGGCGGATGAGGCGGCGGAGGCGGAGGGCGAGGAGGACGTCGATGGGGCCCGGGCCGCTGCTGCCGCTCGTCGCAGCGGCTGGGGCGGAGTGCTCGACTCTGCCAGGCGAACTGTCATCAAGCTCACGACCAGCTCGCACCGGTCGCTCCTGAAGAAGCTGCCCGAGATGATGTTTCAGATGCAGTATGGCCACGAGTGCTATTGCTCTCATGACACCTGGACTCTGTATTGCAAGGGGATCGTGGCGCTGGCGTTCCAGGCAAGCTCCGCCGTTCATCAGAAAATGGACGACTTCTGGACCGACCCGCGCGCAGACCACATCGAGGTGGACCAGCCGGCCGCGGGAGAAGAGGACGGCGAGGGGGGGGGCGGTATCATGGATGCGCTGGGCGACGGGCGCGCAGCGCTGCACGCCGAGGTCGTCGACGGCGTTGTCGGGGAGGGCGCGGCCGCCGGTGCTGCTGGGGAGGGGAAGCCCGAGCAGGAGCAGCAGCAGGCGGTGGGATAGAAGGCGCGGCTGGACCACGACATGAAGATGGACTGGCTGCATCGCGGCCACAGGGAGCCCCTGAAGTCCATGGGCATGCCTTCGAAGGAGAAAGAGGCAGAGGTGAACGCACTGCACTGTTCAAGTCTGTGATCTTTCGTCCGTTGCAGCCTGCTGAGAAGGGGGCTGCGGCCTGGGCGCCCTACAGGGCCGGTGTCGACGCGTCTGGGAAGCATAAGCCTGCCTGGGAGGAGTGGTGGGCCAATCAGTTGGCGTTGTCCAGGCAGTACGAGGAGTGCGAGCGGCGAGCTGGAAAGTGGTTCACGATCGAGGACATCGATTTGAACCGAGGCTCAGAGGATGGCCCGGGCCATTTTGCACAGCGCCCCAGCGCCGCCGAGTTCATGGCACGCTGGACCGTCCAGGTCGCGACGAACCTCGACGTGGAGGCGGAGGCGAAGGGGCGGCCGCGAACCCAAGTCCGTGTGGAGGCCAAGGACTTCGAGCAGTCTGCTGAGCTGGAGGCAGTGGGGAATCGGCCTGCCGGGGAGGCAGACGAGGAGGGGGCGGGCGCCGGCGGCGGAGCGCTGGACGGTTTTGTTCAGGAGGTGGACGAGGGCGAGGCGGACGAAGCGTGGGCGGCGCACCGACAGATGCCCGCGCACGCCTTGAAGGATAGCGAGGTGCCCGCGGTGGCCCAGTTGAAGCTTATTCGTGGGTCGTCACAAAGCTTGGTCTATAAGAATATCTTCCTTGACGGCTATGCGAAAGACCATAAGCCGCAGCCTGCTGTCGCGAGTACTGGAATGCAGACCGGCTTCCGCGGTCTCGAGTTGGACGACTCTCAGTTCGAGGAGGGCAAAGCACAGCAGAAGGAGGCGTTCCGATACAGGAAAAAGGGAGCAGAGGGCTTCCCTGGGGATCGCGACGGGCGGAGCGGCCTCGCGGTTTCGGCGCCTGCCGTGCTCGTGCCTGGTCGGCCGCCGGCGCCCGCGGTTGCCGGCGACGAGAAGCGGCCGCCGCGGGCGCGCGACATCGCGGAGAGGCTGTTTGACGAGTGGGCGAACAGGGCGGAGAACCCCGTGACGTTCAATCAGGAGCAGAAGGCGGTGGTGGGCAAAAAGTTTACGGCCGAGCAGAAAAGGATGGTGCAAAAGTGGGTGGTCCGACCTGGTAAGAACGACAAGCGGTTGCAGGACCCCCATGTCAAGGACGGGTTCGAGATGGGCATCGCCTGGGAGGCCGTGCACAGGCAGATGCAGTATCGGGCCGTGCGAGAGGCCAGGGATAGAGGGCAGATGCTGCTGTACGTGCAGGCCGTGGACCTGCCTCCAAGGCCATTCGGTGCGGAGCATCACAAGGCCATGCTTCAGGTGCCGAACGTGAACAACACTGGTCACCTCATCGGCATGTGCCCGCTGTACATCGGCATGCGTGTGCGGTTGAACGTGAAGTTGTCGGCGAAGCACCAGATCGTCCAGGACGCCGTGGGGGAAGTCGTGGACGTGAGGTTCCACCCGCGAGAGTTCGAGACGCCAGACGCGGATTGGCGCGAAAAGAAGCTTCACGACGCCCACCGGATCGGTTATTATCGATGCAAATGTTTGCCGCGCGGTGTCCTCGTCAGGTTTGATGGCCTCGAGAAGGACTTTGGGTTCGGAAAAGGGGTTGTGCAGATCGCGCCGCACAGGGCGTCCTGGGAGTGGAACCATCACTACGAAGACGAGGGCGAGCGAAAGCTTCGGAAGGTGAAGGTTACGAGGTACCAGATCCCGTTGCTGCCAGAGAAAGTTCGTACCGTGCAGACTGCGCAGGGCATGGGCATGGATGCGGCCACCATGGTGCTCCAGAAGCCCATGAACATGGGCGCCGATGACTGGTGGCTGCACCTGTACGTCATGCTCAGTCGCGTTCGCGTGGCCCACCGCGTGCTCGTCTACAACCTGCCGCCCTGGGACATTCTGGAGCGGGGCCCGCCCCAGTACGTCCGCGACGGTGTCCAACGCTTTGAAAAAAAGATGCTCGAGAGTTTCGGAATCGCCAAGCAGAAGGCGCAGGAGTACGGCTGGGACGTGGGGGATGGGCCCGCCGCGCGGAGGGCCCCGGAGTCGAGCTCGGCGCCCGCGCCGCCGGTGGTGCCACGGGCGTCGCCGCTGGGCCCGTCTCGGGCCGCGGGGACCTCAGCGGGCGTCGGTGAGGCGGACGACGACGACGACGAAGCAGCCGGATCAGTTCCTTCGGACGGGGAGGCGGCCCCTGCGGCGTCTGTGCATACGCCTCTGCCCTCGCACGCGCTGCGCCCGGGTCAGGCTCTGACGGTGCCACCGGCATACATTGCGCCGGACGCAGGGCTTGCGGGGCGGGGCAGGGGCCGCGGCCGCGGCGGTGACGCGACGGGGACCGGAGATGCGGCGGCGGCATCGTCGACGGGGAGCGCTGTTTCGCGGGGGCGACGGCGCGCGAGTGGCGGCCGCGGTGCCGGTAGGGGCACCGTAGTGCCGAGGGATCTTTGGGGGGACATGTTTCGCACGGCGGCGACTGTTGGCGATGGCGCAGAGCCGCCAGAGCTGCGCCCGCTGGACCGGGATCTGTGCATGGCAGCTTACGGCGTGTCCCAGGAGGAGGTGACCAGGGAGCTGCAGTGGCACTGCGGCCGCGGCTCTGGCGTGGGCATCGCAAACCTCGGCAATACGTGCTTCGTGAGCGCAGTCGCGCAGGTGCTGCTACGCCTGGCTCCCTTCCGTCGGCTTCTCTACGTTCACGAGCAGGGGTGCCCTCTGGGTGCGGCATCTTGCGCGGCGTGCGCGCTCGGAGCTCAGGTCACGACTCTCTCTGTCCAGGGCGGGGGGGTCGACACCGACGCGCCGCTGGCTGCCGCCGCGCGCGCGGGGCTTTTTGGCGAGCGAGAATTCACAGAATTCGATCAGCAAGGGAGACCGAAGCAATGCGACGCGTCAGAGTTCTTCTTGGCCGCCCTCCATGCCGTTACCGAGACCGAACACCCCGTTTGTACCGCAAGGGGGGCTCACGGGCAGCGCAGTGTGCTCCAGCAGCACGTCTGCGGCATTGCGTTTCGGCAGCGGAGGCGATGCGCCGCGTGCACAGCAAGTTCGGACAAGGGGGAAATTAGGACGTTTCTGAAGGTGGTGCCTTCCGAATTGCTCGGCCCCGACCACCGGGGGCCGTGCGATCTGGAGGACTTGATCCGGCTGGGATTAAGGCATGTCGGTGAGCCAGGGCCAGGATGTCCGGCGCACGCTCACCTCGATGATGCTCAGAGGGCGGCGGCCGGGGTCTGTCAAGGCATCAGGGTATATACAGGCAATCGCTGGGAGCGGTCGCCGCCAGTGCTCTTCGTGATCGTGGAGCGGGTGATAGGCCAGTGGTACGACAGACGCCTTGTGCGCTTTCCTCAGATTCTGCGGCCTCTGGATTTCCAGTGCGAGTACGATTTCTCGGGGGTCGTGGTGCACCAGGGCGAAAGCGCGACAAGCGGACACTATTATGCGTATGCATCCGTGGGCGTGAACGAATACGCCAAATTCGACGACAGCGCTGTCCAGCTCCAGACTTGGGCGCAGATCGCCGGAAACCACCAGGTGCACATTGGCGCCTATGTGTTTGCGTATGTGCGCAGGGCGGGTCCGCGGGGCGGAGGCGGCGGGCGCGCGGCGGCGGGGTCTGCGGGGGGCGCCAGCGGCAGCGCTGGTGCGGGACCGTCTGGTGCGCCGCCGGCTCCGCCGACTGCGCCTCTCGGGCATGCAGGCGGGCGCGCGGCGGGGTCTGCGGGGAGCGGCAGCGGCGGCGGCGGCGCTGCTTCCAGCGCCGCTGCCGCGCCGTCTGCGCCGCCGAGTGCGCCCGCCGGGCAGCAGGCGTCGGGCGGTGAGCCACCGGGCAAGCGGCGTCGGGCGGGTGGCGGGGATCCTGGCGCTGGCGACGGGGACCCCAGCGCTTCGGGGCAGCCGCAGCCGCCATCGCGCAGGGGCAAGAAGCGCGGGCTGTCCCCGCCAGCTCCGGGCCGCGCGGGCGACGAGGACGACGACGCTGGCAGGGCCGCTGGCGTTCCGTCCGCGGACCCTGTGCCTGCTGGAGTCCAGCCAGGCGCGGGGGCGTCGCTCGCGGGGGACGAATGGCGGCGCTTTACGCCAGAAAACATTGACCCCGCGAAGTGCATGGCTCGGACGTGGGGGAACGGAGCTGGTGGGCAATGCCGGAGCGCGCAAAAGCAGGGATGCGGGGATCTGTGCGGGCTGCATTTCAAGCAGCAGCACAAAGATGGTTGGCATGGGCGTGTGGACGGGCCCATCCCGGAGGGAAAGTTGAAGGTGTTCAAGGAGAAGAACGCAGGGAAGGCCCCGCGTGCGGCGCCCGCGGCTGAGGCTGGCGCAGTGCCCAGCAGCGATGGCGTCGCCGCGAGGGCGCCGACAGGGGGCGGCGAGGGTGCTGGAGGGGCTAGCGCAACCAATGCGGCTTCGGAGCCATCCTCGGGCGGCGAGCGCGGGGGGCGTGGCGGGCGCGCGACCGCGAGGGAAATCGCCGCCGCTGCCGCGGAGGAGCGCGCGCGGCAGGAGGATCCTGAAGAACGGCGGACGCGCTTGGGCATCGCCGAGCACAACAAGCGGCAGGAGTTGCTCGGCCAGGTCGCTGGAGCCTTCCGATTGCGCCAAGAGGACGTGCCCGTCAGCATCGGCAGGTGGACTGACGAGAAGCTGCGACAGACGTTGCGCCGCCTGCGCCCGGAAAGAGGTGACGTGGTGAGCGAGCCAACGATTGTGGCGCTGTCGGAGGAGGCTCTCTGAGTGCTGCGCCTCGACGGCGGCTCTCTGAGTGTGTGCCTGTGTGTCTGTGCGTCTGTGAGTCTGTGTGTCTGTGTGTCTGTGTGTCTGTGTGTCTGTGTGTCTGTGTATTTGAGTTTCTGTGTGGCTGTGTGTCTGTGTGTCTGTGGTCTGTGTGTCTGTGTGTCTGTGTGTGTGTGTCTCTGTTTGTCTGTGTGTCCGTGTCTGTGAGTCTGTATGTCTGTGTGTCTGTGCGTTTGTGTGTCTGTGTTTCCGTCTGTCTCTGTGCGTGTGTGTCCGTGTGTCTCTCTGTCTGTGTGTCTGTGTGTCTGTGTGTCCGTGTGTGCGTGTCCTCGTCTGTGTGAACCCCGCCCTTTCCCCCTCCCCCTCCTTCCCTTCCCCTGGCGCTCCGCGAGGGCGGAGTGGCTGGAGTGGAGGGGGGGCTGGCCCCGAATGGACGGTACGGTCTCACAGGCACATAATATTGAGATCTCATCGACTACCAATGAATTTCAGACTTTTCGATTATCTCGTGTGACGTCTACGGTGCTGCTGGGTGTATTCATTACCACCGACTATCGGGCACATTCTCATGGGGATCTGGCTTATCGTCTGGATGCTGCAAGGAGGGCTTTCTATGCACAGAAGGCCTACTATGGGGCCAGATGTGTACCTACTAATGCTAAGTTTCAGAGGTATACGGAGCGGATTCAATCTCAGATACTGTATGGAGGGGAACATCTCACGTTGGATGACAGCAGTCTCGAGGACATCCACCGCTTTGAGGGCCAATGCTTGCTGCAGATCGTGGCCACGAGGAGACTGCCAGAGGAGTCCATTCAGGACTATGAGCTGCGTCGGAGGAGGAGATGCATAACACTGTTTCAGGAGGCAGGTTTTATGCCACTGCCACAGCGATTATTGTTAGCATGCTGGAATGTTGCCAAGGATTTGTCTAATGTTATCCAATCTGTGCCGGTCCATAACTGTCACGATCGCTGTTGGTATGATGCGAGATTCGGTATGATGGCCTTCCCTAAGCAATGGGATAACATGCGTGATCGAGCTGCCGCATTTTTCCATGCACATGCTTCCACACGTATTCGTCGGGAGGAAGGGGATATGAGGAGGAGGAAAATGGGGAGGGAAGTGACGGCTCAGCGCACATGGCAGTACCCACTACAGCAGTTCTTTGGTGATGACTGGTGGGACTGCATGCTACAAAGTGATTTTTTCGCGTGGGCTGTCGTGACGGCGGCCGAGCATATACACAAATATTTTCAGCCAGAACACAAGAGAGGATGTGGTACCAACTACGAGAAGGAGGAGGAGTTCGGTATTCGTGGAGGCATGGAGGAGGAAAGGGAACCCAAGAGAAGAAGGATGGAGGAGGAGGAGAATTTGAGACTCAGCAAACGTATTGCACTATCGTGCATGCGTGAGACGGTCTGGGATTTTACCACCCCTGGACTACCTGTGGAGATCTGCGGGGATAGCCTGCTGATTGTGTCGTGGATCAACGGTGTGTGGGCATGTGAACAGGTGGACTATCGCAAACGAGTTGCCAACTTGCAGGATCGGTTATACAACGTATGTGTACAGGAGGGAGGGAGACCACCTATGAAGGGGCGGGACATTGTGAAGCATATCTTCAGGGAAAATAATGAGAGAGCTGACAGACTGACACATGAGGCCCGCGAGGGCCTAACTTATATCAAAGAGTCGTACGATTCTATATTTACTAACACGATGAATGTCGTTGCCGTTCGGGGTGCCTGGGATGGTGGCGTCTCGGCCTTAGGGGTTGGGTGTGGCTGCTGGCTTGACATCGGGTTTCGGACAAATACTAACGACTGTGTTTGGACGGAGGTGTACAGAGAGGCCTGGTGTTTGAGCGATGCTTGCACAGTTACTCAAGCTGAACTGAGTGCCGCGGAACGGCTGCTTGCAGCCACAGCTCGTCTTGCGCGTGTTTGCCGTCTCTTTTCATGTTGATGCCTGTGCTTGTGTAGATCTACGCGCTTCGCGCTCTATACTGTACAGGCTGAATTGTAACAGCTGACGCTGCCGTGTGGACACTGCGACTGGGCTCTGAGAGCCCGCTTCAGTCGACTCCAAGCCAAGCCAAGCCTCCCCCCTCCGGAGCGCCAGCGGGAGTGGCGGGGGGCGGGGTGCGTAGAGGGCCGCATGGGGGTCGCGGGGGAGGGAGGGGTCTTTGTGTGGCTGTGTGTCTGTGTGTTTGAGTGTCTTGTGTCTTTGTCTGTCTGTTTGTGTGCCCGTGTGTCAGTGTGCCTGTGTGTTTTTGTGCCTGTTTGTATGTGTGTCGGTGCGTCTGTGTGTCTCTGTGTCTGTGTGTCTGCGTGTCTGTGTGTCTGTGTGTATATGTGGCTGTGTGTGCGTGCGCTTGTGTGTCCGTGTGTCCGTGTGTCTGTGTGACTGTGTGCTTGTGTGCCTGTGTGTCTTTGTGTCTGTGTGTCTGTGTGTCTGTGTGTCTGTGTTTCTGTGCGTCTGTGTGTCCGTGTTTCTGTGTGTCTGGTCTGTGTGTCTGTGTGTCAGCGTGTCTGTGTGTCTGTGTCTGGCATGCGTGTTCGCTGGTGTGCGTTTGCGTGTGTGTGTGTGTGTGTGTGTGTGCGTGTGCGTGTGTCTGTGTCTGCGTGAGTGTTTGCGTGCGTGTGTGTGCGGGTGTTTGCGTGTGGGCGTGAGCATCTTTGTGCGGGAGTGGCCGCCGCTGCCGAGGATTCTGGGGGGCCAGCGCGACCTTGGCGGCGCCGGCCTCGTCGGTGGGCGGTGGAGGCTGGGCGACTTCGAGGATTGCGTGTCCGTGTGTCTGTGTTCCTTCTTGTTAATGTGTCTGTGTGTCTGTGTGTGTGTTTTGTGAGTATGTGTGTCTGTGTGTCGTGTGCCTGTGTGTCTCGGTGTCTGTGTGGCTGTGTGTCTGTGTGTCTGTGTGTGTGTCAGCGTGTCAGTGTGGCAGTGCAGTGTGTCACTGTGTCAGTGTTTGTCAGTGTGTCAGTGTGTCTGCGTGTCTGTGTGTCTGTGTGTCTGTGTGACCGTGTGTCCCGGTGTCTGTGTGTATGTGTATGTGTGTCCGTGTGTATGCGTGTCTGTGTGTCTGTGTGTCTGTGTGTCTGTGTCTGCGTCTCTGTGTGTCTGTGTGTCTGTGTGTCTGTGCGTCGGTGTGTTTGTGTGTTTGTGTGTCTGTGTGTCTGTGTGTCTGTGTACCTGTGTGTCTGTATGTCTATGTGTCTCTGTGTCTGTGAGTGAGTGTGTCTGTGTGTCACTGTGTCAATGTGTCCGTGTGTGTCTCTGTGTCTGTGTGTGTCTGTGCGTCTGTGTTTCTGTGTGTCTGTGTGTCTGTGTGTCTCTGTGTCTGTGCGCGTGTGTATGCGTGTGAGTGTGTGGGTGTGTGTCTGCCTGTGTGCGCGCGCGGCGCTGGCACCCCCGCGCTTTGCCCCTCCCCCTCCTCTCCTCCTTCTGGCGCTCCGCGAGGGCGGGGTGGCTGGAGTGCAGGGAGGTCCCGCCCCAAAATGGGCTCAAGGGGGGGCTGGCTCAAGGCGGCTGGATCCCACAGACCGTCCAGGGGGAGCGGTGCCGCGGGGCGGCAGCGCGGCAGCCATAGCTGCCTCTTCGTGCTGATCGACTACCACAAGTTCGAGGCAAGCTAGGCCGCTTTGTATTTTGTTGCTGCACTTGTCTCTTTACTTTCCTACTTTGCTGAACGGACGGACACATTGTTGCTATTTCTTTCGTCAGACGAAACTTGAGTCCCTTGTTGCGTCTATCCAAGCGGGAGGTGCTCCTTCGATCGCGTCGGGTCCAGGATCGGGCGGAGGTACGGGAGGTACGACAGCGCAACAGGCGGCACGTAACATGTGGCGCCCGACTTCCCTGGAGGTTAAGGGGTGGGTCAAGGATTGGCGAAACCCTGCTGTGCGTAACCAACACATGTTGACATATGAGGATGGTATGAGGATTTTTAAAAACATTGCCAGCGTACTCAGCGAGGACGACAGGGCATTGCTCGACTCAGACAGGACTGAACGACTCAACTCAGGCCGGGTGATGTTTGGTAACATGGAGATGGCGGTGAAGGGGGGAGTAGAGGCAGACATTATTTGGAGATGGAAAAAGTACCTCGATCAGGTTGTGACTCCTGTGCAGAATCGTACACCTCCCCCCCAGGTATCCAGATGCCATCGCCTGAACATCTCATCCAGGGCCTTTCTCAACAGATAGATCCGACGACACTGCGATTCTCGGTGGGCTGTGCACCATGGAAGCGACCACATGTCAAAGCTACGAGCCGTTTCATGGCAGTTATGCGAGCACAGATTCCTACGGTGTCACTTCGTCCTGAGATCGGCCCCCCTGTCAGCACCATCTATTGTACTGTGAATGGTCAACGCCCTTTCGCTCTGGGAGAATTTCGTGAAGGTACGGGCTGGCAGCTCTGGGATGATGCATGAAGGAATCTTGTGACGACATACGGTGTGCAGATCACAAAGGATACATTTCTTACGGAGTACAATCGTCAGTGAAAGAGAGCCCGACAGTTCTTTCAAATGAATGCTGCGACGTGGAACTGTCAAAGGGCTGGTGCAAAAAAATGCAGAGCGGCGGAAGTAATACACTGTCTGGCCCATGTTGGCCTTGCGGCAATTCAGGAGGGACAACATCTGATATCTAGTGAGTGCACACGCCTGGGGTTTAGTGTTTTCCCATCAAAGGATGGGAAGGCGGCCATTATGATGAACGGACAATGGAAGGGACAGGCTCGGGATATTATCACTACGCAATCTAGGCTGGTCGTGGCTGTCTTGGGCAAGAAAAACCACCCAATTATCTTTGCGAGCGTTTATCTTCCAGATGAGAGCGTCAAAGATGCCGAGACTATATGTGACGAAACGGTTGCTGAACTTACACGGATCATTAGAGAATGCAGTGGGACATATAGGACTCCAAGCGTGGTTATCTCTGGGGATTTCAATGTGGAGCTCCCTGGGAACACTTGTGGGGAATTCAAGGGTATTAGATATGCTATCACGGGTGGTGGTGTGGATGGGAGGATGGTTTATTCGGAGGAGGGTACTAAGATCAGAGAGAGGGAGAGGATCAAACACGACATGAGGAGGAGGATACTAGGCATGCTCATGGAGTTCGGTTTGAAGGCTGCCAACACATTTCAAGATAGGTCTGTGACGTGGACAGGCTACGCGAGGGGGCGCGTGCCAGCCAGGTCCGCTGTGCTCGACTATATGTGTATACCGCTTCGCTGGGACATAGCGGAGATGACGGTATCATACGAGTTTCACAGAGGGGGTCAGCTGGCTACCAGCCGCTTGTCTGACCATGCGATGCTTTTTCTTTCTGCTAGAGACCACGGGAGTCCTGACAGATTTTGGAATGCATGTTATAGACCACGGGTGCAGTTGGTAGGTTACACGCCGAGTACATGGTATGACGAGAACATCGCACGTACACAATGTGATGAGATGATGGAACGGATTCATGATTTCCAGGGTGACGGTGATGATGATGACATGGGCCTCAAAGGGACCCCCAATGGTATACCTTACGAGACAAAGACCTGCGACGACGACGGTCCTGGATGTGGTACTCCTCGGGACTTTCGTGGTTTGGTTTCTGGACTCGTGAGCAGTTTTGCCCAGGGAGTTGCTTTTCAGACCAGGGATGCCGCTCGAAAACCTCCCGTGCGACCGTCAGGACTCCAGCCGTTGCTTGAACGGCGTCGTGCACTTCCGCCTGGACAGAGTCCTGAGAGGCGTGAGCTGACACGTCAGCTCAACGCCCTGCGGAGACAATGCCGCCGTGCTCGTCTGGAGTGGCAGATCCCGCCCGTGCGCAGACGTGTACGCAACACACTACACAATCTGGGAGGGACGGAGGATAGACAGCATTGGGAGAGGATCATACATCGTACTTGTCAGGAGCAGTTCTCATTTCTTGAGGCACGTTCGGCCAACAGTCGCCTGTTGCAGGAGCTGCGACGGGAGGCTAACATGATGCCGGCCTCGAATTTACCTTTCAGCACGCTCTTGCGTGCTCGGAGTCGGCTCCGATCGTCCAGGGCGACAGGACGGGACGGTGTGCCGTGCGAGATATTGAAGAAAATACCATGGGCATCTCTGAATAAGATGCACACAATCTTTGACCAGGTCTTTAGGGGTGTGATCCCATACCCTGAAAGTTGGCGTGAGATCCTTGTTTGCGTTATGCCGAAGAAGACTCTCACTAGTAACATGTCCGACTGCAGGTTCCTGTGCTTGCTCAATGCTATCGCACGTTGGTATGTCAGCACGCTTGTGTGTATGATCGAGGAGTCTGTGGAGTCTTCGGGTGTACTACGCCGTTTGGGTCTCTACGGATTCCAGCGTAACCGCAAGACATTCGAAATCACTGCGGCCCTCAAAAATATGGGCCAACATGCGTCCAAATGGCGTGATCAAGAACTGCACGTTGCTATCTGTGATATCCGTAGGGCCTTCGATCATGCCACTGTGGGGAAACTCCGTGAGGCCCTTCAATGGAGTCAGGTACCTCTGCAGTTTCAGATACCCCTTCTGGAGGCTGTACTCTATGGGAGTTGTGAGGTCACAGGTGAGGGTCTGAGTATTGAGGGATTCTCTTGGGATGTGAATATTAGGACTGGAGGTCCAGAAGGGCCACTGGCTTCCAACCTTATTGCTGCCCACATGTGGAGTGCGACGTTTCATACATGGGATGTCTTGGGGTACGGTTACAGATGCGAGATTGTAGGGGAAAAATGGAGTACGACGGTTCAACATACGGTCAACCACATGGTCTGGGCTGATAACGTGGTAGTACTGGCTCAAAGCGAATCACAACTTGCCGAGATGCTTTCGCAGCTCACACACTCTCTTGTGCGACGCGGCATGGAATGGAAACCCATTCAAGCTGATGCCACTCCCATCCCTCTGCTTGGCGAATACCTTGCATTTGGACAGGATGTGAGTTTTGAACAGGACGGTACGATTTCACAGGCACATAATATTGATATCTCATCGACTACCAATGAATTTCAGACTTTTCGATTATCTCGTGTGACGTCTACGGTGCTGCTGGGTGTTTTCATTGCCACCGACTATCGGGCACATTCTCATGAGGATCTGGCTTATCGTCTGGATGCTGCAAGGAGGGCTTTCTATTCACAGAAGGCCTACTATGGGGCCGGATGTGTACCTACCAATGCTAAGTTTCAGAGGTATACGGAACGGATTCAATCTCAGATACTGTATGGAGGAGAAAATCTCACATTGGATGACAGCAGTCTCGAGGACATCCGCCGCTTTGAGGGCCAATGCTTGCTGCAGATCGTGGCCACGAGGAGACTGCCAGAGGAGTCCATTCAGGACTATGAGCTGCGTCGGAGGAGGAGATGCAGAACACTGTTTCAGGAGGCAGGTTTTATGCCACTGCCACAGCGATTATTGTTAGCATGCTGGAATGTTGCCAAGGATTTGTCTAGTTTTATCCAATCTGTGCCTGTGCATAACTGTCGCGATCGCTATTGGTATGATGCGAGATTCGGTATGATGGCCTTCCCTAAGCAATGGGATAACATGCGTGATCGAGCTGCCGCATTTTTCCATGCACATGCTTCCACACGTATTCGTCGGGGGGAAGGGGATATGAGGAGGAGGAAAATGGGGAGGGAAGTGACGGCTCAGCGCACATGGCAGTACCCACTACAGCAGTTCTTTGGTGATGACTGGTGGGGCTGCATGCTGCGCAGTGATTTTTTCACGTGGGCTGTCGTGACGGCGGCCAAGCATATACACAAATATTGTCAGCCAGAACACAAGAGAGGATGTGGTACCAACTACGAGAAGGAGGAGGAGTTCGGTATTAGTGGAGGTATGGAGGAGGAAAGGGAACCCAAGAGAAGAAGGATGGAGGAGGAGGAGAACCTGAGACTCAGCAAACGTATTGCACTATCGTACATGCGTGAGACGGTCTGGGATTTTACCGCCCCTGGACTACCTGCGGAGATCTGCGGGGATAGCCTGCTGATTGTGTCGTGGATCAACGGTGTGTGGGCATGTGAACAGGTGGACTATCGCAAACGAGTTGCCAACTTGCAGGATCGGTTATACAACGTATGTGTGCAGGAGGGAGGGAGACCACCTATGAAGGGACGGGACATTGTGAAGCATATCTTCAGGGAAAATACTGAGAGAGCTGACAGACTGACACATGAGGCCCGCGAGGGCCTAACTTATATCAAAGAGTCGTACGATTGTATATTTACTAACACGATGAATGTCGTTGCCATTCGGGGTGCCTGGGATGGTGGCGTCTCGGCCTTAGGGGTTGGGTGTGGCTGCTGGCTTGATATCGGGTTTCGGACAAATACTAACGACTGTGTTTGGACGGAGGTGTACAGAGAGGCCTGGTGTTTGAGCGATGCTTGCACAGTTACTCAAGCTGAACTGAGTGCCGCGGAACGGCTGCTTGCAGCCACAGCTCGTCTTGCGCGTGTTTGCCGTCTCTTTTCATGTTGATGCCTGTGCTTGTGTAGTTCTACGCGCTTCGCGCTCTATACTGTACAGGCTGAATTGTAACAGCTGACGCTGCCGCGTGGACACTGCGACTGGGCTCTGAGAGCCCGCTTCAGTCGACTCTGAGCCAAGCCTCCCCCCTCCGGAGCGCCGGCGGGGAGGCCGGGGGCGGGTGGTGTGTGTGCTTGTGTGATTTGGGTGCGTGTGCGTGTCCGTGGGTGTGTATGTGAGATGCTGTGTGTTTGTGTGTGCGTGTGCGCGTTCGCGCGTGTGTTTCGACCTCTGCGCGTGGATGTGTGTGTGTGTGTGTGTGTGCGTGTGTGTGTGTGTGTGTGCGTGTGTGTGCTGAGCATGCTGGCGTGCGTTTGCGTCCTCGTGTTGTATGTGTAAGCCCGTGCGTGCGTGCTCATGTGCGTGGGCTCGTTTGTGTGAGTGCCTCTTTGCTATCCGGTTTTTGGACGCTTCCAGGTATTATCCTG
This sequence comes from Prorocentrum cordatum, assembly GCA_963575745.1. Classification (NCBI taxonomy): domain Eukaryota; class Dinophyceae; order Prorocentrales; family Prorocentraceae; genus Prorocentrum; species Prorocentrum cordatum. The sequence continues at coordinate 74,294 of CAUYUJ010015904.1, read as the reverse complement.
TTCTCTTTTGGTGTTGCACATATCGCATACCTATGCCTGCCTGGCTCGGTATTTGTGGACAGCCGTTCTTTTGACTCTCGTTTGGAGGATCGACTTTGGATGACTTGCGTGAAGAAATATCGCGATGCTGTCTTTGGAGAGAATCTTGACATGCCTAAGCCACGCTGGCTCGGCACTTGTCTTCTTTGATGCCTCAGCCACCCTGGCTCGGCAATCACAGTGCTCTATGTTCGGGTTTCGACTTGATATCTTGGGGCTGAGTGTCGCCCACGATCTTTTCGGCCTCGTTTGGAGTGCCTACTCTGACCTCTTTCTCGGTCTTGTGTGTGATTTCGGCATGCCTAAGCCACACTGGCTCGGCACTGGTCATTCTTGATGCCTTAGCCACCTTTGGCTCGGCAGCGTCGTGGCGCAATGATCTGGTTTCTGCTTCTATGTTGGGGCTGTGTGTCGCCCATTCCCTTTTTCGGCCTTGTTTGGAGCGCCTGTCTAGCTTTGGTGTTCGACATAGACATGCTTAAGCCATTTTTTTTTTTTTTTTTTTCTTCTTCCTCTTCTTCTTCTCCTCTCTGGATGCCTCAGCCATCCTGGCTCGGCAGTCTCGTTGTACGTTGTTTTGTTTGGACTTGATAACGTGGGGCTGTGTGTCGCCCATTCTTCTTTTTCGGCCTCGTTTGAAGTGCCAAGCACTGTTCTCATATCGGAGGCCTCAGCCACCCTGGCTCGGCATTTCTCATATCTGATGCCTTGGCCACCCTGGCTCGGCAGTCTCGTGTGCGGTGTTGCGTTCGAAGTGTCTTGCTGGGCTGCGTGTCGCCCTTTTTCTTTTCGGCCTCGTTCCGAGTGCCACTTGAAGGTGTCGCTCTGTCTTGCGGTCGCACGCCGTGTATTCGGATGCCTCAGCCACCGTGGCTCGGCACGTCTGGCATGGTTTTCTTTTTCGGCCTCGTTTCGAGTGTCTGACGTCACGTGCTCTGGTGACGGGGCCCCTGTTAGTGGGGCCGTGCAGGCGTGTGCAGGCGATGGATGTGTGGCGGTCTTGCCGCTGCAGTTCGTCACTCTCTCGAGTGCCTTTCTCGGTGATGCCTACGCCTGCGGGCTCGGCAGGACCATATTGCAGATGCCTCAGCCATCCTGGCTCGGCAGTGGTGCTGTTTTTCTTGGCTCGTATGGAGCCCGCTCGCTGCCCCGCGAGGGCCTGACCGGGAGACCGCAAACCGCAAAAAAAACTTGGTTGACGGTTTACCGCCGGCTCCCAGTTGGCAGACCCGACCTTACGAGACATGATGACTTGGGGTCGGTTTTGCTATGATTTGAAAGATATTTCCCTATTGATTTTGAGAAACCAGATTCTTCTCACCTGTATTTGGTTATGCTGCGTCTGTCAGTGCAATTCTCAGGTCCGTAGCTGCCATATTACCATCGAAACACTTGCTGGAACCAACTTTGGGAAGAAACGGAAAAACCTGATTTTTCGACTTTCTTGGATAATCCTTCAGAAAGGTTCTTCCATGTGTTCCGACCAGCGCCGCGCGAGAGAAGGGCTCTGCGAGGCTTTCGGCGTCTACCTGGTTGACGGTTTACCGCCGGATCCCAGTTGGCAGACCCGACCTGAAGAGACAATTGCTAAGATTTGAAAGATATTTGACAATTCATTTTGAGAAACCAGATTTTTCTCACGTGCGGGTTATGCCGCGCCTGCTTGTCGAATTCTCAGGTCCGTAGCTGCAATATGACTATAAAGCATTTGCTGGAACCGACTTCGGGAAACAACTAAAAATCGTAATGTTCCGAGTTTCTCAGATCACCTTCAGAAAGCTTCTGCCATGTGTTCTGAGCGACGTCGCGCGATTGAAGAGCTCTACGAGGCTGCCGGCGGTAACCTGGTGCGAAACAGTGCCGTGGGACACCTGTGTTAGGACGGGAGGGGTTGAGAGCCCCATCTTATTTGTGCTAGTCACGATTGCAATGATTGGCCCGACAGTGCACTCGTGGAAAGAGAGGGGCCTCGGCTACAACATCGAGAGACCGAGGGCGTATGCAGATTCGATCGAGGCTAAAGTTGGAGCCAGCTCTCGCACTATCGAAGGCTCCCAGGAGATGGAGGTACACCAGAGTCTCAGTCATGCGATCTGGGCGGATAACTTTTTCATCTTCGCCCAAGGTGATCGACAGGAGGGAAAGAAGATGATTTCCACGATGATGAAGGAACTGACGATATCCATACGTGAATGGGGCTTCGAATGGAAACCCAGTTCGATTGAGTTAGCGACGTTTGGGGTAGACTTTGATGCAGATGCGTTGGAGATTCAAATCCCGACCAAATCTTTTGAACAAGGAGCGAAAAGACAGAGAACGGCGATCACATCTTTGGAATCAGCTGCGAGAGTAACCCCATTGACAGGACCAACACCACTTCCTCATTCTTATACGCCAGCGTCAACATCACTTCTCCATTCACAGTTGCCAGCGCCGCAATCACACCTTCATTCGTCATATCCGACAGCTACGCTGAGCAAGATATCCGACAGCTACGCTGGACAGACATATCAGACAGCTACGCTGAACAGAAACATGCCAGTTGCCCAATCGCCTTTGACAGCGCCAATGACATTTTCTTATGCACATTTGCCAACGCCAATGCCAGGTGTGCATACTCGTGTGTCATCGTCGTCGTTAATAAGAGTGCCTGTTGTTCTTTCGCATTTGCCAGCGCCAACGGCTTCTCTCCATGCTCGTGTGTCTTCGTCGTCGTCGATAAGGGTGCCTGTTGTCTCAGCTTGTAGTGTGCAGCCTGTTGCCTCAGCTTGCAGTGTGCACGAATTGTCTGAGCATGCGGGTGCTGGTCAACCGATGACCGATCTGGCCTTGTCCCAGAATGGGGGTGCGGGCTCGTCCACCGACTTGGTGGAGACATTCTTCGTTCCGCGAGTGCAGGAGATTACCTTCTTGGGCGTTCGGCTGCACACTCGAATGAGGACACACTTGGATGTGCAGTATCGGATTCAGAAAGCTCAGCATGCGTTCTTTCAAGATATCAGTTTGTATCGATGTCGGTCGGTGCCCTGGACGGTGAAATGGGATAAGTATGTGAGCAAAGTGCAGAGCACCTTCTTGTACAGTGTTGAAGGATCGAGTATCGACAAATCGGCATTGCAGGATATTCGCAAGTTTGAGGGACGCTGTTTGGTAAAAATAGTTGGTGTACGGAAAATGATCAATGAAACATGGTTCAGCTTCAATGTCAGAGCGTACAATCTTGCCAGGGAGAAGTTTCGTGAAAAACACGCCAGCCTGGTAGAGTTGTACTTGCAGAAACAATGGGAGTGGAATAAGGATTGTTGCTCGTTCTTGAAGGCGGCGGACATAGCGACAGGTGCTGCTTGCAGTCAACAGAGTTCTGGAGCTTGGCGGGAATCAACAAGTGTGTGCCGCAGTTTTATGACGGCAAGGTTGGCGATGTTCCATGCTATGAAACGTTGGACGGAGAGACGGGACTTGTACAATGAAGCGATTAGGGTGTTCAGTACAAGCTGGAAGAGCCCAGAAGTGTCAGAAAAACGACGGAGGATTGATTGCCAGGCAATAGGTCAGACATCGTGGCACGCGACATTTGAAAGTTTTCGGGGAGATGAGTATTGGAAACACTTGACACATGATGAGGAGACGCGGAAAGCATGGATTGAGCATATCAAACAGAGGACGGGACTTGCATTCGATCGACATTTTAAGCAGGAGAAAGAAAGGCGAGTGGGACCAAACACTTGGGAGGAGGAGGAGGCACCAACACGGGCGGAGAACACAAAACAGGCCAAGAGGCTCGCACATGTTTTCGCGACGATGACGGACTGGTGGGAGTACGAACAGGGGCTTGCACGAGGGTTGCCAGTAGAGATCCAGGGAGATAACATGGCCACGATCAAGTGGTTAAACGGGGAGTGGAAGATACAAAACAGAACATATGCCAGACAGATTGCCGAAATACAAAATGAGTTCCACGAGTTGCATGAAGAGTTCAACGTTGTCGGAGCCACGGTCGGAGGAGACATAGGGAAGCATGTCTATCGGGAGGGAAATCAGAGGGCAGATGAATTAACTCACATTGCACGCGTCAGAGATATAGAGTATGATAGGACACACGAGCTACAGGAGTATGACCTTTATGCCCTTCGGGGCGCTTTCGACGGTGGAGTCGATAAGGATGAAGCAGGAGCAGGTTGGTGGCTGGAGGGATTGATCAAAGCATCGGCATCTCATTCAATATATGGGAGCTTTGCCTTTCTGGATAGACCACAATGGGTGCTGATCAAATCGAAGGCGTTTGGCCTTCCCCATTAATATTCTGCCATGAACGCTGAATTCGAAGTTTTATCGAGCCTCTGCGAGGCCATCTTTAGTGTAACCCGTAACTTCGCCCGTAGGGTTAAGCTGAAGAAACGACCTGTGGCTGCTTTGGGCAGCCGTTAGACAGATCGCAAAAGGCAAAAGGCAAAAACCTGGTTGATGGTTTACCGCCTGGCTCCCAGTGCCTAAACCTCGGGCGGAAGAGGCCCGGGGGGTGACCCCCGGCACGTGGCCTTGGGGAACCCAGGGTTGGCGTTCGCGCGGCCCAGGGCGCGAGACTCCGGGCGCGCGCGTTTGCCCTGAGCAAGCGTTCAGTGGCTTCGACCTCAGCAGATACCTCGTAGAGCTCTTCCTTATCGATAAGCTAGAAGAATAACTCGTAGACCTTCCCTTAGCTAGTTCCTCGTAGAGCTCTTCGGCAAGATGAGCTGAGAGGAATTCGGGCGCAGAGTGGAGCTAGTTGACAGACCGGACGTAAAGAGACAATGTGATGACTTCGGGGCGGTTTTTGTATCTTTGTGTAAAATTTGAAAGTTCGTTTTAAGAACGGGTATGTTTCTCACGTGCAGTGGGTTATGCCGCGCCCGCCAGTAAAATTCTCAGGCCTGTAGCTGCAATATTGTTATTAAAACACTTGAGGGAACCGACTTCGGAAAATAACTAAGATCGTAATTTCCGAGTTTCTCAGATCACCTTGAGCAAGCTTCTTCCATGTGTTCCAAGCAGCACCGTGCGAGAAAAAGAGCTCTACGAGGGTCGCGGCGGTAACCTGGTTGACGGTTTACCGCCAGCTCCCAGTTGCTGGAAGCTTAAGAGTAATTCCGTGGCGCTGGAGAGCTAGTTGGCAAAAAAGATCTCGACGGATCTTTTGCTGACTTTTGCTCGGTTGAAAATTATGTTCTCGAAATTCAAGAATTCGTTAGAGCTTTAGTTTTTTGTTCTGACCATATTCGGTCCCTTCCCCGCTCGCCGTCTTAATCTCAGCTCGATCGGGTACCTACTACTGCCAAAAAGCGTCGCGGCGGGATCGGCCGTTTCGAGCCATCTTGACACGCGTTGGCGGTTTTCTGTACTGAACCGAAGATTTAGGAGAGCTACAGAGCTGGTGCTTACAGAAACCGATTCAGAATCATCAGGCGCGTTCGTCTGTTGCATCCAGAGGTCTGAACTCGGTCTGTTACTCGAGCTAGATCCGCGAAGCTATTCGTATTCTTCGAGTCATCTTGACAGGTGCTGCCGGTTTTCTGTAATGAACTCCAGCTGTAGGAGAGCTGCCGAGCTGGTACGCACACGAATCGATTCAGAATGCTCGGGCGCGTTCGTCTGTTGCATCGAGAGGTCTGAACTCGGTCTGCTACTCGAGCTAGGTCCGCGAAACTATTGGTATTCTTCGAGTTCTCTCAACAGACATTGTCGGTCTTCTGTGCTCAACTCGAGCTGAGCTACAGAGCTGGTGCGCACACAGATCGATTGAGAATCATCAGGCGCTTCCGTCTGCTGCATCTAGAGCTCTGAAGTCAGTCTTCTACTAGAGTTAGGTCCGCAAAACTATTTGTATTCGACCGATTCTGTTCAAAATGATGTGAATTTCTTCACTTAACTCGAGCTGCAGATGAGCTTGAGAGCTCTCCCGCACAGAAATCAGAAGAAAAGCATGAGGCGCGCTAGTCTGAAGTATCTGAACGCTTGGCTTGGGTCTGTTATGAGCGCAGACGCCGAACAACTAGTCATACTCTGTTTTTTTTTCTTGTGATGCAATTCGGTTCCTGGGCTGAACTCGAAGTTTAGATGAGCTCGAGAGCTCTGAGGACTGCAATGGAAATATAATCATGATGCGCGCGCGCTATTTGACAGTATCTTGACACCCGCGCTCAGTCTGCTATTAGCGCTAGGGCTGAACACAATTCGTATTCCGCTACTTTCTTGGAAGTGGTATTATTTTTCTTGGTTTTACTTGGGCTGCAGATGAGCTACAGAGCTGTGCAGCACAGCAATGGGAAGGGAATCGTAAGGGGGAATAGTGACATGTATCTAGAAGCCTGAGATCAGTCTGCTATCAGCGCTCGGGCTGAAAAACTATTCGTTCTCCGCTAATTCTTTGGACATAATATATGGCAAGGAAGCTCTACGAGTCCTCCGGCGGTAAGAAAGGTTGACGGCTTACCGCCGGCGCCCAGTTCTGGCGGGCGCAGCTAGTTAGCTCACCCGGAGAGAACGGACAATGTGGTGACTTTAGGTCGATTTTACTAGAAAGTGTAAGATAGAGCAAACAGATATCTCGCACCTTGAAAGGGTATCAGGGATCTCTGCGTCTCACTATGAGCCCCGTAGGGGCACTGTTGCTATCGAAAGACTTGGCGGAACCAACTTCATGTCGACATGAATGATGCGAAATTGAAGATTTCACGAACATCTTTTGCAAAGTTCTCTGCTTTGATTCGGCCGCCGCGCTCTCCGCCGCCGCCGCCGCCGGCGGGGGGCCGGCAGCAGCGGCAGCGGCGGCGGCAACCGCCGCAAACCAGGGCGGCGGCGGCCGTGCGTCAGCGGAGCCGAGCTGGGCGCCGCCAGCCGCCGCCGCCGCCTCCCGCGCGCCGGCGGCGGCGGCGCCCGCGGCGCAGGTGGTGCCGGCGGCGCCCGGGCCGGCGACGTCGGCGCCGTCGCCGGCGGCCGCGGGGGCGGCAGCGCAGCGCCGGCGCCAGCCGCTGCATGGGGGCGGGCCGCGGCGGGCCGCCCGGGCAGGCAGCCAGCTGGGGGCGGCAGCCTCGGCGGCGGCCGCGGCGGTCCGCGCGGCCAGCAGGGGCCGCGGCAGCGGCCGCGGCGGCAGCCCCGGCCGAGCGGCTGCCGCAGCGGCGGCGGCGCCAGCGGAAGCTGAGTGGAGCGGCAGGCCGGGCGACGGCGTCGCGGCGGCCCCGGCGGCCGCGCCAACGGGGCCGGCCCGGCGCGCGGCCGCCCCCGGCCTGCCGCGGCGCGGGCCGCCACGGCCTCTGAGAGGCTTGCGGCGACCTCGGCCTCGCCAGTGGCGGCGGTGCCGCCGGCGCAGCTGTGGCCGCCCGAGGGGCAGAGGCGGCCGCAGCGGGGGGGGGCCGCAGCCGCGGCGGCCGCGGCCGCGGCGGCGCCGGGCGCGCCGCCAGCAGCCCCAGCAGCAGTGCTGCCAGCGCTGGGCGCGCCGGCGGCCGCGGCAGTCGAGGCGCCCAGCCCCGTAGGCGGCGCGGCGCGTGGAGCGGCCGCGAAGTCGGCCTCCGCGGCGGCGGCCGCGGCGGAGGCGGGGCGCCCGCGGCGCTGGGCGCGGGCGCGGCGCCAGCGGCGCCCGCAGTCGTCGCAGCACCAGCGGCGCCGGCGGCGCGGGCGGCGGTGCGACGGGCGGCCGCGCGACGCGGCCGCCGCCGCTATGGCGCGCGCGACTCTGTGGTCCGGCGACGAGGGCCTGGAGGGGGGAGCGAGGCTTCCTCCAGGCTCTCGTCGACGGCCAGACCAGGAACAGGGGGGGGCGCAAGCCAGCTAGGCTCCCTCGAGCCAGAGCGGCTTGAACTTAGGGCTACGGAACTTCAGCCAGAGCTATGGTAAACTGGGCGCCGGCGGTGAACCGTCAACCTTTCTTACCGCCCGGGGACTCGTAGAGCTTCCTGACAAATATTAGGTCCAAAGAATAAGCAGAGAACGAATTGTTTTTCAGCCGGAGCGCTGATAGCAGACTGATCTCAGGCGTCTAGTGATATCCCATTGCTGTGCTGAACTGCAGCGTGTAGAAATACCATTCGGGAGAAAATAGCGTCAATATGACTCGAAGAATACAAATAGTTTTGCGGATCTAGCCCGAGTAACAGACCCAGTTCAGACCTTTAGATGCAACGGACGAACGGGCCTGATGATTTCGAATCAGTTTCTGTGCGTATGAGCTCTCCAGCTCTCCTGCAGCCCGAGTTACGTGCGAAAACGGACAGCATCTCTCAATATGATTCGAAAAATACGAGTAGTTTCGCGGACCGAGCTCGAGTAGACCGAGTTCAGACCTTCAGATTCAACAGACGAGCGCGCCTGATTATGCAGCATCTGTTTCTGTGCGTATCAGCTGTAGTTCCCATAGAGCTCGAGTTAAGTACAGAAACCGACAGTCCCTGTGAGATGACTCGAGCAATACGAATAGTTTTGTGGACCTAGCTCGAGTAGCAGACCGATTTCAGACCTCTGCATGCGACAGGCGAACGCGCCTGATGTCTCTGCATAGGATCCTGTGAATACCAGCCCTGTAGTTACCCTGCAGCCCGAGTTAAGTACAGAAAACCGACAGCACCTCTCAAGATGACTCGAACAATACGAATAGTTTCGCGGACCTAGGTCGAGCAGCAGACCGAGTTCAGACCTCTGGATGTAACAGACGAGCGCTTGAATCATTCGGAATCGGTTTCTGTAAGTATCAGCTCTGTAGCTGTCCTACAGCTCGAGTTCAGTGCAGAAAACTTTCAGCGCCCGTCAATATGATTCGAAACGGCCGATCCCGCCGCAACGCTTTTTGGCAGTAAAAGGTACCCGATCGAGCTGATATTAAGACGGCGAGCGGGAATAAGATCGAATATGGTCAGAAATACTAGAGCTCAAACGAATTGTTGAATTTCGAGAACAAAATTTTCAACCGACCAAAAGTCAGCAAAAGGTCCGTCGAGATTTTTCTTGCCAACTAGCTCTCCAGCGACCGGGAATTACTCTTAAGCTTCCAGCAACTAGCTGAGGAAAGCTCTACGAGTTACTTCAACGTAAACAAGCGTCTAAGCTCTTTCTTCAATCTATTAAGCTGACTCTTTGCGTCCATCCAGGAATTCATTAGCTCTGCGAGGTCCCGAGCGGTAAACCGACTGACGGATTACCGCTGGTGTCCAGTCTTGCCACCCTTCTGAGCAGCCTTCGGAGATTTTCTTCAAGCTTCGCTTAACCAGGGAAGCTCAACGAGTCACATGCGCAGTCGAAGCCCATACCTCGTAGAGCTCTTCGTTCTCGATGAGCCAAGAGGAATTCGGGCGCAGGGTGGAGCTAGTTGGCCGAGCGCACCTTAAGAGACAATGTGACGACCTGGAGTCGGTTTTTGAATCTTTGTGCAAAATTTGAAAATTCGTTTTGAGAACCGGTATTTTTCCCAACTGTAGTGGGTTATGCCGCGTCTGCCAGTTCAATTCTCAGGTCCGTAGCTGCAATATTACATCAAAACACTTGCTGGAACCGACGGCCGTTTGGAGTCATCTTGAGACGCGTTGACGATTTTCTGTATTTATCTTGTGGGACAGCTACAGAGCTGATCCTTACAGGAACCGATTCAGGCGCGTTCGTCTGTTCCATCTAGAGCTCTGAACTCGATCTGCTGCTCGAGCTAGGTCGCAAACCTATTCGTATTCTTCGAGTCATTTTGACGAGTGCTTTCGGTTTTCTGTACTTAACTCACGATTCAGAATAGCTACAGAGCTGGTGCGCACATGAGAGGATTCCATATAGAGGCGTTCAGCTGAAGCGTCTGGAGCCCTCAACACAGTCTGCTCCCCGAGCTGGTCCGCAAAACTATTCCTATGGTCATTTTATCAAACTGATGGTGATTTTATTTTATTTTCCTAACTCGAGCTGCAGATGAGCTTGAGAGCTTTTTCGCACAGAAATCTTGAAGACAACTCCCTTAATGTGTACTGGGCAGCCCACGAGAAAAGAGCTCTACGAGGCTCCCGGCGGCAACTGGCGCCGGCGGTGAACCGTCAACCTGGTCACCGCCGGGAACCTCGTAGAGCTCCTCTCACGCGTGAGAGTGCTGAGAGTCGAAAGAGAGAGCTTCTGGAGGCATTTCTCGAAAAAAGACAAGATTGATGTTTTTTATGTCGCCATGAAGATGGTTGCTCCAAGTGTTTTGATAGTAAGACTGCGCCTACAGAGCTCATATTGAGACAGAGAGGCCCTGATAGTCGTTTACAGGTGCGAAAAATCTGCTTTCTCGAAATGAAGTGTCAAATATCATTCAAATCTTGGCAAAACCGACCCAAATGTGCCACATTGTCTCTTTTGGTCGGGTCGGCCAACTAGCTCCGCCCCGCGCCGGAATTCCTCTAGCTCATCGCTGCCGAAGAGCTCTACGAGATATGACTCGAAACACAAGTTGGTTCCGCCAAGTGTTTCGATAGTAATACTGCACCTACAGGCCTGAAGATTTTACAAGCAGACGCGCCTGAACCCACTGCAGGCGCGAAACTTGGTGGCGTCCAACTGGCGCCGGCGGTGAACCGTCAACCTGGTCACCGCCGGGAACCTCGTGGAGCTCCTCCACGCGGAAGGTGCTCAGAGTCGAAAGAGAGAGCTTCTGAAGGCATTTCTCGAAAAATTGAACATTCATTTCTTTCATGTCGACATGAAGTTGGTTCCGCCAAGTGTTTTGATCGTAAATTTGCGCCTAGACAGCTCATATTGAGACGCAGAGGCCCTCGTAGTTGTTTACAGGTGCGAAAAATCTGCTTTCTGAAAACAAATGGTTAAATATCTTTCAAATCTTACCAAAACCGACCAAAAGTTGCCACATTGTCCTTTCTGCTCCGGTCGACCAATTGATAGCGTCCAAAACCCGGAGAGCGAAGAGACCTCCGGAACCGGAAATCTTTCCCGGCGAGCGCTGGGGGGCTCCCGTGCTGCTCTTCGACATCAAAATGATCAATTTTGATTTCTCCGAGAAATCATTTCATAAGCTCTCTCTGTCGACTATCAGCACTCTTACGCGTGGAAGGAGCTCTACGAGGTTCCCGGCGGCGACCAGGTTGACGGTTCACCGCCGGCGCCAACCCGGCCAGAAAGGACAATGCGGCAACTTAACTCGTAGAGCTTCCCTTAGCAAGTTGTTGCTGAAGCTTGAGAGTATTTTCGGGGCGCTGGAGAGCTAGTTGGCAAGAAAAATGTCGACGGAGCTTTTGGTGAGTTTTGGTCGGAAAATTTTGTTCTCAAAATTCAACCGTTCGTTAGAGCTCTAGTAATTTTCAAGTGATATTCGATCTTGTTCCCGCTCGCCATCTTGATCTCAGCTCGATCGCGTATCTTTTACTGCGAAAAAGCACACGGGCGGGATCGGCCGTTTCGCGTCATCTTGATCCGCGCTTTCGGTATATTAGACTTAACTCGAGCTGTAGGACAGCTACAGAGCTGGTAAGCACACTTGATCGATTCAGAATGATCAGGCGCGTTCGTCTGTTGCATCGAGAGGTCTGAACTCGGTCTACTAGCCGAGCTAGGTTTGCAAACGTATTCGTATTATTCGAATCATCTTGACAGTCGCTCTCGGTTTTCTGTACTAAACTCGAGCTATAGGACAGCTGCAGAGCTGATACTTACAGACACCGATTCAGAATCATCAGTCGCGTTTGTCTGTTGAATCCAGAGCTCTAAACCCGGTCTGCTGCCCGGTGAATCGCGAAACTATTCGTATTGTTCGAGTCATCTTGAGAAGTGCTGTCGGTTTCTGCACTTAACTCGGGCTGTAGGGGGGATAGCGCTGGTGGTGACAGGAATCGATTTGAAGACATCAGGCGCGTCCGCCTGTCGAATCTGGGTTTGCCAAACTATTCGTTCTATTCGAGTCATCTTGAGAGGTGCTGTCGACTTACGCGCGTAACTCCGGCTGTAGGAGAGCTGCAAAGCTCGTGCAGAAGACAATCCGGAAGGATCGGGGGCGTTCGGCTGTTGCATCGAGAGGTCTGAAATCGCTTCGGCTGAAAAACTATTCGTTCTCTGCAAGTTTCTTTCGACATTATGCATTGTCAGGAAGCTCTACGAGTCCCCCGGCGGTAAGAAAGGTTGACGGTTTACCGCCGGCGCCCAGTTTGGGTGGTTTTGCTAAGATTTGAAAGATATTTGACCATTTATTTTGAGGAACCAGATTTTTCGCACCTGTAAACGACTATGAGGGCTTTAGCGTCTTAGTATCAGCTCTTTAGGCGCAGATTCACTATCAAAACACTTGGCGGAACCAACTTCATCTCGAAATGAAAAAAATCAATGTTCAATTTTTCGAGAAATGCCTCCAGAAGTTCTTTCGACTCTGAGCACTCTCGCGCGTGGAAGGAGCTCCAGGAGGTTCCGGGCGGTGACCAGGTTGACGGTTCACCGCCGGCGCCAGTTCTGGGGCGCTGGAGAGCTAGTACCTCGTAGAGCTCTTCGGCAACGATCAGCTAGAGGAATTATGGCGCAGCTAGTTGGTCGACCCGACAAGAAAGGACAAAGTGGCAACTTTTGGGTGGTTTTGCAAATATTTGAAAGATATTTGACCATTTATTTTGAGAAAGCAGATTTTTCGCACCTGTAGACGACTGTGAGGGCCTCTGCGTCTTAATATGAGCTCTCTAGGCGCAAATTTACTATCAAAACACTTGGCGGAACCGACTTCATGTCGACATGAAACAAATGAATGTTCATGTTTTTGAGAAATGCCTCCAGAAGCTCTCTCCTTGGACTCTGAGCACTCTCACGCGTGGAAGGAGCTCTACGAGGTTCTCCGGCGGTGACCAGGTTGACGGTTCACCGCCGGTGCTTAGTTGGCAAGAAAAATCTCGACGGACCTTTTGGTGACTTTTGGTCGGTTGAAAATTTTGTTCTCGAAATTCAACCATTCGTTAGAGCTCTCGTATTTTTTCCCGTGATATTAGATCTTATTCCCGCTCGCCATCTTGATCTAGGCTCGATCGGTCTTTTTTCGCTGTCAAAAAGCACACCGGCGGGATCGGCCGTTTCGAGTCATCTTGATACGCGCTGTCAGTTTATTGGACTTAACTCGAGATACAGGACGGCTACAGAGCTGGTGAGCACACCTTATCGATGCAGAATCATCAGGCGCGTTCGTCTGTTGCATCCAGAGGTCTGAACTCGGTCTGCTAGCCGAGTTAGGTCCGCAAACCTGTTCGTATTATTCGAGTCATCTTGACAGGCGCTCTCGGTTTTCTGTACTTAACTCGAGCTACAGGATAGCTACACAGCTGATACTCACAGAATCATCAGTTGAATCCAGAGCTCTGAATCGGTTTGCTGCCCGATCTAGAACCGCGAAACGATGCGTATTGTTCGAGTCATATTTAGAGGTGCTGTCGGTTTTCTGCACTTAACTCGGGCTGCAGGGGAGCTACAGTGCTGGTGCTCACAGGAATCGATTCGACGACATCAGGCGCGTCCGCCTGTCGAATCTAGAGCTCGGAACTCGGTCTGCTGCCCGAACTAGGTCTGCAAAACTATTTGTAGTGTTCGAGTCATCCTGAGAGGTGCTGTCTGTTTTCTGCACTCAACTCGGGCTGTAGGTGGGCTGCAGGGCTGGTAATACCTCGTAGAGCTCTTCGGCATCGATGAGCTAGAGGAATTCCGGCGCGGGGGGTTGACGGTTTAACGCCGGCGCCCAGTTTGCAAGAAAAATCTCGACAGACCTTTTGCTGACTTTTGGTCGGTTGAAAATTTTGTTCTCGTAATTCCACAATTTGTTCGAGCTCTAGTATTTATTCTGACCACATTCGATCTTATTCCCGCTCGCCATCTTGATCTCAGCTCGATTGGGTACCTTTTACTGCAAAAAAGCGTTGCGGCGATCGGCTGTTTCGAGTCATCTTGAAACGCGTTGACAGTTTTTTTGTACTTTCGAGCTGTAGAGCAGCTACAGAGCTGGTACTCACAGTAACCGATTCAGAATCATCAGGCGCGCTCGTCAGTTTAATCTAGAGCTCTGAACTCGGTTTGCTACTCGAGCTAGATCCGTAAAATAATTTGATTATTCGAGTCATCTTGACAGGTGCTGTCGGTTTTCTGTAATCAATCTTGGCTCTAGGAGAGCTAGAGAGCTGGTGTCCACAGATAATGATCCATAACTTGGAACGGCGGTGAACTGTCAACCAGCTCACCGCCGGGGCCCTAGTAGAGCTCTTTTCTCGCACGGCGCTCCTCGGTACACATAAAGGAAGCGTCTGGAGCAAGACCCGAAAAAACTCGAAATATCACGTTTTTATGTTTGTATCCGAAGACGGTTCCCCCAAGTGTTTTGATAGTAATACTGCACCTATGGGCCTGAAAATTTTATCGGCAGACGCGCCATAACCCACTACAGGTGCGAAGAATGTGCTTTCTCAATATGAATTGTCAAATGTCTTTCAATTCTTCGCAAAACCACCCAAAAGTTATCACTTTGTCCTTTCTGGCCGGGTCGGCCAACTAGCTCCACCCCGCGCCGGAATTCCTCTAGCTCATCGATGCCGAAGAGCTCTGCGAGGTATTTAACTGGCAAGCGCGGCATAACCCACTATACGTGGCAAAAATGCCCGTTCTCGAAATGAATTGTCAAATATCTTTCAAACTCGGAACCGGCGGTAAACCGTCAACCAGGTTACCGCCGGGCACCGCGTAGAGCTCTTTTCTTGCGCAGCGCTTCTCGGGACACATAAAAAAAGCTTCTGAAGCGAGAGCCGGAAAACTCGATAAATCACGATTTTTCGTTTTTCATCCAAAGACGGTTCCTCCAAGTGTTTCAATAGTAATGCTGCACCTATGGGCCTGAAAATTTTATTGGCAGACGCGCCATAACCCACTACAGGTGCCAAAAATCTGCTTTCTTAAAATGAATTGTCAAATATCTTTCAATTTTTCGCAAAACCACCCAAAAGTTATCACTTTGTCCTTTCTGGCCGGGTCGGGCAACTAGCTCCACCCCGCGCCGGAATTCCTCTAGCTCATCGATGCCGAAGACCTCCGCGAGGTATATTCGCAAAACCGACCCAAAGTTGTCACGCTGGGCGCCGGCGGTAGACCGTCAACCTTTCTTACCGCCGGGGGACTCGTAGAGCTTCCTGATAATATATAATATCGAAAAAAAATGCAGAGAACGAAAAAAAATCCAGCCCAAGCGATTTTTTCAGACCCCTCGATACAACAGCCGAACGCCCCCGAGCTCTGCAGCTCTCCTAGAGCCTATGCTACGTGCGTAAATCGACAGCATCTCTCAAGATGACTCGAACAATACTGACAAACCTAGCTCCAGTATCAGACCGAGTTCAGACTTCTGAATACGACAGGCGGACGCGTCTGATGTCTCCGAATCGATTCCTGTGATTACCAGCCTGCAGCCCCCCTACAGCCCGAGTTAAGTGCAGAGAACCGGAAGCACCTCTCAGGATGACTCGAACAGTACGAATAGCTTCGCGGACCTAGTTCGGGCAGCAGACCAAAATTCGAGCTCTGGATTCGACAGACGAATGCGCCTGATTCTCCCAATCGATCTCTGTGACTAACAGCACTGTAGCCACCCTGGAGCCCGAGGTAAGTACAGAAAACCGACAGCACCTCTCAATATGACTCGAAGAATACGAATAGTTTCACGGTTCTAGATCGGGCAGCAGACCGAGTTGAGAGCTCTTGATTCAACAGACTAGCGCGACTGATGATTCTGAATTGATTTCTCTAAGTATCAGCTCTGTAGCTGTCCTATAGCTCGAGTTAAGTACAGAAAACCGAGAGCGTCTGTCAAGACGACTCGAATAATACGAATAGGTTTGCGGACCTAGCTCGGCTAACAGACCGAGTTCAGACCTCTGGATGCAACAGACGAACCCGCCTGATGATTCTGAATCGATAAGGTGTGCTCACCAGCTCTGTAACAGTTCTGTATCTCGAGTTAAGACCAATATACCGACAGCGCGTATCAGGACGGCCCGAAACGGCCGATCCCGCCGCAGTGCTTTGTGGCAGTAAAAGGTACCCGATCGAGCTGAGATCAAGACGGCGAGCGGAAATAAGATCGAATATCACGGGAAAAAATACTAGAGCTCTAACGAATGGTTGAATTTCGAGAACAAAATTTTCAACCGACCAAAAGTCACCAAAAGGTCCGTCGAGATTTTTCTGGCCAACTAGCTCTCCAACGCCCCGGAATTACTGGGCGCCGGCGGTAAACCGTCAACCTCTCTTACCGCCGGGGACTCGTAGAGCTTCCTGACCATATATTATGTCGAAAAAATTGCAGAGAACGAATATTTGTTCAGCCTAAGCGATTTCAGACCTCTCGATGCAACAGCCGAACGCCCCTCATGCTTCTGGATCGTTTTCTGTGCGCACGAGCTTCGTACCTCTCCTACAGCCCGAGTTACGTGCGAAAATGGACAGCACCTCTCAAGATCACTCGAACAATACAAATAGTTTCGCGAATCTAGCTCGAGTATCAGACCGAGTTCAGACCTATGAATGCAACAGCCGGACGCGCCTGATGTCTCCGAATCGATTCCTGTGATTACCAGCCCTGCAGCCCCCTTACAGCCCGAGTTTAAATGCAGAAAACCGACAGCACCTCTGAAGATGATGACTCAAATAATACGAATAGTTTCGCGGACCTAGCTCAGGCAGCAGACCAAGTTCAGAGCTCTGAATGCGACAGGCGGACGGGACTGATGTCTCTGAATCGATTCCTGTGAGCACGAGCCCTGTAGCCCCCCTACAGCCCGAGTTAAGTGCAGACAACTGACAGTATCTCTCAAGATGACTCGAATAATACGAATAGCTTCGCGAACCTAGCTCGGGCAGCAGACCGAGTTCAGACCTCTAGATGAAACAGACGAACGCGCCTGATGCTTCGCAATCGATTTCTGTGAAAATGAGCTCTGTAGCTGCCCTACACCTCGAGTTAAGTACAAAATACCGACAACGCGTATCAAGATCACTCGAAACAGCCGATCCCGCCGCGACGCTTTTTTGCAGAAATATTTACCCGATCGAGCTGAGATTAAGAAGGCGAGCGGGAATAAGATCGAATATGGTCAGAAAAAGAACTAGAGCTCAAACGAATTGTTGAATTTCGAGAACAAAATGTTCAACCGACCAAAAGTCAGCAAAAGGTCCGTCGAGATTTTCTTGCCAACTAGCTCTCCAGCGCGCCGGAACTGGGAACCGGCGGTAAACCGTCAACCAGGTTACCGCCGGGGCCCTCGTAGAGCTCTTTTCTCACACGGCGCTTCTCGGTAAGCATGAAGAAAGCGTCTGGAGCAAGTCTTGAAAAACTCGAAAAATCACGTTTTTCTGTTTTTATCCAATGTTGGTTCCCCCAAGTGTTTTGATAGTAATACTGCAGCTGCGGACTTGAAAATTTTACTGGCAGACGCGCCTTAAACCATTACAGGTGCGAAAAATCTGCTTTCTCGAAATAAATGGTCAAATATCTTTCAACTGGGCGCCGGCGGTAAACCGTCAACCTTTCGTACCGCCAGGGGACTCGTAGAGCTTCCAGACAATATATAATATCGAAAAAATTGCAGAGAACGAATAGTTTTTCAGCCCAAGCGATTTCAGACCTCTCGATGCAACAGCCGAACGCCCCCGATGCTTCTGGATTGTCTTCTGTACGAGCTCTGTAGCTCTCCTACAGCACGAGTTACGTGCGTAAATCGACAGCAACCCTGAAGATCACTCGAACAATACGAATAGTTTGGCAAACCTAGCTCGAGTATCAGACCAAGTTCAGGCCTCTCAATGCGACAGGCGGACACGTCTGATGTCTCCAAATCGATTCCTGTGATTTCCAGCCCTGGAGCCCCCCTACAGCCCGAGTTGAGTGCAGAAAACCGACAGCATCTCAGGATCACTTGAACAATAAGAATAGTTTCGCGGACCTAGTTCGGGCAGCCGACCGAGTTCAGAGCTCTGGATTCGACAGGCGGACGCGCCTCATGTCTCCCAATCGATTCTTGTGACTACCAGCACTGTAGCCCCCCACAACCCGAGTTGAGTACAGAAAACCACCTTTCAATATGACTCGAACAATACGAATAGTTTCGCGATTCTAGGGCAGCAGACCGTTCAAGCTCTGGATTCAACAGACAAGCGCGACTGATAACTCTGAATTGGTTTCTGTAAGTATGAGCTCTGTAGCTGTCATATAGCCGAGTTAAGTACAGAAAACCGAGAGCGCCTGTCAAGATGACTCGAATAATACGAATAGGTTTGCGGACCTAGCTCGGCTAGCAGACCGAGTTCAGACCTCTGGATGCAACAGACGAACCCGCCTGATCATTCTGAATCGACAAGGTGTGCTTACCAGCTCTGTAGCTGTCCTGTATCTCGAGTTAGTCCAATATACCGACAGCGCGTATCAAGATGACTCGAAACGACCGATCCCGCCTGGACGCTTTTTGGCAGTAAAAGGTACCCGATCGAGCTGAGATCAAGATGGCGAGCGGGAATAAGATCGAAAATCACGGGAAAAAATACCAGAGCTCTAACGAATGGTTAAATTTCGAAAACAAAATTTTCAACCGACCAAAAGTCATCAAAAGGTCCGTCGAGATTTTTCTTCCCAACTAGCTCTCCAGCGCCCCGGAATTACTCTTAAGCTTCCAACAATAACTTGCTAAGGGAAGCTCTACGAGTTATTTTTTGCAAAACCCACCAAACTGGCGCCTGCGGTGAACTGTCAACCTGGTCACCGCCGGGAACCTCGTAGAGCTCCTTTCACGCGTAAGAGTACTCAGAGTCGGAAGAGAGAGCTTCTGCAAGCATTTCTCGAAAAAGGGAAAAATTGTTTTTTTTCGTGTCGACATGAAGTTGGTTCCCCCAAGTGTTTTGATAGCAAAAGTGCGCCTACAGAGCTCATATTAAGACAGAGAGGCCCTCATAGTCGTTTACATGTGCGAAAAATCTGCTTTCTCAAAATGAATTGTCAAATATCTTTCAAATCTTAGCAAAACCACCCAAAAGTTACCACTTTGTCCTTTCTGGCTGGGTCGACCAACTAGCTCCAGCCCGCGCCGGAATTCCTCTAGCTCATCGACTGGCGCCGGCGGTAAACCGTCAACCTGTTTTTTTTGAGTTTGAGTCAGGGCGCGGACAGCTGTGACAGCTGAGCCCTAAGACTCCCAAACGGAGCACAGGGTAGCTAGAGAGGGCATCTCTTATCATCACACTGCCGAGCCACTGAGGCATAGGCAGCGGAATAGGATGCAGGAACAAGGAAAAGGATGCAGTACAACATGTGAAATTGTAAAGGTCCTCGCACCCTCGAAAGTGCTCGGAAAAAATGCAGAAAGCTTCAGATATGATCTTCTTAGACATTTCAAACAAGGCATTTCCCATGTCCCCATCCAACCCTGAAAGTGTTCGGCGCGAGGTCGAGAAACCGAGTAGCGAAGATGCATTCACACATGCAAGGACACGCACACACGAGCACACACGAGCACACGCACACACAGAACAGACACGCAACACACCTAAAACCACAGACACACAGAGAAACATGAAACCACGCGTAGGACAGCATGCGAACACACACACACATACACACTCACGCACACACAGACACGCACGCGCGCACGCGTTCACACATAATCACACACACGCACATATATATATATATATGTGTGTGTATATATATATATATACATACATACACACAGGCGCACACACCCCTACACACAAGCCGCCCACGCGCGCCTCGCCCCCCGCCCTCTCCGCCGGCGCTCCAGAGGGGGGAGGCGCTGCGCCATTCCGGGGCCGGCCCCCCCCCCACTCCATCCACTCCGCCCCCGCGGTGCGCCCGAGGCAGGGGAGAGAAAGAAAAGGGGGGGGGCGCGCGGGCCACGGCGCCACCGCGGGCGCGCGCGCGCACACGCACGCGCACGCACGCACACAGAATCACACACGAGCACAGACACAAACACACATCCACACGCGCGCGCACACTCATCCACGCGCGCCCATTCATGCGCGCGCACCCCACACGCACGCCCATACCCACACACACACACAGACGCACGCACACACACACACACACACACACACACGCACACATACCAGACACACGCGCACCCACTCATACAAACAGAAACACACGCAAACGGAAAAGCACACACACACACACACGCACGAACACACAGGCACACGCGCACACACACACACACGCACACGCACCAGACACACACACGCACCAGACACACGAACGCAATCGCGAACACCCACAGAAAACACGCACTGAGAACAGAGACAGTCACACAAGCAAACGCACACACACACACACGCACAAACGAACACACTTACAACCACACCCACGTCACACGAACGAACACTTACAAACACACGCACGAGCCCCCCCCCGACCCCCTCCCGGCGCTCCGGAGGGGGGAGGCACCGCCCCATCTTGGGGCCGGCCCTCCCCCCACTCAAACCACTCCGCCCTCGCGGGGCGCTGGAGGAAGGGGGAGGGGGAGGCGCGGGGTTGCGAGCGCCGCGCGCGCACACACACACGCACTGACACACACACGCACACACACACGCATACACACGCGCACAGACAGACAGACAGACAGACAGACAGACAGACAGACAGACAGACAGACAGACAGACAGACAGACAGACAGACAGACAGACAGACCGACAGACAGACAGAGAGACAGACAGACAGACAGACAGACAGACAGACAGACAGACAGACAGACAGACAGACAGACACACACACACGCACAGACAGCCAGACACACAGACAGACAGACAGACAGACAGACAGACAGACAGACAGACAGACACACAGGCATACAGACACACAGACACACAGACACACAGACACACAGACACACGGACACACAGACACACAGGCAACCAGACACACAGACACACAGACACACAGACACACAGACACACAGACAGACAGACACACAGACAGACAGACACACACACACAGACACACAAACACAGAGACCCACAGACACACAGACACACAGACACACAGACACACGGACACACGGACACACAGACAACACACACACAGACAGACAGACACACGGCCATACAGACACAAAAGACACACGGACACACAGACACACAGACACACAGACACAGGCACACAGACACACAGACACACAGACACACAGACACAAAGACACACAGACACACAGACACACGGACACATAGACACACAGACACACAGACACACAGACACACACACAGACACGTAGACACACACAGACACACAGACATACAGACACACAAATACACAGACACACAGACACACAGACACTCAAGCACACAGACACACAGAGCACCAGATTCACAGACACACAGACACACAGACACACAGACACACGGACACACAGACACGCAGACACACAGACACGCAGACACGCAGACACACCAACACACACACACACGCAGACACAAGGACACACAGACACGCAGGCACAAAGGCACACAGGCGCACAGACACACAGACACCCAGAAAGACAGACACACAGACACACAGACAAACAGACACACAGACACACTGACACATTGACACACAGACGCACAAAAACACGGACACACAGACACACAGACACATAGAGACACAGACACACAGACACACAGACACACTGACTGGCAGACAGAGCCCCCCCCCCACCCACCACGCCCCCTTCCGGCGCTCCGGAGGGGGGAGGCACCGCCCCATTTTGGGGACCCCGGACCCTGGACCCCGGCCGGACCCCGGACCCCGGACCCCGGACCCCGGACCCCGGACCCCAGACCCCAGACCCCGGACCCGCATCACGGACCCCGGACCCCGCACCCCGGACCCCGGACCCCGGACCCGGACCCCGGACCCCGGACCCCAGACCCCGGACCCCGGACCCCGGGACCCGGACCCCGGACCCCGGACCCCGGACCCCAGACCCCGGACCCCAGACCCGGATCACGGACCCTGGACCCCGCACCCCGGACCCCGGACCCCGGACCCGGACCCCGACCCCGGACCCGGGCAGCCGGAGGTCCATAAGTCTGCGGGCCTGCAACGCAGCGCGCCCCCACCGCCAGCGCACTCCTTGTGGCGTCGAGGAAATGCCGCGCCTGCCACGCCCAGCCAGCGTGTAACGCCCACCCCCAGAGCCCCCCCTTGTGGCCTCGTGGAAAAGCCACGCCTGCCGCGACCTTCCAGCCAGCCCGCAAGTCATAGCGCCGAGGAAATGCGACGCCTGCCACGCCCTGCCAGCCTGCAACGCATGGCGCCCCCGCCCTCAGTGCAACCCCTTGTGGCGTCGAGGAGGTGCCCCGCCTGCCGCGCCCGCCACGCCCTGCAAGCCTTCGGCGCGTAGCCCCCCCCCCCCCGCCCCCAGCGCACCCCGTGTGGCGTCCAGGAAATGCCGCGCCTGCCGCGCCCTGCGAGCCTGCAGCGCCCCGCGCCCCCCCACGCCCAGCGCGCCCCCTGTGGCGTCGAGGACATGCCGCGCCTGCCAGTCCCTGCGAGGCTGCAGCGCATAGCGCTCCCACCCCAAGCGCGCCCCCAGTGGCGTCGAAGAAATGCCGCGCCTGCCACGCCCTGGGGGCCTGCAGCGCGTAGCGCCCCCACCCCCAGAGCACCCTTGTGGCCTCGAGGAAATGCCACGCCTGCCACGCCCTGCGAGCCTGCAGTGCATAGCGCCTGCACCCTCAGAGCACCCCCAGTGGCGTCGAGAATATGCCACGCCTGCGATGCCTTGGGCGACCGTGCGCATGCGTCTTGTGTGTATGATTCAGTGCGCCTGCCACGCAGGCTACGCCCTGCGAATCTTGAGCGCATGTGTTTTGCGTGTGTGCATGCGTGCGGCTGTATGCAGACCGCGTGTCTCATGTACGTGTCGTGCGTGTGTTGCGCGCGGGTGGGGCGAGGAAGGGGGGGAAATGAAGAGGAGGGGAAAAAGGAGGTGTGTGTGTGTGTGTGTGAGGAGACGCGGGTGCGACGCGACAGGGAAGAAAACCATAACCCCCACTGAGCATGTGGGGAACAAGTTTTGGTCTCCGGGACCCCCCTCCTGAGAGTTCCGTGAACCCCGTGACGCGGCAGGCATCGCATTCGGGGTTCCCGAGGGGGGTGCCGTCAATTGGGTGTGATGCGGGGGCGTTGGCGTCCAGTTTGGTGGAAATATTCAGGAATGTCAGTTTGAGCCCGTTGGGCTTCTTTCTTGAAGGCACCGTGATCGACGCGACGTGGATATAACATATGGCGTTCGCGTTCGGATCGGTGGGGCCCCTTCATCATAGTGCCCGTTGAGGTTTTTTGGTCCCAGGGTCCGTTCGTGCGCTCACCTCTAGTAAGTGCACAGTGTCGTGTGCGGGCGGTCACGGTTGTTGCCTTTTGCGAGAATAGCAGCCAGATGTTTTTCCAGAACTCTTGGTGTCATGCCTACAGATTGCGGCGACTTCAAGGGTGTGGCGCGAGAGAGGTGGGCTTCTAAGGATGGCGGCTTCTCAAGAAGGCGGGGACCTTCTGGGACAGCCTTCGACGTTTCTAGTCAAGATCCTTGGCTTCTAACCAAAACGCCCTCCCCTGCCCTCAGAGAAGCCCCGCCGCTGTCTTAGCAACCCACCCCGTTTGGCGCCCCCCCCCTCGTGGGCGCCGCCTAGAGACAGGCTCCGATCACCCGTGTCGATGCCCAAAGCGGGCGTTCTGGTTGGAGCTGGCGTGGTGCCAGCAGCTGGTGTCCGCGCCGACCCGGTGCCAGGCGCGAACGGTCTCGCGCGTTGCGAAGCGGGCGCGCTGTCGTCGCTGACCCACTGCCGCGCTCACTGGTCTGTGCAAAGCTGGTGTGCGGGCCCGAGCATTTTTGCGCTCGCCCGCGGTCAGACTCGCTCGTACATTGCGAATGATTTTCGGGCTCGCTCGCGTATATATTCCATCGTTCCATGCCCCCGCTGTTCCATGCCACTGCGGGCGTGTGTCTGGCTGCTTGATTTCGATGTTTACGCGCGTTCCCTGCCAGACGTCTGACAGAGCATTTAGAGAGCCACGCAGAGGTGCGTCCAGCAGAAGAGAGGCGGCGCAGACCAGTAACTTGTGGCAGCGAGCAGCGGAAAGCAGCAGTCACAGTTGGAGTCGCTCGCACTCAGCCGTGCTCGTGTCCAGATTCGCTCACGCTCATACGCTCGTGCGCTCACAGAGGAACACTCATAAGACATCAGGTGCACATGTGGGCCCTCCGCGCGTCGAGCATGTCTTTGGGCTTCGGGAGCTCGCCCAACATCTATATCAATGTCGCGTTTTTCTTTTTGTTGTTGTTTGATTCCTCTCTCACGGGGGTTCAGCCCCGTAGTCTCACGGCAGTCTCTGCGGTCGATTCACTGGCGCTGTCAGAAATCAGTTTCCATTTGACGGTGCAGCCCGTGCAGCAAGTCGCCATGCTTGTGCTTGCTGGTGCTGTGCTGGAGGCAGGATCCGCGCGAGTTAGTTCCACAATCCACCACATCCCTCACCTTCCTCTCAGGCGATCGCAAACATGGATCAGGGTGGCGTGGACTGGCGACGGGTCCCGTTTCCATGGGAGATCGCGGACGTCCGCCGCTGAGCGGGGCGGCACTGGCCGCACTCTGGGGAGGGCACCCCCCCCGATCCGTGGATCTGGCGACCGCGCGCCAGATCCGTGGATTGCCGATCCATGCCTGCGCGCCCCCGAGGCAGGGGATCGCAGAGGCCGACATCGACGAGGGAGCAAAAACTCGGCCAGGCGAACCTCGGCCAGGCCGAGCTCGGTCCCGGGCCGACTCCGGCTCGGCCGAGGCCCAGCCGAGGTCCGATGCCCGCGGGGCCGAGTTCAGCCTTGCCGAGCGGTTTCTGGCCGAGCCCATCGGGGGCGGCCAAGATGGGGGCGATGACTATAGGGTCAAGCCGGGCCTGTCCCTCTACAGGAGGGATATTCCAAAACAGTACAAAAATAGTCTGGGGACGATTTTTGAGCATTTTTTGGGGGCCTCCAAAATCAGCCTCTAGGAGGGCCCCCCTTTTGGCCGCTCCCGAGTTTGGGTGCTGGCCCCGAGGAAGGCCGCCCGGGCCGCCAGAGGCCCGCCGTCGAAGATCTGGGCCCGGGGGCTC
Source organism: Prorocentrum cordatum (assembly GCA_963575745.1). Taxonomy (NCBI): domain Eukaryota; class Dinophyceae; order Prorocentrales; family Prorocentraceae; genus Prorocentrum; species Prorocentrum cordatum. The sequence goes on along the minus strand of CAUYUJ010015904.1, from coordinate 49,122 downwards.
GCCGCGCCGCGGCGGCGCCGCCCCCCCCGGCAATGGCGGATGGGGCCGGCGCGTTGGGCCGTGAGGCGGCCACGAGCGGCGAGCGTTTTGCGTGATTCACCGATCGGAGGTGGATAGACCTCCTACCCTGACACGTCGATGATCGGGGGCCAAAAAGATGCGGAGACGTGTTGTCCCCCTTCGTTTTCGGCCCTTCCTGGTCCTCCTGGGGAGTCCTCGTTGTCACCGCTGGATTCGCCTCGAAATTCTGGTCAGAACGCACCCCAAGAGAGGTCCGGGGACAACACCTATCCGTATCTTTCCGCCCCCCAAGATTAGGGAATTGGCCGTTTTCGGTTCGCGAGAGGGCGTCGCGGCCGTCGTTTCTGCGGGTCCAGGTCCGTCGGTTTCGGTCCCGGGCCGTTTTCGCCAAGGGGAGGTTCATTCAAGGGAGGTTTGTCCACCGCCGAGCCGAGGATTCGTAGTCTCGAGGAGAGTAATGTGGGTCTCGAGCTATGCGGTCGCACAGCTTTGGTGGCCAGGGCACGGAGTGCCGCGCAGCAGGGCTGTGCATGCTGTGCGGGCCGCGTGGCGAGGTGATGCGAGCGGCCTTGTTGTTGCGCCGCTCGGCGATGCTCGGACGAGCGGCGAGCATGTCTGTATCCGCGCCCTTGCGGTCCGGGTTCGAGGAGGAGGAGGAGGAGGAGGAGGAGGAGGAGGAGGAGGAGGAAGAGGAGGAGGAGGAGGAGGAGGAGGACGCGATCCCGCGGATTCGCCGTCGCGTGGAGACGTCCCGCGCCCCAGACCCCCGCGAGCCATGGCAAGAGCACGGCGGAAGGCTTCTCGCCAGTCTCGGCCTCCAGGGGGCGCTCGCCGGGCGTCGGGACCGTGCCCATTGACTCAGGACGGAAATGAGCCGGTCCCGGGGAAGGGGTCGAGACCTGTGGGGGTCGATGTGAGGAGCGAGTCGTGGCGTTTGGGGTCTGTGGGCGGGCCCTCCGCGAAAAAGCGCCCAGAGTCCGCGGGGTCCCGGTCCGTGGGCCAGGCCCGTGAGGCCGTGGCTGCGCACCTGCTTCCCGTCCCCGAGGCTGGCGGCCGCGGCGTGCTGTGCCGACCGCGCCGCGCTCCCGGCGGCGGCGGGGGCCGGGGGCGCGGATGCCCTCGGCGACGAGACGGAGGACTGGCTGGCCGCGCCTTGCGGGCGGGGCGCTCGGCGCCCCCGTCTTCCGCCGTGGTCGTCGTCGTCGTCGTCGTCGTCGTCGTCGTCGTCGTCGTCGTCGTCGTCGTCGTCGTCGTCGTCGTCTGAGGCTAGAGGGCAGGTTCTCTTGCTCTTGCCGTGGCTCCTTCTGGGCCTCCTTCTGGGCTCCCCGAGGCCTCCGGGGCGCCCCGCGGCTGCCGAGGCCCCGCCGGCTGGCCCCCCGAACTGCCGGCTGCCGGGCCGCCGCGGGCCCACCCGTGGCCCGCTCGTGCCCCTCGCGCTGCCGGCTGCTCCCCCCCTCCGCCTGGCTCTCGCCGCCGGCCGTCCCCTGCACCTCGGCGGCCCGGGGCTGCCCTCGCGCGCCCCCCGCCCCCGCCGGCGCTCGCCGGGCGGGCTCGGGCTCTCCTGGCCTCGCCGCCGCCTCGGCCGCCCTCCTCGTGTCCGGCCGCCCTCGCGCCACGCGCCCGGCGCGTCACGCCTGTGCAGTCGGGGCGCTGCAGGAGAAGGCCTCTGCGTTGGGGAGGGGCTCGGCGTTCCTTGATTGTTGTGCAGTCTGCCCCGGGTTTTCTTCGTTTTCCACGGGGAGTCGAAGCTCAACTTCTGGGCACAAGGGGCCTCGTGCCTCATGTAGGGTTCCTTAGGTCAGCGCCCCGACTGTGCCGACCCGCCGGCTGGCTGCGTCAGCCAGCGCCGCAGATTACGGAAATTTTCCCTCCGCTCTCGTCCAAGTGCACAGCGATGGCCTGGGAGGCGGCCAGTCCAGTCGGCTCGAGGAGGCACGCCGGGGAGGTCCAGCGGTGCTGTGCCTCGTTCGGGTCCTTGCTGCCCTCCCCTTTCTCGTTGCCGTGCTCGCTGCTTCGTGGCGCGAGGCGCGGTCCCTTTCCTGTTTTCTCTGTGCGGGCAGAGGCGGTGGGCGGAGGCCTGCGAATCCCTCTTCCCCTCACTTCTTCCCCTCGCTGACGCTCATCCCTTGCCTTTCCCACGGCAGGCGCCAGTTACACACCCGCACCGAACCCGGCCACTCCAGCTCGGGGCCTGAGATCGGCGCCCACACCGACGCCGAACCCAGCAAGGAGGGCATGTGTACCAATCCTGGTCGCAGGATGGGCCAGGCGAGATCGCGAAGCCACGTGTCCCAGGCAGAGAGGTGTGGTTGGCGTTTCCTGCTCTCGCGTCTCCCACCCGCCTTGCTCTCTTTCCACCTCCCCGCGGGCGTTCGAGCGGGAACAGCGGCTAGGCGATGCGTCCCAAAGCTCCTTGGTCCGAAATTTTACCACACCTGTTTCCTCTGCTACCCTGTTCATGGAGGGGGAGAACGATGATTATGATGATGATGATGATGATGATGATGATGATGATGATGATGATGATGATGATGATGATGATGATGATGATGATGATGATGATGATGATGATGATGATGATGATGATGATGATGATGATGATGATGATGATGATGATGATATGATGATGATGATGATGATGATGATGATGCTGATGATGATGATGATGATGATGATGAGGATGATGATGACGTGACGAGGATGATGATGACGATGATGATGATGATGATGATGATGATGATGATGATGATGATGATGATGATGATGAGGATGAGGATGAGGATGATGATGGTGATGATGATGCTGATGATGATGATGATGAGGATGATGAGGATGATGATGATGAGGATAATGAGGATGATGATTATGAGGATGATGATGATGAGGAGGATGATAATGTGAACATCAGAGAGTCAACTCTTGACTCCTCCCCATCAGCCCATGCGAATGCGAGCTGTCATGAGAAGGATGATCAGTAGGGGAACGATGATGAAGCTGCGAGGGTGGGCACCCGTTAAACCGAAGTGGGGGTGCCTCCCGTCAGATCGCTTAGCCTCCGACAATGACTACTTTGGAAATGTCTTGTAGCGTCGTGGAGGCCTCTTGACGTCACTTTTAAGCTGTCTGGAGACTCTTTTCGAAGTTCTCGGGGCCCTCTTGGTGCGAAGTCTTGCGCCCCAGACGGGGCTCCTACCCCCTGTCTGTAATAACAGTAACAACAACAGCTTCCGCCTGATACTTCCTTGTATTTGTTCGCAGACAAATCGTGGTCTCGCGTGGGACTTCAAGACGCTTCGCGCAATCCCGCCAACCCATCGAACAACGATGCCCAGACGACATGCGCTGATCAGGGATGTGGGACCTCTTCGGGCCTCTTCGGGGCCAAGTGGGAGCCTTTTGGGGGGCATTTTGGGAGCTCCTTAGGGCCGCTTGGCCGCCGCTTGGGGCCATCTTGGGGCTCTCTTGAAGCTCTCTTGGGGACCTTGTAGGTCTTCTTGGGAACATCTTGGAGGATATCGATCAAAGCTGGAGCGCACGTACTCCATGAGCGTCCCCCCTCTGGACCCCCGAAGTCGGCTCGTGGGGCCCTCCTGGGGCGCTCTTGGGGCGCTCTTGGGCGACTGGCGCTCTTGGGGCCGCCTTGGGGTCACCTTGTGTCTCACTCGGGACTCTCTCGGGCCATCTTGTAGCCATTTTGAGGCCTCAGCCTGTCGAAAACGAAAGGGCGAGAGGGTCAAACTCATCGATTCACCTTCGGTTTTGGACGGACTTTGGCCTCTTCGGGGTCTTCTTGGGAGTCTCCGTGGCCTCCCGGAGCCACCTTTGGGCTATCCCGGCCCTTTTCTAGGTATCTTGGAAGCCATCGTGGGCCAACTTGGACCGCATTGCGGCATCCTGGAGGCCATCTTAAAGAGTCTGAGGCCACCTTGGAGCCCCCAATTGTCCAAAAGCCTCCGAAGGATAGTCCCAGAACACAATCAGTCAAAACCAGTGTGTTTCTTCAATGTTTTTGTTGATCAAACGGAGGGGCTCCAATGAGGGTCCCCCCTCTGAAGCTCCCAAAGTGGCCTCTTGGGGGGCCTCTGGCCCCCTGGGGCGCTC